>JALAZF010000261.1:0-1200000 GCA_022829125.1 Lathyrus tuberosus
ATGTTTAGCTAAGGCTAATCGTTTTATGGAGGTTATGAGCGATAGAAATTAAATCTAAGAATGCTAAACTTTTAATAAGAATAATTAATAATGAGATATCAGTATGTAACGCATTAATCGTTGGGAATTTAATAAGTCATCGGTGTAGGTTTAAGTACCAAAATATTTTTCAGTAGAAAATGTTTATTTAAAATACCTCATCTCACACTCTCGTGTTTATTGATTCAGACTATACCGTTAAATCAGAATGAGCGCTCTCGCTGTATCATTTGCATTTAAAAATACTTTTTAAAAATAAATAAGTCCTCATTGATTCTAAAGTGCTTCCGTTGTGTTTAGAATTAATGCCTAGTTTCAGATATCCGGTTAAACTCTCAAACTCTCGTTTATCTTGACCTTAACCTTAGTTACCTTTTTACGCTCGTAAGAAAAGTTAATCGATTCAAAAATAAGAAACCAAAGCCTAAAAAATAATTTGTAAAAGTCAACACCGATTATTATTTAATTCATTTCGATCAATTTGTTTACATACTGACATCAACTAATCTAGCCGGACATGGTTTGAAAACTAAACATGCTAACATAGTATAAAGTAATATTACTAATCATGCTGTGAAAACGATAAATAAAAAGCATATAAATAAAACCTGGGATTGAAATTAACTTGGAATAAATCTGGTTACACAAACTTGAAGGATGATTCCGGCAAGCTTGAGCGATTACAAGACGATAAAAAATGCAGAAAAGAAATAATACTGTTTTGCTGGAAAAATATAAAAACTAGAAAACTTTGGCTAAAAATCTCCGACCCCTTCAATGGAAGTCTTCAGTTATATTTATAGTGGACTTGGATCGGCTTCAGTGGCGTGAAAAACGGACTCGTTGAAGACTGAACGTGAAACGGTTTCGTGGAGAGAAAATATGATGGTTGGAGAATAAATCTCCTAGGGTTTAGGTGGCTTGCGCCACCTCCCCTCTCTCATTCATAGTGGCTGGCGCCACTTTTGGTAAAGGTGGTGGGCGCCACCTCCCATGTGGCTTGCGCCACATTGTGTGATGGTGGGCCCCACCCCTTTATATTTTTTTTTTCATTTTCTTTTCTTCTTTTCTTTCCTTCCTCTTTCTCTCCTTCTTAATTCTTTCCATCATATTTTCTTTTTCTTCTTCAATTCTTCTTTAATTCTTCATTAACTCTTCACTTTCCGATAAATTCTGATCCGACTCGAGTACCTGAAAAACATAAATAAATGCGGGTAATATAAAGCATAAATCGGGAAAAATCGAATAAAACATAATAGAAATTCATGCAAGTCAAGTCAAATACACTATATAATTTCGCGTTATCAAACTCCCCACACTTGAACCTTTGCTTGTCCTCAAGCAAAAAAAAACGCTTTAGGCACGGGTTCGAAACAGACATATATCATGCTAAACTTCAGCCAGAAAGATAGGTACTAAATATTAACAATAAGGATACCGTAACGACACAAAATCGAAAACTCATATCCTATGCAAACGAATCTGAATCATGTTATTATAACTCGACCTATACTTTTTCACACCTCTCTTTCATTCTAGCGCAATCACATTAAGCCCGTTATCCCCGCACACCCATGGTAAGTAAACCTGTTAGTGTTTAAATGATCTCACTTTTCAAATTTCTTTGTATTTCTTTTTCTTTTAATTTCGAATTTTAAGAGTCCGATCCGTTGGGCTAAATGGTCGGGTAAGGACCACCTAACTTAGAAGGAACATATCTTTAGTTCGCTTTTGGCATTAAATTCATTAAATTTACTTTTTGAGATCAAACACATATCTGCATCGACTTATTACTTAGGTTGTGCCTTAGGATGATGCTGACTGCTAGTATAAACTACTCAAGAGGTTGGTCTTGGCATAATAAGTATTTAAATCCATTTGCATAATCAAGGGGTTCAGGGTGTCTAGACGGTACTGATATTATCAACACTTTCCCAAGTCTTTCTAACTTAGCCTAATAAACTTTTAAAGTGCCATGTCATGTATCAAACCCAAAATAAAAATTTTGTTATGGCTCAAGAAAGTTAGGAGAATCTAAATAATAACAGAAACTATGTGTAGACACTCGACAATACATGAATTTTTCTTTATTGATACTAAGTACTAAACATACTAATGAAAGGAAATAAGCATAAAAAATTTTAAATCTACCTAAATCTACCTAGAAAAAACAGTGAATAACTAAAACAATTAAATAAAAGCGATAAAACTTCCTCCCCCCACACTTAAATTGAGCATTGTCCCCAATGCAACAACGTAAGGTAGAAAAGGAAGGAGAAACCCGGATTGTCGGGCTACTGACGGCCTCTTCCTCGAGTTCGAGGTCGCCTAACATTTTTGGGTTGTTGGTCTGAAGTACCCAGATCCGGATATTGATCTTGTGCTTGAAAGGACATACCGGCCATCCCTTGGATCAGCTCTGCCATGTTATTCTGGCTTTGCTGGATTTGTTGTAGGATCTGTATCATCTCTGATTGTTGAGTGTACATCTGGTTTTGCTGAGCCATCATTTGAGCTTGCTGAGTCTCGATGCTTTGTAATCTTTGGTCGCAGAGAGCGTTTGATTCGCTATGTCTCATCATCTCAGCATATATGCTATCAAGAGTTTCAGATGACTCTTCATCTCGTCTTCTAGGCATACGCCTGGATGAGGTACCTGCAACAAATTCAGAGGAGGATGGTGCGGTGTGTGTCTGTGTGTCATTCAAGTCATAAAGCCAATTATTTTGGTTATGAACACTGGTGCGCTCATGGTTTGGTAGAGTGAACAGATGGACGACCTCATTATCAATTAGGTAGTCAAAGGTATCCGGTCCAAGGTTTCCTATGATTCGTCGGTTAAAGCAGAAATTAATGTTCATAGGTCGGATGGTACCAAGAGGGTTAAGCCTGATCATTGGGTGTCTCAGTCCTATGGCATTTGCTATCATTGTTACTAAGCCTCCTATTATGATTGATGCACGAGTATCCAGTGCAATATAGACAAAATTTTCTATCATAAAGGTAGCAGCATTGACTGGACGACCTTGGGAAGCACAATACAAGATAAAGATTTCATCTCTGGACACGGATGTATCGGTTTCTTCTTTTCCGAAAATGGTATGGGCTAGGATCTTGTGAAAATAACGGATTGCAGGGTTGTGGATATTCTCAGAAAACATGTCATAAGGTTCAGGATTGTTATTTCCAGTGATGTTACCCCAAAAATTGTTCAGGTCAAGGTTAAGGAGTAGTTCTTCCTGGACGATGGTAACCACATCAGGGCCACTAGGAAATCCTAAGAGTTCAGCAAGTTCTCTATGGTTATAGGTATAGTCATTACCAAACATTCTAAAAGTAATCAGCCCTCTATGGAATCCATAACCATGGTTAGGTATGTGAGTAAGGGAGCTTAGAAACTCAAGGGTAAGCCTAGGATAGGAAGTAAACCTTCTTCGGATAACATCATTCTCCCACCCCAATTGGCTAAACAAAAACATAACACTATCTCTGATACCTAACCTAGTCATGGTAGGTCCATCATAGTAAATAGTCAGTGTCATATCTTTCTGAGCTAACATTTCAAATCTCCTCCTCTGAGCACTGCCTCTGAAAACAATGTCCATGTAGTCTACTTGTTGCATCGTAAATGTTAGTTACTAACTAAGTTAAGTTAGCCTGTAAGTAAGTAGACAGATATGCAAAGTTAGTAATGAACATGTAAATAATGGCATTAAGAATGGAGATGAAGGAGAAAAAACTAAAAATGCAATAAAAGGTAAGAAATAATTAAGGAATAAAAAATAGCAAAATAAAATTAAAAGACTAAAAATATGTGGGTTGCCTCCCACCAAGCGCTGCTTTTAATGTCTTAAGCCTGACATAGTTCTAGGGCAATGTCAGTTCTCAGAATGAACGGGCAGCTCTATGAGCTGTAGACTAGCCGAGGAGTCTTTATTGTCTACGCAATGATAATGTTTTAAACGATGTCCGTTTACTATAAATCGTTGACTAGCTTTACTTTTTATTTCTATGGCACCACTTGGAAATACGCTAGTTATTATAAAGGGACCTGACCACCTGGATCTAAGTTTTCCTGGGAAAAGTTTAAGGCGTGAATTAAACAATAGTACTATGTCGCCTTCATTAAACTCTTTGCGGGAGATACGTCTGTCATGCCATTTTTTTATTCTTTCTTTATATATCCTAGCATTCTCGTATGCGTCTAGTCTAAGTTCTTCTAGTTCGTGAATGTCTAAGATTCTTTTCTCACCTGCGGCAGTATGGTCTAAATTAAGGGTCTTAATGGCCTAGTAGGCTTTGTGCTCTAATTCTACAGGTAGATGACATGATTTTTCGTAGACTAACTTAAAAGGTGTGGTTCCTATTGGGGTCTTATAGGCTGTCCTATATGCCCACAGAGCTTCGTGTAATTTTGACGACCAGTCTTTCCTAGAGGTTGCAACAGTCTTTTCTAAGATTTGTTTAATTTCTCTGTTTGAGACTTCGACTTGCCCACTTGTTTGTGGATGATATGGTGTTGCTACACGGTGTCGGACTCCATACTTCAGTAGAAGTTTTTCAAAGATCTTTGATATAAAGTGGGAGGCTCCGTCACTGATGACAAGTCTTGGCACACCGAATCTAGGGAAGATTATGTTCTTGAAAAACTTAATTACCACTCGTGTGTCATTTGTTGGAGAGGCTACAACCTCGATCCATTTTGAAATGTAATCAACAACAACGGGTATATATTTATTACCAAAAGAAGATGGGAATGGCCCCATGAAATCAATCCCCCACACATCAAAGACTTCTACTTCTAAGATGCCCTTTTGTGGCATCTCATTGCGTCTAGAGATGTTGCCAGTGCGTTGGCACCGGTCGCAGCTTAATATCGCGATATGGACATCTTTCCATAGATTAGGCCAGAAGAGGCCAGATTGTAAGATCTTAGCGCAAGTCTTTGAAGTGCTTGCGTGTCCACCATAAGAAGCAGAATGACAATGAGAGATTATGTTTTCTATTTCATCTTCGGGGACACATCGACGGAAAATACCATCGGCACCTCTCTTAAAAAGCAGAGGCTCATCCCAATAATATTGTTTAAGGTCATGAAAGAATTTCTTCTTTTGTTGATAAGTTAGATCTGGTGGAAGTACTCCGGCAGCTAAGTAGTTGACAAAGTCAGCATATCATGGCAGTGTTATATTCGTTCGAATTTCTTCCACTGATTCTTTTACTTCGGTATCATTCAAGGTTAGTTCAGACATATTACTTTTCAATTGGGCTATGAGTCGTTCATATGGGAAATCATCATTAATAGGCACTTGTTCGGGCTTAATACCTTCTATTCTCGATAAGTGGTCTGCAACTACATTTTCGGTGCCTTTTTTTATCTTTTATCTCTAAATCGAATTCTTGTAAGAGTAGGATCCATCTTAAAAGTCTTGGTTTGGCATCTTTCTTACTTAATAGGTACCTAATTGCGGCATGATCGGTGTAGATGATTATTTTCGCTCCTACCAAGAACGGAATTTATCCAAAGCGAACACGACAGCTAAAAGTTCCTTTTCTGTGGTGGCGTAGTTCATTTGGGCAGGATCTAAGGTTCTACTTGCATAATAAATTGCATGAAGCTTTTTATCCTTTCTTTGTCCTAAGACTGCGCCTACGGCATAGTCACTTGCATCACACATGATTTCAAATGGTAGTCTCCAATCTGGTGGTTGCATGATAGGTGCGGTAATGAGAGTCGTTTTCAATTGTTTAAATGCTTGTAGACATTTCTCATCGAAGATAAATTCAACGTCTTTCATTAATAAATCGGTCAGTGGTTTGGTAATTTTCGAGAAATCTTTTATGAATCGTCGGTAGAAACCGGCGTGTCCTAAAAAACTTCGTATTTCTCGTACGGTTTTCGGAGGTTGAATATTTTCTATAATCTCTATTTTAGCTTTATCAACTTCAATCCCTCTATCAGATACTACGTGTCCAAGCACGATTCCTTGCTTGACCATGAAATGACATTTCTCCCAGTTTAATACGAGGTTTACTCTTACGCATCTTTCAAGTACCATTTCTAGGTTCGATAGACATCCTTCAAAGCTCTGCCCACAAACAGAAAAATCGTCCATAAATACTTCCATAATGTCGTCTATAAAATCATCGAAGATTGACATCATGCATCTTTGGAATGTTGCGGGAGCGTTACATAGTCCAATTGGCATTCGTCGATAAGCAAATGTACCATAGGGACATGTGAAAGTTGTCTTTTCATGGTCATCAGGATGAATAGGGATTTGAAAGAATCCTGAATAACCATCTAAATAGCAGAAGTAAGAATGTTTGGCCAACCGTTCCAACATTTGGTCAATGAATGACAATGGGAAATGATCTTTACGAGTAGCTTTGTTCAATTTTCTATAGTCGATGCACATTCTGCTTCCAGTTACAACTCTTTGTGTTATAGATTCGCCTTTTGAGTTCTTAACAACTGTAACACCTCCCTTCTTTGGTATGACATGTACTGGGCTAACCCATTGACTGTCTGATATCGGGTATATAATTCTTGCTTCTAAAATCTTTTGCACTTCATCCTTGACTACAGTACTTAAGATTGGATTGATCCTTCTCTAGTGTTCTCTAGAGGTCTTACAGTCTTCCTCTAGCATAATGCGATGCATACAAATAGAAGGACTTATTCCTTTAAGGTCAACGATGTTGTAGCCTTAAGTAGTTGGGTATTTTCTTAGGGCATCTAAAAGTTTCTTAGTTTCGGTCTGTCCTAAGTCTGCGTTGACTATCACTGGTCGTTCGAGTTCTGTGTCTAGGAATTCATACCTTAGGTTATTGGGTAGTATTTTCAGTTCTAAAGCTGGTTTCTTTGGGCATGGTAGGTGATCGGGTGTAAGTGCTAAACATTCGCTTAGACTATCATCTTGGTATGGTTCACGCCAATTATCATCTTCAAAAATCGGAGGTATTGGAATTTTTATAATATCTGAGTATGTGGTTGGTTCCATCTCCATTTCTCTTACGCACTCATCTATGACATCTAATAGATAACATATGTCGTCTATAGCTGGTGCTTGTAAGAATTGTGTCAAAATAAATTCAACCTTCTCTTCACCCACTTCAAATGTTAGCTTACCTCTCTTCACGTCTATAATGGCTCCGGCGGTAGCTAAGAACGGTCTTCCTAATATGATAGGAGTAGTGGAGTCTTCTTTAATATCCATGATTATGAAATCGGTAGGAATATAGAATTGTCCTATACGAACCAGAACATTCTCTAGTATACCAACGAGATATTTAATAGAGCGGTCAGCTAATTGAACGAACTTCTTAGTTGGTCTTAATTCTCCCATATCAAGCCTTTCGCATATGGATAAGGGCATTACACTAATACTGGCTCCTAAGTCGCATAGAGCTTTGTCTATAACGAACTTTCCCATTACACAGGGTATGGAGAAACTACCTGGGTCTTTCAGCTTAGGAGGCATGTTGTTTTGAATTATTGCGCTACACTCAGCAGTAAGTGTAACTGTTTCGTTATCCTCAATCTTTTTCTTATTGGATAAGCTTTCTTTAAGGAACTTAGCATATGAGGGTATCTGAGTGATAGCTTCTGTAAAAGGTATTGTGATATTCAATTGCTTCAGAAGTTCAACAAATTTCTTGAATTTCCCCGTTGTTTTAGAATTTGCAAATCTTTAAGGATACAGAATAGGTGGTTTATATGGTGGTGGAGGCACATAAGGCTTTTCTTTATCTACGGCCTCTTGGTCATTATCTTCCTTTCCCTTGGGTTCATTTTCTTTCTCAGTTGTAGTTTTATCAGGATTTTGGTACATGGCAGGATTCTGAAGTCTCGGATCAATAGGTCCGTCTAATTCTTTTCCACTTCTCGATATAACAACATTTGCATGTCCTTTCGGATTAGGTTGTGGTTGTCCAGGAAATGTGCCAGTAGGAGCAACAGTAGGTGCTTGTTGTTGTGCCACTTGTGAAATTTGCGTTTCAAGCATTTTGTTGTGGGTGGCTAAAGCGTCTACTTTGTTTGCTAATTGCTTAATTTGCTCACTAGTGTGTACATTCTGGTTAAGGAACTCTTTGTTTTGTTGAGCTTGTGCAGCAATGAAGTTCTCCATCATTGTTTCAAGGTTAGACTTTCTAGGAACATTAGGGGCAGCTATGGAAGCCTTTTGGTAGCCTGGTGGTGTAGCAGGTGCTTGACTAGGTGCATACAGTGCATTGTTGTTTTTGTAGGAGAAGTTTGGATGATTCTTCTAGCCCGGATTGTAGGTATTCACATAAGGGTTTCCTTGAGCGTAATTCACTTGATCACTGGAGACTCCTGCCAAAATTTGACATTCAGGGGCAGCATGTCCAGGTGTTCCGCATAATTCGCAGTTTGAAGCTACAGCAGCCACGGTGGCTACAGGCGTTATGGTCAAGTTATCAATCTTTTGGGCAAGGGCATCTACCTTAGAATGGACATGATCTAGGCTACTAACTTCGTACATTCCTCCTTTCGTCGGAGGTTTCTCTACGGAGGTTCTTTCACTTCCCCACTGATACTGATTTTGAGCCATACTTTTGATAAGTGCATGAGCCTCAGCGTAGGGTTTATCCATTAGTGCGCCACCCGCGGCAGCGTCTATTGTCATTCTTGTGTTATATAAGAGACCATTGTAAAAGGTATGGATGATCAACCACTCTTCTAGACCGTGATGTGGACAAAGCCTCATCATGTCCTTGTATATTTCCCATGCTTCGAAAAGAGATTTGTTGTCCTTTTGTTTGAATCCATTAATTTGGGCTCTTAGCATAGTTGTCTTGCTTGGTGGGAAATATCGTGCTAAGAATACCTTCTTCAACTCATCCCACGTAGTGACAGAGTTGGACGGTAGAGACTGGAGCCAAGCTCTAGCTCTATCTCTTAATGAGAAAGGGAAAAGACGTAGTCTTATTGCTTCGGGGCTGACACCATTTGCTTTCACCGTGTCTGCATATTGCAAGAACACTGACAAATGTAAGTTCGGGTCCTCCGTGGGACCACCAGAAAATTGGTTATGTTGTACAGCTAACAACAACGAAGGTTTTATCTCAAAGTTATTTGCCTCGATGGCAGGGGCAGCGATGCTGTTATGTGGTTCAGCCTGCGAAGGAATGGCATAGTACTTAAGAGGACGGTTCTAAGGTCAGTCGGCCATGTCTGGTTTAGTTTCAGGTTCAGAGTCAGATTCTGATTCAGATTCTGAGTCAGGAAAAGGAATTTTGTGTTCTAAACAGTATTATCTAATTTGTCGTCTTACGCTAAGAAGACGCTCATGTTCGTCTGTCGGTTGCGTTAGGTCTTCGCCTTTTGAGCGAGTACTTGGTATACAACCGACAAATTAGGGAATTTGTTGCCTTAGTCTATACGGCGCAACAAATGAATCGTACTATTGACTAAATAAGTCCCCGGCAACGGCGCCAAAAACTTGATCGCGACTTTATGAGTCTATCGGGGTTACTAACTGCAAGCGCACAGTCTATCGCGTAGTTTTAAAAAGATATCGATCCCACAAGGACTGATAATCAAACTAGTGCTATCGGGTTGTTACTATGTTTAGCTAAGGCTAATCATTTTATGGAGGTTATGAGTGATAGAAATTAAATCTAAGAATGCTAAACTTTTAATAAGAATAATTAATAATGAGATATCAGTATGTAACGCATTAATCGTTGGGAATTTAATAAGTCATCGGTGTAGGTTTACGTACCAAAATATTTTTCAGTAGAAAATGTTTATTTAAAAGACCTCATCTCACACTCTCGTGTTTATTGATTCAGACTATACCGTTAAATCAGAATGAGCGCTCTCACTGTATCATTTGCATTTAAAAATACTTTTTGAAAATAAATAAGTCCTAATTGATTCTAAAGTGCTTCCGCTGTGTTTAGAATTAATGCCTAGTTTCAGCTATTCGGTTAAACTCTTAAACTCTCGTTTATCTTGACCTTAACCTTAGTTACCTTTTTACTCTCGTAAGAAAAGTTAATCAATTCAAAAATAAGAAACCAAAGCCTAAAAAATAATTTGTAAAAGTCAACCCCGATTATTATTTAATTCCTTCCGATCAATTTGTTTACATACTGACATCAACTAATCTAGCCGGACATGGTTTGAAAACTAAACATGCTAACACAGTATAAAGTAATATTACTAATCATGCTGTGAAAACGATAAATAAAAAGCATATAAATAAAACCTGGGATTGAAATTAACTTGGAATAAATCTGGTTACACAAACTTGAAGGATGATTCCGGCAAGCTTGAGCGATTACAAGACGATAAAAAATGCAGAAAAGAAATAATATTGTTTTACTGGAAAAATATAAAAACTAGAAAACTTTGGCTAAAAATCTCCGACCCCTTCAATGGAAGTCTTCAGTTATATTTATAGTGGACTTGAATCGGCTTTAGTGGCGTGAAAAACGGACTCGTTGAAGACTGAACGTGAAATGGTTTCGTGGAGAGAAAATAGGAGGGTTGGAGAATAAATCTCCTAGGGTTTAGGTGGCTTGTGCCACCTCCCCTCTCTCATTCATAGTGGTTGGCGCCACTTTTGGTAAAGGTGGTGGGCGCCACCTCCCATGTGGCTTGTGCCACATTGTGTGATGGTGGGCCCCACCCCTTTATATTTTTATTTTCATTTTCTTTTCTTCTTTTCTTTCCTTCCTCTTTCTCTCCTTCTTAATTCTTTCCATCATATTTTCTTTTTCTTCTTCAATTCTTCTTTAATTCTTCATTAACTCTTCACTTTCCGATAAATTCCGATCTGACTCGAGTACCTGAAAAACATAAATAAATGCGGGTAATATAAAGCATAAATAGGGAAAAAGCGTATAAAGCATAATAGAAATTCATGCAAGTCAAGTCAAATACACTATATAATTTCGCGTTATCATCAGTTAGAAATGTTTTATGTTTCTGCTCCGTTATTTGTTTTATGTGTCGTATGTGTTGTCTGTTGTTAGTTTTCGGTATGTGTTGTTTATTGTTAACATTGTTGTAACAAAGACTCATTAATATATGAAAATATAAGGTTACAACAATTGAAAGGATAAACTAAATTATGATGCAGAGGTTGCTTTGACATTGGGACAATTTTTTCGATTGTGTCCGGACTGACGACATATACTGCATAATCTTATCATTTTATCAGCCGTATCCATTTCGGTTCTTATATGCGTGCTGTTTGGGCGTCTTTTTTTCTTTCTTCGCATCTCATCGTTGTGCCAAACTATGTCCCCTTGGTATGTAGGCCAATATTCCTCCATTGGTAGCACTGCGAAGCCTTTGTTGTAGATATTCATAACATTAATCGCCTTGTAAACATCAGATAGATGGCTATAAGCATCCTAACGAGCATGTTCGCATGCTGCAATGACATGTGAGCAAAGGTACACGGAGTTGATTCATCTGAATCTACACCTATTGATTGATGATCTGAGGCTGTTGAGATGGAATATTTTGTCGGAGGAACATATATAACTCAATATAGTTGACACCAAAATGTTTGTGACTAACAAACATATTTTCAACATCTTCATCATCTCGCGCTTTAAGTGGATAAAATTTAATGTGGTTAGTTTCAAAAAAACTAGGTTTTGATATATTATTTGTGATATAGGACCAAACTCTAATTTTGATTCCAATCTATCTTTGAAATGCAAGAAACTTGTGTTTCTTTTGATTGTGAATCAGACGATATCGGTGTTTTGAAAACCAAACCCAGTGTCATCGGAGACATATGTCTCTCCGTTGTAGTGGGTGTTAACAATGTATCTCGATGCAGATGACATCAGGGAATTCTTGTTAGAGACTTACTATTTTTTTGCTATGCCCCAAACACAACATCAAGATATAGTCAATATGGCTATGCCCCCAACACAACATCAAGATATAGCCAAAATGAGGGTACATCATACCATATCCATAACGCCCAAACATCTTTCCATAGCCAAAACGCTCAGGCATCATACCCTAGCCTACACACACAAACATCCCAACAACCTTATGGCTTTCAAACACCACTACCATTTCAACCTTTCACCAACGAATCCTTCACACCAATGTCCTCATTCAATCATCTAGGCCGCACACCAATGGCCCCTTCATCACATCCGAACTACTATGGCATGGGTCGCACACTCAGTTTCAACACACAAGACCTCATTGAAATGCAAGAAGTTCTTAGGGAATCAGTTGAGAATGTTCCTGAGACTTCAACTCCTTAAACACCTGGAGTGAATCAACAACGAGGAGAACGAGTGCAACGAGTGAGGGTGCTTAGGGGATGTGGAACCGGTGGCCGGTATGAACAACCCGGTCGCCAACATTAATTTATGTAATATTATTTTTAATTAATGATTAATGTTATTTATTTTTGTTAAAAAAAATTGCACAATGCACTCTGTCTCCATATCAATTAGCGCATCCCTTGTATGTTTAACACCCAGTCGCCAATTGAATTGGCAACACCATATGGTGTTTCCAATCCAATTGGCGACACCACTAAAGCCCATTACGTTGTCGCCAATTAACATGACGTCACCTCTCTATCACACCCGCAAAGTGGGGTACTTTGGAAAATAACTTGAAAAGTGAGATATTTTGGATTTTTTTTTAAAAGTGGGTTATTCTAGTAAAAATTTCACGGAAATGCACTTCCGTATTTGATCAAAATTTGATTTTCCAAAAACTTATAAATGTATTTTTGTATGTAGTTTGTCTACATTGTTTCTCTATATTTGTGTGCATAGGTTTAATGCGGAGTGTATCTCCGAATCAATTTAAGGGAAAAACTTATAGTTCATTTACACATGCATTTGGTGTGATGATGCATCTGAAAATGCATTTTCGAATTCTCATAGACATTTTTCGGATTTCTTTATAGTGGATCTCCACCAAATTCCCTAAAAAAATTATCTTTACCCATTCATTCATTCGAAATTAGTTTCAAGATTTGCTTCGAGTTGGGATGATTAGCTATTAAACTCATGTACAATCCTACATAAAATACTCCATCTCATAAAAAGTCATTTACATTTGGGTGTGTTTGTTTGAGAAATTAAAATTATATTTTCAGGAATATCATTTCTAGGAATGTTAATCCTAGGAGTTTTATTCCCATCAATTTGTTTGGTAAATAATTAAGGTTCCAAGGAATAATTTTGAAATTAATTTAATTATAATTTTAAAATTTTAAAAATATAAAATAATGTGTTGAAATAATATGAAAGTGGGTAGTTATAGTTAGTTATTTTTTATTCCCATGGGAATATATGATTCCCACCCTTTGACATGAGAATAAATATTCATAATTTCATGAGTAAATTTTATTCCTAGGAATTATTTATTCCAAGACATTTTTTTTCTTTCCCATCTACCAAATAATGGAATAATTATTTCCAGCCTCAGATTCCCGAAAACTTTTTTCTAGCACTGAAACAAACACACCCTCTGTTTCTCTGTCTCAAAACAATTATACATTTACAATACCAATGTTACATTTATTATTATTTTTTCACAACTATACCTCTATTTATTAGCTTTCACTTTATTCAATCTCTCTATTAACTACAATTAATACGAGTATTCTAGTAAATGACATTAATTTTATCATTAAAACTAATACATTTAATCAGTTTTTTAAGAACTGCGCATGACTCAAATAAAATATTTTTGGGTTAAATATACAAACGCAATGTTAGCGAGTTCTCATTTTAGCCCCTGACAAAGTTTTTTTTTTAAAAACCCCCTCATCTTAATTAGATTCCCTCACTTAGGCCCCTGACTACCACATTGCAGCAAAGATTCCTTTCTATTGCTTGCGTGGCAGTCCACGTGGCATTTTTAATATTATTTTATTATTTTATTATTATTTTTTATTTTTTTATTTTTTTTATTTTTTTTTTATTTTTTTTTATTTTTTTAATTTTTTTTACATTTATTTTTGTTTTTTTTATAATTTTTATAATTTTTTTTTCTTTTTTTTTTAATTTTTGTTTCGTTTTTATTTATATATTTTTTTTATTTTTTTACTTTTTTTTATTTTTCGTTTTTGGACCTAATTTTTATTTTTAATTCTATTTTAAACAAATAGTTATTTTAAAAATTAGTTTAATTAGGCCACAAACAAACACACACAAGCCCATTATAACTCCACTTTTTCTGGTCCATATATTATTTTATTTGTTATATGATTGACAAGTAACATATATAAACACTTTCATTTAGTAAATAGTTTTCGATGTGGGACACTTGTGAGTATTAACCTTTTGGACTCTTCTCTTTGGATTCAAGATAGATACAACATCCTTATCCTCCCCGTACATGCACATTCATATGTTCTTTGTACAAAAAATTGTTCATACCAAAAGATAATGATATAGTAAGTTGAAAACTATATTATATCATACACTCTAAGTTGATGGAGGTGGTCGTGTGGAACTGTGTGAGTTGAGTTCGAGAAAGGAAAGATACAAGATGAGGGTGGTGGTTGTTGCAGCAAGGTTGAGTTGTTATGTTGTTTCGATGGAGTGAAGGTATGTTGTTGTGATGTTGCTACATTATGTGTGTGAGTGATATATGGTTGATGAGTGTTGTAATATAAGGGAAGAAGTATGTGGTGTTTGTGTTCTCCTCTCAAATTATTAACATATATGAAGTGTTTTTGCTGGTAAAGTTTCAACAGGTTTGAAGTGTTTTCAATGTCCCACATCGGTTGGTTAGGGGGCACCACTAGTGTTTATAAAAAAATCACTCATAAGTATTGTTGAATTGATATTAGTATGAGAATAAATGGATTAGTATGATAATAAATTGAAATAAATGGATTAGTATAATGAAACTAATTTTTAAAATAACAATTTGTTTAAAATAGAATTAAAAATAAAAAATTAGGTCCAAAAACGAAAAATTAAAAAAAATAAAAAAAAGAAAAAAAAATTATAAAAATTATAATAAAAAAATTAAAAAAAATTAAAAAATAAAATAAATAAATAAATAAATAAATAAATAAATAATAAAAAAAAATAAAAAATAAAAAAATAAAAAAAATAAAAAAAAAATAAAAAAATAAAAAAATAAAAAAAATAAAAAAATAAAATAAAATAATATTAAAAATACCACGTGGACTGCCACGCAAGCAATAGAAAGGAATCTTTGCTGCAATGTGGCAGTCAGGGACCTAAGTGAGGGAATCTAATTAAGACGAGGGGATTTTTAAAAAAAAACTTTGCCAGTGGCTAAAATGAGAACTCGCTAACATTGCAGGGGGTTTGTATATTTAACTCAATATTTTTTTATGAGACAAAGGAGTACATGATAAAATATAATTATCTTGTCTATATTTTGTCATATTTTTATCGTGTTTATATCTTTTCATATCTCTGTCTAATTCTAACCTTCAAATAGATCTCAATATTCTCCATCTAAATATCAATCCACCCTATACACCTATCTCATAAGCTTTCTTACTAAAAGAGCCTTGGCTTTTTAAAAGGTTATTCGTGACTTTTTTCAAAAAATTAGAAGGTAGGTTTACGATACATAATCTTACTTTAGAATACTCTCATCACATAAACCTTACATGCATGCTATTATAATTCAATATAACACATAAATCAAACACACGTACCAAGACATAATCATTGGAGGAAATTAGACAAATCTCAATTGATCTAAAAACTCAGGTTGTAGAGGAGAAGAGAAAAAGAGTAACACACTCGTGGCAAGATTCATGATATACGGCAAGGCCCTCTAAAATAAAGGAATGGAAGAGCTTATGAAAGAATCTAGCTTCTTGACGCTGCTTTGTAATATCCATTGTTATATATTTTGTGCATTTTAAAGTAGAACAGAATTAGATTTGAGATTAAAAAATAGTGATATGTTCTAGTTTTGTTAAAAAAAGAGTATGAAACCATAGATAACTTAATAGGACAGAACAGAACTAGAACAAGTTCCACTTTGTTCTCTGCACCAAACACTACATAGTAATCTTTTCTGCATATTAACACTGCACCAAGCTATATACTTCTCTGCCCTTTCAACAGACACCTATGCTATTATGTTATTCCTCTAATGGATGCATTATTGATTCCTGAGTGACTCGCTTTCAGAGATTAGATCAATGGTGGTAGGCGAGCCTGATGGAGAAGTGGCTGTAGAAGTTGAATTAGTCGGTGTGTGTCCTTGAACTGCTATATTAGAAGGTTGCAACAGATTTGCATCAGGAGCCTTCTCCTTAGAAGCATTCATGTTAACTTTTATCCTGCATTAGCAAGAGGTTGATCGATTTTCAATATGCTTCGTAGTTCGTGCAACAAACTAACGAAGATGATAAACTTTGTCGTCATACGGCAACTAAGAGGGAACAGTTTTAAGCTTACTTGTTATGAATATTGACATACTCGTCGGTTTCATCAAGTATCTCCTCCTGAAATGCTCAAAAATTTGATGAAGATGGTTTAGCGTATAACAACCATAACACAGTTTTCAATATCGTATCGGTTAAAGGCAGAGTTGCTTCATCACTCGTCAGTATTGAAAAGAAGTGCATCAAAATTCATAATTAGAGTGGACTTAAGCATCTAACCTGAAGAAGCTCTTCAATTACGTCCTCCATCGAAATAACACCAACAACCACTTCACTGGGTGGAAACACGGGCAGGGGAGCATTATCAAGGTCCAGAATGCAATATGAACAACCTCTGTGTCGCTTTTTAAAAGCCGGTGTTGTTGGTGGACTTTTTTTCACCTGTGGACCATCAGCAGTCAAAGTATCGCGCGACTCCAACATTGCACCTACATTTGTGCCAACAGTCACCTCAAAGATAATCAATCACCAAGAGTTTAACCGAGTAGATCAATCAACCACAAACTATCGTAAGACCCTAGAGTTTAAATCTCTACCTTTATCTAAGGGAGCACTTTTTCCTTTGTTCTTACAGCTGTCTTTAAACTCGAGTTGCTCAGAATCTTTAATTTTTTTGTACGTTCCTTTTTTATCATTTAGATCCCGGTATACTACTGCAATATGACTGTGACCCTTCTGAAATTCATTCAGTATATCATACAGAGGCATATTCTCTGAAACACTGCAGAACGAAGAGTAAATCGTGACCACCGGGTTACCATAAAAGCATGTCCACAACAAATTCAATTTTAATCCATGTATATGATAATTAATTTACCGAGGAATTTTTCTGATCATCATTTTTCTTAGAGGAACCGAAGCCTTTGAATCAACCATAAAGAGATTTTTAACCAGAACAAGTCCCATAATGTTTGTCCGCTCTCCTGCGTAAACCGGGACTCTACTATGACCTATTGTCATTATAGAATTCAGGGTCTCCCTGCAGAAAAAAAAAAGAAAACGGTTAAGAACAAAAGAATACAGAAACATAGTGGAGAAATGACAAAGAATGCACAAACCCACAAATTTAGAGTTGCATCCAAATCTAGGGAAAATGCATTTGATATCGGAGTCATGGCATCTTTTGCAGTCTTTTCAGTCAATTCAAGCGCTCCGGCTATGATGGTTGTCTCATCGTGCGTTAAATCTCCTCCTTTCCCAGCCTACACATGAAAACAAAATTAATTCCGGCCATAGTTCCTCTCTAACTAGGTATTTTGAATTATATATACCTCATTCCCATGAAAATTCACAAAGGTCTTGAGCTCTGCCCTCTTTAAAAGAGCAGCTTTTCCTTTACCCAACATCCAATCAAGCACCTGAAAATATCACAATCTTCAACCTTCTTATTTTCACAAGATCATAGAAATATGTAACAGTACCATGACTCTAGTTAAGTGCTTATAGCATAAAAACTTATCTTTTAAGTGCTTATGTATAAGTCATTTCTATAACAAAAGATAAAATAAACTCAAATTGTTTTCATATAAGCTATAAACTGTTTTCATAAGCTATCATAGAGAGAAAGCTAGTAAAAACAAGCTAAAAATAACTTCTGAATACGCCTTAAGCTGTTTCTATAAGTTCTTCCAAACAGTCTCACAAGTGTCTATGCTAAACTTAATTAAGTCAAAGGCAATCCAACCTCACATACAACAACAACAATCAAGTCTTATCCTACTAAGTGGGATCTGCTACATGGATCAACTTTCGCCATAATGTTCTACCAGAACCATGCTTGTATCCAAGCGCGCACACACACTATTGGCAGCACACCTTACCTTGCTGATGGGATAAGCGATCGGATAAAATACTACAAGAAGAACACGAACAAGCGGGGCAAGCGTTGCGCCAACCGTCAATCCATATCGCGTACAAATTGCTTGCGGCAGTATCTAAAAACAGAAATCAGTAAACAATTCATACCCTTCCCAAAACAAAAAATCTCAGCACAATCAATTTTGCTCCTATTAATTAATCACATAAGTAAACAAATCAACATAAACCCGAACCTCTCCAAAGATAAGGATCAGCGTAACCGAAATCAAAACAGCAGCATAAGGAGGCACAATAGCATCAAGAAAAATCGGAAGAGTCTGCAACAAAAATAAAGAATTAATCGATTATGAAAAAAACCTAACAATAGCAATTAATCGCTTAATTACCTACCTCCATGGCTAGAGAATTTCCAATCAAAAGAGTACAAAGCAAAAGATGCTGATTCTTAACCACAGGGAATATCTTAGCAGCATGGATACGATGCTGAGGACGACCGGATTTGATGAGAACTTCGAGGTCGACGAGTCCCAAGGACATGAGTCCAAGGGTGAGACCAGCCATGAGACCAGCGAAGCAAACCAATCCAATGATGAGAAGTATGTAGAGCCAGAATTTAGTTTCACAGCATGGTGCATCTGCGGTCATATCTGTGTGTGAAAGGTTTGGTTAGGAGAAGCGCTTTTTCACTGGCTTTTCAGCTTTTCTTCCCCACAAAAACATTAATAGCAATGCCCAGAGAGCATAAACATTATTATTTGACTGAAAGCAATGTTTTTTGTTTTTTTTCTTTTCGTTTCACGTTGTAAACTTTGGTGCTTTAGAAAATATCAAATCATGTCTCAAACGTGAAAAATAATACTCCCTCTGTTTGTTTTATAAGTGTCATTTTTTTTGACTTTTTATACTTACTAAAAAAAAGCTAATTAATATAATTATTTTTTAAATAATAATTCTCTTTTTATTTATAATATTTATAATTATTTATTATATTTATCTTATTTTTTCTCTCTTTGTTATTATTACCTAGGAATAATTTTGACAAAATTACCATTAATACTACCTTAAACTTTGTAAGTGACAATTAAAAAGAAATAAAAAATTATCCTAAAAATGACATTAAAAAAGGAATAGACAGAGTAGTAAATAATTATTTAATCTTTTTAAAAAAATAGATTTTATGTTTTGTATTTTAAAAAATAAAAATTAAAAAATTAAAATATTTTAAAATATTTATATATTTTTTTAAATTGAAAGATTAATTTTGACATTCTATAACATAAATATATATTATAAAAAAATAAAATATAGTTAAAATCGTAATTTTTAAAAAATATATATATATATATATATTTCAAAAGTAATTTTTATGAAAAGTTATTTGAAATAGTTTTAAAATTAAGTAATTTTTTGAAATTTTGCTATAAAAAAAGTTTCAATAAAATGATAAAATATTTAAAATAATATTTTAATGATAACTATTAAAATCAAATTTTCATTTGAACTTTTTATGAAAAGTTGGATTTGTAAATTTGTTTTACACAAAATTATACTATAACACTATAAACATCATTTTAAAAAAAATCAGAACAAACGGGTCATTGATTTTACATTTGTAAAGTGTTTAGTTTTTTTAGAGAATTAATTTTGTTATTAAAATTGATTCAAACTTGAAGTTATTTTTGTAATTTTTAAGTTTAAACGTGATTTTTATTTTAAAATTTATTGTTAAATTTATTTTAATTACTCGATGTCAACCGTCTATTTGGCGAGTTACTCGATGTCAGTTATCTTAATGATGATAAATCTTTCTCTCTCTTTATCATGATGACATTTATGGGAACTCTCACTTGTCATCATTATTCTTCTTCAGTACAAATTATTGATCGTTGCAAATTTATTTTAAATAAAAAGAGACTTGTTCTTTCACTTTGCTTATTATACCAAAGCTAGTGATATTCCTAAGTGTTGCGGACAAGTTTCTACCTCATCTATCCCTCTATTTTTCTATAATCTCAAACCTCGGGTATCGTTTTCTTTCCCCCTTTCACTCTCTTCTTACTCTTTTATTATATCTTTAATATGAGGTTATAATCAATCAGGAGAATGCTCGATTTCCTTTAATGCTAATGGTAGAAATAGAATTTGGAACGATTGCATGAGAGAGAGTGAGGGTCACTTGGGTCAATGGATTTTGACTGGATTATTAGAGAAGTTATGGTGAAATCCCTTCACCTATTAGTAACACCGACTCAGAGTCTTCGTCCTCATGTTCTTTGGACAATCTGATGGAGGCAACAAGATCTTTGATAGACAAAGAGGTTCTAAACTATGACCATAGTGTCATTGATGATAGTTACATCTCGAAGCTTCATTCTAATACCACAGTATCTTCCACTAGGAATGAGGAAGATGTCATACTAGAACCTTGTGTGGCTGGTGAGAGTGTTTATATTACTCGACCCAAATAAGTGTCCGATGATTACTCCTATTTCTATTCAAAAGTAATATAGGATTTTAAAATCTGCATCTCATTTACTGATTTTTTAGTTCAATATCCTCAAAACCCTAAATATAACCCCTTCTCAATTACGCCCAAATAGTTGGGGTTTTATCAAAGCTTTTAAAATCGTTTGTGACGCAATGGACATAATGCCTACCTTAGATTATTTTTCTCATTTATTGAGTTGAAGGGAGCGGAAAAAGGATGTTGGGTTTCTCTCAGCGGGATTTCGGGGAAGAGCTTCCTACAAGCTTACACTACCAATTATAAGGGTTTTAAGTACAAATTCCTTCGAGTGAAGAGCGAGAAGAGATGTCCCCGGGTTATGTATGTGTTGGACGGGAACTATCGTTTCCTGATTTACTAGTCGGATAGTCCATTGTCGGTCTCCGATTTCGACTATGACAAGTTGAATGCTCTGGAAGTCCGGGCTTTGGCCGTTTTGGATGCCTTCCGGGTAATGAAAGTTAAGGATTTACTACAGATGGCTGAAGACCCGAAACAAATTTCTAATTTCTTGGGTAATGCTTATATGTGTTTATTTATTTCTTTTTTAATAACTGTTAGACGAATGCAACTTATCTAGAGGGGGTCAATAGATTGCAAGCTAAAAAACTTTATAAAAATTATTTTAAAAATTTTAACGGCTAGCGGAAGTGACACAGATCAAATCGTCTAAACCGAACCGCTATTGAAAAGCTCGGATATGTGTATATGAAAATCAATTGATAATAATGATAAACAAATCAATCAATGTGTTTACCAACAGTCGTTTAAATGATATAGCTAAAGGTAGAGACTATTTCCAACGACAAAATTCACAAAAATGCAATTGAGGCAAATTATCAAACACCATGTGTGTAATCAATTTCGATTAGAATTTTGTATGGTTTTGTTGATTTGCAAATCCAACCACAATCAAATAGATTTTGATCAATTCAACAAAAACCTTTTTCAAAGGTTATCAAAAATTTTAACCAAACGTATTGACCACACAATCGAAGAATTCAACAATTTTCAAAAGAAAAATAAAAAGAGAGAGAGAGAGAGAGAGAGAGAGAGAGAGAGAGAGAGAGAGAGAGAGAGAGAGAGAGAGAAAGAGAGAGAGAGAGGGGGGGAGAGAGAGTACAAAGGGATTTGTTTAGGCAGTTCCCCAATCGACCTCGTTATGAGTACGTCTGGCCTCAATTCAAACTCGAATTGAGATAATGAAAACTAACCTTACTTTAAAAAAGTAGTTTACAAGAGAAATGTAGCAATGCAACCCTACAAACCCTATGTTTGATGTTGATTCTAACACTTTCTTTTCCCTTAATCTAAGCTTGATCAAGTCACCCAACAATACTGTTAGAACAAGATTTGTTCATGACATATATTCCTTGAGTTTTAATGATAACAAAGTATCAAAAGAATAATGGTTATATTTGATGTGTGTTTCATGTATGCAGGTTATAATACTTGTAGATATTTATAGTCAGAATCTGATATACAAGGGCACACTTGAGAGAAGCTGAATTGCTAGTAGGCATGGCAACGGGGCGGGGCGGGTTTAGCTAGCCCCGCACCCGTGTCATACCCTAAATTTTGACCCTAAGATTCCACATCATTTGCATATCATATGAACATACTTTCATGCATCACTAACCTATCACAAGTACAAGATATGTGTGCTTACTTGCTTTACAAGTTAGGTGATCCTCCTAAGGCTCAAGCAGATGAATTATCAAGGGATAAGTATCATATTCAACACTACAAGTCTTTATATCATCCATGAAGATCAAGACCTTTCACTCATCAATTATCAAGTGCAAAATTGCATCATGACAAACTCATCAAGCCTCAAGACCCCCAGTGCACCAAAATTAGGGTTTTGACCTAATTCAATCCCTAGGATGACTTGTGGAGCAAGGCATGATCCAAGACCTCAAGATATGTTTCAAGGACCTAAAATACATCATATTAGTCCATTCATATGATGGGATTGATTCAAAGAACTTGGTTCACAAGCAATGCAAGAATTCAAATCCATCTGAGCCGTAAATTAGGGTTTTGATGAAAAGTCAACCATACCTTTGACTTTTGGCCAAGACATGATCTCTACACTTGGGATGTGATTCAAGACACTCAAATAAAACCTTGAAGTCCATTCATAAGTTTAAAATCACCTTGGGATATTCATTCATTGAAAATCAAGAATTAGGGTTTCTCTGCACAAAATTCATCTGATACACAAAGTTAAAGTTTGACTTTTTGGGCAAAATTGATCATCGAGGACTATTATTCAAGAAAATATGATTCATAGTTACATTTAATAAAGGATTGATCAAAGAATCAAGGTTACTTGCAAAAGAAGCAAAATTGGAAAACTTGAGAATTTCACTAAGTTATGGAAAAACATGATTTTTACCTAACTTTGCAAGGTCATAACTTGTAACCCAAACAACCATTTTCTTAGATCCAAAGCTCAAATGATAGATCTTCTTCCATACAACAAGATTGTTGGGTTGAACCATCCCCAAACAATGCATAGATTTTGAGATATAAGGCCATGAAGTTAGGGTTCATGGTATTTTGAACTTTGACACTTAAAATTTTTTTAGGCAGAATCTATTTCATGTTTTGGCCAACTTTGAAGACATTTTTCACCATGATCCAAGAAGATTCGAGACAAAATGAAAACATCAAAGTCAAAGTAGGATATCTCTGCTTTCCAAAGAGTACAAGAACATCCATTGATTCCATTTGAGCAAGGAGATATGATCCTCACAACATGCCATGATCAAACTGATTTTTCAAGACAGTTTTCATGATTACTTGCATCACACGATTTTCATCTTCAAATTTGGTGACTTTGCAAGCCTTGTCATCCTCCAAGATCAGAAGGAATCTTGTTGAATCACATGATATTTTCAACTTTTGACCATAAGTCAAGGATCACATCTCTTAGCATGTGAAAAAAACATCATTACATAGCCTTGAATTCAAGTTTGTCATTTGGCATTTAAGTGAAGCATTGAATTAGCATGAAATGAGCCACACCAATTCAGATCCGTTCAAAAACAATGAGTGTTCAAACCTGCAAAATGCCAATTAAGTCAAGATTATAGTCATGCTATGGAAGACTTTGGTACCTTAGCCTTTAAGTAAGAGCTAGAGGACAATATCCATTGGATAATAGCATGCTCCCTCATCCAACACTATTCATCCAAAAACAAATCAGTTCTCCTATAAATAGAGGTCATTTTGCATCAACTAAAACACACTAAAACAATACCAAAGACTTGTTTTCTCATTCTCCCTCTTTACTTCAAGTTTTCAAAGTTCCAAAGAGAAAATTTGGAATTTTCAAAACCAGAGCCTAAACCACTCAAATAACCATCCAAACACATAACAAATCATCCATTGGAGGTGTCCAAACCCTCATCTTCATCTCAAACTGTAACGCCCCGGTCAGTTTTGTCAGTTTTGTCGTTTTATCTATTTGAGTCGTTTTGAGTATTTTATTATTATATTATTTTATTTCTGACTTTTATGTGAAAATATGTTATTTTTCGTCGTGAATATATTTTATCGCGTTTTGGGAACAATTGCGAGATATTTGAGTGTAGGGGTAATTTGGGCATTTTGATTTATTTTGTTAAGTAGAATATAATAGAAAGAGAGAAAATAGTAAGAGAAAGAAAAGAAGAGAAGAAGAAAAGAAAAGGAGAAGAGAAGAAAAGAGAAAAAGTGAGACAAACTTGGAAATCAATCAACCAACTTTCTGGGACATGATTAAATCGGGTAAGGGTGCGAAACTCGATTATATTATGTTTGTGTATGATTATGTATGTGTTTGCTTGGATGTTTTCTTGTTTTTCCATAGCTTTGAGTTCTAGGTTGAAATGAGAGATATGATGAAAAATCGATGGTTTTGCGGTGGAAAATCGGTGTAAACGTAGTAGAATACTTGTTATCATGATTAGAATAGGTTCTGATTGTCATATGTTGGTTTGGAAATGTTTGGTTGGAGAAAATGTCATTTTTGTATGAACTGGTGCGCTGCTGGGTTTTGCTGAATTCGCAGGTTCGCACTGCGAATGGCCAGCGAATGGGTGGCGAGCGTTCGCGTGATGTTCGCACTGCGAACGGTGTATAAATTTTGCTTCTGCCACTGTTCGCTGGAGGGTTCGTAATGCGAATGGGGTAGCGAGCATTCGCTGGGACGTTCGCACTGTGAACGGTGGGAATTTTCTAGGCTATTTTTGCTTCTGCCTTGGTTCGCTGGGACATTCACACTGCGAATGAGGTAGCGAAGGACTCGCTAGGAGCTTCGCACTGCGAATGTAGCAGTTTTTCCCAATTTGTTTTCTTTGTAACTTTTGATCTGTGGTTCGGTTTGAGGCGTGGTTTGATGCGCTAGAAAGCTTGTGAAATGTACTTTCTTATGATGATGGTCTTGAGAATTGTTGGCCGATTAAATTATGTCGGGAATTAGAAAATGTGTTGTTTTTGTTGCCGACTTTTGCCGTTTAATTGTGTGAACTTGATGTGTATGTGCAATATGCTGTGGTGTGGATATTGTATGACTTGTGTACTGTTAAGTGATGAAATTGCATGAAATACATATCATGATGATGGTTGGTGGTCTTATGGCAAGAAAATGTGATGTATGGTAATTGTTGATGTATGCATGATTATGGATGTGTATATGTGTGCATATTAACTGTCATGAGTCATTATATGCCAAGCATCATGATATGCATTATTGTGACGTCCTGAGTGACGGATTGATTCCAGAGGGAATCCGCTATAACATCGTGCGCCTTAAAAATAAGAGGACCTAAAGCGATTTGATATATCGTGCGCCTTAAAAATAAGAGGACCTAAAGCGATGGTTATAGACGATCGTGTGCCCATGTGGGGTGTGAGCGATCGGATTGTGCGACTTATACCGAGAGGACCTAAAGCAATCCATAAACGTCGTGCGCCTTATACCAAGAGGACCTAAAACGATGGGGAACATCGTAGGCCCGACGGGGTGTTACTTGAGTGATCCTCAGTAACGAGCGATGATTCCAGCTGAGTTCCTGAGTGAACTAGTGATGAGAAATATTAGAAGTCGGTACCGCATGGCATGTGCATAGAGTCGTTGTGTCGGTCGCATGGCATGTGCATAGAGTCGTTGTGTCGGTCTCTGTACATTTGCATAAATCATGGATTAATTTTGCATGGAATTGTTAATGTGATTGATGAGATGGAATACGTGTAATTGTATTGATGATGAGTGTATTGTATATGATTGATGTGTAATGCTATTTGATACTTGAGAATTGTACTGTGTTGGGTTGTATTTGGTTATGGTGCATTTGTGGTGAGAATGTTTTATTGGTGTATTTCTGTTGTTTGATAATGCTCTATGAGGCATTGCAGATTAGAGTTGCTGGAGGTCTTTTCGTGAAGCTTTGCGTCTTCATTCTTTTGTCGGTCGGCTCTGATATGTGACACCGGGTAGTTAGGGTGGCCGTTTGTGATTATTTTGTATTATGTGTATGTATCTTTTGGATTGTACATGTATGATGTTGTATATGACAAACAAACTTTTGTGAGATATATATATATGTTGATATTCAGTTACGGATTTTCCGCTTATATTCTGTTTCTGAATTGTGGGTATAATATTACCTGAATTGTTGCATATCTGTATGAGCAGGTGTTATATGTTTGTTTCAAATTGTTGTGGCGTCTCCGGTCTATGTTGTGCATGTTTTAATTATACTCTGATGAAATTTTGAATTTTTATTTATCGCTTTAATAGCTTTGGGGTATAGATTGGGGGTGTCACAATAAGTGGTATCAGAGCTAGTACGTGTCAGTTCGTGCCAGTCCGTGTCAGTTTGTGTCAGTCCTTGTCGGTCTTGGCGTTTGGAGTGAGTTGTTTGTTTAACCATAATTTCTATTATTGGAAATGAATAGAATATGGCTGGTAGGAACGATGCTGCTTTGGCTGCTGCGATGCAAGCGATGGCTCGTGCTGTGCAAGGTGCACCTAATGCTGCTGGTAATGATGAGTTCAGGAAGAACAGACCGCCTGTCTTCAAAGGAAGATATGATCCTGATGGTGCACAGATTTGGTTGAAAGAGATTGAAAGGATTTTCCGAGTTATGGACTGTGCTGAGGACAGTAAAGTGAGACTGGGAACTCACATGTTACAGGAAGAAGCTGATGACTGGTGGGTCAGTACTCGTCAGGTGTTGGAAGCTGGGGATGAAGAAGTTACTTGGGAGTTGTTTAGCCAGGAGTTTCTGAGGAAGTATTTTCCCGAAGATGTTAGAGAAAAGAAGGAAATTGAGTTCTTGGAACTGAAACAAGGTAGTATGTCTGTTATTGATTATACTGTGAAGTTTGTGGAACTTGTGCAGTTTTATCCTCATTATGCTGAAGCGACTGTAGAATTTTCTAAGAGTGTGAAGTATGAGAGCGGATTGCGTCCTGAGATTAAGCAGGCAATCGGTTATCAAAGGATAAAAAGGTTTTCTGATTTGGTGGAATGTTGTAGGATTTATGAAGAGGATAGTAGGGCTCGTTCTACTCACTATAAGAGTGTGAGTGACCGGAAAGGGAAGCAACAGTTTCGTAGTGGTCCGTATGTAACACCAGCGGATAAGGGTAAGCAAAGGGGCACTTTTGATCGAAGGTCAGGTGGAGGAGGTATGTCTAATTCTCCGAGATGTTTTAAGTGTGGTGAACTAGGACATCGTCAGTTTGAGTGCAGGAAAGATGTGAGAAAGTGTTCTAACTGTGGAGGTGTCGGACATGTCGTAGCCGATTATAAACGGAAAAATGTGGTGATGTGTTTCAACTGTGGGGAACCTGGACATATTAGTACAAAGTGTCAGAAACCGAAGCAGGCTCCAACTAGTGGGAAGGTATTTTCATTGGCAGGGACTCAGACTTCAAGTGCAGATCGTCTGATCCGAGGTACTTGTTTTATTAATAGTACGCCTTTAGTTGCTATTATTGATACTGGAGCGACTCATTCGTTTATTTCGTCTGAGTGCGCGAAGCGTTTGAATCTTGTGTTGTCTTTGATGGATGGTGAGATGGTTATTGATACTCCAGCAATGGGGTCAGTAATTACTTCTTGGGTTTGTCTAAGTTATCCTTTGACCATTTATGGTAAAGACTTTGAAATGGATTTAGTGTGTTTGCTGTTGGAAGGTTTGGATGTGGTTTTAGGAATGAATTGGTTGCAATTCAATCGGGTTCATATTGATTGCTATCATAAGTTAGTAAGGTTTACTTCTCTTGAGGAAGACGAAGACTCGAGTTTCTTATCTACCAAAGAGTTGAAGAGACTTTTGGCGGAGAAAGCTCAGTTGTTTGGGTTGTTTGCGTCGTTGACTGTGGATAGTCAAGTTTCACTTGATGTGTTTTCGGTTGTGTGTGATTTTCCTGAAGTGTTTCCTGAGGATATTTCAGACTTGCCGCCAGAGAGAGAGGTGGAGTTTTCTATAGATCTAATTCCTGGTACTAGACCTGTATCGATGGCACCTTATCGTATGTCGGCATCTGAGTTGGTAGAGTTGAAGAAGCAATTGAATGAGTTGTTGGAGAAGAGGTTTGTGAGGCCAAGTGTTTCTCCTTGGGGTGCTCCAGTTTTATTGGTGAAAAAGAAAGACGGAAGTATGCGGTTGTATATTGATTATCGCCAGTTGAATAAGGTGACGATTAAGAATAAGTATCCTCTTTCGAGAATTGATGATCTGATGGATCAGTTGGTTGGTGCTTGTGTGTTCAGTAAGATTGATTTGAGATCAGGGTATCATCAGATTAGGGTGAAAGAGGAACATATTCAGAAGACGGCTTTTAGGACATGTTACGGTCATTATGAATATTCTGTGATGCCGTTCGGGGTTTCTAATGCGCCAGGTGTGTTTATGGAGTACATGAATCGTATTTTTCACGAGCATTTGGATCAATTTGTTGTTGTGTTTATTGACAATATATTAATTTATTCTAATTCTCGGGAGGAGCACGCGGAGCATTTGCGTATTGTTTTGCAGGTTTTGAAGGAAAATAAGCTTTTTGCCAAATTGTCTAAGTGTGAATTTTGGTTATCGGAAGTGAGTTTTTTTGGACACGTAATTTCAGGTAATGGTATTTCTGTGGATCCATCTAAAGTAGAAGCAGTTCTACAATGGGAGGCTCCGAGATCTGTTACTGAAATTCGAAGTTTTTTGGGTTTGGCCGGTTATTATCGAAGGTTTATTGAAGGTTTTTCTAAACTAGCACTTCCTTTGACCCAGTTGACTTGTAAAGGGCAAGCGTTCATTTGGGATATTCGGTGCGAGGAAAGTTTTAATGAGCTGAAGAGAAGATTGACGACAGCTCCGATTTTGATTTTGCTGAATCCTAATGAACCATTTGTGGTGTATTATGATGCGTCTTTGATTGGTCTAGGTGGTGTGCCTCGAGGCAGTTGAGAGTGCATGAGAAGAATTACCCTACTCATGATCTTGAATTAGCGGCTGTGGTTTTTGTGTTGAAGATTTAGAGGCATTATCTTTTTGGTGGGAGGTTTGAAGTCTTTAGTGATCACAAGAGTTTGAAATATCTGTTTGATCAGAAGGAACTGAATATGAGGCCACGAAGATGGTTGGAATTTCTGAAAGACTACGACTTTGGCTTGAATTACCATCCTGGTAAAGCTAATGTGGTAGCTGATGCATTGAGCCAGAAATCTTTGCATATGTTTGCTTTAATGGTTAAGGAGTGGGAGCTTTTGGAATCGTTTAGAGATTTGAGTTTGGTTTGTGAAGTGTCGTCGGATAGTGTGAGGCTGGGTATGTTGAAGGTTACGAATGATTTTCTGATGACGATAAGCGAGAAGCAGAAGTTGGACGTGAAATTAGTGGATTTGATGTTGGTTGGTGGAAAAGATGCGAGTAGTGATTTTCAAGTGGATGTTAATGGTGTATTGAGGTTCCGTGGGCGAATTTGTAATCCAGACGATTCGGAGTTGAAACGGATAATTTTGGAAGAAGGACACCGGAGTAATTTGAGTATACATCCGGGAGCGAATAAGATGTACCAAGATTTGAAGAAGATTTTCTGGTGGTCTGGATTGAAAAGAGATGTGGCTCAGTTTGTGTATGCTTGTTTGACGTGCCAGAAGTCGAAAGTGGAACATCAGAGACCGAGTGGTTTGTTGCAACCGTTGGATATTCCGGAATGGAAATGGGATAGCATTTCTATGGATTTTGTAACGGGGTTATCGAATACTCAGCGAGGGCATAATGCTATTTGGGTGGTTTTTGATAGGTTGACTAAATCGGCTCATTTCATTCCGATTGACATCAGTTTTTCTTTGGAGCGGTTAGCTGAGATTTACATCAGTGTGATTGTGAAGTTGCATGGAGTTCCGTTAAGTATTGTTTCGGATCGAGATCCTAGATTTACCTCGAGATTTTGGGAAAGTTTACAAAAGGTATTGGGTTCTAAATTGAGGTTGAGTTCGGCTTATCATCCGCAGACGGATGGGCAGACGGAGAGAACGATTCAGTCTTTGGAAGATTTGTTGAGAGCGTGTGTTTTGGAACAAGGTGGTGCGTGGGATAGTTATCTTGCGTTGATTGAATTCACGTATAATAACAGTTTTCATTCGAGTATTAGAATGGCACCATTTGAAGCATTATATGGATGAAGATGTCGAACACCGTTGTGTTGGCACGAATCTGGTGAGAGAACGGTGGTTGGACCGGAGTTGGTGCAACAGACTACGGAAAAAGTGAAGTTTATTCGTGAGAAAATGAAGGCTTCTCAGAGCAGGCAAAAGAGTTATCATGATCGGAGACAGAAGGATCTTGAGTTCCAAGAGGACGATCATGTATTTCTAAGGGTTACGCCGGTAACGGATGTTGGTCGTGCATTGAAATCGAAGAAACTTACTTCTCGATTTATTGGTCCTTACCAGATATCTGCGAGAGTGGGTGCGGTGGCTTATAGGGTGGCGTTGCCGCCGAGTCTGTCGAATTTGCATGATGTTTTCCATGTTTCACAGCTTCGGAAGTATGTTCTGGATCCGTCGCATGTGATTCCGATGGATGAGGTTGAGGTAAGGGAGAACCTTACGGTTGAAGCTTTGCCGGTGAGTATTTTGGATCGCGAGTTGTAGAGGTTGCGGGGCAAGGATATTGCACTTGTGAAGGTGGCATGGGGAGGCGCTGCTGAGGGCAATTTGACTTGGGAGTTGGAGAGTCGGATGCGGGAGTCGTATCCAGAGTTGTTCGTCTCAGGTAAGATTTTCGAGGACGAAAATTTCTAAGTGGGGGAGAGTTGTAACGCCCCGGTCAGTTTTGTCAGTTTTGTCGTTTTATCTATTTGAGTCGTTTTGAGTATTTTATTATTATATTATTTTATTTCTGACTTTTATGTGAAAATATGTTATTTTTCGTCGTGAATATATTTTATCGCGTTTTGGGAACAATTGCGAGATATTTGAGTGTAGGGGTAATTTGGGCATTTTGATTTATTTTGTTAAGTAGAATATAATAGAAAGAGAGAAAATAGTAAGAGAAAGAAAAGAAGAGAAGAAGAAAAGAAAAGGAGAAGAGAAGAAAAGAGAAAAAGTGAGACAAACTTGGAAATCAATCAACCGACTTTCTAGGACACGATTAAATCGGGTAAGGGTGCGAAACTCGATTATACTATGTTTGTGTATGATTATGTATGTGTTTGCTTGGATGTTTTCTTGTTTTTCCATAGCTTTGAGTTCTAGGTTGAAATGAGAGATATGATGAAAAATCGATGGTTTTGCGGTGGAAAATCGGTGTAAACGTAGTAGAATACTTGTTATCATGATTAGAATAGGTTCTGATTGTCATATGTTGGTTTGGAAATGTTTGGTTGGAGAAAATGTCATTTTTGGATGAACTGGTGCGCTGCTGGGTTTTGCTGAATTCGCAGGTTCGCACTGCGAATGGCCAGCGAATGGGTGGCGAGCGTTCGTGTGATGTTCGCACTGCGAACAGTGTATCAATTTTTCTTCTGCCACTGTTCGCTGGAGGGTTCGCACTGCGAATGGGGTAGCGAGCATTCGCTGGGACGTTCGCACTGCGAACGGTGGGAATTTTCTAGGCTATTTTTGCTTCTGCCTTGGTTCGCTGGGACATTCGCACTGCGAATGAGGTAGCGAAGGACTCGCTAGGAGCTTCGCACTGCGAATGTAGCAGTTTTTCCCAATTTGTTTTCTTTGTAACTTTTGATCTGTGGTTCGGTTTGAGGCGTGGTTTGATGCGTTAGAAAGCTTGTGAAATGTACTTTCTTATGATGATGGTCTTGAGAATTTTTGGCCGATTAAATTATGTCAGGAATTATAAAATGTGTTGTTTTTGTTGCCGACTTTTGCCGTTTAATTGTGTGAACTTGATGTGTATGTGCAATATGTTGTGGTGTGGATATTGTATGACTTGTGTACTGTTGAGTGATGAAATTACATAAAATACATATCGTGATGATGGTTGGTGGTCTTATGGCAAGAAAATGTGATGTATGGTAATTGTTGATGTATGCATGATTATGGATGTGTATATGTGTGCATATTAACTGTCATGAGTCATTATATGCCAAGCATCATGATATGCATTGTTGTGACGTCTTGAGTGACAGATTGATTCTAGAGGGAATCTACTATAACATCGTGCGGCTTAAAAATAAGAGGACCTAAAGCGATTTAATATATCGTGCGCCTTAAAAATAAGAGGACCTAAAGGGATGGTTATAGACGATCGTGTGCCCATGTGGGGTGTGAGCGATCGGATTGTGCGCCTTATACCGAGAGGACCTAAAGCAATCCATAAACATCTTGTGCCTTATACCAAGAGGACCTAAAGCGACGGGGAACATCGTAGGCCCGACGGGGTGTTACTTGAGTGATCCTCAGTAACGAGCGATGATTCCAGCAGAGTTCCTGAGTGAACTAGTGATGAGAAATATTGGAAGTCGGTACCGCATGGCATGTGCGTAGAGTCGTTGTGTCGGTCTCTGTGCATTTGCATAAATCATGGATTAATTGTGCATGGAATTGTTAATGTGATTGATGAGATGGAATATGTGTAATTGTATTGATGATGAGTGTATTGTATATGATTGATGTGTAATGCTATTTAATACTTGAGAATTGTATTGTGTTGGATTGTATTTGGTTGTGGTGCATTTGTGGTGAGAATGTTTTATTGGTGTATTTCTGTGTGAATATATAATTATATGCAACTGTAATATGATTGTTTTTCTCACCCTTCTGCTATTTGATAATGCTCTATGAGGTATTACAGATTAGAGTTGCTGGAGGTCTTCTTGTGAAGCTTTGTGTCTTCATTCTTTTGTCGGTCGGCTCTGATATGTGACACCGGGTAGTTAGGGTGGCCGTTTGTGATTATTTTGTATTATGTGTATGTATCTTTTGGATTGTACATGTATGATGTTGTATATGACAAACAAACTTTTGTGAGATATATATATATGTTGATATTCAGCTACAGATTTTCCGCTTATATTCTGTTTCTGAATTGTGGGTATAATACTACCTGAATTGTTGCATATCTGTATGAGCAGGTGTTGTATGTTTGTTTCAAATTGTTGTGGCGTCTCCGGTCTATGCCGTGCATGTTTTAATTATACTCTGATGAAATTTTGAATTTTTATTTATCGCTTTAATAGCTTTGGGGTATAGATTGGGGGTGTCACACAAACCACCAAAATCAGAAAGTCAACCATCAAAACCTCATGTTTTGACTTTTCTACATTTTTCAAGTCATGTCTTGATCCTGTCCATTTCAAAACCAAACAACACTCCAAACACACTCTTAATAACATCCATAAACATTTCCAACCATAGTTTCTCAACTGTAACTCCGTTTGGTTAGAGTTGCATTTTGGTCACTTTTGCCATTTTTGCAAGAAGGTTACCATATTCTGTTCCAGCTGGTTTTCTTTGGTTCCAAGGATTCAAAAGGATCATTTGAGGTATATTGAAGGTGTCCAAAGCATCAAGACATTTATGTAACAACTATCTTGAAGGATCCAAGTTTCCTTCAAGAGGTAAGTTTCCTCAAAACTTGAACTTTCCAAAATATGCTTTACTTTGATGTACATTGATCATGAACATGCCATATATGTCATGTTTGTTGTGTTTAAACTATAATTAAGTGTTATTGTTGGTTGTATAAATATGTAGCATAGAACTTGTAAAACCATGGCCTTTTTGAAACCACTATCGGGTTTTAAATTATAGGCACTTTTAGAAAAATCTAACACCACCATTGAATTCCTCATGAAATTTCAAGCAAGATAGGTCTTTACATCTTTTAATTTCATGGAGAAATGAGGGAGATATGATCCTTCTTGTAAATGAACACAAACTTGAAAATTTTAGGCAAGTCAGTCATGGCGCCCTTGTCTTGGTCTGGCCTCAAGACATTTCACCCTTATCAATTATTGGGTGTGGTTTGATACACAGATGTATTACCACCCCAGTGGTTCTTGGCTTGCGTGTGTTTGTGTGTTTGAGTGTAAGAACTGGGGTTCGAATCCCCCTCGCCCTAGTTCTTTTTTATTCCTTTTCATTTTCAAGTGGATTTCAAATATATATTATTGCTTCCATTCTTAGTCACCACGCGTGTATGGTTGGTTTGGCTAGTGTTTTGTGTTGTGAACGAATGGTCATGGGTTCAACACCCATGAGGACCATTTCCCATATTTTTAATCACTTGATTTTCTTACTTTTATTCACAATTTCAAATTACTATAAATTTCTCATTTTTAATCATTTTGAACCCATTCTGTTTGGAAATTGTTCTTAATAATGTCTATTTTCTATTCACAAAAAGAAAATACCAAAAATAATTATTTTTAATACATTTATGAGTGTTCAAAGTAAGTGATGTTTTTAGGGTGTCTTAAAGAACTTCTTGATTCTTTTGAATAAATTCCTTGCCTTTCCATGCTTACAATGATTTGTGTGAACCATATACATCTTGTATAAACCTTAAATGATGTTGTGAATTTGTACATATTTGTCCTCATTTGATTTTAATCCATTTTTTAAGTATGTTTACATGTGAATGGATGATGAATTTTCAAACATGTCATTGAACTTTTAGCATAAACCCTTGCCTTAACATGTTGATTTTATTCCATGATTACATGATGTTAATATGTTTATGTGTCCTTGTGTTGATCACACCATGTCTATATGCTCCTAAAACATCTGAACTTTACTTTGAAAAATGTTTTTATACATGTTCATTTGTATGAACTTTGTAGTGTTTCCACTTTATCCAAACCCATGTTTAAACCCTAACATGAATGCTTGATTGTTATCAACTTGTCTTAACATGTTTAATTGATATCATTGCTTCAATGTTCAAGTCTTCTTTTCACAAACTTTCACCATGATAAAAACATCTCTTTAAAATAACACATCATCTTTCAAATAAACTTTCAAAATCATCTTTTCTTTTTTAAAATCCTTGGGCCTCTGCTTAGAGTGTAAGTCCCAACCCCTTTTAATTTTCAAATCATAAAAATCCTTGGGCCTCTGCTTAGAGTGTAAGACCCATCACTTATCATTTTCAAAACCAATTGATCTAAATCTTTGGGCCTCTGTCCAAAGTGTAAGTCTCATTCCCTCTACCTTCTTTAAAAAAAATCCACAATACTTCAAATCATTTATCAAAATCACCTCCAATTTTCAAACAAGAATGAAATCTCCCCTCTCCCTCAAAACTTTCTTCAATTTCTTAACATTTCAAAACTTAAGCTTCAACTTTCATCAAACATAGCTCTAATGGCATTCAATTTCAATAAATCTTGGGCCTCTGTCAAGAGTGTAAGACCCACCACCTTTTCTTCTTAGGCCTCTGTCAAGAGTATAAGACCCATCACCCTTCAACACATGTCTATACTTGTAAAGTACTCATTCATGTTAAGTTTATCTTGACATGTATATCATCCTCAGTTTATACACAGGTCAAACAATAGGACACCTTCAATCACAAAACTTAGTTCAAACAACTAGTTCCCCTGGCCTCCTTTTGGGCCTTATACAAGCATCATTGCCTCCTCTTGGGCATCATACAAAGAATCTCCCCAGCAAGATAACCTCCTTTTGGGATTCATACAAGGAGACTTGGGAAGTCTCATTCAATCCCCTAGCCTTCTCTGGGCTTCATACAAGGACCCTCTGACTTCTTAAAAGCATCAATAAAATCTTTTAGCTTCTGTGTACAAGATACAATAAATTCTTTTAGCCTCATTCATCCTGCGCTTTGTACAGGATACAAATAAAATCCCCACAAGAGTCAGTCAAATCCTCAGTATTGAGTAAGTCTCTTCAAATTTCCTTAACAGTCATTAGCCTTTTCTCAGGCTTTTATACAAATAATTTCTCCAGCCTCAATCTCGGGCTTTGTACAAGACAAATAAAACTCCCCAGTTGAGTCAATCATTTAGCTTCATATCTTAGGCTTCAATCAAGATACCTAAATAAATCCATCTCCTCACATATAAGACCTTGAGCCATCTTTGTAGGAAGATATATCCTCTAATCACTACAATTCAAATCAAACAATCAAAAAAACTGTTTTCTAGATAATTGTTGTAAGTGGCACACTTGTTGATTCAATATCCAAGCTGGAGTCCCTCCTTTATCATGGTTCAAAAACTTCTCTTTCATTTAAATTGCTGTAAGTGGCACACTTGTTGATTCTATATCTAAGTTAAGGTCCCTCTTTTAGTTTGTAAATAATTCATAAAGGAAAAAGTGGCATTGCTTAACACATTAAGTTTAAAGCTCTTTCCCTTATGACACCACTCTCAATTGATTGCAGTGAATAGGTGAGATATCTCCCTTAAAAATGACAATTTGTCAAATGTTTCAAACACTCTTTTAGCTTCATCATCTTGGGCTTTAAACAAGATACAAAACAAACTTCGTCCTCCCATAGATTAGGAGGTACTACAAACGATCTGATTTCCCCAATCCTCTTTTGTTGGGAATACGTAGGCATAAGATTGTGAAATCTTAGCGAGCGCACTAATAAAAAACCTTAGGTCAAGTACCTTCCAAAAACATTAGAAAACCATAAAAAAACATCAAAAACATTTTCCTCAACTTTCACAAAGGAGAAACTTTCCCAATTTAGCAGTAAACAAACTTAAGCAACCAAGTAATTCAACAATAGAAATATATGCAAATAAAGGTTCTTATAGATTATTATAGATACTCAGGGTGTTAATAGCTTCTCTCAGTATAACCAACCCCCGATTCCAGATCTCTTAGCATTTGTAAGAAAAACATTTGTGAGCAGGATTAGTTTAAGGTATCTTCCCCTTCCTTTTAAGCATCATAAGATAAATATGAGAAATCAGAAAGTAGCTCTAAATGAAGTAGTGGTCACATCACAAAACCGGAGCTACAGAAAAATGGCGACTTCACTGGGGATTCTCATCCTGTTTTCTGTCTAGGAGGGTTAAGCCTTGTATTGCATTTTTTTACTGTTTCATTTGCTTATTCGTTTTCTCATTTGATATCATTTACTGTTTTCCATCATACTATCTGCTTATTTGCCATACTTGTTAATTTACTGTTATCTAGGAATGTGATTAATACACATATGGTGAGTAAAAAAGTCCTCAGTGGGCTTTAGAACATATTTTAAGATATGAGGTGGCAGACTCAAGAAGGCTTATAGGGAGTGAATCCCTACCAAGCTAACTTGAAAGTCCACCAAATCAGTAGAGGTACCCTTTTGGAATTACTGATGTTAAGCTAGCAAGTCATGAAAACATTACTTTTTCCACTAGGTACCCGTGAAACTGAGGATTAGTAAACATTTAACCATTCGGACATTTTAGGACGTAGTGCAGTGACTATCAGGAATAGTTTATACGCGATACTACACTCGAATGAGATCCGACTTAGGGATATTACAGCTCTCATGAGTCAATCGGTTTGCTGGTAATATTCTTAAGAGGGGTCAATGATTTTGGGAACCTTGTTAGAACCCGTTCTACAGGTACAACAAGAACCCCTAGTACATACCTTTGGGATGGGTAGATCCATGGCTCCATGCTCGTGACGATAAACCTTTAAACCTTTATTTGTAAATATTTGCATTCATGCATTCATTAAAATTTTTCAATTTTTTTCAAAAAGAACTGAAAGAAACAGGGTGTTGCAAATATTAGGAATTTGTACTATGGATTTTGGTAGAAGAAAAACTCAGAAATATACCTTTAGAAGTCCAAAACTTGAAGACCTGAGAAGATTGAGAAGTTTGATTACTAATCCTAAAGCTTTCAGAGCTAAGTATGGGGGACTTTTATCCCTTTTAAAGGTCAACATGGTAGAAGGATTCCTATCTACATTGGTCCAGTTTTATGATTCGGTGTACCACTGCTTCACATTTCCAGATTATCAGCTCACACCAACATTAGAAGAGTACTCTCAGCTGATTGATTTACCCATCTCTGATCAAGACCCATTCTCAGGGCTGGAAGAGATTCCCAAAGATCAAACCATTATAAGGGCTACCTTTTTGGAAGTTTCAGATATCAAAACTCGCATGACCATCAAGGGATGAATCCAAGGTTTACCAGCTAGGTTTCTGTTGGAAAAAGCCCTATACTTTGCCAGCGTAGAAAACATAGTTGCTTTTGAGGATATCTTTGTTTTACTCATCTATGGATTATTCCTTTTTCCCAACATTGACAATTTCGTCCACATCAGCGCTATCAAGATATTCTTAACCGGGAATCCAGTCCCAACTTTGCTTGCAGATGCTTACCATTCAGTGCATCTAAGGAATTTGTACAACGGAGGAATGATTACGTGTTGTGTACCATTACTCTACAAATGGTTTATTTCCCACTTACTCAAATCTGCTACTTTTTGGGATCTCAAAAGTGGTATGTGATAGTCGCAAAAGATTATGTCTCTCAACCACTCTGACATAGATTAGTATAATCGGGTCTATGACAGAATACAGATCATTGGCAGATGTGGAAGTTTCCCCAATTTGCCCCTCATTGGTACTAAAGGGGGGATCAATTATCATCCAGTTTTAGCTCGTTGTCAGCTCGGATACCCGATGAGGAATATACCTTACAACATTCATCTGGAAGGTCTTTTCTTCAAGGAAGGAGAAAATGACAGGGCACTCAAAGAAGAAATTATGCATGTCTGGCATCATGTTCATAGGAAAAGAAGAGAGTCTTTGGGAAAACCAAACTGTATCTTTGCGGAGCCTTATCTCCAATGGATACAAGCCAGAGCCATCAAGATGAAAATACCTTACCCCCGTCAAGAAGTATTTATCCTAAAGGAATTTATCCTCTGCTTCATGAACGAAACAGAGAAAATTCATGTCGCTTTTAATAAAACTCAACGTGAAAAGAACTCTTGGAGGAACAAGTATCAGATTGTCAGGTTAGAGTGCACAAAGATTCAAGAGTTACTGAAGGAAAAAGATGCTCTGATTGAGATACTAGAGCAACATGTTGTAGAAATCCAAGAGGAACGGAAAAGTTTACTCTCTCCTTTTACCTGGCAAAGGATCATCAAGCCGTCAATAGTTGAGGAAGCCTGATCAAAGAAGCAAAAAAGGAGTCAGCAACCAGCTTCTGGACCATTGTCAAGGATTCCTTAGGATTCATAGGCCTAGTTTTCCTTCCTGCACTTTGTAAAAAATGTACTTTTCCCTGTAAGATATTGTAATCCTTTGAATTCAATAAAAAGTTCCCATCGCTGTATGATATTTGCAACATAATTGTTAAGAGTTCTTTTAAAAACAAAAGAAAAAAGCATTTGCATTTCTTTGCACATCATGCATCATTCTAGCATTTCACACATTTTTTCATAAAAAACTTACACACTTATTATACTTTAGAGTCAAACTGTCTCATTCGTACAATACTCGGGCCAATCGTCAGAAGAAAATGGACGATCTAGAGGAGGAAAACAAAGAACTAAGAGAGGAATTTAATACTCTGAAGGAAAGTCTGGAAATACTCAACATCATGATTGAATCACTGACAGCAGCTCAGGATCAACCACCTCAAAGGTCTGTTATCTTAGAAATTGTGTCAACACCAACATTTGAGGTACCCGTTAGTCTTCCTCAGTAGAACATGCCTAAAGGTTTTTAATCGGTGTTTTTCTATGCTTTCATTTAGAAATTCTGGCATAGATATCAGATGTCCTACACAGATGTTGAGACACGGATATCCAACATAATGAACAAGATAACAATAATAATAACAGTGCAGAAAGTAAAGAACACAATGATATGTTTACCCAGTTCGGATCAACAATCCTACTCTGGGGGCTACCAAGCCAGGGACGAAACCAATATACGATAGTATCAATTCACAGATCATACAACAACCACACCAGGTTACAATCTGCTCACTTAATCACTCCCCTTCCTATGACTTCTACCTAAGACTCACCTAGGTATGAGGCCCTCCTGAAATCCCTCTACAATCACAACCCGTGACTGGTTCCTTTCAACACAAGTAACAAAACGAAAGCCACACTTTCAAAACACACAATTCTCAATACTTCAAAGCTTATGATAATTGACACACAAGAAACTCAATGCTTAAAAGCTTATGAGTGACTGACAGAACTTACAACAAAAACCAGTCCTTATACTGTTATCAGAATGATACCAGTTAGGCTCACAAAAAAACACTCAAAACCCTAACAAAACACACGTAAGTTCCATACCTAAACTAGGTTAACACCAGTCAATATATAGCATTAAATCTGGACTGGATTGGGCTTCACAAACGCAGCAAGGAGACTGCTCACAAATCTGCAATAAAAACTCCAACAAAATAGGTCTTCAATCTAAAGTTTCCTAATATGTCTCCATAATTAGAAAATGCTAAAAAACCGAAAACCAACACATAAAAACCCAACCCAAAAATACTTTCGATGCCACATAGGATAACCAAATATTCATAGAATATTCAGTCAATTAACAGCAACAGAATCTTCCTTTTAAACCAAAATCAGACGCGATGTCCTATGAGCCAGTATGGGACATCTTTATTCGACATGTTGAATGCAGAAAATTAGAACATCTTTATCCAACATCTTGCTGCTAGAATAGTTTTAGCAAAATAAATGCCAACCACAAAAACAAAGAAATAACAATCTCCCCCTTTGGCTTATTTTGGCTAAAACTACACACCAAGCAATCAACTGCAGCAACACAACAACATTCAACATTCTCCCCCTCAGCTGCATTCAACATTCTCCCCCCTCTGCTGCAGCACCAGCACAAGCACACTACTCCCCCTTTTTAGCCATAAATATGACAAAGGCAAGTAGAACAGTTATTAATTTTTGAGAAATGGTCAGGTCATAAACCAGAATAAACAGCATCAGAGAGTAGATGCACACCACATCACATGACCAAGTGTCATGCACAAACTTCAGCATCTTCCCCTTCATAACCACCTACACACACTGCACTACCAGAACCACCTTTAATCTTTTCAATCTGGCAGCCAAAAGGAACATTAATTGCTATAGTTCTTCATGAATGTAAACCCCAAGTCTACTCCTCAGGTTTTCAAACTGAACTGCATCCAGAGCCTTGGTAAATATGTCAGCAAGCTGATTTTCTGTGCTCACATGCTCAAGAGTTATGACTTTGTCCTCCACAAGTTCTCTGATGAAGTGATGCCTGATATCAATGTGCTTAGTCCTGCTATGTTAAATAGGATTTTTAGAAATATTAATAGCACTCAAGTTGTCACAAAATAATGTCATGACATCTTGTGTGACATTATACTCAGATAACATTTGCTTCATCCACACCAGTTGAGCACAACTACTTCCAGCTGCTATGTACTCAGCTTCAGCAGTAGAAAGAGATACAAAGTTTTGCTTCTTACTAAACCATGAAATAAGATTATTTCCCAAAAAGAAACAACCTCCAGAGGTAATCTTCCTATCATCACCACTTCCAGCCCAATCAGCATCACAGTATCCTACTAAAATGGAACTTGAGTCATGGGAGTACAACAACCCATAATCACATGTACCACTCACATACTTAAGAATTCTCTTAACTTGATTGATGTGACTGACCTTGGGTTCTGCTTGGTATCTTGCACATACACCAACAGCAAAGGTTATGTCTGGCCTACTTGCTGTAAGATACAGCAAACTGCCAATCATGCTTCTGTATAAACTTTGTTCAACATTCACTCCCTTTTCATCTTTGGATAACTTCAAGTGAGTAGGAGCAGGAGTTCTCTTATGCTTGGCATTATTCAATCCAAACTTCTTCACAATATTCCTCGCATATTTGCTCTGACAAATAAAAATGGAATCTTCCATCTGCTTGACTTGCAATCCAAGGAAGTAAGTCAATTCACCTACCAAGCTCATTTCAAATTCAGACTGCATTTGGTTGACAAAATGTTGGACCATTTCATCCGACATCCCACCAAACACAATATTATTTACGTAAATCTGAGCAATCATTAATTTCCCATCCTTCTCCTTGACAAAAAGTGTTTTATCAATACCACCCTTCCTGTATCCATGTTTGGCTAAGAACTAAGTCAGCCTTTCATACCAAGCTCGTTGAGCTTATTTCAAACCATACAAAGCCTTCTTTAGCTTGAAGACATGATCAGGAAAATTTGGATCCACAAACCCTTTAGGCTGCTCAACATAAACTTCCTCATTAAGATAGCCATTCAGAAAGGCACTCTTGACATCCATTTGAAATAATTTGAATTTCAAAAAACATGCCACTTCTAGCAACAATCTGATGGATTCCAATCGAGCCACAGGAGCAAATGTTTCATCGAAATCTACTCCTTCAATCTGTGTGTATCCTTGAGCAACTAATCTGGCTTTGTTTCTGGTAACAACTCCTTGTTCATCAGACTTATTCTTATAAACCCACTTTGTTCCAATCACATTTGTTCCTGCTGGTCGTGGTACTAGTTCCCAGACTTCATTCCTCTTGAATTAACAAAGCTCATCCTGCATAGCGCTTATCTAGAACTCATCTGTCAATGCCTCTTTAATGTTCTTTGGTTCAAGCTTTGAAATAAAACATGCATTTGACACAGCCTCCCTCGTTCTGGTTCTTGCACCTTCATTCAGATTTCCAATAATCAACTCCTTAGGGTGATCCTTCTAGATCCTTACAGAGGGTCCCCTGTTAGTATCCTCTACCTCTTCATTCTCAGGTCTAGTGTCGGTCTCTTGAGCATTATCTTTTACGGACTCAGTGTCTTGTGAGATTTCATTGTTCATGGGAAAGCATGCTCCAACATCATCTGGGACATCTTCGTCTTTGCCAGAGTCATCAACCACCACATTTATGGATTCCATCATCACCTTTGTTTTGGAATTAAATACCCTATATGCTTTACTGTTTATAGAGTATCCCAAAAATATCCCTTCCTCACTCTTAGGATCCATCTTTCGCCTCTGCTCACGATCCGCCAAGATATAGCACTTACTCCCAAACACATGGAAATACTTCACATTTGGCTTTCTACCTTTCCATAGCTCATAAAGAGTAACAGAAGTACCTGATCTGATAGTCACCCTATTGTGTATATAGCAAGCGGTATTCATGGCTTCAGCCCAAAAATGATATGAAAGCTTTTTGGCATGAATCATGACCCTTGCACACTCTTGTATAGTCCTATTCTTGTGTTCCACCATACCATTCTGCTGAGGAGTGATTGGTGATGAGAATTCATGAGTGATTCCTTCAGATAAACAAAACTCTTCAAACTTGATATTTTCGAATTCTTTCCCATGGTCACTTCTGATTCGAACAACACCACAATCCTTTTCCTGTTGAATCCTTTGACACAACTCTTTGAAGGCTACAAATACTTCAGACTTTTCTCTGATAAAGCTTATCCAAGTGAATCTGGAGTAATCATCAACGACAACATAGGCATACTTCTTCCCACCAAGACCTGCATAGGTCCCATTAAGTCCATGTGAAGCAGTTCCAGAACTCTAGAAGTTGTGGTAAGATGTTGAAGCCTTTTGTGTGACACTCTTGTTTGCTTCCCAACTTGACATTCACCACATATTCTATCCTCATCAATCTTCAGCTTGGGAATACCTCTAACAGCCTCACTTGACATAACTTTCTTCATCCCTTTCAAATGTAAGTGACCCAATTTCTGATGCCACAGTTTGGTTTCATCTTCCTTTGACATCAAACAGGTAGACAAACTTTCCGGTTCTTGAGGATTCCACAGATAACAGTTATCCTTAGACCTGGTTCCCTTCATTACAACTTCATCTTCCTCATTGGTTACTAGACATTCAAATTTTGTGAAATTTACTTTGAGTCCTAGATCACACAGTTGGCTTATACTGATCAAATTTGCAGTCAGCCCTTTGACAAATAGAACATGATCCAGATTTGGTTGTCCTGTGTAGTCCAGCTTTCCAACACCTTTTATTTCACCTTTTGATCCATCCCCAAAAGTGACATAATTGGTGGAGTGAGGCTTGATATCTGACAAGAATTTCTTCACACCAGTCATGTGTCTTGAACAACCACTGTCAAAGTACCAATCTTCCCTTGCAGATGCTCTGAGAGAGGTATGTGCTATGAAACCAGCCATCATATTTCTAGGAGTCCATCTTTTCTTTACTTTAGCCCAACTCTGTCCTTTATTTTGTTGATGAGCAGTTTTGGGATAACCATGCAACTTGTAGCAAAAGGACTTTAAGTGACCAATCTTTTCACAGTAATGACATCTCCATTGTTTATACTTTGAACTACATACTATTTTCTGATGCTTCATCTGATGTTGAAACATGTGATTTGACATCTCCTCCTCTTGCTTTATTTTCTGAGGGACAACCTTTAATACAGGCTTCTTGTAGTTCTCTGCTTGATTGTTAAAACCAAGACCTTGTACATTTCCAGCATTTTTCCCAGTCTGAAGAATCTCATCCAGCTGCGTGGTACCATTGTTCAACATTCTTATAGATTTGGTCATATTGTCAAGTTTTGACTTTTGCCATACAACCTCCTCTTTAAGATCAGCAATGATTGATAAACGTTCTTCCTTCTCAGCTTCTAGTTGAGCTATCAGAACCTTCTGTTCTAATATTATTGGCATCTCTCTTCATTCTTGATACACAACTCTGAGAACCCAGTGAAGACTTCCTGCTTGGTGAGTTCTCCAATATAAGATTCTTTGTCAGAATCAGACTCACAAGTTGTTTCTCCATCAGATTTACAAATTCCGGTCAAGGCTGTCACCAATTTTGCTGATTCTTCTTCAAGGTCACTCTCAGACTCTCCTTCTTACCAAGACACAGATAAGCCCTTCTTCTGCCTTTTGAGATACGTGGGACACTCAGTTTTTATGTGCCCAAATCTCTCACATTCAAAACACTGAACTCTCTTCCCTTGGTTGGAGTCTTCTTCAGTTCTGGACCTTCTGCCTCCATCCTGATTTTTACTGATGTCAAGTGACTTGTTCTGAATATTTGCTCTTGACTTCCAGTCCATCCTTTTCAACACTTTGTTAAATTGTTTTCCAAGCAATACCAGATCTTTAGATACCCCTTCATCTCTGACCAGGTTACCTTCATCGTCTGAATCAATAGCATTTGACCCAAATGCTATACTCTTTTTCTTTTCAGACTTTTCACTGATCCCCAATTCAAATGTTTGAAGTGATCCCACAAGTTCATCCACTTTCATCTTATCTATGTCCTGAGCTTCCTCTATAGCAGTCACTTTCATGTCAAATCTCTTAGGTAGAGATCTAAGGATTTTTCTGACCAGTTTGCTATCAGACATCTTTTCACCTAGGGCACTTGAAGCATTAGTTATCTCAATAATGTTCATGTGAAAATCATGAATGCTCTCATCTTTCTTCATCTTCAAACTCTCAAACTTGGTAGTGAGAAGCTGAAGTTTTGACATCTTCACCTTTGAAGTCCCTTCATGAGCAACCTTCAAGACCTCTCACGCCTCTTTTGCAATGGTGCAATGTTCAATTAACCTGAAGATATTCTTATTAACACCATTAAATAGTGCATTCATGGCTTTGGAATTTCCCACGGACCCTTTGTAGTCTGCATCATCCCAGTCTTCCTCTTCCTTCACCATATCAGTAGGATTACCTTTTCCATCTTTAACCTTTGGGGGTTCCCATCCTTTGATAACAGCTTTCCATGCTTGATCATCCATGGATTTAATGAACGCTATCATCCTTGGTTTCCAATAGTCATAGTTGGAACCATCAAGCAGAGGTGGTTTGTCAAAAATCCTCCATCCTTGTCCATTGTACCAGAAAGTACCTTCCCTGAATCTCACCCAGGACCAAACAAGGGTGCAAGCTCTTGATGCCAATTGAAATTCTGGCACAGATATCAGATGTCCTACACAGATGTTGAGACACGGATATCCAACACAATGAACAAGATAACAATAATAATAACAGTGCAGAAAGTAAAGAACACAGTGATATGTTTACCCAGTTCGGATCAACAATCCTACTCTAGGGGCTACCAAGCCAGGGATGAAACCAATATATGATAGTATCAATTCACAGATCATACAACAACCACACCCGATTACAATCTGCTCACTTAATCACTACCCTTCCTATGACTTCTACCTAAAACTCACCTAGGTATGAGGCCCTCCTCAAATCCCTCTACAATCACAACCCGTGACTGGTTCCTTTCAACACAAGTAACAAAACAAAAGCCACACTTTCAAAACACACAATTCTCAATACTTCAAAGCTTATGAGAATTGATACACAAGAAACTCAATGCTTAAAAGCTTATGAGTGACTGACAGAACTTACAACAAAAACCAGTCCTTATACTGTTATCCGAATGATACCAGTTAGGCTCACAAAAAAACACTCAAAACCCTAACAAAACACACGTAAGTTCCACACCTAAACTAGGTTAACACCAGTCAATATATAGCATTAAATCTGGACTGGATTGGCCTTCACAAACGCAGCAAGGAGACTGCTCACAAATCTGCAATAAAAACTCTAACAAAATAGGACTTCAATCTAAAGTTTCCTAATATGTCTCCATAATTAGAAAATGCTGAAAAACCAAAAACCAACACATAAAAACCCAACCCAAAAATACTTTGGATGCCACATAGGATAACCAAATATTCATAGAATATTCAGTCAATTAACAGCAACAGAATCTTCCTTTTAAACCAAAATCAGACGCGATGTCCTATGAGCCAGTATGGGACATCTTTATTCGACATGTTGAATATAGAAAATTAGAACATCTTTATCCAACATCTTGCTGCTAGAATAGTTTTAGCAAAATAAATGCCAACCACAAAAACAAAGAAATAACACATTTACCATTAATTTGCGTTAATCTTGTCATGTTTTTATTCGCATTTTATTTCCGTTTACCGCATTTCATGCTTGGTTGTGTTGTTTTAATGTTTCCAGGGTTAAATAAGTATTCAAGAAGAATGTCAACAGAAAACTGGAAAAATCGCGAAGAATCGGGAAGGAAAACCCAAGGAACAGTGGCCTGCTACGGCCACCCGTAGTGTGTGCCACGGGCCGTAGCAGAGGTGCGGCAAAAAACCCAATTTTTAGATGAAAAAAACATGGAGACGGTGGTCTGCTACGGCCACCCGTAGCATGTGGTACTGGCCGTAGCAGTCAGATCCCCAAATTCCTTCAATGTGCAAACCAACTCCAGTGGTCTGCTACGGGCACCCGTAACACAGGCTACTGGTCGTAGCAGACACTACAGGCACTCGTAGCACATGCTACTGGCCGTGTCAGACAGACGAGGAGATTTTATTTCTTTCCATTTTCGGCGAGATTTGGCACTGGTTGTTGATTTGGCTATTGTGAGACATGATTTTATTGGGAAATTAAATGGGATTCATTAGAGGAATAGAAAATAAGGGGAGATCTTTTCTATTTAAGCGGTTTTGGGGATCTTATTTTAGGGACTTCTTCTTGGAACGGGAAAAAAATATTGCAGAGAGAAATATTGGAGAATTTGTGGTGCGAAGGAGATTTTCATGAATAGAAGCGATTAAAGATCAAATTTCATCATAATTCTTGTAATGTTTACTCTTTATGTTTTGTTTTCTTTGAATATTATGAGTAGCTAAACCCCCCAATGCTAGGGGGTGTCCCTGATTTGGATATGTAATGACTCTGATATTATTATTGCAATAACAATATCTTTTTCCAAATTGATTTAATCTTTTACTGTTCTTAATGCTTACCTTATCGGACAAACGAGTTTGAATTACGATTAACGATTAGGCTGGACCGCCGTTGTTAATGCTTTGCTTTAGATTATTCTATAGTAGATATCACCTAGGACTAGGGATACCCTATAGAAACCGGAATATTCTTGATATTGGAATGCTTAATTTCATCTTTAATTCTCTATGGACATATGAATTAGGTTGACGATTAAAGGTTTTCTCACTAAGGACTTAGGAGTAAAGCACCCTAAAGAACCAGTAATTTGAAATTCTGGTACATGTGCAGAATTCAGATGTCCTAGAACATGCCGTTCGACATCTGGTCTGACATGATCACAAAGGGCAAGGTATATAGCAATAATCATGGTACTGAAAAGATAAAAGCAAGACACACAGAATTGTTAACCCAGATCGGTCTAACACACCTACTCTGGGGGCTACCAAGTCAGGGATAAAGTCCACTATCAGTAGCATCAATTCAAATCTAAACTCTCTGTTTACAGCTTATCACTCAATCACAACCCAATGACCCTTCTACCTAGATCATCTCTAGCTATGAGAAACACTTTGTCGCTCCCGGGATTTTCATCCTAGTATAAACGCGAAAGTGGCACCGAAACAGAGTCGCCAGCAATGTGTATTTATCCCAAGAGAGGGAAAGGAAACACCGCGTAAACCTGAGAGAAAGGAAAAGCATGGTCTTGCGACCAAGAGAAGTGGGTAAGGGAGTCGGTTACGCGAGAGGAAGGTATTAGCACCCCCTCACGTCCATCGTACCCGATGGGATCCACGCTTGCTTGTCTCGATCAAAGGGTGTAAAGAAAGGAATACTGAGAAAGAACTGAAAAAGGAAAGGAGAAAGAGAAACAAATGTAGGGAAAATAAAAGAAGTGCTCGCATGGGCCCTACCCCACTGCCTACGTATCTCATCGGGAGCATGAGAATCAGAGCGACGTAGTTCCCCTCACTAGGGATGAATTATTTGTGTTTTTTAGAGAACGGCTTACGTTCTAGCTCAGGTGTTGCAGGCTCGCTGGTCCGAGTGCGTTACCATCTTGCAAGAGACGAGTAGAAGCGCGTTCGTGCGTTGAGAGTGAATGAGGTGAGAAAAGAATTCCCGAAGGAAAGACGTTATTGTTTGTTTTTGTCTTTTAAGAGTTTTTTATTTGTTCGCATATGATAGTGTATCTGAATCTTAGTCATTGGAATGTGTACATTCTCACATTCCAAGATGGAATGGGTAAGAAAGCACACTAAGAGTGAAGAAGACCCCCACACTTAGTTCCAATTGTCAAGGTTCAAACACACTAGCATACTTGTGTTTATTAGGTGTTCTGTTGATTAAGAAATGAAGAAGTGTTTTTTATTATTTGCACCTTCAACAAGTATTGCATTTAAGTCCCTCATACAAGATCAAATGTTTAACACATTGACCCAAGATGGGCTATATGCTACACATTCTAAGATTACAAGAGAAAACCCCTTATAATCTTTTCTTTATATGAAAGGCTTAAATGCAATAAATGCCTACCTTTATTATATGTTTTGAATTTTCTTTGAGATGAGAAAAGAGACTCAAGGGAGGAGAAAAGGTAAAACCTATATGGACTAAGACTCAATCCTAATTGAAGATTAAAGGGAGTGATCCTAAAGGTTTGTGAGGTTTCAACCTAAAATCTAAAGAAAGAATGAATTAAACAATTCACTTCCAAAGTAGAAGATGAATTGTAATTCACAAAGGGAAAGTGATGAGTTATTAAAAGAAAGCACATAAGTGCTTAACAAAACACAAAATGGAATTATAAAAGAGAAAGGATAGAAGTTGAATGTGGATTCCTTATCCACACTCAATTGAAACTTACCAAAGCCCCTACATGGTTAGTAAACATGTACAAGAAGTATAAGAAGTAAAAGAACATGTAATGCATCATAAAACTCAAAAGAATTAAATGAGAAAACAAATCCTAGAACCACAACCAGAATGGGCATCATATGGACAACAAGTGAATATCATCATACAAGTGCAAGTGAATAAGCAACAATCATCACCCATTAGCATTTAAACATGTTACAAGAAGAAAAGATAGATGAAAGATGGAAAGAAATGAAGAGGACATGCATAAATGGAACATGTAAATCAACAACCAGAATTGAAACTAAATGGAAAATGGTTTATAAACATCTCAAAAGTATTTATGAATCAACCATCAAGACATTCAAGAAGTAATAGAAGAAGAAGTGAGGTGAAAACTCAAAAAGAAGGTGCAAACAATACATGTTAGGATGCACAAAGTTCAAGTTGAAATGAACATGTGAAGATGACCTATAATGTGTATCAAAGACCTATAATATCAAGAGTGTAGCTCACCAAATAGGCAAATGATCATGCAAGTATACACAAAAGAAAACATGTAAACATGCACAAAAGATTACAATGATATGACATGTTATAATGCTTTAAATGAAATGCATCAAACAAAAATCAAATGGCCTCATGAAAATTATGAAAACATGGTATTGAAGTTCACTAATCAGAGATGAATCACCTATCAAAGTATCATGCAAGGAACCAAGGCAAAATGATGTCAAACAATGCACTTAGGTCACATAGACATATCATACAAAGTAGCACAAAAGTGAACACCAAACATGCCATAAAATGACCTAAAAAAATAAAATAAAAATCACTTAACATACCTCAAGATGCTAATGACTCAATACAAAAAGAAGAGCATCAAAACAATTTTTAATGATCAAGAACAAAATTAAACAAGATTATGTATCACCTTAAGAATGCACACCAAAGAAATTCAAAGAAAATTATGGAGCAGGGGCAAAAAGGTCATAAAATCAGAAAATAAAATCATGAAAAATTTCCTAAATGTTTTAAGAATACACATGAATTTTTGTGGAATTTTATTATGCATTTTAGTATTTTTAAAAATTGAAAAACAAACGTGTAGAAAAATGGAAAAATAAATGCAATGCAAAAATGAATGGGGGTGCATGCCTAGTAAAAATGAGTTCAAAAATCATTGGGCCTTTAGAAATGGAGGTGTGGATAGCAAAATAGTCTAGGTCCATTAAGCGCGCAGTACACATTAATAACCATGCACTTCAGTCAAACCAAGTCAACACCATAACAACCATCGGATTGAGTCAGGTCAACAAACAAGTCAAAGTAAGCAAGATCAAGGCGCACATGTGAGGGAACACATTAACTAGCACGCACTGCACCACACTATGTTTAAGTGAAATCAGAAATACTGCACGTGAGGTGCATGTGTGTTTTAATGCGCTGGCAGTTCCTCCACCCTTGGATTACACAAATCAGACGGCTGACATTAAAACTGAACATAAAACCCTAAAATGAGATCACCGGCCGGAGAGGGACCTCCGGTCATCCTCTCCGGCGAGAACCACACCTGCAACTTTCACATCACCACAGAAATACACGATATTCATACCAAAATGAAGCTGAAGTTGAGCAGGTCATGAATACACACTTATTTTCCACATAGCAATCACACACATAGAGAAACGAAGAGATGAAATCATGCCCTAACTTTTCAAACTATGCCTTTAGAAGGCCTATCAACTAGCCGGAGTAAGCAGAGCTTCTATAAAGCTTATTTTAACAAAAACAAGTCAAAATTAAGGGGAATCGAATGGAGAAAGGTTGAGTGATAAAACCTGAAAGTATGGAGAAATTGGAGATGCTGAGAAAACCAGAGATTCTTGCTTCCTTTTTGAGCTTCACTTGGCCAAATAAAGGCTTTCAAACTCTGAAGAGTGATAATGGAGATGGATTTGCAGTGTGCTTACTTCAACAATCCAAAGCTGCTTCAAGTTCAGAGATGATTGAAGATGAAACTTGAAGGTGGAATTAGAAGAGAATGATGAACTCGTGCAATGGAGAGATTTGAAGAAAAAGAGTGGGAGAATCAGAGAGAAAATTAGAGAGTATTTGGCAGTGAAATGAGAAGAATGAAGCTCCCTGAGATTTGTGAGTTAGATTTTCTTTTATAGCGTGAGCTAACTAAGGTTTAATGAGTTGAGTTAGATGAGTCACAGTGGTTAGACTGAGTGCACCCTAACTAACTGAGTCAAGTTAGTTAGGGGCGAGTTATTGAGGCTGAGTTATGGTGATGGCGGTTCACAATGTGTTATGGTGAGGTTCAATTGAATAAAGCAAGCTCACATCTGCTGCTGCCACAGAAACTTGTTCAACAAGCTTTCCCTTTCCATTTCCATGTATAGTGAGGCACGTGAGGTGTTGTTCATGAAAAGTGTTTGGTTAAATGAAGCAAAGGTTGGAGAGTGAGCAATACATGAGCAAGCTGGTACAATAACACCAACCTTTATTTCTTTTTCTGGTTTTATGTGACAGTTTGGAACCAATGCAACAGTGATTGTTTGAAGATAATTTTCTCTCTTGTTAGTGAATGATTTAATGAGGCATTGAGGGCATTGGAAAGATGGTGCACCAGAGAACAACATTGGTGTGAGAATTGTATTGAATTGAGGCCTCAAACACACCTAAAAATAGCTATGAACACAATGGTTCAAAACTGGTTGGTGAGCGTGGCAAGAGGTTGGCTGGCAAGGCAACTTGGCACACGAAATTTCAGCACAATCAACCTAACTTGAGACCAAAATTTATCCCTCATAAATTGATCAAATGGAATTTTGTCCAACATGAATATTGAAAATGACATTGCAATGAACAACTTTCATGTTGAAAACTTTTCCATTTGGGGCCTTTAATTATGAGAAAAATGAGTGGACATTTGGCTCACCAACTGTTTGAGAAAATGACCGCGCGCGTGCCCTGAAAATCTTGGTCATGACCTAGTTTTGAACCTACTTTGCTCAAACTTTGATCAATCATATCTCACTCAATTTTTATCCAATGGAGATGTTCCACACATGGATTTGAAGCTTAAAACAAGACCTTTCATTGAGGCAGAGTGGAATTTTCATTTGGTGCTCCAAATTTAAATGGCCTTGGTTCAAACTCTGATGCAAAATGGCCAAAACTTGCTATTTTTAGTAACCCTTCTTCATCCAAAAATGGCAACTTTCTACACCTTGAATTTTTCATGATTCCTTTGGAATTTCTTGACCAAATTTTGTACATTGGACACATGTAACATGAATTTCATGAATTTGGGCTCAAAAAGTCAAGAGTTGACTTTTTCCTCTGATTATTTGACTTTGCCCCAATTTCTCTGATTCTTGATCTTTCTTCCAATTGAACCACTTCTAAAACCAATTGAGATGCAATTTTACACATACATACACTTAAGAACATGTAGAATACCATGACATCAAGTTTTGCCCAAAAAAGCAAAGATTCCCTGATTTAACTGGAAACCCTAATTTTGGCCCCCTCTGGTTAGGAGGTAAAAGTGCAGTCTCCAATTTCAAATTCCTCAGAGTATGTTGTGTATCCTCTTAAAGGATGATGAGATATACCATTTGGGAATGATTTTGAATCAATGAGCTATCTCTTTTGAGGGTTTTCCTTCAATTTTTGGACTTCTTGCATAGTGAAATATGTAGTGCTTCAATCTCCCATTGTATCTCTTATCCTTGAGGTTGTGGAAGATCAATTGAGATGGGATGAGACATGAAAGACCTCTTGGCTTGCCTTGAGGGCACTTGATTGACCTTTTTGTGCTTTGAATGATCCCTTGATTGTCCACCTTCCACCTGATCACATGCCCTGATGGTAAGAAGGATGCCATGCTTCATTTTTCTATGTTAAATGCAATGCAATGCTAATGAGATGGATATGATATGATAAATGATAATGCCATGCTATGATGCCAAAAGGGAAGAGCAAATTTTGGGGTATTACAGCTGCCCCTATTCAAGCGCTGTAGACCTGAATGCCTGAAAGCAATTGCTTTCGGACTTTCAAGGTATATAGTGATTGAATACCAAATATAACCAAAAATTTGCTCTGGATGATGAAGAATAACAAGGATATAAACCCAACGAGACTGCTGGATTGAGTCCTCGATGAAACGTCGGAGAGATCTGTCTTTTGAACGATGCCAGACGACTACTGGCTTGCCACGCTACTGGTGGACTTTAATACTGTCTTTTATGCAATTCCAGACGACTACTGGCCTGCCACGCTACTGGTGGACTTTGGAAATGTCTTTTTGAACGACGCCAGACGACTACTGGCTTGCCACACTACTGGTGGACTTTAGAAATGTCTTTTTGAACGACGCCAGACGACTACTGGCTTGCCACACTACTGGTGGACTTTAATAATGTCTTTTATGCAATTCCAGACGACTACTGGCCTGCCACACTACTGGTGGACTTTGCAGCTTCGTGCCACCCGAAGATGGACTTTTGCCAATCCACTGTTGGACTTTCGCCACCCGAAGACGGACTTTTGCCAATCCACTGTTGGACTTTGAGAATATGCCACCCTTAGATGGACCTTTCGCCAATCCACTGTTGGACTTTTGCCACCCGAAGACGGACTTTTGCCAATCCACTGTTGGACTTTGAGAATATGCCACCCTTAGATGGACCTTTCGCCAATCCACTGTTGGACTTTCGCCACCCGAAGACGGACTTTTGCCAATCCACTGTTGGACTTTAAGAATTTGCCACCCTTAGATGGACCTTTCGCCAATCCACTGTTGGACTTTTGCCACCCGAAGACGGACTTTTGCCAATCCACTGTTGGACTTTTGCCACCCGAAGACGGACTTTTGCCAATCCACTGTTGGACTTTTGCCACCCGAAGACGGACTTTTGCCAATCCACTGTTGGACTTTTGCCACCCGAAGACGGACTTTTGCCAATCCACTGTTGGACTTTTGCCACCCGAAGACGGACTTTTGCCAATCCACTGTTGGACTTTAAGAATTTGCCACCCTTAGATGGACCTTTCGCCAATCCACTGTTGGACTTTAAGAATTTGCAAAATTGTATTACTCTCTGCATCCGTGTCAGACATCTCTGCTGATTCTGCTGAGGAACAATGATCAATGACTTGACTTTAGAGGTTCCTGAGAGGATAATATCTCTGCTGGCGAATGGATGAACAATCCGTCTGCTTCGAATTGTCAAGCTTGCCAACAATAAATTGGACTTTAAGATATGAGGGAATGATGACTCTGCCAGGAATTATTCCATCTGTTTGGGGCTGGATTCTAGTCACAGCAACTCCGCTGGGGATGAGAATTTTTGAATGACGTCCTGCTGGGGAAATGAGCCATTAAAACTCTGCTTGGGGATTTATTGAACCCAAAATCCTTTATAGGGATTATCAACCTTCTGACCCGGCTGGGGAAAGACTGTGCCATCCTTGTTGAGGAATAGATTCTGCCGATCTTATAAACCTCTGCGGGGAGAACGACAACTCAGCTGGGGAGTATTGCTGACAAGATTCGATGCTGACATTTGTGGGGATACCATGACCAGAGATACGATCTTGCTGGATATCAGGGCTACTCTGCCAGGGATATGCAAATCCTGGTTAGAACATTCCCCTGCAACTTGCTACGAAGAGTCATTAGAGATCTGTTGGGGAAACCCAAAGCAAATCCACAGTAGTCTGCTGAAGAATGTGACTATCGAGCTTAGGATAAGTACTACAATGCCCCATGTTAGGCGAGCCTTCCCTTAGACAATTCCGTTGTGGATGGCGAGTTTATAACAAACTCCGTTGGAGGAGACTGCTTTAAAACGTCTCGTGCTGGGGAATGCCTTTTGAGAGGATTTTACAGAAGACCAACTGTCCTCAAACTCTACTGGGGATGATCAACACTTCATGCTGGGGAACCAAACATGCCCCGTGCTTGGACAAAACAACAATTCGTCCCCGAAGGGGATGTCATAAGAGGATTTTACAGAAGATCTAGCCTCTTCAAACTCTTGTGACTTCGCTGGGGATAATGACCATCAGTTTCAGTGTCGATGAGACCACCCTTTTGGGGAACCTGTGACCGTTATCGACACAGAAAAGCTTGTAGTTGTTGGAAGTACTGAATGAGAGACTCGACTTAATAAGATACAACGGTACCCAGTTGAACTTAATTCGCTGAGATCGACCCGATGAACGCCGATCTCCTTACCCATAATTGCCCCAGTCTTTTGCGTGGAGTGATTTATTGCTAGTCTTGTGCTTAAAATCATCTGCACCTGCTACCTGCAACAAAAGAATATGCCCACATGCCCCGAATATTGCGTGGCTAGAATCCACCATCCGGGAGTATTCAACATTCGAAGTAATTTCAAATGTTTTTTTTCTGCGCATGTTATTGTAAGGCTGCCATGTTTTCAAATGCAATGTTTTATCAAAAATTAGGACGTTTTTGCAAACAAAGCAATAAAACAAAAATAGAAAGCTTTTTACTGAAATTCAATTTATTGACTGAGAGCCCAGAATAGGCAATTACATCTGGAAGCAATCCCTGGAAAGAGGTGATCGCTGAAAATTGAGAAAAGAAACTATCCTAATGGCAATGTGAAAACGGAATTCCACTGAGTTTCCATTCTGTTATGACCAGTATGTCTTCAAAACTCCCGACCTTGCCTTCTGAGGAATGATCAGACCGATCCCTATCTTTCAGAACGTCAGTTGTTCAAACGGTAATGGGTACAGATAACTCAGACCGTAGTCATTCGCTTAAATCCCTCTTTTGTGTGGACCGCCCTTTCAGGTTTTCGATCCACCAGGATACCCTTTTTTGCCTAAGTTGCCCTTTCGGGTTTTCAACTTACCGGGTGTACAATTTTTTCAATTATATCCCTAATTTTTGCCCGAACCTTATTCTGTTTTTGGTTCGCCGGGATGCCCTTTTTTGCCTGGATTTTTTTTTATTTTTTTTTATTTTTGTTATCCAGCGGGTCTATTCATGCGAAGTATTTTTTGACTACGTCCGAGTTGACAGGGGATGAAAAGTCTTCGCCATCCATGGTTGTAAGCAATAAAGCTCCGCCCGAAAAGACCTTTTTAACCACGAATGGACCTTCATAATTAGGAGTCCATTTGCCCCTGTGGTCTGTATTGGGAGGAAGGATCCTTTTGAGTACCACATCTCCGACTTTGTAAACCCGAGGACGCACCTTTTGGTCAAATGCTTGTTTCATTCTGCGCTGATATAGTTGCCCATGACATACAGCCGCCAATCGCTTTTCCTCAATAAGGCTCAGCTGATCAAATCTGGCTCGTACCCATTCAGCTTCATCTAGCTTAACATCCATCATAACTCTGAGGGACGGAATCTCTACTTCAACCGGTAGCACTGCCTCCATACCATATACAAGTGAGAATGGGGTTGCCCCAGTGGACGTGCGTACCGACGTTCGATACCCATGCAAAGCAAATGGTAACATCTCATGCCAATCTTTGTACGTGACAACCATTTTCTGCACAATCTTCTTGATATTTTTGTTGGCCGCTTCGACCGCGCCATTCATCTTTGGGCGGTACGGAGAAGAATTGTGATGTTCGATTTTGAAGTCCCGGCATAACTCAGCCATCATCTTATTGTTCAAATTAGAACCATTATCAGTAATGATTCTTTCGGGAACTCCATATCGGCAAATGATATCCCGTTTTAAGAAACGGGCGACCACTTGTTTTGTAACATTGGCATAGGATGCGGCTTCAACCCATTTGGTGAAGTAATCAATTGCCACCAAGATGAAACGATGACCATTGGAAGCTGTAGGCTCAATCTTTCCGATCATATCAATGCCCCACATGGCAAACGGCCAAGGCGACGACATGATGCTCAACGGATTTGGAGGCACATGCACCTTGTCCGCATAGATCTGGCATTTATGGCATTTGCGGGCATATTTACAACAATCTGACTCCATAGTCAACCAATAATATCCCGATCTTAACAACTTTTTAGCCATCGCATGCCCTCCGGCGTGAGTACCGAAAGAGCCTTCGTGCACTTCAATCATCAACAAGTCTGCTTCATGTCTATCCACACATCTAAGCAGGACCGTGTCAAAATTTCTTTTATACAGCACGCCATCTTTGTTCAAGAAGAAACTACCAGCTAACCTTCTCAACGTCTTCCTGTCTTTGGACGATGCCCCTGACGGGTACTCTTGACTTTTCAAGAAACACTTAATATCATGAAACCATGGCTTGTCATCAGACGTTGCATCGACCGCAAACACAAATGCTGGTCTGTCAAGGCGGGATACCTCAATCTTAGGTACATGGTTCCATCCTTGCACTTTGATCATGGAAGACAGAGTGGCCAAGGCATCAGCGAACCTATTCTCATCTCGAGGAATGTGGTACAGTTTCACTGTTGTGAAAAATGTCAGCAATCTTCTCGTATAATCTCTATACGGCACTAGATTTGCTTGGTGCGTGTACCAACTCCCTTTCACTTGATTGATTACCAAAGCTGAATCACCGAATATATCAAGGGTTTTAATCCGTAGATTAATCGCCTCCTCGATCCCCATTATACAAGCTTCGTACTCTGCTTCATTGTTGGTGCATCCGAAAGTTATTCGGGCAGTGAACGGCATATGAACACCTTCCGGCGTGATAAGAACTGCTCCAACTCCGCACCCATTCATATTGACAGCCCCATCAAACATCAGACTCCATTTGGATTCAGGGTCTGGCCCCTCCTCCGGGAGTGGTTCCTCACAGTCTTTAGCTTTGAGAAACATGATGTCCTCATCAGGGAAGTCAAACTTCATGGGTTGGTAATCATCCATTGGCTGTTGCGCAAGATAATCGGACAAGATACTTCCTTTGATGGCCTTTTGTGAAGTGTACTGAATGTCATACTCTGTCAAGACCATTTGCCACCGTGCAACTCTGCCTGTCAATGCTGGTTTCTCGAAAATGTACTTGATAGGATCCATTTTTGAAATCAACAAGGTTGTGTGCCTAACCATATATTGCCTCAATCGCTTAGCGGCCCATGCCAGTGCACAGCATGTCTTTTCAAGCATTGAGTATCGGGACTCACAATCATTGAACTTTTTGCTCAGGTAGTAAATAGCATGCTCCTTCCTACCTGTCTCGTCATGTTGACCGAGAACACAACCCATGGAACCTTCAAGCACTGTCAGATACATTATCAGCGGTCTCCCTTCAACTGGAGGCATTAGAATCGGAGGTTCCTGCAAGTATTCTTTTATCTTATCGAATGCCAATTGGCAATCGTCATTCCACCTGACCGTTTGATCTTTCCTTAACAATTTAAATATTGGCTCACACGTGGCTGTTAGGTGAGATATGAACCTTGCAATGTAGTTCAATCTACCCAAGAAACCACGAACCTCTTTTTCTGTTCTCGGTTCAGGCATTTCTTGTATTGCTTTCACCTTGGCAGGATCAACCTCGATTCCTCTTTCGCTCACAATGAAACCTAGCAACTTTCCAGAACGTACCCCAAACGTGCACTTGTTTGGATTTAATCTCAGACGGAACTTTCTCAACCTTTCAAACAGCTTTTTCAGGTTAACCAGATGTTCCTCTTCTGTTCTCGACTTGGCAATCATATCATCTACATAACATTCGATCTCCTTATGAATCAAGTCATGAAACAATGTCACCATCGCCCGCTGGTACGTTGCCCCTGCGTTTTTCAACCCAAAAGGCATTACTTTATAACAATATATACCCCACGGAGTAATGAACGTGGTCTTCTCCATGTCTTCAGGTGCCATCTTGATCTGGTTGTACCCGGAGAAACCGTCCATAAATGAGAACACTGAAAACTGAGCTGTATTATCGACCAGCACATCAATATGAGGTAGTGGAAAATCATCTTTCGGGCTAGCTTTATTAAGATCTCGATAATCCACACACATTCTCACTTTTCCATCTTTCTTCGGTACAGGCACGATGTTGGCTACCCATGGAGGATACTTTGTCACAGCAAGAAAACCAGCGTCCCACTGCTTCTGGACCTCCTCCTTAATCTTTAAGGCCATGTCGGGGTGAGTCCGACGAAGTTTCTGCTTGACTGGCGGACATTCTTCTCTCAACGGTAACCTGTGCACGACAATATCTATATCCAACCCCGGCATGTCTTGATACGACCAGGCGAAGATGTCAACATACTCGCGCAACATTTCCGTCAAAGTTTGCTTCACATCTGCTTGCAAGCTGGCACCAATCCTGATCTCTTTTTTGGCGTCCTTGGTACCAATATTGATGATTTCTACAGTCTCCTGATGAGGCTGGATGACCCTTTCCTCCTGTTTCAACAATCTGGCCAGTTCTTCAGGGAGTTCACAATCTTTCTCATCCCCTTCTTCGGCTTGATAAATCGGATTGTCAAAGTCATACATGGTCATATCAAAATCGTTATCAGTGGTATCCGGAGGATCAAGTCTGCATGAACGGGTTCATGCCTTATTTTAGCAAAACAAAAGAAAATGAAACATTGCCATTTTATATTTCTTGTGCAAAAATAAAAATTGAAAGACAGAGAACAAAATTTGATTGCAAAACGTCCTTTATTAATGATTAAACATTGCAAATGCAACCATGGTGGCCCTACAAATGAATCTATACGCCTTGGGCAGAGCGCAAGATTTTGTCATGCATTATGGTTAGAAAAAACAAAGAAAAATTACTCTGTCTGAAGAGTAACCCGGATGACTTCTTCAACGGACCAGTTCTGCACTTGTTGTCCCGGAGCACGAGGGCGTACCCAGTTGTCCAGGTCACAATTACTGTCAACACTATCCTCTGTGGCTGCACAAGACTGGTTCGTGTAGATAATTCCCCCACTATTGAAAGTAATGGGTCCCCTGCTCCCCGCATCTGAAGTTGTAGAGGGATGATAACCAATACCAAATTTGTCTTCCTTCATTGGGGTCTCTATCAACCTGCCCCAACCTTGGGCGTTGCCTGCCCTAACGACTTCGACAGCTTGTTTGTAAGATGAAATGGAGGTACCAGCCCCAACTGGTACAGAAGAAGACTCAGGTGCATCGTCAATATTGACTGCTTCAAATGATTGGCACAGCATCTCATGAATTTCCCCATCCATTTCAATGTACTTGAACGTGGACAAGTGACTCACAAAGATGTCTTCTTCCCCACACACTGTCACAACCTGCCCTTCAAACTCATACTTCAGCTTTTGATGTAGAGTGGAAGTAACAGCTCCAGCTCCGTGAATCCAAGGGCGTCCCAATAGGCAGCTATATGCAGGTTGTATGTCCATTACATGGAACGTGGATTTGAATACCTGTGGTCCAATTTGTACGGGCAATTCCACCTCACCAAACACAGATCGTCTAGTTCCATCGAATGCTCTGACCACCAATTCACTAGGCCTTAAGATCAAACCATCAACTTCCAGCTTCATCAATGCCTTCTTGGGCAAGACATTGAGTGACGAACCAGTGTCTACCAGTACATGAGATAACACTGCGCCCTTACACTCCATCGTGATATGCAAAGCCTTATTATGGTTTCTTCCTTCAACAGTCAAATCTCTACTTGTAAAGCCCAAGCCATGGCTGACATTAACATTGGAGATTACGCCCTCGAGCTGATTAACAGTAATTTCTTGTGGCACGTACGCACTCTTCAACACTTTCAACAACGCCTGTCGGTGCGCATCAGAGCACATCAATAGTGACAAGATTGAAATCTTTGAAGGGGTCTGATTCAGTTGGTCCACAATCTTATAATCGCTTTTCTTGATTATCTTCATAAATTCTTCCATTTCCTTATCAAAAGTAATCTTTGTCTCTGCTTCAGGTGTAGGCGCACTTTCAACCACCTGTTTACCTTTAGCCTTTGCTGCAGCTTCTACCTCCTTATCACTTCTCAAGGTTGGGGGAGCGAACAACCTTCCACTCCTTGTAAAGCCCCCTACACCCCCTACATTATCAATATTTGGGCTGACTGACGACTCAACTTCCTGCTTTTTACCTTCGTAATATACATCTGCCCCATAGTGCCATGGGATAGCTTTCGTGGATGTGAACGGAATTGGTCCTGGCACCGTGATAGTGACAGGACTGGGCCCTTCTGGCGCAACACTCGCCACGGGAACTGCATTGACCGGCATTAGAATCTCAGCGGGAGTGTAATAGATGGTCACGGTTGATATCTCATCAGTGTCTTTCACGACTCTATCGAACTGTAGACATCCTTCATCGATCAGATTCTGTAAACCCATCTTCAACTTATCACAGCCGTTCTCCTGATTCATACACTCAAAGCAATCTTGATTACAGCCCGGGAACACCTGTCCCTTCAATAAACGATCTTTTACAACCAACAAAGAAGTTTTCACTTGACGGATATCTGTCACCAGATTCAATCTCCTCCCATCTTCAATAGCGTACACATTTGCTGCGCTATGATCAGGCATGGGATGCTGAGTAATATTAGGAGCGGGAGAGAAATTGATGGCTTTAGCATCAATCAAATCTTGTACTTTATGATGGAAAGCCCAGCATTTTTCAATGGAGTGCCCCTGAGCACCTGAGTGGAACTCACAACGAGCATTAGCATCGAAGTTAGGTGGCAGGTTTCCAGCAACCGGAGCTTTCATAGTACGGAGTTCTACCAACTTTAACTCGAGTAGCCGGGGCAACAGCGCGGCATAAGTCATAGGGAGAGGATCCATCTTACGATCCCTCTGTCTAGATCTTTGCTGGAAAAAAGGTTGTTGCTGTTGAACTTGTTGTTGGGGTTGTTGTTTCTGAACAGACGGTGTGGGGATTGTTACAGCATCTACCTGATAATAAGCTCGAGAACGCCCTCTGCCTCGTCCTCTAAACACAGCATTCGTATCACCTTCTCGTCTTTTCTGGTTACTAGCGAACGGTTTCTTCGTCCCCGAAGAGCCAGCCCCACTCACATCCTGGATCTTTCCAAGCTTTAACAGACTTTCTATTCTTTCTCCCGCAATTACAATATCAGCAAATCCAGTCGACGGACAAGCAGCTAATCTATCCAGATAGGCCCCTTGCAAGGTGCCCATGAACATATCTGCCATTTCTCTGTCTGACAAGGGAGGTTGGACCTGGGCAGCCATTTCCCTCCACCTCTGTGCATATTCTTTGAAACTCTCCTTGGCATTTTGTGACAACCCCTGCAATTGAGTGCGGTTGGGCGCCATGTCAATATTATACTGGTATTGCTTCAGGAACGCTTCTGCCAGATCTTTCCAATTCTTCACAGCAGCTCTATTCAACTTCATGTACCAGGTCAAGGATGCCCCAGCCAGACTGTCCTGAAAATAGTGCATCCATAGCTTCTCGTCATCCGTATGGGCTGAAATCTTCCCAAAGTAGGCTTGAAGATGCGTTTGGGGACACGCATTGCCGTGATACTTATCAAAAGTAGGAGGTTTGAATTTAGGGGGAATTCTGACTCCTGAGACCAGCCCCAAGCTAGTAACATCAATACCCATAGAGTTCTTGCATTCTATGGCCCTGATCTTTTCTGCTAACTCCTCATACCTTCGATTACCTTGATTACCCACATCAGCGTCTAGTAGAGTAAATTGGTCTTCCAGAGTATCTTCAAGAGTAACACCAGCATGCCTACCATTTCCATTACCCCGATTGTTACCACCAGGAGGAGGGTTGCCACCGGGAGGAGGAATGCCGTGTCCCTGTGAATTGTCATGATGATCACCTTCGGGCCCATTGTCGGGACGCTCTACCAGAAGCCTCAGTCTCTCCTGATTTTGCGCCATGCCAGTCATGAGGGTCATGAACTGGTCCATACGCGCCCTCATTTCCGCCAAATCACTTTGCACTTGATCCATGATTCTTACTTGATTCCTTCGCGTCGAATATCGGTGAATATGACTCTCCGCTATACTGCCTGAAACCAAATAAAGGTTAGAGACCCCGCAACGAGTACCTGAAAAGCAAGTAACAAAAAATGCAAGATGATATGCAATGCCATGCAATGCCATGTTTGTCATTTCCGAGGTGCTTTATACCCTGATTCCAATCCAACCACAGAATTCTGAAGACCAGAAATTGTGATATAGAGAGACGTGTCGTGGTCATGTGCTTGTGCGCAGCTATCTGATAAAGAATAATTCTGAATAAAACTGCTCATACTCATTCAACAAAATATTCAAGCACATTTAAGAAAGGTTCAACCGCAAATGCAATACAAGGAAAAAATGGATCCATCAACAAGCCTGATGGTAGCCATTAACAACAAAATACAGGGAAAAGAACATCAATCTGACAATTCCACATCCTTCAGCTTATCACTTGAGTATTTGATCTCCTCAAAAAGTATACGGGTACGCTGGTGATTCGGCTTTTCAATCATTTCTTTGATCAAGACATCCCTTTTCTCAAGAGCTTCAGTTAAAGAACCCACATGCAGCATCAGAGCTTCGTCATCACACACTCCTTTGTGTCTCTTTATGCCAGCTTGCGTCTTGAGTATCTCCCTTTCTATCATGACTTCTTCAAGCTCTTTCTTGGTATTCTTCAACTGGCTTCTAACTTCTTCTAACTGCTCTTGACTTTTATCGAGACTTTCCCGATACTTTCTCCTCTGCTCATGTGCCTTTTTAAGCTCCTCGTCTTTAGTCTTCGACTGATCCTTTAACTCGGCATTTTCAATTCTGACTTCATCCCAAGCTTGACGAAGTTGAGCTAATGAATCCTTGCTTCGGGCTAAAGCCTGTTTTGTAATCTTGTGAGCCTGACTAGTGTCATCTGCTCCCAGAGTAAGTTTCCGAAAGTACCGAGCTCGGTCATCGAAATCTTCCTCTTTGTCAGCCAAGGTTTTTTCCGCTTTCAAGGCTCTCTTTTCCAACTCTTTGTTGTCAGCTAGAGCTTTCTGAAGGCATCTGCTCATTCCAGAATTCTCTATCTGCAACTCTCTGACCATTTTCTTCCACTTCTCACATTCTTCAATAGCCACCATAGTGGGTTGTTCTGGCTGTACTGCACATAAAAGAGGTCCCCTTGAAAAGGGTAAAAGCAATTCCTTTACTTTCGTCTCAATCCACCTGTCATATTCAGGATAAGATCTACAATCTCCTTTTCCAAAAACTGCTTTTCCAATTTTGTGCTTATCTTTCCAAGCATTCACTACTTCTACCACCTTCGCATCTTTAGTTCCTGTGAAGAATAAAGATTCCTCCACATCTTGCTCTGTAGGAGGATCCCTGGAAGCATACCCAAACTGTCGGATGGCCAAAACTGGATTATAATTGATCCCTCCTTTTCTGCCAATCAAAGGCACATTTGGAAAATTTCCGCATCTTGTGACCAGCTCTATTCTCAATAACCGGTGGTCAAACCATACAATGTTATCAGCAGTTAAACTCATCAATCGTTTAGACCATTTCGCCACATCTTTGGTTTCCACAAAGGCACCTGTCTGAGGCAAATGTTTGAAAAACCAATGACTCAGCAGTGGAGTGCAACAACTAACAGATCCTCCCCTCCTTTTCTCATTCTTATAGTGCACAGAATGATAAAAATCTCCTAACAAAGTAGGGACTGGATTTTTAAGGACAAAAACTCTCGTTGCTTGCATATCCACAAAGTCTTGCTGATTGGGAAAGAAAACTAGGCCATATATGCAGAGAGCCAGAATGGAATTGTAAACCGTCCAATTTTTAGCACTTGCAGCCTCTTGGGCCTGTCCAGCCAGAAATTCTAAATGAAATCCGCTAACTCCATTTTTACTGCTCACACCACTCTTTATCAATGCCTGATCCATTTGTAAAGCAGCAGCAATTTCTTTTACGCTGGGAGAACTACCAGAGAAGAATGGTATTGCCGACGTGATCGGAATTCCCAAAATAAATGAGAATTCTTCCAGTGTTGGCATCAAAATGTAATCTGAAAAAAGAAAGCACCTCAACGAAGGCTCGTAGAACTGCAGCAGAGTGTGCAAAGCATCATGTTCATACTTGGTGATTGTACGGACCATCCCAACCAAATTCCCGTAGCTCTTCTGAAACCTATCAAGAATACCCGGACCAGCCATATCTATAACTTTGAGCAATGAATCCAAGACAGGATCTGGAAACTTGTAAGACACATTGTTCTTTCTCTCGGCAACGATCTCTGTTGAACCCATGGATTGGAATCAGAAATGTATTATGCACCTGAAAATGACAAACATAACTGTTATGATATGATAATGCAATGCAAAAGGGCATGTGATCAGGTAATCAAGTGTCGGTGTCTGTATTGAACTGTGTGCACTGTGTCTCTGTACTGAATCTGGCAATATCTGAGATGAACACTTAAATCACTGTCATAGGATACAATGTCTGAAATCATCATAGAATCACAAGTAAGGTAGGTAGGAGGCTGGGTTTCCTGCAAACCTGTAAACATCCCGCCCATACTCACATGTGGTTCTTAGAAAATAAGGCTTGTCAGCTTCGGAGGTTTGAGAAGCAATAGCACATTCAGCCCGTAGGATACAATGCTATGCCAATCAAAGAGGTCGTCCACTGACTCCCCTTAGAAAATAAAAGTCATCCTATGCAAGTTCCAAAGTGGGCCCTCGGGTGCGAATGGGTTTGCCACAGAATGTGGTCTGCCATTGTCACCACTAAAAAGGGATATCTCCACTAAGGTCCTCATGATCGGTCACTAGAGTCGACAGCTCTCTAGATCTACATCCTGGAATACGCAAGATGCGTATGCCACGACGTGTCCCAAGATAGCCTCGTCTAGCTGTGAATTTCGTGAACACCCAACGCACTCCAAACGGCACGTAGGTCCCACTACTCTCCACTCTAATTCTAAGTGTATACTCAAGCCTGTGTAATGGGCTTATCTCTCAGAAATCCCGCCCGCCAAGCAGAAAACAACACAGTCCAGTATAGCATAATATATCATATGAAATGAAAATGCTAAAATACGGTAAATACAGTAATGTACAGTAAAGCAGTAAATAACCATACAATAAAACAGTAAATACAACACAACAGTAAACACCCAATGAAAGAAAAACAGACAAGCGCTAGGATTGACTCGCTTAGGGATGGACCAGCAATAGGTCAACCGCCTTTCCCCAGCAGAGTCGCCAGCTGTCGCTCCCGGGATTTTCATCCTAGTATAAACGCGAAAGTGGCACCGAAACAGAGTCGCCAGCAATGTGTATTTATCCCAAGAGAGGGAAAGGAAACACCGCGTAAACCTGAGAGAAAGGAAAAGCATGGTCTTGCGACCAAGAGAAGTGGGTAAGGGAGTCGGTTACGCGAGAGGAAGGTATTAGCACCCCCTCACGTCCATCGTACCCGATGGGATCCACGCTTGCTTGTCTCGATCAAAGGGTGTAAAGAAAGGAATACTGAGAAAGAACTGAAAAAGGAAAGGAGAAAGAGAAACAAATGTAGGGAAAATAAAAGAAGTGCTCGCATGGGCCCTACCCCACTGCCTACGTATCTCATCGGGAGCATGAGAATCAGAGCGACGTAGTTCCCCTCACTAGGGATGAATTGTTTGTGTTTTTTAGAGAACGGCTTACGTTCTAGCTCAGGTGTTGCAGGCTCGCTGGTCCGAGTGCGTTACCATCTTGCAAGAGACGAGTAGAAGCGCGTTCGTGCGTTGAGAGTGAATGAGGTGAGAAAAGAATTCCCGAAGGAAAGACGTTATTGTTTGTTTTTGTCTTTTAAGAGTTTTTTATTTGTTCGCATATGATAGTGTATCTGAATCTTAGTCATTGGAATGTGTACATTCTCACATTCCAAGATGGAATGGGTAAGAAAGCACACTAAGAGTGAAGAAGACCCCCACACTTAGTTCCAATTGTCAAGGTTCAAACACACTAGCATACTTGTGTTTATTAGGTGTTCTGTTGATTAAGAAATGAAGAAGTGTTTTTTATTATTTGCACCTTCAACAAGTATTGCATTTAAGTCCCTCATACAAGATCAAATGTTTAACACATTGACCCAAGATGGGCTATATGCTACACATTCTAAGATTACAAGAGAAAACCCCTTATAATCTTTTCTTTATATGAAAGGCTTAAATGCAATAAATGCCTACCTTTATTATATGTTTTGAATTTTCTTTGAGATGAGAAAAGAGACTCAAGGGAGGAGAAAAGGTAAAACCTATATGGACTAAGACTCAATCCTAATTGAAGATTAAAGGGAGTGATCCTAAAGGTTTGTGAGGTTTCAACCTAAAATCTAAAGAAAGAATGAATTAAACAATTCACTTCCAAAGTAGAAGATGAATTGTAATTCACAAAGGGAAAGTGATGAGTTATTAAAAGAAAGCACATAAGTGCTTAACAAAACACAAAATGGAATTATAAAAGAGAAAGGATAGAAGTTGAATGTGGATTCCTTATCCACACTCAATTGAAACTTACCAAAGCCCCTACATGGTTAGTAAACATGTACAAGAAGTATAAGAAGTAAAAGAACATGTAATGCATCATAAAACTCAAAAGAATTAAATGAGAAAACAAATCCTAGAACCACAACCAGAATGGGCATCATATGGACAACAAGTGAATATCATCATACAAGTGCAAGTGAATAAGCAACAATCATCACCCATTAGCATTTAAACATGTTACAAGAAGAAAAGATAGATGAAAGATGGAAAGAAATGAAGAGGACATGCATAAATGGAACATGTAAATCAACAACCAGAATTGAAACTAAATGGAAAATGGTTTATAAACATCTCAAAAGTATTTATGAATCAACCATCAAGACATTCAAGAAGTAATAGAAGAAGAAGTGAGGTGAAAACTCAAAAAGAAGGTGCAAACAATACATGTTAGGATGCACAAAGTTCAAGTTGAAATGAACATGTGAAGATGACCTATAATGTGTATCAAAGACCTATAATATCAAGAGTGTAGCTCACCAAATAGGCAAATGATCATGCAAGTATACACAAAAGAAAACATGTAAACATGCACAAAAGATTACAATGATATGACATGTTATAATGCTTTAAATGAAATGCATCAAACAAAAATCAAATGGCCTCATGAAAATTATGAAAACATGGTATTGAAGTTCACTAATCAGAGATGAATCACCTATCAAAGTATCATGCAAGGAACCAAGGCAAAATGATGTCAAACAATGCACTTAGGTCACATAGACATATCATACAAAGTAGCACAAAAGTGAACACCAAACATGCCATAAAATGACCTAAAAAAATAAAATAAAAATCACTTAACATACCTCAAGATGCTAATGACTCAATACAAAAAGAAGAGCATCAAAACAATTTTTAATGATCAAGAACAAAATTAAACAAGATTATGTATCACCTTAAGAATGCACACCAAAGAAATTCAAAGAAAATTATGGAGCAGGGGCAAAAAGGTCATAAAATCAGAAAATAAAATCATGAAAAATTTCCTAAATGTTTTAAGAATACACATGAATTTTTGTGGAATTTTATTATGCATTTTAGTATTTTTAAAAATTGAAAAACAAACGTGTAGAAAAATGGAAAAATAAATGCAATGCAAAAATGAATGGGGGTGCATGCCTAGTAAAAATGAGTTCAAAAATCATTGGGCCTTTAGAAATGGAGGTGTGGATAGCAAAATAGTCTAGGTCCATTAAGCGCGCAGTACACATTAATAACCATGCACTTCAGTCAAACCAAGTCAACACCATAACAACCATCGGATTGAGTCAGGTCAACAAACAAGTCAAAGTAAGCAAGATCAAGGCGCACATGTGAGGGAACACATTAACTAGCACGCACTGCACCACACTATGTTTAAGTGAAATCAGAAATACTGCACGTGAGGTGCATGTGTGTTTTAATGCGCTGGCAGTTCCTCCACCCTTGGATTACACAAATCAGACGGCTGACATTAAAACTGAACATAAAACCCTAAAATGAGATCACCGGCCGGAGAGGGACCTCCGGTCATCCTCTCCGGCGAGAACCACACCTGCAACTTTCACATCACCACAGAAATACACGATATTCATACCAAAATGAAGCTGAAGTTGAGCAGGTCATGAATACACACTTATTTTCCACATAGCAATCACACACATAGAGAAACGAAGAGATGAAATCATGCCCTAACTTTTCAAACTATGCCTTTAGAAGGCCTATCAACTAGCCGGAGTAAGCAGAGCTTCTATAAAGCTTATTTTAACAAAAACAAGTCAAAATTAAGGGGAATCGAATGGAGAAAGGTTGAGTGATAAAACCTGAAAGTATGGAGAAATTGGAGATGCTGAGAAAACCAGAGATTCTTGCTTCCTTTTTGAGCTTCACTTGGCCAAATAAAGGCTTTCAAACTCTGAAGAGTGATAATGGAGATGGATTTGCAGTGTGCTTACTTCAACAATCCAAAGCTGCTTCAAGTTCAGAGATGATTGAAGATGAAACTTGAAGGTGGAATTAGAAGAGAATGATGAACTCGTGCAATGGAGAGATTTGAAGAAAAAGAGTGGGAGAATCAGAGAGAAAATTAGAGAGTATTTGGCAGTGAAATGAGAAGAATGAAGCTCCCTGAGATTTGTGAGTTAGATTTTCTTTTATAGCGTGAGCTAACTAAGGTTTAATGAGTTGAGTTAGATGAGTCACAGTGGTTAGACTGAGTGCACCCTAACTAACTGAGTCAAGTTAGTTAGGGGCGAGTTATTGAGGCTGAGTTATGGTGATGGCGGTTCACAATGTGTTATGGTGAGGTTCAATTGAATAAAGCAAGCTCACATCTGCTGCTGCCACAGAAACTTGTTCAACAAGCTTTCCCTTTCCATTTCCATGTATAGTGAGGCACGTGAGGTGTTGTTCATGAAAAGTGTTTGGTTAAATGAAGCAAAGGTTGGAGAGTGAGCAATACATGAGCAAGCTGGTACAATAACACCAACCTTTATTTCTTTTTCTGGTTTTATGTGACAGTTTGGAACCAATGCAACAGTGATTGTTTGAAGATAATTTTCTCTCTTGTTAGTGAATGATTTAATGAGGCATTGAGGGCATTGGAAAGATGGTGCACCAGAGAACAACATTGGTGTGAGAATTGTATTGAATTGAGGCCTCAAACACACCTAAAAATAGCTATGAACACAATGGTTCAAAACTGGTTGGTGAGCGTGGCAAGAGGTTGGCTGGCAAGGCAACTTGGCACACGAAATTTCAGCACAATCAACCTAACTTGAGACCAAAATTTATCCCTCATAAATTGATCAAATGGAATTTTGTCCAACATGAATATTGAAAATGACATTGCAATGAACAACTTTCATGTTGAAAACTTTTCCATTTGGGGCCTTTAATTATGAGAAAAATGAGTGGACATTTGGCTCACCAACTGTTTGAGAAAATGACCGCGCGCGTGCCCTGAAAATCTTGGTCATGACCTAGTTTTGAACCTACTTTGCTCAAACTTTGATCAATCATATCTCACTCAATTTTTATCCAATGGAGATGTTCCACACATGGATTTGAAGCTTAAAACAAGACCTTTCATTGAGGCAGAGTGGAATTTTCATTTGGTGCTCCAAATTTAAATGGCCTTGGTTCAAACTCTGATGCAAAATGGCCAAAACTTGCTATTTTTAGTAACCCTTCTTCATCCAAAAATGGCAACTTTCTACACCTTGAATTTTTCATGATTCCTTTGGAATTTCTTGACCAAATTTTGTACATTGGACACATGTAACATGAATTTCATGAATTTGGGCTCAAAAAGTCAAGAGTTGACTTTTTCCTCTGATTATTTGACTTTGCCCCAATTTCTCTGATTCTTGATCTTTCTTCCAATTGAACCACTTCTAAAACCAATTGAGATGCAATTTTACACATACATACACTTAAGAACATGTAGAATACCATGACATCAAGTTTTGCCCAAAAAAGCAAAGATTCCCTGATTTAACTGGAAACCCTAATTTTGGCCCCCTCTGGTTAGGAGGTAAAAGTGCAGTCTCCAATTTCAAATTCCTCAGAGTATGTTGTGTATCCTCTTAAAGGATGATGAGATATACCATTTGGGAATGATTTTGAATCAATGAGCTATCTCTTTTGAGGGTTTTCCTTCAATTTTTGGACTTCTTGCATAGTGAAATATGTAGTGCTTCAATCTCCCATTGTATCTCTTATCCTTGAGGTTGTGGAAGATCAATTGAGATGGGATGAGACATGAAAGACCTCTTGGCTTGCCTTGAGGGCACTTGATTGACCTTTTTGTGCTTTGAATGATCCCTTGATTGTCCACCTTCCACCTGATCACATGCCCTGATGGTAAGAAGGATGCCATGCTTCATTTTTCTATGTTAAATGCAATGCAATGCTAATGAGATGGATATGATATGATAAATGATAATGCCATGCTATGATGCCAAAAGGGAAGAGCAAATTTTGGGGTATTACACACTTCTCACTCCCAATCATCACAATGATGTCTAGCAGTCAACAACATAGCCACTGCATCGACGACTCTTTACCTATACAACAATTCAGCAAGAATGATACCTTTCCAAGACACAACTTAGAGTTACTTAAAAGCTTTCTCTAAGAACAATACGTACTGCCTCTTACCTACAGGTTTTGAGGAATACGGGTAACCTTCCCACAAATCGGGAGGTTTACCTAGACAGAACCCTAGACTTCTACATCTTGAGCCATCACTTCCAAGGTTACAAACCCTTCTATTTATAACCTGTACCCAATTGGATTTGGGCCTTCAATCACAGCTTCAATAGCTGTTACAAATCTACAAAATAAACTCCAAGAAAATAGGTCTTCAATCTAATATCTCCTAATATGTCTCCATATTTAGAAAGTTTGATTTCTGATTGAATCTTCTAGACCTTTAAATATGCGCCACATAGAATGCATAATTTTCTCTTAAAAATTCTGCACAATTCAAAACATAGTTGAATCTCATTAATCCACCTCAGCAGGCACGATGTCGAATGCTCCCTCATAAGACATCTTCTTCGACATGTTGTTCCAGTTGTTGAATAATTACAACATGTTCTGGCATTTCAAAAGGACATCTTGTTGTACCTGTTCTTCTTAGCAAGTTTATACATCCTATTCTCTATTACATTATTGCTGCTATTATTTGTTTTACAAAAATTAAGCCAATCCTAATACAAGAGAACTAACAATCTCCCCCTTTGGAAAATTTTGGCTAAAACAAATAATCTACAAACAAATACAATCCAGGAGTTTACAGCAATATAAAAATACAACCAACAGTTGTAGTGTTCAGAGTCTACAGCACACAACAACAGATCTTCAGTTTGAAAATAATGTCTCACCATCTTTGTTTGACATCTTCTTTGCAGCACTCTGAAGAACTCCACTGCATCAGCACCAACGAACAACAATCTTCAGGATAAAAGGAAGAAAGGTCCTGAAGTTTGTTGATGCACACGAGGAAGAAGATAGCAAAAGGCAGCTTGTACTCCCCCTCAATCGAGGAACCTCTTCTTAACACAAAGACCAATGGTGGCATAAGAGAACTCTTAATTGCTCTTTGAAGGGCATAAGAGGAAACTTAAGACCAAACCCTCCACCACTCCTGGTAACTCAGAACACAGATCACAACTGTGTTCATAACTCAGATCACAGGTCATAAAAATATCCAAAAAGAAACATGATAGACATTTGATTTGACATGTTTGGACAACATTTGCAATTACAGACTCCTGTCTGAACCTCTGAGCAACAATCCCTTTCTCCCCCTTTTTGGCCAAAAATTGACAAAGGAGGCCATCATAAAACCATACCCAGGCACAACTTACCCAGACCCGAACAAAACCCATAGTTTTTATGAGAACAACCCTTAACTGATGGTAGAGGATAGGAGAAGCCTCTATAAATAGCAGAGCAGTTTCTTAGATATTAATGATCTTTAATTCTTGGTCAAAGAGAATGTTAATTGAGAATGGAAAACCTGTAGCTTAATTTAAGGTGCACCGTCCAAACTGACTTTGAACGCCTTTAATAGCACTTAGACCAGTCCTGCATGCCCAATCAGCACTTTCTAGGCTCCCTTCTTACGCGTGGCTGGATGCACAGTCTAGAATATTCCTTTGTTTGGCTCAGGGAAACATGTCTTGAGTGCTGTTCTGACATCTTACCAAAAAGGTTTGTCTGCTTGTTCACAAAGTTATCAACCCAAGACTCCACAGAAATTTATACATTCCAAGCACATTTTCTTGGATCCCTTTAAAAACAGCAGAAAAACAAAAAAAATAGAGTCACCCAGATACACCAATTCTGCTTTTCAGACCACTCCTGCATAGGCACTAACTTCACACAACTATGATATGTCCCATCATGATGTTTGACATCACACAGCACAAACTTGACCAGCACACATGCTACACAGAAATCAGCACACTTGCAACAATAGGCTATAGACAACAGCCTTAACATTCAATGCCTTTTATGATATTACACCAATAATGCCACATTCTGATATATGTTGAGCAAGGCCTCACCATGTTGATTTTGGATACATGTTCTGCCAAGTCCAATAAACATAAGCCCACTTGATTTGAAATTTCTCACATATTTCAAACGAATGTCTTGCAACACAAGATAAGGACTGCCACCACCTTTTACTTGTATAAGAAGGAACCTCCTGGAAACAACCTTATAACACCCTAATAGAGTTTTCAACATGAAAGTAGCCATGTATTTTACAGAACTACTTACCATCAAGATTAGAATCTGCCCATTCTAATCCACATTATGTCAGAACTGCCACTTCAGACGATAATGCTGCTTCTTCCAACTCCATAAGTATGGTACACAACAAACAAAAATGTTGTAACAAGATGTAGGACATCAGCACGAGACAAAAGAACACACCACTTGATCACAACCAGCACCGAAAGCAAACTAAAGGGAGTCACACCAGACAAAAACTAGGCTCATCCTTTTAGTTACACTAGGACAACCTCTACTAAGGCATCAAACACGAAGTTCTGGTATCAAATGTGATAAGAAAAATAGGTTCCCAAGAAAACAAATTCCCACGCCAAAGACTACTTTGACTGGTCAGGCGATACAAACAAGGTCTCTTTATGCAGTATAAAAACCAAGCTTCCTAGCTTCTAACATCGTATCACAGAAAGAGCCATGAGTCAGTCTAGTAAGGATGCAAAAAGGAGTCACATGCAAGAAGTCAGGAACCCAGATCCACAGAGGTTGAAGGACCAAACATTGTCCACAACTGGTACAACTTCAGGAGCAAATAGAACAAGAAAGACATCAGAGACAAGGATGAAGACCATCAAGAAAAACCAAGTGCAACTTCAAGCTTCTGATGATGAATGGGATGAAGATTGGAAAACTTTTCTTGATTCGGGGGGTTGGGATAACCTTTAGACCCTTTGTTTGGTGTTTTTACTAATCTTGTATGCTTTCAAAAAAAATTCAATAAATTTCTATTTTAATTTTGTTCCATTAAACTAAACAGATGCAATAAGGATCACAACTGCACAAGACATATCACAGCACACTTAATCCTCATGTATGCAAATTCCTAATTTGCTTCAAAATAAGTGCCAACACCAAAAGCAGCAGAATTATCAATCTCCCCCTTAACATCACATGTCCAGCTGCATAAAATTGTAACACTCCCCCTATCAAGAATAACATGTGCTTCTTCGTACCTTGAAGAATGGAAAACATAAGACGCATCTCATGTCTTCAAGAGCTCACTCTTTGTTCAACTCACAAGTTAAACACAATCATCACTTGTACCAATACCCACATGATCCCAATCTGATCAACTTTTCTCTATCTAAGACCACCAGTACTCCTTTGCAAGAAGAATACCTTAAATGAATGGAGAACATGAGACTCATCTTCATGTCTTCAAGAGCGCACTCTCTATTCAACACATCTGCTGAACACATTCACCTACTGCTTGACCCTTACATCAGTACATAAATCAGGTAGAGGCTTGTGATCTCAGGAGACAAACACCATAACACTCTGAACAGAATGTTCTGTCAACTGATGTTACGACATCAGTCTTGACAGAGTCCAGCTATACTAAGAAAAACACCACATTCCAAAACCGAATCTCCAAACTTCCCCCTTTAAGCCTCGGGACCAGAACAACCCAACACGTCACAGAGGATCACAAGAACAGTATTCTTTCATCCAACTCTCCAAAGGCAATCATTCCCTATCATTCTCCCATATGATAATTTGGAATACTCCTGATCAGTTGATGAGTATATTTACCTTCATGTCCAAGATATCTGCTAGAGATAATACTTCTTGAATCTCAGGGTCTCCACTCCTGTAGCAAGGACCAGAAATAAACTGACCTCAGGAGTAAGAAACATGTTGATCACACCTTGACCAACTCACACATCTAAGATAAGTTCCAGGGCCAGAAAATTCTTAGACATACCACCCAGATGCCTCCTCTTCCAGATCAGGAGTAGGTTCCAAACTCATGTGATCAAACCACATTAGTTTAGCACCCAGAGCATATGTTATGCCATTCCTTCAGACAACTGAATTCAGCACAATTCTGACGTGATGTTCTAACACAAGATAGGACATCATTCCAATGAACACACCAAGAGATCAAAGACTGGAGATTAGCTCTTTTAGGAATAGAGGCAAAAGTAAATTACTTCTCTTCCTTACAACTTCACTTATCAATGCCTTTATGAATGGACTTGAACAATAATCTTTAAGTATCGTTGACAAAGTAAGTTGAAGCAGTCTTGCATATATCCCATCGCCATAGTATATACATTTAGAGAAGAACAACCTTCTCAATTGTAACCTCAGGAGTTTTCAGATAGATACGCAGTGGATCAAAACACAAACTCCTCAAAACCTTCAGGTGTCACATATCAGCCCTAGCATCATAATCCAGGTGACACCACAATACCACAGGTTTGAGAATAAATCAAACCTAACATAACCACAACACATCAGCTTTTCAACCAAACCTCCAAGCCTTCAGCACATGCCACTGCCTGTCACGAACAGTCCATCCTCCACTTCTAGGGACCATTCTCACACCTATATGAACTTCTCCAAGTTCAAACAACTTTTCAGTAGAAGGCTTCTACCTTGACCATGAACCAGAAAGTATCTTCCCTCGGATCTCATCCAGATATAGAATAGAATGACCTGCTCTGATACCAATTGAAATTCTGGTACATGTGCAGAATTTAGATGTCCTAGAACATGTCGTTCGACATCTGGTTTGACATGATCACAAAGGGCAAGGTATATAGCAATAATCATGGTACTGAAAAGATAAAAGCAAGACACACAGAATTGTTAACCCAGTTCGGTTTAACACACCTACTCTGGGGGCTACCAAGCCAGGGATGAAGTCCACTATCAGTAGTATCAATTCAAAGCTAAACTCTCCGTTTACAGCTTATCACTCAATCACAACCCAATGACCCTTCTACCTAGATCCTCTCTAGCTATGAGAAACACTTCTCACTCCTAATCATCGCAATGATGTCTAGCAGTCAACAACACAGCCACTGCATCGACGGCTCTTTACCTATACAATAATTCAGCAAGAACGATACCTTTCCAAGACACAACTTAGAGTTACTTAAAAGCTTCCTCTAAGAACAATACGTACTGCCTCTTACCTACAGGTTTTGAGGAATACGGGTAACCTTCCCACAAATCGGGAGGTTTACCTAGACAGAACCCTAGACTTCTACATCTTGAGCCATCACTTCCAACGTTACAAACCCTTCTATTTATAACCTGTACCCAATTGGATTTGGGCCTTCAATCATAGCTTTAATAGCTGTTACAAATCTGCAAAATAAACTCCAAGAAAATAGGTCTTCAATCTAATATTTCCTAATATGTCTCCATATTTAGAAAGTCTTGATTTCTGATTGAATCTTCTAGACCTTTAAATATGCGCCACATAGAATGCATAATTTTCTCTTAAAAATTCTGCACAATTCAAAACATAGCTGAATCTCATTAATCCACCTCAGCAGGCGCGATATCGAATGCTCCCTCATAAGACATCTTCTTCGACATGTTGTTCCAGTTGTTGAATAATTACAACATGTTCTGGCATTTCAAAAGGACATCTTGTTGTACCTGTTCTTCTTAGCAAGTTTATAGATCCTATTCTCTATTACATTATTGCTGCTATTATTTGTTTTACAAAAATTAAGCCAATCCTAATACAAGAGAACTAACATAATTAATAAGTTAAAATAAGTTGTTGCAGCGGTAGTTCAGAGTTGTTGATGAATCCAATCGCACACCTTCCCTATCATACTACTCATATCTGTTTTAACCGTTCTCGTACTTTCTTTATTTTATTCGCAATTATTTTTATAATTAAACCAAACAATTCCTAAACCCCAAAAGCTTGTGTTTAACTAAAGTAAAACCCGAACTTTATATCGTCAAGCAGTGCTTGAGATCGACATTCGGGGAAATTCTCTTTTATTACTACATTGGCAGATTAGTACACTTGCTAATTTACCGATCAAGTTTTTGGCGCCGTTGCTGGGGACTGCCAAAGATTATAGAGTTCATAGTTTTATTTTAGTTAAATATTTGTTGCTCTGCGATTAAAATTTAGTTTTAATTTTCTTGTTATTTTAATTTTATTTTATTTTTATTAAAAAAATAAATAAATAAAAAAGAGTCAGATTATTGTTGCTTTATGAATTCTTCTATATTGTGCGACTAATACATTGTCTGAGTTGTGTAGTATGAATTATTTTTTTACATTGCCACCTGTATCTCCTGCATGTTGGTCGCCTGATTCGGAAATCACTTTGGAAGAGGTGACTAAAATTTTTAAAGCATATAAAAGGGAGGTAAGAATTCTTATGCATGAATGTGAGGAAGCTAACTTTTATCCAGATAGGTTTATTTGGCGAGAGTTCAAGTTGGAAGAAGAATGTGTGAAAGAAGAAGAAAAAGGCATGACGTCATATGAAGAAGATGCATTAGAAATAGAAGAATTTGAGGTAAACAAGAAATACGGGGAAGGAGAAAGAAGACAACTTGAAGATGATATAGGGCTAGATGAAAATACAGATTTAACCATTTGTGAAGATGTAGACATCAAACAAGAAAATCTTCAAGAAAAGAGTATCCCTAAAAACTATTTTAACGAGGCAAATGAAAGATAAGAGATTGACAAAGTATTGGATGTCATTTATGCCTTGTTCACTCAATTCAAACTAAAAAAGATTTGGAAACAACATTATCAATACCTCAAGTTCATGGGATTGCTACCAAACAAAAGAAAGAAAAAAGATGATGTGTTATTTGTTTCATATATGCCACCTTAACATAGAATGAGGCGTTGAGCCATGCGACGTTAAATGAAGCGCTACGTGGGAGGCAACCCACTCTTTTTATTACTAAGCCATTTTTTTGCTGTTTTTTATTTTGAGCTAGGTTCTTACATAGGCAATGAGTAATAATGGATAATGTGCAAGCGATGATGCAATAGGTGATGTTGCATTACCCTCCGCCTCCTCTGTGAGTCTCCTCTCTCTCACTTGTGCTAAAACATTGAGGCCAATGTTTAGTTCAAGTTTGGGGGAGGATTTACCATTTTTAGCTTTTCTCTTTAGTATTTTTTATTTCTGTTTTTGTGTGTTGTTTTATTGAAACCACTTTGAATTTCTCCCCGAATTAGGACCGTAGAATTTTTTTTCATGTGAATGCTGTGAGCTAAGAGAAGCTAGAATTAGGGACATTGGGAAAGTTTGAAAACTTAGGTATGACCCGAACACCCGAGATTCCTCGGACTAAGGAAACGAGTCCAACGTGTAGATTTGTGCCATAGTACTGAGATTTGAGAAGTATTTCTCGATTAACTCATATTGATAGTCCGACATGATTAAAGAGATTTGCATGTATAGGGTTGATTGAGAAAATGAATTAAGGCACCAAAAAGAAAGAAAAAAAGTGAATAATAGAGATAAAGACAACTAGTCTTCTAAGTTGGGTAACCCTCACCCGGTTACTTAGCCTAACGGCGGTTGAGTCTCAATTGTCGTCCCAAAGTGGATTAATAAACGCCAATGTGTGTAGCGAAAAAAAGTGCCTAGAAAAAGTCTTGATCAATCTTGTACATGTGAGGAAAGACGATTTTGAATTCCTTAATCCGATTATCCAAAGGAAAGGGGGAGAAAATTGAAGAAAAGACTTAAGCCCAAAGCATAGTTGGAGAGGTGACCGAAAGAGGGATTTAGGTTCGTGGATTTACAGTGGTATGTGTTATGGTAATACCTTCATTTACGGATGATTAACGAGAAAATTAGTACTAGCCGATCGAAACAAAAGCTCACGTATGAGTATCGACACGCTTTATCTTCAGAAGTTTTTCACCTGAAATGCACATTTTGATCCAAAAAGTCGTTATGCAAGCTCATCTCTTGAGGTCAAGCAACAGTCTAAGTTTGGGGAGTTTGATAGGTGTTTTTTTATGCTTTCATTTACCAATAATTTGTGTTAATCTTGTCATGTTTTTATTCGCATTTTATTTTCGTTTACCGCATTTTATGCTTGGTTGTGTTGTTTTAATGTTTTCAGGGTTAAATAAGTATTCAAGAAGGATGTCGGCAGAAAATTGGAAAAATCGAGAAGAATCGGGAAGGAAACCCCAAGGAACAATGGCCTGCTACGGTCACCCGTAGTGTGTGCTACGGGCCGTAGCAGAGGTGCAGCAAAAACCCCAGTTTTTAGATGAAAAAGACATGGAGACAATGGTCTGCTACGACCACCCGTAGCACGAGATTTTGGGTTTTTGACTTATATGCTCGCTAAGATTTTTGCAATCTTATGCCTACGTATTCCCGAAACAGGGAAATCAGAGCGATTGTAGTTCCTCCCATTCTAAGGGAGGAAAAAGGTGTTTTGGTGTCTTGTTCAAAGCCCAAGATTGAAGCTAAAGGGGTGATTTCTATCTTGTTCAAAGCCCAAGATGTGAAGCTGAAGGGTCTATTTGTATCTTGTTCAAAACCCAAGATGTGAAGCTGAAGGGTTTATGTTGAGAGAGAATTTGTCATCTCTAAAGAGGAGTTGTTGATGTTTGTATGCGGTGAGCAAGGCATAACTTTGATGCTAAAAGGTTGATTTACTCAACCGGGGTTTTCTTTATACAAAGCCTAAGAGGAGGCTAGAAGTTGACTTTTTCAGGGAAAATGTTCTTTCTGTCTTGTACAAAGCCCAAGATTGAGGCTAAAAGGGTTTGACTCAACAAGAGAGTCTTTTATACTCAACAAGAGAGTAATTTGGTGTCTCGTATGAAGCCTGAGACGGAGGCAAAAAGGGAAGATAGACTCAATGAGAGAGTCTGAAAAGGTGATTGACTCAATGAGAGAGTCTGAGAGTTTATTGACCCAACAAGAGAGTCTTTTATACTCAACAAAAGAGTGTTTTACTGTCTCGTACGAAGCCCGAGATAGAGACTAAAAGGAAATTGACTCAACAAGAGAGTTTGAAAGTTAATTGACCCAACAAGAGAGTCTTTTATACTCAACAAGAGAGTGTTTTATATGTGTCTTGTATGAAGCCCAAGACGGAGGCTAAAAGTGATTGACTCAACAAGAGAGTCTTTTATACTCAATAAGAGAGTGTTTTATATGTGTCTTGTATGAAGCCCAAGACGGAGGCTAAAAGTGATTGACTCAACAAAGGAGTCTTTTATACTCAACAAGAGAGTGTTTTGATATGTCTTGTATAAAGCCCAAGACAAAGGCTAAAAGTGGTTGACTCAATAAGAGAGTCTTTTATACTCAACATGAGAGTGAATTTCTATGTCTTGTACAAAGTCCAAGACGGAGGCTAAAAGTTGGTTGACTCAACAAGAGAGTCTTTTATACTCAACAAGAGAGTGATTTTCTATCTCGTACGAAGCCCGAGATGGAGGTTAAAAGTGGGTGACTCAACAAGAGAGTCTGAAAAAGTTAGCTCCGCTGGGGGGAATCATTTTACAAAGCCCGAGAGGAGGCTGTCTTACCACCATGGATTTGGGAGATCCGGAGGCGGGTCCAAGTATGGGGAACTCTCATGAGAGAGACCGGGTTTCTGCCTATGTTTGAAAGGGAACTTGAGAATGTCTTTGAGACTCAAGGGTCTTAGACTGTCCAAGTCTAGAGTTTTATCTTTTGTACAATGTCTAAGAGGAGGCACGGGCATTAAGGGATGAGTATCAACCCTATAACGGCCAGAGTTTTTTTGACGCTAGAAAGACTGCTCTAGCAAAGGATGACTAAGTTATGTCTTATACCTTTAAGAGGTCGTCCGGGTCCTTGTATGATGCCCAAGAGAAGGCATGAGAACTTCTAAGAAGCTGAAGGGTCCTTGTACAACGCCCAAGAGGAGGCGGGGATGCTTTTAGGAAGTCTGTGGGTCCCCAAACCCCGATAAGTTCAAGACATGCTATTCACCGAGAATAGATCAAGCCAGGAAAGTCCGAGAATTTGGAATAAACTCAAGAGATGCCATTCACGGAGAAAAGATCATCTCTGGGGAGTTAGAGTTTCTTGGACAATGTCTAAGGGTGACAGTCTGAGAAAGGGTTCACCGAGAATGCTGCCTTTCACGTCTCCATATTGTTTAACCCCAAGAGGAGGGAAGACTGTATCTAGAAACCCTATGGGGATCTAGTTTTGTTTGTATTTAAGAGTGACCAATAGGGCTTTACCTAGTGCTAGACATAGTTGCCGGGGAAAACTCTAAATAACTATACTAGTATTACATAGTTGATATGTGACAAGTATATAAAAGTTTGTGAAAGAAGACTTACAGTGAAACAGCCCTACAATACAATTATATACACATGAAAGCGGTAAATGAAAGCGGATAAACACTTACCCGTTGTAGAGCTTCCATGATGTTTGGTTAGTTGTTCAACAAAGAAAGTTTCGATAACAACATATTCAAAATCAAAGGAGAAAGTATAAAAGATTGTGGGGCTTACAGCTCGAGGAGAGACCCAAAGTTTTTTCAGTGATTGCACTGTTGTTTGAATTCGTACAGTGGGACTTATATAATATGTGCGGCCCAAAAGGTTTTCTGTACAAAGGGATGGGTCTTACACTCTCTCAAGAGGCCCAAAGATTTTAAGGAAACAAAATGGGGCTTATAACACGAGGGTAGGCCCAGATGATTTGTTTTTGAACTGGCGATTGCGCCGAGATTTTTGAAAGCATCGTGGGTCTTATACAATGACTGAGGCCCAAATAAATTTGGTTTCAAAAAGTGGTTGGGTATTACACTCTATTAGAGGCCCAAAGAGGTTATTTTTGTACAAGAGATGGGGCTTACAGCTCAAGGAGAGGCCCAAAGGTTTTTGTTAAAAAGGCGATGATCGCGCCGAACTTTTTGATGGTATCGGGACTTATACAATACACTGAGGCCAAAATCATTTTGGTTTTCAAAAAGGGGTTGGGTCTTACACTCTCTTAGAGGCCCATGGGTTATTTAAAAAAGTTTTGCTTGGGTGAAAATCAAGGAAACCCTAATTTCATCATTTTAAAAGTAAATTCTCAAGGAAAATCAATAAAAAATGATAAAATACCAAATAAGTTTGAATAAACAACTTGTGATTTTTTGTTGAGATTTGGAAAATGATGTTTTAATCACAAGATGAATTAAAATTCATATAGTTTTGATTTACAACATGAGAATTCAATTTTAAAATGTAAAAAAAAACAATTAAAATGTGATAGTTCTTGTTATTGGCTAGAATTTTGGTAAAACAATGTTGTTATTGAAGATGTCATATGTCTGATGTCTTAACAAGAGTTACTAACATTAAGTTTGTTAGGGGTGCATTTTTGTGTACTGATGTCAAAAACGATGTCTTGACATTGAGTGACAGAACATCAGTTGTTTTATTTTTAGGGTTGCGCGTGTTTTAATTAGTTATTAGAAGATCTGATTGAGAGATTGCAGGCGAAGATCTTGGATTAGATTCTTTCTGTTGCAATCAGATATGGAGCAGATCTTGTTATTTTTTTAGGGCTGAAAGATATGAAAAGATTTGAAGATAAAATCTGTTTTAAATTCAAATCAAATCAGATATTTTCAAGGAGTCCAAGCCCAAGTCTGAGTTTCTATTTAAAGCAGCCTCAACCCTACTTGGAAGGGACTAAAGCAAGAGATTAAAGAGTGAGAGTCAAGTGTGTGTTTTCGTCTGTGTATTATAAGCCATTCATGTTTGAATTAGTGTAATTGTTTTGAGTTGTTAATTGTTCTTGATCAAAGCTTTTAAGCAAGATCAAGTTGTGTTTTAGAAGTGTGACTTTTATACTTTGTAATCTTTGAATTTTATCACTGTGGTGATTTAGGGGGAGTGAGTGGTTTCTCATATCTAAGTGTATCTTAGGTAGAAGTGTCATTGGGTAGTGATTAAGTTAGTGGATTGTCAACTGGGATTGTTGAGTCTATAATTTAATACTACTAATAATGAATTTCCTCCCTGGCTTGGTAGCCCCCAGACGTAGGTAGTTAGACCGAACTGGGTGAACAATTCTCTGTGTTGATTTATTGTTATTTTATTGCCTTGTTTCATATAGCAGATTGTGTTGTTGTGACATCACACTTAACATCACATATCTGATACCATAATTTCAATTGGTATCAAAGCAGGCATCTTTCTCTGCATCTAGGTGAGATCTAGGGTTGTTACTTTCTGGTACAATGGACAAGGAGTGTGGTGGATTTGTGAATAGACTCCTTATTCTAGATGGCTCAAATTGTGACTATTGGAAACCTCGTATGGTTACATTCTTGAAGTCCTTAAACAGCAGGGCTTGGAAGGCAGTTGTGAAAGAATGGAAACATCCTGTTAATGTGGAAAAAGATGGTAGCTCTAAGCGGAAACCTGAAGAAGAATGGACCAAGGAAGAAGATGAGCTTGCCCTTGGGAATTCTAAAGCCTTAAATGCCATATTCAATGGTATTGACATGAACATCTTCAGGCTGGTCAACACTTGTGAAGTAGCTAAGGAAGCATGGGATATCTTGAAAACTACTCATGAAGGAACCTCCAAGGTCAAGATGTCAAGACTTCAACTTCTGACAACAAAGTTTGAAAATTTGAAGATGAAGGATGATGAGACCATTCATGATTTCCACATGAACATTCTTGAGTTGTCAAATGCTTCTAGTGCCCTAGGAGAGAGGATGACTGAAGAGAAGCTGGTGAGGAATATTCTTAGATCCCTTCCCAAGAGATATAAAATGAAGGTGACTACTATAGAAGAAGCTCAAGACATCATCAAGATGAGGGTAGATGAGTTGATTGGTTCTCTTCAGACATTTGAATTAGAGATGAATGAGGAATCTGAAAAGAAGACCAAAAGCATAGCATTGGTGTCTAAAGATGAAAGGAAATAGCGTGGTCCTAAAACTCAGGAGGAGCTTTCAAATGCCATTGTTCTGCTGGGAAGACAGTTTAATAAGGTTCTAAAAAGGATAGACAGGAGCTACAAACCTAATGTCAAGAACATCACATCTGACACAAACAGGTCAGGTGATCAGGGGAAGAAATCAAGAGATGAAGAAAAGTCCAATGATGACAAAGGAATTCAATGCTATGAGTGTGAAGGTTATGGTCATATCAGAAAAGAATGTCCTACATATCTCAAGAAGCAGAAAAAGGGGTTATCTGTTTCCTGGTCTGATGAGGATACTAATAGTGAACCTGAAGAAGAATCAGCTAAGCTTGTTAGAGCAATGATTGGGATTTGTGAGTCTGAATATGATTCAAGTGATGATGAGGTTACATATGAAGAGCTTGCTGCCTCTTATAGAAAATTGTGCATTAGAAGTGAACAAGTCTGTCTAGAAGGAGAAAAGCAAAAGAAAATCATTGTGCAGTTAAAGGCTGAAAAAACTGAGCTGGAAAATGAACTCAGTATGCTGAACTCTAAACTGGATTTTATGTCAAAAACTGTCAGAATGTTGAATAATGGAAATGATGCTCTAGAGAACATTATTAGCATTGGAAAAACTGCTGGAGACAAAAGTGGTTTGGGATTCGACAATGTATCAGCTTCAAATGATGCTATTACCAGTTTCAAGCCAGTGATGTTAAAATAGATGTTTAAACATCCTGACAGGCCTCCCTCTAGGAAGAAATTCAGGCGTTGGAGATGTCATCATTGTGGGCGTTTTGGACACATAAAGGCCTACTGTTATAAGCTTCATGGGTATCCTCAGAAGGCACATCAGTATACTCCCAGACAGAATTTTCACAAAGGTAATCAGGCCATCAAGTCTAAGAAGTAATGGGTTCCAAAAGGTAAAGTTATCAGCTTAATAGCTCACACTTCTCTTAGGGTTTCTACCAAAGAAGACTGGTACTTTGATAGTGGGTGTTCAAGACACATGACAGGAGTGAAGAATTTGTTGGTGGGTGTTAAGCTCCATTCTTCTGGTCATGTAACTTTTGGTGATGGTGTCAAAGGAGAAATCAAGGGTATGGGAAAGCTGAATTGTGTTGGTGCTCCTAGACTGGATGATGTTCTGCTTGTCAAAGGGTTGACAGCAAATTTGATCAGTATTAGCCAACTTTGTGATCAAGGATTCAAAGTAGACTTTACAAAATTTGAGTGCATTATCACAAATGAGAAAGGAGAAGTCATCATGAAGGGTGTTAGGTCTAAGGACAACTGTTATCTGTGGGTGCAACAAGACTCAAGTCCCTCAACATGTGTTTTTGCTAGAGAAGATGAAGTCAAAGTCTGGCATCAAAAGTTGGGACATCTTCATCTGAAGGGAATGAAGAGAATCATATCCTCAGAAGCTGTCAGAGGAATTCCTAAACTCAAAATTGAAGAAGGAAGAGTCTGTGGAGATTGTCAAATAGGGAAGCAGACCAAGATGTCACATCAGAAGCTTCAACATAACACCACCTCCAAAGTTTTGGAACTTCTTCATATGGACTTGATGGGACCTATGCAGGTAGAAAGTCCAGGTGGGAAGAAGTATGCTTATGTTGTTGTAGATGACTATTCTAGGTACACCTGGGTAAGCTTTATCAAAGACAAAACAGAGGTGTTTGATGTGTTTAAAGATTTATGTCAAAGACTCCAAAGAGAAAAAGAGAGTAATGTCATCAGAATAAGGAGTGATCATGGGAGGGAATTTGAAAATAGCAAGTTTGCTGAATACTGCTCTGCTGAAGGCATCAGTCATGAGTTTTCCTCTCCTATTACCCCTCAGCAAAATGGAGTTGTTGAAAGGAAGAACAGAACTCTCCAAGAATCTACTAGGGCAATGATTCATGCCAAAAAGATTCCTTACCATTTCTGGGCTGAAGCCATGAATACTGCTTGTTATATTCACAACAGAGTTACTTTGAGAAGAGGCACTTCAGCTACATTGTATGAACTGTGGAAATGGAGAAAACCAACTGTGAAGTACTTTCATGTTTTTGGAAGTAAATGTTATATTTTGTCAGATTGTGAACAAAGGAAAAAATTGGATCCTAAAAGTGATGAGGGAATCTTTCTGGGATACTCTACAAATAGCAGAGCTTATAGGGTTTTTAACTCCAGAACCAAGGTTATGATGGAGTCTATAAATGTGGTAATTGATGACAGTGACATGAAGGAAGATGTTGATGTCCTGGATGATGTTGGAACATCGTTTGAAGATGTTACATCAGAAACTGAAGATAGAAGTGTTGCTCTCAGTCCTGTTGATGCTGAGGCTGAACCTGAACAACCTAATAAAGAACCATCTATTAGAGTGCAAAAGAACCATCCAAAAGAGCTTATCATAGGTGATCCAAAATCAGGGGTTAGCACTAGATCAAGAGAGGTTGTGTCAAATTCTTGTTTTATGTCCAAAATTGAGCCCAAGAATGTCAAAGAAGCACTGACTGATGAATTCTGGATTAATGCTATGCATGAAGAGCTGGAACAATTCAAGAGGAATGAAGTGTGGGACCTTGTACCAAGGCCTGATGGAGTTAATGTGATAGGCACCAAGTGGATTTACAAGAATAAATCTGATGAACAAGGAGTGGTCACCAGAAACAAGGCCAGATTGGTTGCTCAGGGATACACTCAGGTTGAAGGAATTGATTTTGATGAAACCTTTGCTCCTGTGGCAAGACTGGAATCTATCAGATTACTCTTAGGTGTGGCTTGTAATCTCAAATTCAAGCTTTTTCAGATGGATGTTAAGAGTGCCTTTTTGAATGGGTACTTAAATGAAGAGGTTTATGTAGATCAACCAAAAGGATTTATTGATCCAACATTTCCTAATCATGTTTAAAAACTTAGGAAAGCTCTCTATGGTTTGAAGCAGGCACCAAGAGCTTGGTATGACAGGCTTACTGAATTTTAGGCTGTGAATGGTTATAGAAAAGGAGGGATTGACAAGACTTTGTTTGTCAAAGATGAAGGAGGAAAACTGATGATAGCTCAAATATATGTTGATGACATAGTATTTGGTGGGATGTCAGATGCAATGGTTAAACATTTTGTGAAACAGATGCAGTCTGAGTTTGAAATGAGTCTTGTTGGAGAGCTCAGCTATTTTCTGGGTCTACATGTTAGACAAATGAAAGACTTCATATTCATCTCTCAGAGCAAGTATGCTAAGAACATTATTAAGAAGTTTGGTCAGGAAAATGCTAATCACAAGAGGACACCTGCTCCTACTCACTTAAAGTTGTCAAAGGATGAATATGGTGTGAGTGTGGATCAAAGTCTATACAGAAGCATGATTGGTAGTCTATTGTATCTCACTGCTAGCAGGCCTGATATTTCTTTTGCTGTTGGAGTTTGTGCTAGATATCAATTTGAGCCTAAGGTTAGTCACTTGAATCAAGTAAAGAGGATTCTGAAGTATGTAAATGGGACTAGTGACTATGGCATGCTTTACATTCATGGATCAAGCACTGAGTTATGTGGTTATTGTGATGCTGATTGGGTAGGAAGTGCTGATGATAGAAAAAGTACTTCAGGAGGTTGTTTCTTCTTAGGGAATAATCTGATCTCTAGGTTTAGTAAAAAGCAGAACTGTGTGTCTCTTTCTACTACTGAAGCTGAGTACATAGCAGCAGGGAGTAGTTGTTCTCAACTTGTTTGGATGAAGCAAATGTTAACAGAATACAATGTCAAGCAAGATGTCATGACATTGTACTGTGATAATCTGAGTGCTATCAATATCTCTAAAAACCCAATTCAACATAGCAGAACTAAGCATATTGATATACGTCATCACTTTATAAGAGATTTGGTTGAAGACAAAGTAGTTGCTTTGGAACATGTTGCTACTGAACAGCAATTAGCTGATATTTTTACAAAGACCTTAGATGCAAATCAATTTGAAAAATTAAGAAGCAAATTAGGAATTTGCATATATGAGGATTAAGTGTGTTGGGAGGTGTCTTGTGCAGTTGTGAACTTTATTGCATATGTTTAGTTTAAAGGAAACTGAATTTTATTCAACTGCTGAAAGCATACAAGATTAGATTTTAGTACATCAAAAGCAACAAACAATGGGTCTAAACATTATCCCAACCCCCTGAATCAAGAAACGTTTTCCAATCTTCATCCCATTCATCATCAGAAGCATGAAATTGCACTGGAGGTTTTTTGATGGTTTTCATCCTTGTCTCTGATGTTTTTCTTGTTCTTGTTGCTCCTGGAGTTGCCCCAGCTATAGACAGTGTTTTGTTCTTCAACTTCTGTGGATCTGGTTTCTTGACCTCTTGCATGTGGTTCTTTCCTGCATCTCTGTTAGACTGACTCATGGTTATTTCCTAGTTCTGTTGTTAGAAGCAAGAAGGCTTGGTTTTTATAATGCATAGAGAGGGCATTGTTTGTATCGCCTGACCAGTCAAAGTTTTGGAACTTGTTCTTTTTGGGAAGCTTGTTATTTGACCTTGTCATAGTAAATGTCAGGACTTTATGTTTGCTGCTTTGATAGGTTCAAGGTTGTCAATTTGTGGCTAAAAAGGGGGAGAGTTAGCCTAGTGTTGCTGTTTGTTGTTGCCTAGCTTTTTGTTGTGGTTCTAGGTTTGAGGCAGAGTTTGTAGTTGTGCAGCTGTTGGTAGTTGTTGCTGTTGTTTGTGTGGTGAGAATGTTAGTTTGTTTTATCCGCTGCAGATATCTCTGATGTTGGCTGAGGTTGTTTTAGCCAAAATTAGCCAAATGGGGAGATTGTTAGTTCTTGTTATTGGCTAGAATTTTGGTAAAACAATGTTGTTATTGAAGATGTCATATGTCTGATGTCTTAACAAGAGTTACTAACATTAAGTTTGTTAGGGGTGCAGTTTTGTGTACTGATGTCAAAAACGATGTCTTGACATTGAGTGACAGAACATCAGTTGTTTTGTTTTTAGGGTTGCGCGTGTTTTAATTAGTTATTAGAAGATCTAATTGACAGATTGCAGGCGAAGATCTTGGATTAGATTCTTTCTGTTGCAATCAGATATGGAGCAGATCTTGTTATTTTTTTAGGGCTGAAAGATATGAAAAGATTTGAAGATAAAATCTGTTTTAAATTCAAATCAAATCAGATATTTTCAAGGAGTCCAAGCCCAAGTCTGAGTTTCTATTTAAAGCAGCCTCAACCCTACTTGGAAGGGACTAAAGCAAGAGATTAAAGAGTGAGAGTCAAGTGTGTGTTTTCGTCTGTGTATTATAAGCCATTCATGTTTGAATTAGTGTAATTGTTTTGAGTTGTTAATTGTTCTTGATCAAAGCTTTTAAGCAAGATCAAGTTGTGTTTTAGAAGTGTGACTTTTATACTTTGTAATCTTTGAATTTTATCACTGTGGTGATTTAGGGGGAGTGAGTGGTTTCTCATATCTAAGTGTATCTTAGGTAGAAGTGTCATTGGGTAGTGATTAAGTTAGTGGATTGTCAACTGGGATTGTTGAGTCTATAATTTAATACTACTAATAATGAATTTCCTCCCTGGCTTGGTAGCCCCCAGACGTAGGTAGTTAGACCGAACTGGGTGAACAATTCTCTGTGTTGATTTACTGTTATTTTATTGCCTTGTTTCATATAGCAGATTGTGTTGTTGTGACATCACACTTAACATCACATATCTGATACCAGAATATAAAAATGAATTTATTCACAAAAATACCGACTATATTAAATAAATAATATAAACTTGATTTTTTTGTGGAATAAAATATTTCAACATTTTTGTGATTTTTTGCAAAAAGAACCAATAAAAAATAATTAAAATTGTGGAAGTTATTAATTTTTCAAACTATTAAAAATAATATGAAAAATAGTAAAAAGTGGAAAAAAAATAGCAAAAAGAGGGTCTTGGGCGAGGGGGGTTCGAACCCCAGACCTCTTGTGTACAGCATGCGTGCCTTACCACTGGGGTAGTGATACATCCTTGTATTGAAACACAACCACAAATATACAAGGATTGCCTTATATTTGGCCTGGCCAAGGCAAGGCAAGGCAAGGTTTTTGGTCAGAAATGTGAAGACCATAACTTTCTCATTTCTCCATGGATTGGGACAAATTTAGGTCTATTCTGCCTAGAATTTCACAAGGAATCCAATGGTGGTGGTTTTTTTTTCAGATCATGCTCCTATTGAAAAACCCGATAGTGGTTTTGAAATAGGCCATGATTTGCATTTTCTGCGCTACCTCTTGGTACAGGTGTGAATTACATGATAAATTGGTGCAAACACAACACATATAACATGTATAAGATGTGCATGATCACTGGACATCAAAGGAAAGCATGATTCAAAGAATTCAAGTTGTGAGGCTTACCTCTTTTTGGAGCTTTTGTGCATGATCACTGGACATCAAAGGAAAGCATGATCTCTTAGAAGCTTTTAGGATGGTTGGAATCGGCTGGAAACCTCAGGAACAAGTTTGAGCTTTTTCTTGCAAAAGGGACAAAAGTGGCCAAAATAGAAACTCTCTCAAATGGTGTTCCAGATGTGGGGAACCATTTGGGACAGTTCAAGGATGATATTTTGAGTGTGTTTGAGGTTTTATCTGGTTTGGAAAGTGACTGAATCAAGACATGGCTTGAAAAATGCACAAAAGTCCTATTTTTGAGGTTTTGAGAGGGGACTTTGAGATTTTGGTGTTACAGGTCACTTGTGAGAGTTTGGACAGCTTAGATATGACATATTGGATGTGTTTGGATCATGAGTTATGATGAAATTTCTCTCTAACTCAAAAACTCAGAATTACCTTGCTAAAGAAGGCATTTTTGCCTAGAGAAAGAGATTTTGAGGAAAACAAGTGTTATAGTGCTTTGGTGTACTCAAACTGAGCACAAATGAGCTCTATTTATAGTAGAGCAAGTTTGTTTTGGCTGCAATAGTGAATGGAAACTGCTGCAGAGGTTTGGCCAATGTTGATCAATAGGAATCCAAGTCTCCTCTAGCCATTAACTAGAGGTTAGGGCACAGGCTGCTGGTTCCCTAGTTCTTGGATCATCCTTGATTGAATTCAGTTGGAAAAAGCTCAGTCCATGTCACCTTGGTGCATCCATTAAATGCTCCAAACCAAAATTGGAGTCTTGTCCCTCTTTTAGGCATTTCTAGGTTTGGCATGCTACTTTTGGTTCCAAAGACTTGGGAGGCTGGTGGATCAGTGTTTGTCCCTCCTTGGTCCCCCCTTGAGGTATTCAGATGGATAGATTTGCTTGCCCTTTTCAAAATTTGAGCAAATCGAGCAAAATGCACAAATTTGCCTTGCCATGACAGTTTGCAGCAATGCAGATTGGCATGGTCATATCTCATGGCTTAAGTGGAGTTTCATGGAGTTCTTGGCCATTTTCGAAAGCCCTCATATGATACAACATATGGGTGATCATATTTGGCCTTGACACTTTTTGGATCCAAGTGAAAAATCCCCCTACTTTTGGAAAAAAAGCAAGACAGATTCTGACTTAGTGAAAATTTCACTAAGTGTTGGAAAAAGTGACATTTCATGTTTTCAGCCATTTTGATCATTCCATAACTCAAAATCCATGATGAATTGGAATGAGTTGTAGTTGAAGCTTTTGTAGAGGGCCATGAGAGCTACAAATCCATCTTTGAATGGGGAAAAACGGCCTTGTGGTTTAGGAGATATGATCCTCCAAAGTTGGTACCCTAGCCACTTTGTTCCATAACTTAGAAAATTTCTACGTTTTTTTATGGTTACCCCTTTTACAAGTTATCCCACTTTTCTTGATTTTTCTTGATGAATGATGATCCAAATCACACATTAACATCATTTTGGGGTCAAAGAACCATATTTGTGAAAAATCTCAGAAAGTCAAAGTTTGACTTTTGTGCACAGTTGACTTTTTTCAGATGAATTCCAAAATGTGCGATCCCTATGAAATCAAGTCCTTGACCTAAATCAAACTTGATGGACATGTTCCATGGGTGTTATAGGGTGTATTGAATCATGTCCCAAGGTTTGGGAGCATGCCTGGGTCAAAAGTCAAAGGTACAATAGACTTTTTCCGCGAAACCCTAATTGTGGTTCTGATGAAATTGAAACTTGTTGATCAAGCTTTTTAGGTCAATCCATGGTTACAAATGGATCAATGTAGTTTATTAGGGACCCTCAAATCATGTCTTGAGGTCTTGGCTCATGTTTTGTCCCAAAGGTCAACATAGGGGTGAATTAGGTCAAGAAACCCTAATTCCTGATTTTTAGTAAATGCATCCCCTGAGGCTAAATTGACTTGATGATTGGGTACATGAGGTCCCTTAGAGTACCTAGGGTTATTATTTGAAGCATTGGCTCATGCCCAGAGGAAAATTTCCATCTGGAGGCCCTGGTCGACCAAAATCCTAATTTGGTGACACTGGCGATCTTGAGGCTTGATCCACTTGGAATGTTGCAGCCTGGTGCTTAATTCTTGATGTGGGAGTCCTCTTGATACCTTGTGGATGTTTAAGAGGTTAGACAACTTGAAGATCATGTCATTCCTTGATTAATCCTTTGCCTAAAAGCTCTGAGAGGGCTTGAAACCCTAAGTTTGATTGTAGTGGATGCTCACCCATCTTTGGGGAGACTAATGAGGTATGATGATTCATACATATTGTGATGATGATTTTCACAATGATGGGGAATCTTAGTGGTCAAAATTTGGGGTATGACAGATGCCCCTATTTAATCTTCTTAGACCCGAAGGTGTGAATGGCGAAGGTATTTGGGCATTCGGGGTGCAAGATGATTAAATATCGGAATACCCGAAATTTTGATGGTGGTTATGAATGGTAGTTTGCCCATCCATCTTCTTTTGCTAAGCTTTGATACTTAGAAAAGGTAAAAACTTCCCCTCGATCCTGGTCTTCAGCCAGGGAACTGGTCTCAGTTTCTGAAGTAAACATCCCCTCGATCCTGGTTTCCTACCAAGGAACTGGTCTCAGTTTCTGAAATAAACTTCCCCTCGATCCTGGTTTCCTACCTAGGAACTGGTCTTAGTTTCTGAAATAAACTTCCCCTCGATCCTGGTTTCCTACCAAGGAACTGGTCTCATTTTTTGATGTAACCTTCCCCTCGATCCTAGTTTCCTACCAAGGAACTGGTCTCAGTTTCTGAAATAAACTTCCCCTCGATCCTGGTTTCCTACCAAGGAACTGGTCTCAGTTTCTTTTGTCAATAAACTTTCTTGACAAGGGACGCTATTCGTAGCGGTTTTCCTTAAACTTCTCGCTGAACTTTCCTGAGGAGATGCCATTTGATGGAAAAAGTTTCGATGTCAGACTTGCTGGAGACCCCATCTGTTTGAGCTGTAGAGGTGTACACACTTCTCTGTTTGAAGACACCATTTGTCAACTCTACCGGGGAAAAACGAGTCTCTTGAGAGACTATTTTCTGCTTGGAGGTGTTACATCATACTTTTCTCGAGATCTTCTCGAAGAAATGCCATGTGATGTAATCCAATTTTGAGGTGCTGATGACCTTTTCGTCAGCGAATTTTTTCAGAGAAAAACTGTTGTATTGCCGAATCTTTAATTAAGAGGCTTTCTCTGGGGATTTTTCCTTAATCCAGGAAAGCAGAGATATCATCTTCAATGGCGAAGAGTGACGTTCGTCGAATGCCATCTGGTCTTTCAGAGGTTCAAGTTATCAAAGTGGTCGAGGACCACCTTCATCCTAAAAATAAACTGGAGGAGAGATCATTTAGATGATTCATTTCCTGACGAGGAAAGAACTAACGACTCGGTTGAGAGGACTTTTATCACTAGGGAACAAGACCGACTAGAGTGATAGTGATGCAATATGAATATGAATGTAAATCAATAATGCATGATGTATATATGTTTATGCTAACAAAACTGACGCGACATACAGACTAACAAATGAACATGACTAACAAATGAACATGAATGTAAATCTGCAAGTTTTTCAACTAGCTCTAACTTTTCAGAGTCAGACTTGTCATCGAATCTAACATGAATTGATTTTTCCACAATCTGTGATTCTGTGTTATAAACTCTGTAGCCTTTTGAGTGTTCAGAGTATCCTAACAGCAGACATTTCTGTGCTTTGGAATCAAACTTGCCAAGATTCTCTTTAGTATTTAACATAAAACAAGTACATCCAAATGGATGAAAATAGGAAATGTTGGGAATTTTATTCTTCCACAATTCATAAGGAGTTTTATTCAAGATAGGTCTAACAGAGATTCTATTTTGAATATAGCATGCTATGTTAATTGCTTCTGCCTAAAAGTGCTTAGCCATGTCAGTTTCTTGGATCATGGTGCGAGCCATTTCTTGTAAAGTTCTGTTCTTTCTTTCTACAACTCCATTTTGCTGTGGAGTTCTAGGACAAGAAAAATCATGGGATATCCCATGTGAATCAAAAAGGTTTTCAAAGTCTTTGTTTTTTAATTCTCCACCATGATCACTTCTGACTTTGATGATTTTGCAATTTTTCTCATTTTTTACTTGAGTTCAGAAGGAAGCAAACACAGAATGTGACTCATCCTTGTGTTTTAAGAATTTCACCCATGTCCAACGACTGTAATTATCAATGATGACTAGTCTGTATTTCTTACCATTGATAGAGGCAGTTTTCACTGGTCCAAAGAGATCAATCTGAAGAAGTTCTAACGGTCTAGAGGTGGAAACAATATTCTTTGCTTTAAAAGAAGTTTTTGAGAACTTGTCTTTCTGACATGCTTCACAAAGAGCATCTGAAGAGTACTTCAGATTTGGCAAGCCTCTGACAAGTCCAAGCTTGTTCAGCAGAGAAATTCTTCTCAAGCTAACATGACCAAGACGTCTGTGCCAGACCCATTGCTCTTCATTTACAGAAAGAAGACATTTTACATTTTGATGTTTTAAATCTGATAATTTAATTTTGTAACTATTGTTCTTCCTCTTTCCGTTGAACATGACAGATCCATCCTTTTGACTTACAGCTTTACAGGATGTTTGATTAAAAATAACGTCATAACCATTGTAACTAAGTTGACTAATTGACAATAGATTATGCATTAGACCTTTAACTAACATAACATTATTAATAGAAGGAAGCTTACCATTTCTAACAGTTCCAGAGCCAATAATTCTTCCTTTCTAATTTCCTCCAAAACCGACGACACCTCCAGGCTTAAGTTTCAGATCTTGGAACATATGTCTTTCTCCCGTCATGTGTCGCAAGCATCCACTGTCCAGGCACCATGACTGGTGTTTCAATGGTGCCATTAAGGATGTCTGCAACATAAATTATCTTATTCTTAGGTACCCATTTTGTGGGTCCTTTCACATTAGTTTTTCCAGAGGTTCTGACACCTTTGGACTTTCTTATATTAGGATAATAGTGTGGAACTTGTGCATAGTGTTTAAGTTTAGAAGTTTTCTTCAGTTTCTGTGTTTGTGTAGTGATAAATTTTGAACCTTTTTGTTCAGAACATTTCAAGATAGTGCCAGAGGGCACAAAATGTTTGGATAGAGGTATTATTTTGATACTCTTGGCCTCATCATATGGATGTGATGGTCCTGAATATCCCAGACCTCTGTTACCATTTCTACTGACTCCATAGATTATTAAAGCCATTTTGCTTCTATCTATGCTCTTAGCAAGAAAGAGTTGGAAAGCTCTATCATACTTGGTTACTTCATTAGTATTGGTTATGTTAGAGGTGATTTCTTCTTCTAACCTAGAGACTTTACTTTTTAATGTAGTATTTGAATTTTCTAAAGAAAGTAGTTTTTCATTTAATTCAAAGATGGTTTGTTTGCTTTTAGTAAGATCTTCTGAAGGAACCACAAGAGTCTTTTTCAGAGTTTTGTGTTTTCTTCGAAGAGTTTGATATCTTTCCATAAGTTCATATAATCCTATTTCAAGTTCAGAGCGAGATAGGGAAGAAAGTACCTCTCTTTCGTCGTCAGAATCTGAAGGTTCTCCTTCTGATAGAGCATCGGTGGTTTTAGCCATGAATGCTACGTTAGCACGTTCTCCATCAGAATCATCTTCGGACTCTGAATCATCCCAAGTTGCCATAAGACCCTTTTTAGCTTTCTTAGGTCTTTCATCTTTCTTAACCTTTGGACAGCCATTTTTTATATGTCCAGGTTCCTTGCATTCAAAGTACGTAACGTCTCTTCCATAAGTTCTCCTTTGACCATATGTAGATTCAGATATTCTTCTTGGTCCTCTGAACTTATTTCTTCTGTATTTCCATAGTTGACTAATTTTTCTTGATATGAGAGATATGTCATCTTCATCTGATTCTTCTTTAGATTCTTCTACTTTCTCCTCTGCTTGATACGTGTTTTTCTTTTCAGATTTAGCTTTTAGAGCAATGGGTTTGCTTTTCTTTTGAGGTTCATCTTCTTGGAGCTCTATTTCATGACTTCTTAAAGAACTGATTAGCTCCTCAAGACTTATACTATTCAGATCCTTTGCTAGTTTCAAGGCAGTCATCATTAGTCTCCATTTGACAGATAGACTTCTGATAATTTTCTTGACATGATCAGTAGTAGAATAGCCTTTGTCCAGAACTCTGAGTCCTGCAACAAGCATCTGAAATCTTGAGAACATGGTTTCCACAGATTCATCATCTTCCATCTTGAAGACCTCATATTTTTGAATTAGTGTAAGAGCCTTCGTCTCCTTGACTTGAGCATTGCCTTCGTGAGTCATACGAAGAGAGTCAAAGATAGACTTTGCAGTTTCTTTGTTTGTAATTTTCTCATATTCTGTATAGGAAATTGCGTTTAACAGAATCGTTCTTGCTCTGTGATGATTTTTGTAAGTTTTCTTCTGTGCATCTGTAAATGCACTTCTATCAATCTTTTTGCCTGCAGAATCTACAGGGTGACTGTAGCCATCAACTACCAGATCCCATAGATCTAAGTCAAACGGAAAAAAGTAACTTTCAATTCTATCTTTCCAATAGTCAAATTTTTCTCCATCAAAGATGGGAGGTTTTGCAGTATAAGAATCTCTTTCATTCACAATAACACTTGTTTCAGGAGTTGGTGTAGTCATTGTTTTTCACACTTGGATCGGTACTGAACACTGTTAAGTGCTTGATAAAAATTCAACCTTTTTATCACCTCAGAACCGGAGCTCTGATGCCAATTGAAGGTGTGAAAAACACAAGAAAGGGGGTTTGAATTGGTTTTTCAAAATAAAATTCTTTCTTTAAAATAAACTCCTTTTATAAGACTCTTCCTTTTAACAATAATGACCTATGTTGAGAACAAAGAGATGAACACGTTATGTTTATACTAGTTCACTTGAGAAACACTCAAGTTAATCTAGTCCACCCGCCAAGGTGATTTTGCCTCTCTCAACGAGGTCTTAATCCACTATTCAAACAAATCAGTACAATGCACTAGCCAAAATGCTGGTGACTGACACAACCTCTAAAACTCTCAACTTTTAGACTTCTCAAGTAATACAACCTCACAGGTCTTACTCAAGGAACAACCTCTAAGACTACACGTCCTAGACTTCTCAAGAAATACAACCACACGGTCTTTCTCAAGGAACATAAACCTAAGTTTGAATAAATTTTGTTTACAGACAAGTGCTTCTATACAAGCTGATAATGTAAACAAGTTTCGACCAGAATGACTTAAGAAAGATTTCAGTTAGAAAAGAATATTGCAGTAGCATTCGTGTGTGTCTTTCTTCAAGTCTTTTTCTTCTTTTATAGCCGTGTAGAAAGATTCATTGAAGTGTAATCATTATAGCCAACTAGGCCGGCTGCTAGAAGCGTGAGAACAGATAAAAACTTTTTGCGTCTTGTGCGTCCTTTGTCAGAGTATCATCGTTTGTACCGTTGCGCTGTTACCAAGATATTTTTGCTTTGAATTAAGGTACAGATGTACTATGTAGCTTTGTCTTCTTGGCTTCTCAACTTCAGAGGCTTTTACGAGCATGAGTAAGAAGGGAAAACATAGCTTGGTTCTTGAGATTTTCAAGTTTTCGAATCCTCAGAGCAGCACCTTCAGAGTCTTCAGCACTTGGTCTTCAGAACCTTGTTCGCTTGGTGCGTTGTCTTTATATATTCAGAGGCTTCTGATAGTATCTGGTTGAAGCATGAGTAGAGACTTGATTAGGTCTTCAGAACCTTGATCAGAGAGCATAGGTCTTTAGTATCTGGACTTCGTTCTATCAGAACCTTTGTCTTCAGATCTTCAGAACTCGTTCTATTTTCCTTTTGTATTAGAGTCTTGTGAACTTCATATTAGCTTAAAAATGAGTTCTACTTTTCAAGTGTATAGGCGAAGTATTTTCCTTTAAGAATTGTGTTCGCGCCAATTTACGGAAGTATAACCTGTTTGTTAAATTCTCACAAATAACAAACATTAGTTGTACAAAGTTGTTCATACAGAAATACTCATTTGATATCATCAAAACTTAGAGATAAAGTTGCAGAACCAAATCTTGTTCTCACAAGCATTATTGTTGACTCAGTTGACTCGAAAGGGTCAAGCTTATGTGTGGGATATTGCATGTGAAAAGAGTTTTGTGGAATTGAAGAAGAAATTGATGACCGCTCCGGTATTGATCTTACCTAATCTGAGTGAGTCTTTTGTGGTGTATTGTGATGCGTCAAAGATGGGACTCGATGGAATATTGATGCAGAATAGTTAAGTCGTTGCTTATGTTTCGAGACAATTGAGGGTTCATGAAAGGAATTACCCTACGCATGATTTAGAATTGGCAGTTGTGGTGTTTGTGTTAAAAATTTGGAGACATTATCTTTTTGGTTCTAAATTTGAAGTGTTCAGTGATCATAAGAGTTTGAAGTATTTATTTGATTAGAAGGAGTTGAATATGAGGCAGAGAAGGTGGTTGGAATTATTGAAGGATTATGATTTTGATTTGAGTTACCATCTTGGTAAAGCAAATATGGTGGCTGACACATTGAGTAGGAAGTCGTTGCATAAGTCGATGTTTATGGTAAGGGAATTGGAACTAATCAAACAGTTCCTAGATCTGAGTTTAGTATGTGAAGAGAGTCCCGACAGTGTTAAGTTAGGGATGTTGAAACTGACGAGTGGAATTCTCGAAGAAATCAGAGAAGGTCAAAAATCTGATTTGAGATTGGTTGATCAATTGGCCTTGATAAACCAAGGTAACTAAGGTGAATTCTGGATTGACGAGAATGGCGTGATGAGGTTCAGAGATAGAGTGTGTGTTCCGAATGTCCCATAAATTAAGAATATTATTATTGAGGAAGGATATCGGAGTAGATTGAGTATTCATCCCGGGGCTACGAAGATGTGTCAGAATTTGCAGAAGTTGTTTTGGTGGCCAGGTATGAAGAGGGATATTGCTGAGTTTGTTTATGTCTGTTTAACTTGTCAGAAGTCGAAGATTGAACATCATAAACCTTTGGGTATGATGCAACCATTGAATATTTTGGAATGAAAATATGATAGTATTTCCATGTATTTCGTGTCGGGGTTGCCAAAGACTACGAAGGGAAATGATTCCATTTGGGTGATTGTGGATAGATTAACTAAATCGGCTCATTTCTTGCCGATGAAGATTAATCATTCTATGCAGAAGTTAGCTGAGTTGTATATTGAGGAAATTGTGAGGTTGCATGGGATACCTTCGAGTATAGTATCGGATAGAGACCCGAGATTTACGTCGAGGTTCTGGAAGAGTTTACAAGATGCTTTGGGTACTAAGTTGAGGATGAGTTCTGCATATCATCCGCAGACGGATGAATAGACAGAGACAACTATCCAATCTTTGGAGGATTTACTAAGGGCTTGTGTGTTGGACCAAGGAGGGTCTTGGGATAGCCATTTACCATTGATTGAGTTTACATACAACAACAGTTTCTATGCTAGTATTGGGATGGCACCGTATGAAGCATTGTATGGTATGAGGTGTAGGACTCCATTGTGTTGGTATGAGTCAGGAGAAAGTGTTGTACTCGGGCCTGAGATTGTGCAAGAGACGGCTGAGAAGATTAAGATGATCTAAGAGAGGATGAGAGCTTCGCAGAGTCGTCAGAAGAGCTACCATGATAAGAGGAGGTAAACACTTAAACTCCAAGAGGGAGATCATGTGTTTTTGAGAGTTATGCTGGTAACTGGTGTGGGTTGAGCTTTGAAGTTCAGAAAGCTCACTCCGCATTTTGTTGGTCTGTATTAGATTATGCCAAGGATAGGAGAAGTGTCATATCGAGTTGCTTTACCGCAGTCGCTTCCGAACCTTCATGATGTGTTTCATGTATCTCAGTTGAGGAAATACATTCCAGATCCGTCTCATGTTATCCAAATGGATGATGTACAAGTGAGGGATAACTTGATTGTTGAAGCACCACCTGTACGGATAGATGGTTGGGAAATGAAATAACCGCGGGGTAAAGAGATTGCCTTAGTGAAGGTATTGTGGGGCGGACCAGCTGGTGAAAGTTGGACTTGGGAGCGTGAAGATCAGATAAGGGAGTCGTATCTGACTCTGTTTCCTTCAGGTAATTTTTTAGGACGAACATTCTTTAAGTGGGGGAGAGTTGTAACACCCCAAAATAATTATAGTATTTATTTAATTGATTTATTATAATTATTTGTGATTTTCAGTGAATTTTAATGAAATATTGTGACGCATGGTGTATTTGTATGGTGCGTTGTGGGATATTGATGAACTAAGGGATTTAATTTGAGTATTTATAAAATAAGTGATGAATTAGAATTATTTTAGTAATAATAATAATAGATATTGTGAATAATATTATTTAGATTATTATTATTAATTAAAATAAAAGAGAGTGGAACACTAAGGGTAAGGTGGTTTTTTGTAATGGGATAAGTGAGGGTAAGGTGGGGAAACCATAATAAGGGTCCAAGGAGTATTGTTGACAAAAGGAAAAGAGGGAGTGGAGAAGTTCACTTTTACGATCGTGAAAAGTTGGAGAAAACTGTGAAGAGAGAGCTAGGGCGCAGAGAACCAAGGAAATCATCCGTAGAACATGGAGAAAGAGGTCAATTGCTGAGAATTCTAAGGTATGGGGAGTATCGCTTATCATTATAATTGATATAGAGTTAGATGTATGTAGGTAGTTGGGGTTTTTAGGGGATTTTGGGAGACATGATGAACTATGATGAAAATTGGTGATTTGAGAATGTGTAAGATGAGAGAAATTGAGGTAGATGATGTATATTATGTTGTGTTGTTGTTATAGTATGTTTGCTATGTGATTGATGTGCATTTTTGAACTGCATGGTATCAAATTCGCAAGATAATTGGGGTCTGGGCTGGTGCAGAATCGCAACTGAGAAGTTACAGATTCGCATGATTCGCCGGACGAATTTCCCGTTTCGCCGGGCGAAGCAATTTCTCCCCAACCTCTCCAGGCGAGAGTAGAGGCGAAAGGAGGGTGGAAAAATAGGTGCTACTGGGATTTGTATGGGGAAGGGATTTCGCCTCTACTTCGCCGGCCGAAACCCAGGCGAGCGAACTGCTTCGCCGGGCGAGTACCACGCGAGCAGGACCAGATGTTTTTATTTTATTTTGTTTGTTTCTTTTCTCGCATCGTCTTGTTTCTGTGTAGACCTTGGGCCATGGGGCAATTGAACTGTTGCGACTTAATGATTATAACATGACAAATTGTGAAGTATTATGATGAATTGTGATGTGTATGATCGATGTTATTTAATGATGTTTTGATGACTTCTCATGAATGATGATGCAACTTTGAAGACCCTAAGATGATGAATATTATGACGTTTTGCATCATGCATTCATAGCATAATTAGGACTTCAATCCAGTGATGATGTTAGGACTTCGGTCCAGTGACGATGTTAGGACTTCGATTCGGTGGTGGCTTCAATCCCATTGAGTGGATTGAAGTGTTTATGACGCACTCTGGTTCCAAAGGGGAATCGATCCTATAATGGGAATCTTTAGAGGATGATGGCCCAGTGTTCATCAAATGAATTGGTACAACATGCATGAGTCTATGTTGTTGCATTTTATACTATGTGGCATTGCATATCAGTGAATAAACGATGTTATTGATGACTTGATTTTAAGTGATGTAAGACAATGATGACTTATTGATGCTATTTTATTGAAGATACTATGACGGTGTAAATGAATTATTGATCTTGTTGTGTCTGTATATCTTTTCTTTATATCTCATATAATGATTTGTGATTACTCACCCTGTCTGTTTGAATGTTGTCTCCACGTGGGTAACGCGCAGATGATCAGGATTATCTCTCTTGTTGGGTGAAGATTTTAGCATTTGGAGTTATTTAGTTATTTCCGTTGAATTTAGAAGGTGTCTTGCTCTGATATGTAACATCAGGTCGGGACGTTCTTGAGTTGAAATTTTATGTTTTATTTTTATAGACATGATGTCACTATGAATTTTACTATTTTGACGTTTTTGGATTAATTACTTAAGATTGTGATTTCTGCTACATTGTAGTTCTGTTTGCGTTTTATTGGTAAATTAACTCGTGTTACGGAGCAGTATGTTATTTTGATGTTCTATGACGAAATGTGTCACCCTTGTGGTGATTTACTCTTATTTTATTTACCTTTAATTAGTTTATTTATTTGTGAGTAATTGTGGGGTAGAAGGGTGTTACACCGGCCACCACACAATCCTTCGTCTTTGATCAAACCACAACCATATTACTCGGTTTATCCATCTAAAATCCCTCATTGTTTTCGTAGGTGAACTCGTTGCTGACCATGGTGTATGAAATAGATCTCACTTTCTACCTTTTCCATTTTTGCCTCCGTTGTTCTCTCTGAGTCACAGCGTCTCTACCCAATTTATGTTCGAGTGCTCATTACTCATGAAAAAGGTGAATCATCCATTTTCGTTATTTGTAATTTCCCTTTTTTTTTCTTCTAAAAAACAGAGGTAAAACATTACATTTCTTCTTCTTTGTCTCCGCTTATGAATTTAGTCTTTTTTTATTAACTTGAAAATGTTGCTGTGAATATAAACTGGAATTTTCTTACAAGTTTGGTTTGTTTGGTATTTGATTTGATTTTGGTAATTTATCTATTGGTGAAAATCAAAAAGGGGAGTTTTATTAATATTACTTAATTTACAGTTTTAATTTTACATCTTAATTCGTATTCTTGTTGTATCGTTATGATTCGTGAGCCGCTGTCGTGTTGCCATCTTCATCTGCAATTCTTGAGTGGATGAATCAAAATGATGATACTACTGGTGAGAAAATGATGTTTAGAATTACATTCCATACTGCATTTGTTCGGATAAATATGTTGATGCTAATATGTGATGAAGTTAACATTTTTTGAGATATTTTCATGAAATTTTTTGCATTACTTTGCTTTAAAATTTCTTGCATTATTTTGTGAGATATTTTCATGGTATTGCTGCAATCTCTCTATTTTCTCTTCGCCTCAAATTTTTACAACTTGCCTATGGATATCCAATACCTGTGATGTAAAGTCAACTTTTAAGCTTTAGTCTTTGTTTCCTATATCAGAACACTTGGAGTTGCCCTTATGAGTCAACTTTGTATTATTGCGGGTGATGATCATTATTGATGCTTATGCATTTCCTGAACTCTTTTACTTAGGTTGGTTTAACATCAATTATTATGTTACTTAACTTTGAAGATTATGTGTGTGTGTGTGTGTGTGTGTGAAGATTACGGGTTAAAACCATGAGTTTTACTGTGACAGGTACGAAAAATGCTAGCAAAGTTCTTTTTACCATTCTGCGTGACTTGTGCATTGACAGCGATCTCACTCTTTTGGAGGTCGTGGAAGCTACAAAAAACCTCTTTAAGGTTTCACCATCCAATTTATTTCCCTTTATTTCATATTACCTCCATTTCTTTGTTGCATGAAGATAATGTTGAGAAATCCCTGAGGTTCGGAAATTGGTTGACCAATCTATTAAAGAATATCTTACTGTGTATTTGGAACTACATCCAGATGTTCTTGATGCAGTGCTCTCTAAAACTCTTAATGCTTTTAAGGTACTCATATATTTCAAATTTACAAGTGTGTCTTTCAAGGTACTCTTATATTGATTAACCAAAATATTTCCATCTTTTGAAATTTGTCTTATTAGGCATCTTTGGCTGCTAAAAGAGCAATGGATTTGGTGTGACAGAACAATGTATTAAAATCTCCATGTCTTTCGAGCAAACTCGCTGATTGTTCATCATCAAAACCCGCAGACAGTGGTATGCTTCTATTTTGTATAAATTTTTTTTTCTTCTTAGAAAGACATTTATTCAACTAAAGTTGTGGGGCATTTTTTGATTTAGATTAATGTGAAAATAGTCATTCCTATTGACTTTAAGTAGTATACTACTGTTATTTTTATTTGTGGATTATCTATAGGAAGTTGATTCATTTTTTATGTATTTTTTACCTTGCAGATTTGGACCTTGCCCTGTTGGATCCGTTTTGATTTATTGAGTTTGTGCAGTAGAGCAATCACTGTAATACCCCGTATTAATTAAGTGCTCAATTGGACATCAGAAGAGATCAATTATTTTATTAAAGAGACAGAGTGATATTTATTAGTTTAAGGGAGTATTTTAAGTTAACTCTAATAATTGATCAATTGGGTTGAGATGACAAAATATCAATTGGAGATATTTTACCCTATTGGATTTATAATATATAATAATGGTATTATATATATATATATATATATATATATATATATATATTGAGAGAAAGAAAGAAAGAAAGATAGTAAGAAGGAGAAGAAAAGGAAAGAAGAGAAAGAAGAGAAATGGAGAAGGAGGAAATTGAAGAAAACCCAAGAACAAATCATCATCCAATCTTTGCCCAATCTTCTCATCATCTTCATCTTGCTCATCTCAAGGTGGGTTCTAGTTAGAAACCTCATTTTAGGTTTTTGGATAGTATGAATTTTAGGTTAGAATGTTGAAAACAATGTTTTAACGGTTGGAAATTGATATAAATCGAAATGAATGATCAATATGCTTGTAGAAACATATATTGATGCTTGGTTTGAAGTTTTAGTTTGTTTTGATTTGTTGGAAATTTTAGGTTTATGTAGAAAATGTGATTTTGTGTTCAAGACTTGGGTTGTGAAGTTTGATGATGAAACTATGTTAGAAACATGTTGAATATGCTTCTAATTGGTTGTTGGAACTAGTATTGAGGGTTTAGAGGGGCTGGTTTTGAACTGTTATAGCAGGTATTTTTCTGAGTTTCGCAGAGCGCGCTTAGCGCGCAGACGCCCGCTCAGCGAGCAGTTGAAATTCTGCAACCCCTCGAGTCAGAGAAAAATGCGCTCTGCGCGGACAGGGGCACGCTCAACGCGACCTGGGAGTTGAGATTTTATTCCTTTTGGGGGAAAATTCATAACTTTCGACTCGTTTATCAGATTCGATCATTCTTTATATCGATGTAAAGCCGAGGAAATATTCTATGGACTGAAGATGAAATATGTCGAATTTACCGACCGATTAAATAATCGAGAAAGTTCAAAAAGCAATATAATTATGTTTTAATTGTTGTATATTGTTCTATTATGAAATTATGATATGTCTTGCTTATCCTACTATTGTTTAGCCTGATTGTAAGTGAATATGCATGTTAATATGAAATGAGATAGGAAGAGTGAGGAAACCTCAAACTTGAACTATAGGAGAATCTAGTAAGGAACTAGAAATTATAGACAACTCTAGATGGCGATGCTCGGGCACGTGTTGTTGGAAGATACACCCTTGCCGAGTATTGGCCTAGTTGAGAGTGAAACACTATTATGGAACATGTGGTTAACCTTTGTGGTTGTGGAAAAGGCAAGAGAGGCCTTAAGGCGGTGTAGTCTTGTGATTGTCGAATACAATCGTACTTGTTGTTTGTGATCATGTAATCGTAATCGGTATATTTTGAGTGTAGTTTCATGGGTCTCGAGCTCCTCTGAAACGGGTACACAATTACTTGGTAGGTTTGATTCCCTACGTGTAGTACGATTGGAGCCTATGCTATGGGTAGAGACTTGTGATGGTTAACAGGCCATGAGAAGTGACGGTTCACGGTTAACAGGCCGATGATCCCGAATCCAATTTGTATGCCAAGTAACTACAAGGATCTATGATTCAGGTCGCCTTCTAGACGTAGAAGCGGACGGGAAGATGAGATGTCTTGGTATGGTTATCGATTAGTGAAACTTTTGAGTTAATAAACTCATGGCATGTTTCCATATAGTGTGAGAATTGAATGTGAACTCGAAGTCCTTTCCCTTCCCTTGGACTTGAGTTAGGATTGGTAGAACCTTGTAAAGCTGAGAGAATCTATAAGATAGGGAACTCACTGAGGTTTGATGTATCTCACCCCACTATAGTTGCTTTATTTCAGGTGTGGTTTGCAGGTTTGATTTACAGGTGGAGCGATGCTTGGATGTTTCAAGAGAAGCTTGGCTTTAGTATTTTCCGTTGTGTATCTTTTCGTTGTATATAACTGAGGATATTGTATATTATTCTTAGACTTTTATTTTTTGGCTAGTTTCCATAGCTTGTGCCATATGTTGTATTTATGTTTTATAAATGGACAAGTATGTGAACTATGCCATTAGGCACTTTTGATGTGTCAGTACCAAATAAAACACTTGTATGGTATTATTCTATATATATATTATACAGGGCGTTACAATCACGACTCAGTATTACCTCCAAAATTTGTCATCAATTTTCTCTATTTTAGTACTACTACTTTTCATGTTTGAGTGTTTTGTATCAATAAGACAATTCGTTGAATATTTGATTATCAGATATTTAATTTTAGGCTTAAATAGTATTTCCGTCCCTGTAAGTTGGCGAGTTTTTGGTTTTCGTCCCTGAATCTTTTTTTTTCGGTTTTAGTCCCTATATCTTACTTTTTGTTGGTGTTTAGTCCCTACAGAGGTTTCCTGCGGATTTTCCTTCGGATTTTGGTTTTAAGGAAAATCCGCAGGAAACCTTTGGATTTTCCTGCGGATTTTGGCTTTAGGGACTAAACGCCAACAAAAAGTAAGATATAGGGACTAAAGCCGGAAAAAAAAAGATTCAGGGACGAAAACCAAAAACTCGCCAACCTACAGGGACAAAAACATTATTACGAGGAGCCCTCCAGCCCAGCAATCTTCGCCTTCAGCTCAGCGTTCTCCTCCTTCAAGTGTTGCATATCCTCCCTGGTCTGATTCATCTCCTTTAGAAGCTTGACCTTGGCCTCATAATTGCCCTGAAGGGTCGTCAGCTTGTTGAAACACTCAGTAGTTTCTAGCTCGAGCTCAATTTCCCTTGCCTTGACATTCTTAAACTCCACGACTGGAACTGTCTCTGCGTCCCCAAGGGCCAGCGCCGCCTCCAGCACTCTCAACATAGCTGATGCGTCCTGGCACAAGAGTTTCCTCCTCACCTTAGGATCAGCAGAAAGAATGGATGACGCATCAAGGTCGGGGACGACCACAGACCCTTCCCCGTCAAAGATCTTTCCTTGCGGATAACAGGGTGGTAGAACAAACTTGCCCCCGACAAAGCCGCTCGAACCATCAACTGGGGGAGAGCCAAGATCGTCCCGCTTCCTTTTCTTCTGAGTATCCGGGGTAGAAGGATTCGACGTGCTGCCCGAAAAAAAGGTAGAACCGCAGACGAACTTCTCCATTGTCACCTGCTGCTTAACCGCGTTAACCTTCGGCATCGGCGTCTTCTTGAGATTCTTGGTCGTTCCATACCTGACCAGGCACTCACGCATGTTCGACATTTTCCCTTAAGAAATAAAAGGATTAGCACATTGCACAAGACATTAAAAGTATGGGCAACAAGGATAATCTATACCAAGAAGCTCGAACGCGACGTCCTCGTTCTCACATTCGAGGAGGGCCTTAGTATTTATGTAGCAGGCCGCCTGAGCGGGCTCCCCATCCTCCCCGTACAATATGTTATTGTCCTTGTCCACCACAAAAGCAGGGATAAAGCTCTCCACAAACGTCGTCGACGCTCGAAAAGAGTTCTTATCCTCAGTGCTCAGTTGGTCGTGCTTGACGAGGAACAGGTCGGTCCTATATCTAAAATGAGCAAACACCCATTCTAGTGGGAACTTTAACACCGGTCTCATTACTTCCCGGCCATCTTCCTCTACGGCTTCCATAGTGGCCAGTGATGCCTTAGCTGCCTCCGAGAGAGGCTTCATGACCAAGAACCTGAATTTAAAGTTTCAGACAGACTCTGAATATGGCCAGAACAGCCTACTCTATTATTTGAAAGACACCCAGCTCTGGTTTAGACCAGTCATGCTCCTCTGAATCTGGAAGATACAGAAAAAGAGCTCTACTGTAGCCCCGGTCTTCAGAAACCGACACACCAGCTCGAAGTCCCGAATAAACGCTAAAGTGTTCGGGTGAAGCTGGGTAGGACACAACTCGAGGTGACAAAAAATCGCCCCTTGAAAATCGGTGAAGGGATGACGATACCCCGCCATCGTTAAAGCGAATTCGTACATCGGAAATTTCATCCTCGGATACACCGAGCATATCCGGTCATCCTCTGCGGGGCAGATCGCTTTCTAGCCCGCGGGTGTGCCCTCTACCTGATCCTCAAGGAAAGGAAATGAGTTAGCCCTCTCCTCGATAAAGGTCAACCTCGTCACCAATGGCTCTTGGGTGATCCAGCTAAGATCCCCTTCCGCTACCCTGACGTTCGTGTGCTCGACAGGATGCGCAGCCTCCCCGTTAGCAACCCCAGCGTTGAGGACGACTTCCTCGTTCCTACCAGCCATTTCACCTGAAAAGCAGAGGAAGCAAAAGTGAATTCGACGACAGAGATCAAACCCACCTTTCCACCACAAATCAAGTGAAAGGGAGAAGAATAAATACGAGGATGCCCTTAAGCCTAGTCGACAGTACTGGGACACGGCAAAATCTTCTCCCCAAATAATGGGGACGAGTCTCTGCGACTCATTGTCTTTGGATTCTACAAGGACAAGTCTCCTCGACAATTAAAACTTATCAAGCACGCAAAAATCGGTTCTCGCGCCGAGGAGGCTTTATGCCCAACTACAAATATGAACTACTTCTAACCAGAAACCTAGGAAGATCTACACAGTTCTACGCAACATTCAAAAACACTCAACCTAGGTTCATCATGTTCTTCAGGATCTTCATGAATTTCCCAAAATATTCATGTGTTCGTCGAAGAACACATGAACTTCAACCGGAAAATTCATGCGTTACCGGGAAATTCAAACTAATTTCCCGAAAATCAAGAACTATCCTAAGGCTAACAAGTAAGGACGAAGAACTTACTTGAATCTGGAAGTTGAAGATGAAGATCTGAGGTAGAAGATGAAGGTTGACGGCGACGAGATGAACTCTGGCGAAGAGACAAGTTGCAGAGCAAAAGAGGTTGGGGAGAGAAATTTGTGTGAATTGTGCAAATGAATCCTCGTTCCCCCTTTTTTATAAGCATTTCCTCGCATGGGGAAGTGCAAAAGACAAGCCATCATTGCCTAGCTATCCTAGAACTCCTATGTAACGCCCCGATTTGTTTAATTCTATTTATTTATTTCATTTATGTGAATTTTGAGAAATGTGTGAATTTATTGTATTTTACCTGCTAATTGAGTTAATTGGTTAATTTCTCTGATAGGTAAATATTTGCAATAAATTATAAGTTCTTTTCAACTTTTACTTCCCGAAATATATTTCATCGGTATGTTTATGTTTTATCGCATTTTGAGAGCGTTTGGGAGATATTTGAGCTGAGGGGTATTTCGGTCTTTTTGGGGTTAGATATTTTGAATAAATAGTAAGTGGAGAGAAAAAGAGAGAAAAGAAAGAAAGAGAAAGAAAAGGAGAAGAAAGAAAAGAGAGAAGAGGAAAAAGAGGAGAAAGAGGAAAACTCGGGAAAGCTCCATTTAAAGCGCGAATAATCGGGTAAGGGTGAAAAGTTTCGATTATATCTTGCTTGTATATGTATATGTGTGTGATTGTGTGAATGTTTCCTTGTTTTTCCATAGTTTTCCATTCTAGGTTGAAATGAGAAAAATGGTTAGAAATCGATGTTTTCACGGACGAAAGTCGGAATAAATCGCGTAGTAGAGTCGTGTGATGTTGGGTCGTGTTTTAGTGTGATCGTTTGATTGAATTGAGTCGAATTTGTAACTTTTGCGTTTTTTATATATATCGATGTTTTTGTGCAAATTGATGTTGTGATCTAGTAAAAGTGTTTGGATATGTCTGGTAACATTGGTATAGGTTGATATTTAATCGGGAATGGTTGTTTGTGTGCTTTCGAGTGATTTTGATCGAGTTTGGAATTGGGTTAAATTGATAAAACTATGTTTCAAAATATTTCGACCATGGAAAATGTGTTGTATGGCTTTTTAATGGTGAAAATATTGTTGTACATTGAATTCTGAGACCGGGACTTTTTACGGAATCGAAATCGGAGGTCCGGAAGGCTTCCGACGATAAAATTCAATTTTCTGGGCCCTGACACGACCCGTGTCACACAACACGGGGGCCGTATCATCCCACTGACTATGGAGGGTGGAAACGTGAAAAAAGGTGAAATTTGGGATTTTGGGTGACACGGGCCGTGTCACACAACACGGGTGGCCCTGTCAGCCCTGCTGTAGGTTTTTCTTTCAAAATTGTTTCGATCGTAACTTTTGAACCGTAAGTCCGTTTTGGTCCCCGTTTGAAGCGTTGGAAAGCTAATGAAATATTCTTTCTATTAAAAATTGTTTGGAGGGTAATAGATGATTTAATTAATTCGTGATTTTTTAAAAATAGTCGGGTTGTCGGGTTTTATCGCGTTAATTGTGTGCGATTGATGTGTTATCATGTTATATGCTTTTGTTATGTAACATGTAGCTTGTGTGTTGTTATAGGATGTGAATATACATGATGGAATGTTGTGATGATGGGTTGTGGCCTTATGGCAAGTATGTGCATTGTTTTGGATTAGACTTTGATGCGTGATTAATGATGTTGTTGTGTGGTAAAATACATTGTTTGATTGAATATCAATGTATGTTGTTATGATGTGTTGTGGGTAGCCTTTGTGATGTGAATCCCTTGTGGAAGTAATTGTGATTGTATGATTGTTGTGGTTTGTGATGATATGCATTGTTTATGTGAAATTCCAATGTATGTGGTTGGTGGCCTTTATGGTTTGAAATGCATTGTTTGAATTGATTTGCAATGCATGAATGTGATGAGGTTGATTAATTCATATGGTTGAATTGTGAATGTATGGAATTGATGAGTTGAAATATATGCATGATTATGGTTGCATATATGTGTGAAGATGCATTTGATGTCATGAGTCATTGTATGCCAAACATCATGATATGCATTGTTGTGACGTCCTGAGTGACGGTTTGGTTCCAGAGGGAATCTGCTATAACATCGTGCGCCTTAAACATAAGGGGACTTAAAGCGATTTGATATATTGTGTGCCTTAAAAATATAGAGGACCTAAAGCGATGGTTATAGACGATCGTGTGCCCATGTGGGGACCTAAAGCGATTGGATTGTGTGCCCGTGTGGGGACCTAAAGCAATCCATAAATGTCGTGTGCCCATGTGGGGACCTAAAGCGACGGGTGAACATCGTATGCCCGACGGGGTGTTACTTGAGCGACCCTCAGTAACGAGCGATGGTTCCAATAGTTCCTGAGTGAACTGGTGATGAGAAATGTTGGAAGTCGGTACCGCATGGCATTTGCATAGAGTCGTTGTGTCGGTCTCTGTGCATTTGCATAAATCATGGATTGATTATGGGTGCGAATTGTGAATGGATGCATTATGTGTGGAAAATCATGACTTGGTTGATTATGTGTGGAAATTGTGCATTGAATTTGTGATGTGTTGATATTGTGATAGCATTGGTGATTTGATGTGTATACGTGATAAATGCATTGGTTGTGAGCAATATGTTTATACGTAGACATATGTTATGTGATGTGGTGATGTGATTCTTTATGTCATAACTTTGGTGTGCATTATGTGTGAATATGTGATTATGTCGGTATAATTGATATATGCTATATTTTGTGGCAATGTGGTGGTGTGGTTCCATATGTCATAATTGTGGTTGGATTATATGTGATATGTTTTGTATTTGTGGCATGCTATATGTGTTAGTATGTGATGGTATGGGTGAGATGATTTATACATGTGAATTGTTATGTATTTGCATAATATTATGCAATCTTGATTTAGTTGTTATTTCTCACCCTTCTGCTGTTTTATAATGCTCTATGAGGCATTGCAGATTAGAGTTGCTGGAGGTCTTTTTGTGAAGATTAGTCCTCCGTTCTGTTGTCGGTCTTGGTGTCTGCTCTGATACGTAGCACGGGAGTCGGGGAACGATTATATATATATGTATACATTTGTTGAATCTATTTTGTAGCACCTTTGTATATATAGTTGATGTTCTAAAATGATTTATTTTGTAAAACAAGTCGGTTATGGATCTTTCCGCTTTATTCCATAATTGACCTTTCCCTTTAGATGGAAAAAGTTTCCCGTTAATGATTTTCTCTATTATGTGTTATGTATCAAATAATTGAGCAGGGATTGTGTTTTCTTACTTAAAATGTGGCATCCTTGTTTCTATTAGAAAAATAAAATTTTAGTTACTCTGATTTTATTTATGCATTATTTATTCAAGATGGGAATTGGGGTGTTACATTAGTGGTATCAGAGCACGTCGGTCCGTCCGGCCAAGTTGTTGAGTCAATTGGTGTGACAGTTGAATACTGTCGATGTTGCTTATTCCTTAGTACGTGATATGTGTGTGGAAAACTGTCAGGGCTTTCTGGTTTTCTAATCTTTTGTCTTCAGGATTGAGAATGAGATAAGTGGGGGAGAAGCTGGTACTTCTCCAAGTTGCTTCAGTTATGGAACATTGGCTCAGGGTGTCGTTGGTTGCAAGATTGTAAGTGCTCTTTGGACAGTATTGTTCCCGATTCCGGAGGGAATGCGGAGGTAAGGTTTATGTCGACTAAGGATTTTTGCCTTAGGTAGTTTTGTGCACAGGATGCAAGAAACGCTATTATAGTTTGGTGAAGACGGTTTATGCCCCATCATGATTGTCGGCTGTCTATTGGCAAATTGAGGAACTGATCACCCGTAATCTCTTGTTGATAGCAGACTGGAATTATGTTGGATGGAATAGACGTGTCTTTCCGGCTTTGATAGTGTGTGCAATGAATTGTTTGGAATTAAGTAGGTGATTACGGATTGTTTCGATGAGTTGATGAAGATTCTTATACTGGAAGATGAGGCGGATTAGAGCCTTTGGTATGTTGGTCTAGTTGGGAAGTCATTGAGAGAGAATGATTGGGCATCATTAATGGCTGTTCTCAGAGAGAAGAGTGTGAACTCAAATTGGACGAAGGTAAGGATTTGAGGTTTGGATCTGCTAAGTAAGCAGGAGAACTTTTAGGAAGTGAAACTCAGATGTTTGTTTTGTCTGCGATGGTAGTGTTCTGGAAATTGGCAGGAAGTCACAGTGTTGGGCCGTCAGTTGTGCATGGTTTTCGGATGTGTTCTTGGATGGAACATTAAGGTGTTGTCTTAGAGAGCTCCAGCTTGGTTAGTAACAAAAGGGAATGATGACCGAATTGAATAACAAGCATGATGTGTATGAAGGTATCGAGACTATGGGAAGCGAAACTTAGAGTTCTGGTGAGGTTTGGAGTCTTTGGAATTTTAGAGCATTAATGGAAATTTTGAGAAAACCTTAAGTGTGGATGTAGTATTTGAGAGTTCCTTTGGGATGGTTGTTGTTACATGTTGGAATTTATGGAATTTGGACTGTTAAGCGAAGAAATTGTGTATGGATTACTGACAGTTGGATAAGGTAACGATTAAGAATAAGTGTCCACTTTCAAGAATAGATAACTGGAATGGTTTGGTTGAGTTTGAGTGAAGTTACAATTGTTTGGAATGTTTGATAAGAGTGGTGAATTGTGTGAATTGAGGCTTTGATTGATTTAAGGTGACTGGTTATGGTTGTTAGCATCGGGATAGGCTGTTATTTACTCGATTAAAACTTGTATGTAAGTCTGGACAAGTTTGGATGAGGGTTGGTTTGGTTGGGCATTACAATGCTCAGTGATGTTGTGTCTTTGATGAGTTTAGGCAGTGTGTTGAGGCAAGAGGGTAAAGTTGTGGCTTATGCTTTACGACAATTGAGGATTCATAAAAGGATCTATACTATTTCGGATTTGGGATTTGTTGCGGTTGTTATGTGTTGGAATATTTGGAGGTATCGTCTTTATGGTTCTAGGTTCGAAGGGTTTGGTAACCGCAAGAGTTTAGAGTACTTGTTTGGTCTGAAGGAATAGAGTATGAGACAACGAGGAGAGTTAGAATTAGTGACGAGTTATGAATTTGGCTTGGTTTATCCTTCAGGAAAAGTTAATGTGGAGTGTGATAAGTTAAGTCGAAAGTTGTTATGCATGTCTGTTTTGATGGTCAGGGAGTTAGAATTATTTGAGCAGTTCAGAGACTTGTGTCCGGTGTGTGAGATAACTCAGTGGAGTGTGAGGTTGGGTATATTAAAGGCGAATAGTGATTTTTGGTGAATATGAGAAAGATTTAGACTTTGGACGTAAGATTGGTAGACTTGATGGGTTACGAGTAATCAGAGTGCGCAGTGGAAGCGTGATGTGGCACAATTCGTATATGCGTGCGTGACTGGTAAGAGTTCATAGGTTGAACATTGGAAGCATGTAGGAATGATGAGACCTTTGGACGTTCTGAATGGAAGTGTTAGGTGAAAGGTTTAAATATTATTCAGGTACTAATATGTAGATGGTTATTTTGGTTGTATGTTCGATTGAGGAATCGTAACATGGTTGTAATAATGTTGTATGACAAGGATGTTGGTATTATAGTGGTGAGGATGTTGTTTAATCGATGTTGTGTCGTGGAACTTGTGTTCTTGTTTGTGTTGTAGCCTCGTTTCCATCGTGTTGGCTCGAGTGCGAGTAGCTAATTCCTGTGTGGGGAATTAGGGGAGTGTTACCGGTGGTGAGGGTAACGATCTTGTTGTGTTTTGGTTCTAGAGTAAACCTGTATGTTCGTAACTTGTGTATTCTTTGAGTCGTGAGTTGGTCGTCAGGTGCATTGTATGGGCTTTGCATCTTGTCGTTGTAGTTGTCATCTGTGTCGTGTCGTTGTTGTGGTTGTTGTTAGCAAGGTGGTTTGTCAGTTTGTGTTATTCGTGGTGTGCTTTTGTTGGCACGTTAGTTTGTTGGTCGGATGCGAGAGTCGTGTCCGGAGTCGTTCGTCTCAGTTAGATTTTCGAGGACGAAAATTTCTAAGTGGGGGAGAGTTGTAACGCCCCGATTTGTTTAATTCTATTTATTTATTTCATTTATGTGAATTTTGAGAAATGTGTGAATTTATTGTATTTTACCTGCTAATTGAGTTAATTGGTTAATTTCTCTAATAGGTAAATATTTGCAATAAATTATAAGTTCTTTTCAACTTTTACTTCCCAAAATATATTTCATCGGTATGTTTATGTTTTATCGCATTTTGAGAGCGTTTGGGAGATATTTGAGCTGAGGGGTATTTCGGTCTTTTTGGGGTTAGATATTTTGAATAAATATTAAGTGGAGAGAAAAAAGAGAGAAAAGAAAGGAAGAGAAAGAAAAGGAGAAGAAAGAAAAGAGAGAAGAGGAAAAAGAGGAGAAAGAGGAAAACTCGGGAAAGCTCCGTTTAAAGCGCGAATAATCGGGTAAGGGTGAGAAGTTTCGATTATATCTTGCTTGTATATGTATATGTGTGTGATTGTGTGAATGTTTCCTTGTTTTTCCATAGTTTTCCATTCTAGGTTGAAATGAGAAAAATGGTTAGAAATCGATGTTTTCACGGACGAAAGTCGGAATAAATCGCGTAGTAGAGTCGTGTGATGTTGGGTCGTGTTTTAGTGTGATCGTTTGATTGAATTGAGTCGAATTTGTAACTTTTGCGTTTTTGATATATATCGATGTTTTTGTGCAAATTAATGTTGTGATCGAGTAAAAGTGTTTGTATATGTCTGGTAACATTGGTATAGGTTGATATTTAATCGGGAATGGTTGTTTGTGTGCTTTCGAGTGATTTTGATCGAGTTTGGAATTGGATTAAATTGATAAAACTATGTTTCAAAATATTTCGACCATGGAAAATGTGTTGGATGGCTTTTTAATGGTGAAAATATTGTTGTACATTGAATTCTGAGACCGGGGCTTTTTACGGAATCGAAATCGGAGGTCCGGAAGGCTTCCGACGATAAAAGGTGAAAACGTGAAAACGTGAAAAAAGGTGAAATTTGGGATTTTGGGTGACACGGGCCGTGTCACACAACACGGGTGGCCGTGTCAGCCCTGCTGTAGGTTTTTCTTTCAAAATTGTTTCGATCGTAACTTTTGAACCGTAAGTCCGTTTTGGTCCCCGTTTGAAGTGTTGGAAAACTAAAGAAATATTATTTCTATTAAAAATGGTTTGGAGGGTAATAGATGATTTAATTAATTCTTGCTTTTTGAAAAATAGTCGGGTTGTCGGGTTTTATCGCGTTAATTGTGTGCGATTGATGTGTTATCATGTTATATGCTTTTGTTATGTAACATGTAGCTTGTGTGTTGTTATAGGATGTGAATATACATGATGGAATGTTGTGATGATGGGTTATGGCCTTATGGCAAGTATGTGCATTGTTTTGGATTAGACTTTGATGCGTGATTAATGATGTTGTTATGTGGTAAAATACATTGTTTGATTGAATATCAATGTATGTTGTTATGATGTGTTGTGGGTAGCCTTTGTGATGTGAATCCCTTATGGAAGTAATTGTGATTGTATGATTGTTGTGGTTTGTGATGATATGCATTGTTTATGTGAAATTCCAATGTATGTGGTTGGTGACCTTTATGGTTTGAAATGCATTGTTTGAATTGATTTGCAATGCATGAATGTGATGAGGTTGATTAATTCATATGGTTGAATTGTGAATGTATGGAATTGATGAGTTAAAATTTATGCATGATTATGGTTGCATATATGTGTGAAGATGCATTTGATGTCATGAGTCATTGTATGCCAAGCATCATGATACGCATTGTTGTGACGTCCTGAGTGACGGTTTGGTTCCAGAGGGAATCTGCTATAACATCGTGCGCCTTAAACATAAGGGGACTTAAAGCGATTTGATATATCGTGTGCCTTAAAAATATAGAGGACCTAAAGCGATGGTTATAGACGATCATGTGCCCATGTGGGGACCTAAAGCGATCGGATTGTGTGCCCATGTGGGGACCTAAAGCAATCCATAAATGTCGTGTGCCCATGTGGGGACCTAAAGCGACGGGTGAACATCGTATGCCCGACGGGGTGTTACTTGAGCGACCCTCAGTAACGAGTGATGGTTCCAATAGTTCCTGAGTGAACTGGTGATGAGAAATGTTGGAAGTCGGTACCGCATGGCATTTGCATAGAGTCGTTGTGTCGGTCTCTGTGCATTTGCATAAATCATGGATTGATTATGGGTGCGAATTGTGAATGAATGCATTATGTGTGGAAAATCATAACTTGATTGATTATGTGTGGAAATTGTGCATTGAATTTGTGATGTGTTGAGATTGTGATAGCATTGGTGATTTGATGTGTATACGTGATAAATGCATTGGTTGTGGGCAATATGTTTATACGTAGACATATGTTATGTGATGTGGTGATGTGATTCTTTATGTCATAACTTTGGTGTGCATTATGTGTGAATATGTGATTATGTCGGTATAATTGATATATGTTATATTTTGTGGCGATGTGGTGGTGTGGTTCCATATGTCATAATTGTGGTTGGATTATATGTGATATGTTTTGTATTTGTGGCATGCTATATGTGTTAGTATGTGATGGTATGGGTGAGATGATTTATACATGTGAATTGTTATGTATTTGCATAATATTATGCAATCTTGATTTAGTTGTTATTTTTCACCCTTCTGCTGTTTTATAATGCTCTATGAGGCATTGCAGATTAGAGTTGCTGGAGGTAGAGCTGTCAAAACGGGTAGCCCGGCCCTAAACGGGCCGGCCCTGGCAGGCCTCGGGCTTTTCCGGGCCGGGCTCAAAAAGCCCATTTTGAATACTGGCTCCTTTTTTACTACCCAGACCCAGCCCTGTCTGGGCTGCGGGCTACCCAGCCCTAAAACGGGCCCATTTAAAAAAAAAATTAAAAAATTCATTTTTTAAGTAATATATAATGTAATAGAAATTAATATTCATTTTAATATATAATGTTATAGAAATTAATACTCATTTTAATGATCTTAATGTAATATATTCATTTTAGAATAGTGTAATGTAATATAATGTAATAAAAATTAATGTTCGGGTAGTCACTGAAGTGTGTGTGGACCGAACCAAAGATGCACTAACACATTGTATCCAAATGTTTCTTGGGCCAAATTTATTTTTTAGGTCCAATTATATATATTTATTAATTTATATTATGGGCCAAATAGTTAAATTAATTCTTTTAAAAAAAGTTGTCGGGCTGGCGGGCTACCCATAGCCCATACGGGCCGGCCCATTTTTTTTCGGGCTTTTTCGGGCCGGGCTCAAAAAGGCCCGGAATAATATGGGCTCCAAAAATAAGGCCCAAGCCCTAACTTTTTTCAGGCTCGGCGGGCCGGCCCATGGGCTTCGGCCCATTTTGACAGCTCTAGCTGGAGGTCTTTTTGTGAAGATTAGTCCTCTGTTCTGTTGTCGGTCTTGGTGTCTGCTCTGATACGTAGCACGGGAGTCGGGGAACGATTATATATATATATATGTATACACTTGTTGAATGTATTTTGTAGCACCTTTGTATATATAGTTGATGTTCTAAAATGATTTATTTTGTAAAACAAGTCGGTTATGGATCTTTCCGCTTTATTCCATAATTGACCTTTCCCTTTAGATGGAAAAAGTTTCCCGTTAATGATTTTCTCTATTATGTGTTATGTATCAAATAATTGAGCAGGGATTGTGTTTCCTTACTTAAAATGTGGCATCCTTGTTTCTGTCGGAAAAATAAATTTTTAGTTACTCTGATTTTATTTATGTATTATTTATTCGAGATGGGAACTGTGGTGTTACATCCTAGGCCTTAACAAAAATTAATTACACTGTCACGTGTCAGATGGAAATCTTTCGTTTGGCATTTTCAAGGCTCAAACGTTGCATTCCCCAAGGCAATTCTTCTCCAGCCCTCCGTGGGCATATCCTCCTCCACAATTCATACAAGAAACATCCTCATTGAGACTGGTCGACATGAAAAGCGTCCTTTCAGCGGACACATCCTCACTAAGCCTGGTCGACACAAAAACGTCATTTTCGCGAGCACGCCCTCACATACTAAGGAACTGTCAGGCTCATAAGCGACAAGTTGTCGACCACGCTTACCATAGACAAGCGAAGGGCATGTCCCCGAACATTTTTATTAAAAAATAACAACCTCGAAAAGCTTCCCCGCGTCGCAACTCTTGCCCCTTGGTCGACCAACAAGGCTATCTCAAGTCATTACTCTCCACCTTAGAGCAAAGACTTGGGGGGGCTCCTGTTCTGGACTGGGCAGGCATATGGCCTACAGTAGGGCAAGGCCCAACCCAGTCCAACTTTTGGCAAGGCCCAATAACAAGATTCAGCCACTCTAGCCGTTGGGCACAATCTAGCCGTTGGGCACAATATAGCCGTTTGGCACGATATAGTCGTTGGGGAAGTCCACCTCACGCGCTTGACAGTTCACGCGACCAACTGTCCCTCCAGAGTTCACGGGGATAGTTGGATCAGGTCATAAGGTCACGCGCTAGACCTCCCACCTGGCAGTCTTCCATTGGTCGACCAGACATTTCGTCCACATGGGAGACCTTGACCCTACGTTGGGGGTTTTCTATAAATACCCTCTCACTTGAGAGGGTCAGGTATTCAATATCCAATATTCACTCTAACTCATACCTAAACGCTTTGTGCTTGCTTTCTCTAGCCCAAACTTACTTTGACATCGGAGTACCTTGCAGGTACACCCCCCCTCCTCTCCTACAACCATCATCGTTGCCCTACACGGAAGGCCACGAACTTCATACATTGAAAAAGCTTATATGAGACAATATGACTCTTGAAGATTTATTTACCTTAATCAATTTTCTTCTTCTTTTCCAATTTCTATTTTAATCTTTAAATTTAATTAATTATAATAAATGTACAATTAATGTATTTTATTTTTCTGTAATTTTAGATTTGTAATAAACTATAATAATTTTATATTATTTTTAATAATAAATTGCAATAATTTTTAATATTAAAAAATGTTATTTTGGTACTATTTTTATTATGTATAAGTAATATTAAAATTATACTTATCGATTAAAAACATGTTGACATAAAAACACGTTGGCATTACCAATAATAATTTTATATTAGTAAAAAATTATTTTGGAATATTCAAAGTTACAAGTTTGAATTACTATTTCAAAAGAGGTTGGTATTAGTGATAGGATTTGATATTATCAATAATAAATTTATATTAAAGAAAAAAATGAATGTATTATTAAAATTATTATTCTCCAATATAAATGCATATATTATCATTGATGGAGATAGATAAATTTATTCACAAATTAAAATAATAAGTAATTAAAGTTTGAAAGATGTTTTCTCAATTTAAATAAATATTAAAATACAAAAAAAAAAAATCAAATCAATTTAAACCAACTGTTGTTCCCATTTTTTTTATTTTTTTTATTTAATTGTTATTATTATTAAAGTACCACTTAAATGTTGAATTAAATGTTGAATTGGTAAAATAAAAATGAATATGGTGGTCACAGTTGCTAACACAATACCGACCCTCCCTGTTATTTTGGTCTTATTTTGTATTTTTTTTAATTATTTTATTTAATTATTACTAGAATTTGGTATCTTATTTTGTATTTTTTTTATTATTTTATTTAATTATTTATTATCATTTGCTATTTCATTATTAATTATTAAAATTTGGTATGGAAAGAGTGGATGAATGTCAAGTGGAGTGTTGGCGGATAGTGGTATTTAGAGTAAAATTTGACTTATTTATTTAAAAAAATGATAATTATTTTTATAGACAGAAAAATTCAACTATTTATACAATTATTTTTATAAACGAAAATAAGTTATAATTATTTTTATAAACGAGAATAAGTTACAAATAATTTTATAAACGGAAAAATTCAACTATTGATACAATTGTTCTTATAAACGGAAATAAGTTACGAATATTTTTATAAATGGGCACACGGGTTTAAGGCGCTTATAAACGGGAAAAAGTCTACCTGAAATAAGTTATAAATATTTTTATATACGGGAATAAGTTACAAATATTTTTCTAAATGGAAAAAATTTAACTATTGATACAAAATACCTTTTTGGTCCCTTAAATTTATCTCGAAGTTCATTCTGCTCCCTTATCTTTAAAAAGTTTCAAAGTGGTCCTTTAATTATTCAAAAAGATCCATGTTAGTCCTTTCCGTCCATTTTGTTCAAATGGCGTCAACTTTTACTTGGGTGGTATCTGACGTGGCACTGGATCATACGCGTGGCAAGTGACTTGGCACACATTCATCTTCAAAGTCATTAAAGTTGTGAAAAAACATTCCAAAGTGACTTGGCACACATTCATCTTCAAAGTCATTAAAGTTGTGAAAAAACATTTCAAAATTATTAAGTCTAGATCCGAACCCAAACCATCTTGCTTGCAAGCAATAAGATCTTACCACTACACCACTTCACAATTAATGTTTATTATTCTCATTTTAATATATTAATATTACGTTATACATTAGTAGAAATATGTTAAATTAATAATAATTTTTTATACATTAATAATAACTTTTTTCTCCTCTATAATAATTGAAATAAACTTAGTATTAATTTATGAATGATTGTGATAATGTTGGTGTATGTGTATACAGTATCACTATCGTTTTGACAGCAACTGCCATCATATGTTTTATTTTATTTTTTTTAAATATTATTTTATTTTATTTTTATTTTGATCTTTAACAGTTTTTATGTTTAAATATTATTTTTAGTTTTTCTTTTTTAAAAGAGCAAAAATCAAAAGATTTTGATCAACTATGAGAACATATAAAATATTTAAAAGTAATTTTAAAATTTGAGTGATTTTTATATGCAACTGTGTTAGTGTCTTTTAAAGTGACCATATTAAAAATTAAAATGTTTCAAAAAATAAATTTCTATTGGCAACATATCGTAAATTTATTTTAATATAAATTTATTATTTTATTTAAACATGTATTATTGTTGTTTATAAAAGCTTCATATTTTGAAGATATTATTTTGCATGTATAAAAGTGTACTTTTTTTATTAGTTTAAAAGTTATATTAAATTATCTTCTTTTTTTCTACAGCAAGCAGGTGGTTTGGACCCTGAGGTAATTATTTCTAAGACCACTTCTTTGTTAGTTTGATATTTAATAAAACAAATTTTATGTTCAAATAAAACATTAAAAACATTTTGTATTAATTATGAGAAAATATAAATTAGTGGAAATTGTTGAGTTTGTGATCAACCATCTGCCTCAAGGCAATTATTTCTCACCTCCATATGATTTATATTTCAAAATTTATATAGAATATTTCTAAGATTTGTTCCATATATTCAACAGATGTTTGATCAAAATAAAAAAGAATTGGTCTTAGAAAATCATTACCTGAGACTTTAACCAAATTGCTTGCGACAATTGGAAAAAAAATGCATAATTTATCGTAAATTTTATATAAATTACTGTTACTGTTTTATACTTAATATTAGTATATTAAAATGAGAGTAATAAACATTAATTGTGAAGTGGTGTAGTGGTAAGATGTTATTCCTTGCAAGCAAGATGGTTTGGGTTTGAATCTAGAATAAATCAATAATTTTGAAATGTTTTTTCACAACTTTAATGACTTTGAAGATGAATGTGTGTCAAGTCATTTGCCACGCGTATGACCCAGTGCCACGTCAGATGTCACCCAAGCAAAAGTTAACGTCGTTTGAACAAAATGGACAGAAAGGACTAACATGGATCTTTTTGAATAATTAAAGGACTACTTTGAAATTTTTTAAAGATAAGGGACCAGAATGAACTCCGAGGTAAACTTAAGGGAGAAAAAGGATATTTTGCCATTATTTTTTATAAACAAAAAAATTCAACTATTCATACAATTAGATTTATAAACAAAATAAGTTTGTAACTATGTGAATGTTAACCAACTTAATAAATGAATTTAAAGTTGACAAATGAGAGTAAAAGACATGTAATATCTAAAAAGTAGTATTATTTGAATTGGAAAATGACTTTATTCAGAGTTGTAGTTTTAAATTTTATTCATTTGAATTCAACTAGGTTTTTGTAATTACTATAATTTCAGGCATAATTCACGGGTAGATGTAAACGTATCTATGAGATATTAGTTGTAGACTGGTCATTTTAATGTTCATTTCTTTTACTAGTGTTTTATATAATTGAGGTTAGAAAAACGGTTGTATGTTTTATTATAAATATGGATCAATACTTAAAAGTTATTGCATAATATTAGTAGATATTTGAAACTATGTAAATATTTATGACCTGCAAAATAAATTTCATAGCTGACAAGTGAGAATAAAAAACATATAATGTGAATCCAGACGAGACCCGTCGCACAATCGCACGGGTTTTTTACTAGTATATAATATAAAACTTGATCATTTAATTAAAAATATAAAAAAATGAGAAATATTTGGAAAAGTCAAAGCATGTATTTATCTATTATAAAAATTGAATGTTTAATTTTATACAATTAATTGTTAAATTGATTAATTATCGTTAATTAATTTTGTGCTCATGTTCAATGATATACACAATACACAATTGAATTTTAAAAACATGGACTACCACGTAATGACATTTTTGGTATTTCTACATCTGAATTCAGATATGTGCATCCCAATAATATCGACAAAATAATATCAACTTAAATTCTTGATAAACCCCCCAAGAGTTAGTTTAGTGTGCGATACTATTTATTTATTTAATTTATTGGTATATTTAGATTATTTCAAATTTCCAATACATTTTTCCACTTCCCGCTTCATAATTGAATATATACACTCACTATATACTAAGTACACATTTTTCCACTTTCCAACTTTCACACTTAGCTAATTCTCTTATACATCTTCTTACTATGTTTTAGTGAAAATACAATAGTAATGACATATATAAAATTACATCAAATTTTTTATTTTAAAAAATTAACTTTATTATTTTTCATTCATTTTTATTCATGCTAATGATTTTATTCATATTTCTTATTTAAATTAAATTTTTAAAATATTATAATAAATTTTTTAAGTCTTTAAATATTTTTCTTCATATATTTCAAGTCAACCTAATCTTGTCTTACCTTAATCCGACCTAAACTAACTTATATAATATCGGATTTTTTTCGAGTTTAAATACAAATTAGGATCGTTAAAATAGCGCAATCAAAATTTAGGATAGGGTTAAAGATAGTCATAACTATTCCCGAGCATACCTTTGCTCACCCCTAATTAAAAATGGTGAGTCTTATGCCAATAACATTTTGTTATACCATATAATAAATAATACAATTACTAAAATACAATGCTCGTATAAAAGTTGAATGGCGTAATCAATAACCTATTAAATTTTTCTTTAAGTGTATCAACAAAGGCTTTGATCGTGTTACTACAAATTTGTATATAATGACAATGGAACCAATGATTTTGAATTTGAATGCTTAGACAAAATTAAGATGTATTATGATTGCAATTAACCAATTTATCAATAAGACAAATATACAAAAATACCAAAATTTTAGCATGAATAAAAGCAAATAAAAAATATGAAAAAGAAAAAAACCTTACTAACGATTAATTTTCTTTAAAATTTGTTTGGAGGGATGTTAAAAAAGAAGTGTCCACGTAAAAGAAGTTTCAAATTTGGTAAATTTAATTTTGAACTACCTAGATTAGACTATATAAATTTGTTAAGTATTAACTCAGTATCCTTTACACACAGCTTTAAAAATTAATCAGAAATCAAAAATAGAAAACAAAGTTCACCTTCAAAAGATTTAACAATGTTGCGTGTTCAGAATTAGTTTCGAATTCAAAACTTCTGATTAAACTGAAAGAAAATCCTATCATCTCAACAAATAGCGTATGACTAAAAATACATGTAAGGTTTGACATTTGGGAAATGAATGATTTTTTTGCCATTATTATTTGACACAATTTAAGATAAAAGATAATGTGGAACTTTCCCTAATAATAATCCACTTTGTATTGATAATTTTGTGAAAATTATTATCACTGCATTACTTCAGTATCCACAAAGGGAACTGGTCCAAAAACACAACGCATGGAAAACTAGCAAACACTGATCTCTTTTTTATAAACAAAAACCAGGGGTACGAATAAATATGAAGACCAAAATTTCATACCATACATCAAACTTTGTCTCCCGTCTTAATTGACTTCTTGGTTAACTTAAATGCTTGGAACACAACAGATTCATTTTGCTGAGCTACTGTACTCGGGACAGGACGCTCTGTATGAATTGAAGACCTCCTTAATACCTCTAACAGTGACATACTTGATTCTTGAGGTTTAGAACTTGAAGCGGCGTATTTGTTCTGTGTATTTCTTTGGAATTTGGCAGAAACAACTTTGGGTGCTTGACTTTCTCTTACAATCTGAGTTACATCCAAACAAAAAAAAACAGCAGTGAGTGAGTCAGCGTGATTGGAATATAAACGACAACCAATATTTATGAATGTAGAGTTATTGATGGCATTTCATGCTAGTTTTCTAGTTTCTGATAGTCATTACCGCATCTGAAGAATCCTCCGATATCAACGCTGAAGGTCTGCTGTTGCTGTCATCTCGCCCAAATATATATGATGATCGGACTTTGTTTGAGCCTTGTTTTTTAGAAGTAGGCATAGACTGATTTGAAGTATGGCGGATAAAAGATGACTGAAATAATTACAAGAGAACTCAGAAATATCACCTTAAATATATAGTTTTGTATTGATGATAAACGCAGTATGTGGTTCAAGTATATACTGTAGTGTCAGAAAAAATCATCTACAACACAAAATTTCTGGGATAAATGAGCATTTCATCAGGTCAACATACCTTTGATGATAAATTTGTGTTTTGTCCAATGTGTGGCATATCAAATATGGCTGCAGCATACATTAATGGAAGAAACCATTAGCATTATCGTGATTTTGAAGCATGAATGAAGTACATTACATAGCTTTTGGTGAAATGCTGAAGTTAATTTATCTTACAAGGAGTTCTTCCCTTTCTCTTGTTATCTGGCACAACATTTGTTTTCTTTATGAGATTGAAAATCCCCCTGCTGTTTTCATCTTCAGCCGGTGAAAAAAATTGAGCTTTCTTCTCCTGATTCACATTATAATATTGAAAACAGCCAAAAACATCTTAATTTCATCACATGCAAAAGATGGAAATGCAATAAACTTTTGTCAAAATCAAAGTGACAGTAATACATTTATTGTAGTAGCTGAGAAGTGAGAACTTACAACTTTATAAGAGAGGGACTGTTTAGCTAGTTTCTCCTCGGTTTCCTCATCAGATGATACATATGCATCCTCTTTATCAGTAAACATCTGCGGGATCATCTGCTTCACCTTTTTCAGATTGATCTTCACGGTATCAGATTGAGCAACGAAGTCATCAATTTCATCATCAGATTCATTTTCAGTTTCTTTGCTTTCCTCATCCTCCTCTTCATCTTCAAGTGATGTTGATTCATTCAATCTTGAACCACAATTAAGTTTTTGGAGTAGATTATCCATCCCAGTTGTATCCTGCTGCTCAAGCCATTGCTGGTGAAGTTGGTCACGCTTTTCTCTATCAATTGGCTCTTCTTCATATCCAGTTGCTATCATATCATTAAGTTCCTCAATGTCATCATCATCCTCATCTTCTTCATTATCTCGGAAGCGTTGTAGATCATTGTCACTATCATCTTCCTCTTCAGCTTCTTCATCAACAAATGCCTTAACAGGGTCGCCACGTGAAGGTAAAGTCATGTCAGCTGATCCTTGTAAATGTGGTACTGTGTTCTCCTTGTTATTGTCCTCCTCATCAGAAGAGCTGGAGAAAAGGAGTGATTGTCATGTTTAACTTCAAGAAGAATGGGAAGAAAAGTAATGAATTGTCCACTATGGCAAAATTAAAAAGCCACAATTTGTCAAGGAAAAAGATTCATGTTTCATGGTTACTGATCAAGGTTTTCCAACATAGAAATCCAAAATAACAACCACATAGTTAAGCATATCCCAAAGTAAGAATGATAGTTTTATAGTACCATCAACAGCAATGAAACAAATGGTGGTGATAAATAAAGCAATGAAATGTTTATGTGATGACAGTAAGTGACTAAAACTGAAGATAACAAAAGAAGAAATGTCTAATCACTTACACATCATCATCAATAGGAGCAGAATCAAGTGTCAAATTCATTGCAAGCATAGATGGGGCAAATACTTCTTCAGAAGGGTTACTCAGCTTCTCATTTACAGCCTCTTCTTTAATATCACCCATTTCAGAATCAGAAAAGAGATCCTAAAAATCAAAGACAAACAAACACTTGGTTAATAAATTCTACATTTAAGGAAAGCATCTAAATAAATGGGCGACAAAAAACCTGAGTATCATCAACAGGAGCTCGAAATGCATTAACTGGTTCTGAAACTACAGCCTGAAACTCAACATCAGCAATGATTTAGATAGCAATATAAACATAATGAAAACCAACATACCCCATGTAATAAACTAGCACAAGGATTTCAAGGGCAAAAGATTACAATTATATTTGATATCTTATATAGATTAGAATTTATGAATATCAAATATCTCAATTTATAGGTTATTATCAGATCTCTTAATATACTCAACAAATAGTGATAACAGATACGGTTATATAAATATAAGTCCCTGCTAAGATATCCAAAATCAATGCATTAGTATAACATTCTCTACTACTTTGAGATGATGAAGTACCAAATAACATTGCACAACAAGCTGGAATAATGACTAACCATGGGAGAAGGAATGTTTTCAGTACTCAAGTGATCTAAGGCATCATTAGATCCACCAATATTGGGTTCACTTATTTTGTTCTCTGTAACTTCAGGGCATGTAGCTGCTGGTGTTTCTTCAAGCTCGGCTTCTTCAATCTTATTAGTCATCTCTTCCCTCGGACATGTAGGCTCAGAATCAATATCCACAGTGAAGCCATCATTATCATCAAAAGAAACATTAGATCTGAAACCCAACACAAGTATGCATTAATAAAAATCCAAACTAAGTGCATGCTAAAACAAAATATTGATATAAATCCACCTACTTCTTTAAGAACTCTAATTTTCTCTTTCGAATTTTATCCAATATCGACGAAATTGGCTTCTGAACCAGCGGAACAGGTTTAAAAGCAGCATCTCTTGTTTCTACCCAAAGCATAGAAAACTATGTAAGCAATTAGAAACACAACAAAACAATAGAAAAAATATATATATTCATACCTCGAAGAAGTCTCTGAGACTCAGCTCGAAGCTGTTTGAGATTCTCCTGTCTTTCCTGATAAATCAACAAATCAAACAATCAGTAAATCAAAAGCAAAGCAAATCAAATCAAAATCATTATCTACAAAAAGAAAAAGTGTGAACCTTCTCAGCTTTTCTTTTACTGGAATTAGATTCTTTCCGCTGCTTCTTCTCATTCCGGTCACCGTCCTCAATTTTCTTCTTCTTTTTCTTCTTACTCTCTTTCTTCTCAGAAAGATCTTCTACAGTCTGTTGCTTTTTTTCTACCTCGTCAGTATTTTCCTCCGCCGTCTTCTCGGTAAACTTTCCGTCAAGTTCATTATCATCGACAGAATCAAACTTCAAAACCCTCCTAGCACCCAAACCATCTTCCATGACAGTGTCAGTGACATTGTTAACAACCAAAGCTTCAATTTCGTCGACTGATTCTCCGTTTGACTCCTCCAATCCTGAATTGTTTTCGAATTCGGGCAATTTGATAGGTGAAGATGAAGGTATAGGGTTTTCGGAAACCCTAGGTGGAGGTGAAGGTATAGGGTTTTCGGAAACCCTAGGTGGAGATGAAGGTTGGGGATTTTCGGAAACCCTAGATGCTTTCTTCAAACGCTTGAGCTTTCGTTCGACGACGGGAGGAGAAGGCAAGGGTTCGAAATCATCGTCGCTATCCATGTCTGATTCTGAGATCTGAAGGAAACACTTTTTGGAGTTGGGAAAAAATGGCTCTAGCCTTGTGGAATGAAAACGGAACGTGCTATGATTCTAATCTAAATAAATGGCGGTAATTTGTTTGAAATTTCTATAGAAATGCGCCATGGAATTCGCTTTTATATTAGCGCCATTTTTTATTTTCATTCCATTTTGTACATGTGAATATAGCAAGGTATATTTTTATTATCAATATGAAAAGAAAAAATCAAAAACAGAAAATTAAATAGAGTCTACCAAACATATTATTAATTAAATAAGAGTGACAAATAGAAAATACTCTTAGTTTTTAAACAAACAAGATTCTCGATTCAGCAAGTCAATTAGGATTAGCATTAGCATTTCTTTCGCGTAAATTGTGAACAAGGATAAGTTGTCGTTCTTTATGAATAAGAGATTGAATATAATCCACCAGAGGTGCATAAGTATGAATAAAACCTTCTTAAATAAAATTCAAATGTGTTAGAGAGTCAGACTCGCAAATCACATTCGATAAAACCATTATTCCAAGCAATATCAAGACCATGAGATATGACTTAAAGCTCAACATTAATATTAGAGGTGAAACCACAACTTCCTGCAAAACCTATGATCCGACCTCCAAAAGAGTTTCTCAAAAGACTACCAATGGAACTGCCATATGCATTGACCTTTATCACATTCTCTGTGGGAGGGTGCCAGGACATGCGTCTAGAGGATGATATCTTATTATAATCCTCAAAAGTCTGTTTGGTATAGTGTAAAATAGTAGTTATTTAGATAAGAATATTTCAGAGAGAGTGATTGTTGTCTTTGGAGGATTATTCGTTACGAGATTTCCAAATCATCCAACAACAAATGATAAACAAATGGTCATGATTAGCGATGAAATTTTGTTCTTCAAGAAACACGTGTCGAACACAATGTCCTGGACAATTTGTTTGACAAGATAAATCATAACTATAACAATAATACATATTAAGTTGTACAGAGATGATGGAGCAGGAAAGCAATAAAGAACACAACAATTGGTAACCCAGTTCGATACAAACAACACCTACGTCTGAAGGGTTAGCTTCCAACCCAAGAAAGTAAATTTACTATTAGTATCTTAGTACAATTAGTCTCACAAGCAACAACAAACATTATGTTGTTAAATGTCTCTTCCTAACACTACCCAATTAATTTCAATTTAAGACTCCACCTAAATGTGACAACCCCTCTCACTTTCTCTCAATCAATAAACCCTAGTGATTGGTGATTCACCCAATTATCGATGTCGAATATCACAACTCAACTAGGCAAACCATATATTTCAAGTTACTAAAACATAGAGGTGTAAAGATGTTGAATATACAACTCAGCTATACTAACCTACAACTATGCCAAATTACTAGAATATAATGAGGTGTACATATAAATAACAATTATTCTTGTAAACTGTAACACTCTAAAATCTTCAATATAAATGTTTGCTTTCCAATATATGTTTGAGCTCATTATAGCATAATAACTTTAGGCTTTTCTCCTAAGATATTTGCTTTAATTTCGTCCATGATTAATGCATAATATGTTTGATATTACTTGTTCCATAAATCTCTCCAACAAGATATGATTTGTTTCAATTTAAATTCAAATTTAAATCTTTAATTAAATTTGAATCAAACTTCGTCCAGTTGTCAAATAGAACACCTAATCGTATTACTAAGCCAATTAGCAATAAAATATGATCCAGTTTTTGACTAAAAAGTCTTCTAAAATGCAGCAACAGTGACATGTTGCGCGAGGCCCAGATATCGTACCAACATGTTGTGACATCGCCTATAGCATGTATCCCTTTTGCACATCCATACACCTTAAGCAAGCTAGATTGATCTTGAACATTTTGAACACTTCTCCATATTGTTGTTTTGCAAAATGCTGTCAATCCAAAAGAAAGAACAATTTTTTCCTTTGATAAATTGTGGCAAAATAACTCTTCAAGATATAGCACTTATTCAAACCAGAACAAGTAACCGACTTCAGAGTATACAATCATTAGCAGCAACTTTCATCAGAGTTGAGCACATCACAGGAAAATCAGTAGAATTCATCATAAATGCTACACAAAACAATGCTTTAGAATCAATCTGACAGATATGCGATCACTCACAACTTAGTCATGCATGGCACTCAGTCAGCTTATAGTTAGTAGCATACAATCCTACTAACTAACAATTTTCATCATGCAATCATTCAAAAACTTAGTCATGCATAAGAAAAACAGTTAGTAGTTAATAACAGGATATGCAACATTCTAATAACACAAAAGCTCACATCAAAAGGGCCATATGTCTTGCTTGATGTTGTAGCATATGATCACGACATTAGCACTTACCCATATGGTTAGCACTAAACAAATACATATGTTACCTCAGTAACACCAATATTACTCCCCATTTTTGCCATAATTTGGAAAAGGGTTAGCATATCAAAATATCACCTAGAGGTATGTTAGCACATACACAGCCAAAATATGAGTAAAACAACCAGAACAACATCCAGAGATGCACAAGCATATATATGTTTTAATGTACAAAAGTTCACAGGGGCTATAAAGCCTTTACAAATAAATAAAAAAGCCCAGATATAAGGACCAGAAACAACTAAGCTAGATCACTTGAACTTGTTTTTCAATTCATCCTATGTAGTTCTTGTAAGTAATCCAATCTTCATCGGCCTCTGAGTCAGAATCATGTTTATGAACATGTCTCTTATTTACACTCTTCACTTTGGTGACATAATCCTTACCACTTGTTGATGATCAAACCGATGATCCAACTGAAGTATCACATCTATTTGCAAAAGAAAAGGAACCAAGCCCCTTGTTCTTCCTTTCCTCAGACTCGTGGAATCATTTAATATCCTTCGCGATAGAGATCCCCATGTTAGAAGGTCTCTTCTTTGAATCTACATACTTATTACTCATATTGAATGAGATAAACAGGTGTGGGACAGAAGAGAAGCTAGCAGGATAAATATAGCATACAATTGAAATTCTTGCCTGTAACGAAGGTCCATGTAAAATGAGGTTTAGAAACAAGTGAATTTTGCATTGTTTCATGTGGAGCAGAGAGAGAGAGGGGGGAGAGAGAAAGAGAAAGAGAGAGAGAGAGAGAGAGAGAGAGAGAGAGATAGTTCCATGCACACATTCCTAGCATTGACTGCCATTCATTCTCATAAATGCATACCTTTTTTAAAAAGTGGATTGCATCTAATGTATTAGTGAGAATGTACCAAACAAGTGTCAAGACATCTTGTCCCGCATTATACTTCTTCAACATCTGCTTCATCTAGAGTAATTTCTTACCACTGCTCTCTGCAGTAGTGTATTCAGCTTCATCAGAAGAAAAAGTTACACAAATTTTTTCCTTGCTGACCCAAAATATTACGTTGTTGACGAAAGGGAATCACCCATCACTATTATCCTTACTATTGTATCTTATCATGAGTTTCTCCTTGTTTGTCACACAAACTTCCTTTAGTAGCAATACCACTTCTTCAAATGTCAAAAATTCTTTTGACATACTCATTTTAAGGCCAATCCTTATGTGATACAACCATATCCCCAACCTTCTCTGGATGATAAACACAATGACCCAAGCATTAGCTTCAGTATTTGAATTTGATCTTATCATTCCAAAAACTTATTCATCATTCCTCTGAGTTTAAGCCTGAGTTACCACTATGTTACTCATGATGTCTAACACATATTGGAAAACTTATCCCTTATCATCTTTGATGGCATATTTGTGCATTTGGCTACTCCACATAAGTTGAGAGGAATTTTTTATAGTATGCAAACCTTAGGAATCATTTTTATAGTCATTTACTTAAAACTCGGAAAGGTATCCAACATCTTCTATTATGCTTAACTTCAGATCAGACTGCATCTGATGAACAACATGATCCACTGTGTTCTCTGACAAGTAAACATCACACATGAGAGCTTTATCATTGTCTTTCACGATGACTTCCTTTAGTAGTTGAACATCCTCTTCAAGGATCAATGCTTATTTTGGAAGCATAATTTCAAGGGCTTTCCTCATTTGACATAAATACTTCAACACAATATCCTCATTAAGGCGATATGTGTTACCAATATCAACACCTTTAGTAACACCTTCATTTACTGGTTCAGACCTATCCTAAACATCCTTGTTCATAAGGATAAAACCTTCATCAAAACTGACAGAGCTATTAACATTATCAATGTTACTCAAATTATTCTCCATGATTTCCTCATTATGTTGAATAAAAAATATCTTTAACTTCCTCATTTCAGTACCTATTGAGAGAGGCACTATGCACATTTGACTGATAGAGTTTAAACTTCATAAAACATGACAATTTTAAACTTAATCTGATGATTTCAAAAGGTGAAAAGGGATCAAAGATACGTTCATCTTCATCAGCAAATACTAAAGAGTTTCTTGATTCGATAGCAACAACTTGCTTAACATTTTCTTCAATATGGGCTAACATATCCTTTATAGAATGAGTGCCTGGAGTAATAAATTTATACTCGTTGCTATTTGTAGCACATACTATAAGAATGCTCTCATTCTTACTTAGCATTCATTCATTTAGTGTATGATCATGGTTATCCACACCACCATCCCTAACTATGGTTGCATCAACCTCACCATCTCCTTGAACTTAATCATCATTCTCCTTATGCCCTTGAGACTTTGTCAACACGTCAGACTGGATGCCTGGCACATCGTCATCACCATCTGGGGTACACAAACTTTTTTCCTATGAATATTTTCCATAATAAATTAGAATGTCATGATGGTTTCTCATATGTCCAGACTTGAGTGGAACATTACTCATATCTCTACCAGTAACTTTAGTAGTTCCAGTGAGAACAAGATTTGGTTCTGCAATATTATCTCTAAGTTTTGATGATATCAAATGAGTATTTCTGTATGAATAATTTTGTACAACTAATGTTTGTTATTTGTGAGAACTTAACAAACAGGTTATGCTTCCGTAAATTGGCGCGTACACAATGCTTAAAGGAAAATACTCCGCCTATACTCTTGAAAAGCAGAACTCATTTTAAGATAATAAGAAGCTCTCAAGACTCTGATACAAAAGGAAAAGAGAACGAGTTCTGAAGATCTGAAGACATAGGTTCTGATTGAACGAAGTCCAGATACTGAAGACTTAAGCTCTATGATCAAGGTTCTGAAGACCTAAATCAAGTCTCTACTTATGCTTCAACCAAATACTATCAGAAGCCTCTGAAGATATGAAGACAACGCACCAAGCGAACAAGGTTCTGAAGACCAAGTGCTGAAGACTCTGAAGACGCTGCTCTGAAGATTCGAAGACTTGAAACTCTCAAGAACCAAGCGATGTTTTCCCTTCTTACTCATGCTCGTAAAAAGCCCTTAAAGTTGAGAAGCCAAGAAGACAAAGCTACATAGTACAGTTGTACCTCAATACAAAGCAAAAATATCTTGGTAACAGTGCAACGGTACAATCAAAGATATTCTGACAAAAACAGGACGCGCAACACACAAAAGTTTTTATTTGTCCTCACGCTTCTAGCCGCCAGCCTAGTTAAGCTATCATGATTACATTTCAACGGCTCTTTCTACACGGCTATAAAAGGAAGCAAAAGACTTGAAGAAAGACACACACGAACACTACTGCAATATTCTTTCCATCTGAAATCTTTCTTAAGTCTTTCTGGTCAAAACTTGTTTACATTATCAGCTTGTATAGAAGCACTTGTTTTTAAACAAAATTTATTCAAACTTAGGTTTGTGTTCCTTGAGAAAGACCGTGTGGTTGTATTTCTTGAGAAGTCTAGGACGTGTAGTCTTAGAGGTTGTTCCTTGAGAAAGACCGTGTGGTTGTATTTCTTGAGAAGTCTATGACGTGTAGTCTTAGAGGTTGTTCCTTGAGTAAGACCTGTGAGGTTGTATTACTTGAGAAGTCTAAAACTTGAGAGTTTTAGAGGTTGTGTTAGTCACCAGCGTTTTGGCTAGTACATAGTACTGTTTTGATTGAATAGTGGATTAAGACCTCGTTGAGAGAGGCGAAATCACCTTGGCGGGTGGACTAGACTAACTTGAGTGTTTCTCAAGTGAACTAGTATAAACATAACGTGTTATCGTGTTGTGATTCAGAAAGGTTTTTATTGATAAACGAAAGAGTCTTATAAAAACAAGTTTTCCTAAAAGAAACAATTTTATTTTGAAAAACCAATTCAAACCCCCTTTTCTTGTGTTTTTCACACCTTCAATTGGCATCAGAGCTCCGGTTCTGAGGTGATAAAAAGATTGAATTTTTATCAAGCACTTAACAATGTTCAGTACCGATCCAAGTGTGAAAAACAATGTTTATACCAAATGCTGAGACAAGTGTTATTGTAAATGAAAGAGATTCTTATAGTGCAAAACCTCCTATATTTGTTGGAGAAAAATTTGACTATTGGAAATATAGAATTGAAAGTTACTTTTTGTCGTTTGACTTAGATCTATGGGATCTGGTAGTTGATGGCTACAGTCACCCAGCAGATTCTGCAGGCAAAAAGATTTATAGAAGTGCATTTACAGATGTGCAGAAGAAAACTTACAAAAATCATCACAGAGCAAGAACGATTCTGTTAAACGCAATTTCTTATACAGAATATGAGAAAATTACAAACAAAGAAACTGCAAAGTCCATCTTTGACTCTCTTCGTTGTAGCGCGAATTTTTGCGTGGTTGCGAAGCACTATCGCTTTGGGGTACTACAGTTTGATTCATTTTTTATCCTATTGAAGCTGATGAAGGAAGGGAAATAGATATCTCGAATTAACCTTGCTTGCAAACTGAGTTTAAACATATGACTGTTAGCTTACAGATGCTATTAAGAGTGTGGGTCTCTCTTAGGTTATTTTGTTAAGAACACAGTGTTTGGATTATTTGTAAGATGTTAGCACTGATGTTTTTCGATTGATGTATGAAGGTACGGGATTTTGGATTTTTGATTAGTATGCTCACTAAGATTTTTTCAATCTTATGCCTACGTATTCCCGTTTGATGAAACAGGGAAATCAGAGCGATCGTAGTTCCTCCTATTCTATGGGAGGAAAAAGGTTGTTTTGGTGTCTTGTTCAAAGCCCAAGACATGAAGCTAAATGTGGTTTATATCTTGTTCAAAGCCCAAGATGTGAAGCTGAAGGGTCTATTTGTATCTTGTTCGAAGCCCAAGATGTGAAGCTAAAGGGTTTTGACTTTAGAGAGAATTTGTCATCTCTAAAGGGGGTATTTGGTCTGTTTGTCACAACTTTTGGGTGACTGGTTATAAAGGAGAATTACTTTAACTGGGATATGTGAATCCAGCAATGCCATAATTTCCTTTATAGGGGATTTTTAACCTGAAGGAGAAGACTTTAACTCAGTTTAGAGCAATGCCATATTTCCTTAGGAATTTCTCATGCTAAAAGAGGGATAGTGGTGTGGATGCAAAGAATCCAGAGGCTTGCCGCTTACAGCAATTAGATGAAGGAAAATGAGTTGTTGATGTTTGTATACTGTGAATGAGGCATAGATTTTGATGCTAACAGGTTGATTGACTCAACCGGGGGTTTTCTTATACGAAGCCTAAGAGGAGGCTATTGACCCAACAAGAGGGTGCTTTTTATCTGTCTCGTACGAAGCCTGAGATAGAGGCTAAAAGGGTTTGACTCAACAAGAGAGTCTTTTATACTCAACAAGATAGTGTTTTGGTATCTCGTACGAAGCCCGAGATGGAGGTTAAAAGTGGGTGACTCAACAAGAGAGTCTGAAAAGGTTAGCTCCACTGGGGAGAATCATTTGTACAAAGCCCAAGAGGAGGTTATTGTGCTGGTGACTGTTTCAGTTTAGTGACAGGTCCAATATGTTGGATAAAAGAGAAAATCAGTTCTTATAAAGGGAACTATTAAAGGTATTGTTGTGCTTTGAAATTGATCAGAGGATCAGGGTTATTTCCTGTTCTTTAAGGAAACGGGAAATCCAAAGGGTATTGAGACTGTCCAAGTCTACTGGTGTTTTGGAGAAATCGATTCTCGGATAGTGAATGATCTTTGTATGATGCCCAAGAGAAGGCTGGTATGTTAAGGGATGAAGGTCAACCCATTAACAGGTCTGACACTTGACTCAGAAAGACAGTTCTATCAAATTGATGACTAGGTTTTGTTCCTATACCTGTAGAGGTCTCTGGGTCCTTGTACTAAGCCCAGGAGAAGGCATGAGAGCTTTTAAGAAGCCGAAGGGTCATTGTACAACACCCAAGAGGAGGCGGGGATGCTTTTAAGAAGCCTGTGGGTCCCCAAACCTCGAGAAGTTCAAGACATGCCATTCACCGAGAATATATCAAGCCAGGAAAGTCCGAGAATTTGGAAGAAACTCAAGAGATGCCATTCACGGAGAAAAGATCATCCCTGGGGAGTAGAGTCTCTTTGACAATTTTTAAGAGTGACAGTATGAGAAAGGGTTCACTAAGAATGCTGCCTTTCACGTCTCCGTATTGTTTAACCCCAAGAGGAGGGAAGACTGTGTCTGGTAATCCTATGGGGATCTAGTTTTGTTTGTATTTAAGAGTGACCAACAAGGCTTTACCTAGTGCTAGATGTAGTTGCCGAGGAAAACTTTAAATAACTATACTAGTATTACACAGTGGATATTTGACAAGTATATCAAAGTTTGTGAAAGAAGACTTACAGTGAGCAGCCCCACAATACAGTTATATATATATGAAAGCGGATAAAGAAAGCGGGTAAACACTTACTCGGTTGTAGAGCTTCCATGTTGTTTAGTTAGTTTGTTAAACAAAGAAAGCTTTGATAGCAATATTATATTCAAAATCAAAGGAGAAAGTGCTTTGGAAAGATTGTTGGGGCTTACAGCTCAAGGAGAGGCCCAAGGTTTTATCAGTGATTGCACTATTGTTTTGTACAGGGACTTATACAAGTGACTGAGGCCCAAAAAGATTTTCTGTACAAAGGGATGGGTCTTACACTCTCTCAAGAGCCCCAAAGGTGTTTAAAGAAAAAGAATGGGGCTTATAACACGAGGGTAGGCCCAGATGATTTATTTTTTTGGAATTGGCGATCGCGCCGAGATTTCTTTACCGTACTGGGTCTTATACAATGTATTGAAATAGGATTATATAAACTTATGGAAAGATATCAAACTCTTCGAAGAAAACACAAAACTCTGAAAAAGACTCTTGTGGTTCCTTCAGAAGATCTTACTGAAAGCAAACAAACCATCTTTGAATTAAATGAAAAACTAATTTCTCTAGAAAATTCAAATACTGCATTAAAAAGTAAAATCTATAGGTTAGAAGAAGAAACCACCTCTAACATAACCAATTCTAATGAAGTAGCCAAGTATGATAAAGCTTTCCAACACTTTCTCTCTAAGAGCATAGACAGAAGCAAAATAGCTTCAATAATCTATGGAGTCAGCAGAAATGGTAACAGAGGTCTGGGATATTCAGGACCACCACATCCATATGATGAGACCAAGAGTATCAAGATAATACCTCTGTCCAAACATTTTGTGCCCTCTGGAACTATCTTGAAATGTTCTGAACAAAAAGGTTCAAAATCTATCACTACACAACCACAGACACTAAAGAAAACTCCCAAACTTAAACACAATGCACAAATTCCACACTATTATTCCAATATAAGGAAGTCCAAAGGTGTCAGAACCTCTGGAAAAGCTAATGTGAAAGGACCCACAAAATGGGTACCTAAGAATAAGATAATTTATGTTGCAGACATCCTTAATGGCACCATTGAAACACCAGTCATGGTACCTGGACAATGGATGCTCGCGACACATGACGGGAGAAAGGCATATATTCCAAGATCTGAAACTTAATCCTGGAGGTGTCGTTGGTTTCGGAGGAAATCAGAAAGGAAGAATTATGGGCTCTGGAACTATTGGAAATTGTAAGCTTCATTTTATTAATAATGTTCTACTAGTTGAAGGTCTAATGCATAATCTATTGTCAATTAGTCAACTTAGTGACAATGGTTATGACGTTATTTTTAATCAGACATCCTGTAAAGCTGTAAGCCAAAAGGATGGATTTGTCCTGTTCAACGGAAAGAGGAAGAACAATACTTATAAAATTAAATTATCAGATTTAAAACATTAAAATGTAAAATGTCTTCTTTCCTGTAAATGAAGAGCAATGGGTCTGGCACATACGTCTTGGTCATGTTAGCTTGAGAAGAATTTCTCAGCTGAACAAGCTTGGACTTGTCAGAGGCTTGCCAAATCTGAAGTACTCTTCAGATGGTCTTTGTGAAGCATGTCAGAAAGGCAAGTTTTAAAACACCTCTTTTAAAGCAAAGAATATTGTTTCCACCTCCAGACCATTAGAACTTCTTCACATTGATCTTTTTGGACCAGTGAAAACTGCTTCTATCAATAATAAGAAATACAGACTAGTTATCGTTGATGATTATAGTCGTTGGACATGGGTGAAATTCTTAAAACACAAGGATGAGTCACATTCTGTGTTTGCTTCCTTCTGCACTCAAGTTCAAAATGAGAAAATTTGCAAAATCATCAAAGTCAGAAGTGACCATGGTGGAGAATTTGAAAACAAAGACTTTGAAAACCTTTTTGATTCACATGGGATATCCCATGATTTTTCTTGTCCTAGAACTCCACAACAAAATGGAGTTGTAGAAAGAAAGAACAGAACTTTACAAGAAATGGCTCGCACCATGATCCAAGAAACTGACATGACTAAGCATTTTTGGGCAGAAGCAATTAACACAACATGTTATATTCAAAATAGAATCTCTATTAGACCTATCTTGAATAAAACTCCCTATGAATTGTGGAAGAATAAGATTCCCAATGTTTCTTAATTTCATCCATTTGGATGTACTTGTTTTATGCTTAACACTAAAGAGAATCTTGGTAAGTTTGACTCCAAAGCACATAAGTGTCTGCTGTTAGGATACTCTGATCGCTCAAAAGGTTACAGAGTTTATAACACAGAATCACGGATTGTGGAAGAATCAATTCATGTTAGATTCGATGACAAGTCTGACTCTGAAAAGTCAGAGCTAGCTGAAAAACTTGTAGGTTTGGAAATTAGCTTCTCAGAACCTAAAGAAAAGGCAGATAAAGTCAAATACCAGCAAAATCCTACGCCAGATACCTCTGATGTAACTCTGAATACTCCACAACAAAAGAAAAGAAGAATGCCTACATCTCACCCTGAGGAACTAATTCTGGGTAGCAAGGATGCTCCAATCAGAACTAGATCAGCTTTCAGACCATCAGAAGAAACACTATTGGGACTGGTGTCGTTGATCGAACCAGCTACAGTTGAAGAAGCTCTTATGGACAAGGACTGGGTTCTGGCTATGGAAGAAGAACTGAATCAATTCTTAAAGAATGATGTTTGGGATCTAGTTCCAAAACCTAAGAATGTTCATGTTATTGGAACCAAGTGGATATTCAGGAACATGCTAAATGAGAAGGGAGAAGTTGTTAGAAATAAGGCATGGCATGTTGATCAGGGATACAGTCAACAAGAAGAAATTAATTACAACGAAACCTTTGCTCCAGTTGCCAGACTTGAAGCAATACAGTTACTAATTTCATTCTCAGTAAACCATAACATCACCCTATATCAGATGGATGTTAAGAGTGCATTCTTAAATGGTTATATATCAGAAGAAGTCTATGTCAAACAACCTCCTGGTTTTGAAAATTTAGAAAAATTAGATTTTGTTTTTAAACTCAAAAAGTATCTCTATGGCTTAAAGCAAGCTCCCAGAGCTTGGTATGATAGATTGAACAAATTTCTTTTAGAAAACCAGTTCACCAGAGGAAAGGTTGACACAACTCTCTTCTGTAAAACATATAAGAATGATATTCTTATAGTTCAAATCTACATTGACGATATCATTTTTGGTTCTGCTAACTCCTCTTTATGTGAAGAATTTTCAAAGTTAATGCAAGCAGAATTCAAAATGAGTCTGATGGGTGAGTTAAAGTTCTTCCTGGGAATTCAAATAGATCAGAAACTAGAAGCCACTTACATTTATCAAAGTAAGTACACAAAAGAACTTCTGAAGAAATTCAACATGATGGATTACAGCTAAAACACCAATGTATCCAACATGTGTCATGAGAAAAGAAGAAACAGAAGTTAAGGTTTGTCAGAAGCTCTATCGTGGTATGATAGGCTCTCTCTTATATCTAACCGCTTTTAGACCTGATATATTATTTAGTGTACATTTATGTGCTAGATTTCAATCAGATCCAAGAGAATCTCATTTAATTGCTGTTAAGAAAATTCTAAGGTATCTGAAAGGAACAACTAACCTTGGCTTGATATATAAGAAAACATCAGAGTATACTCTTTCTGGTTATTGCGATGTAGATTATGCTGGAGACAGATTGGAAAGAAAGAGCACATCTGGAAACTGTCAGTTCCTAGGGAACAATCTAATCTCATGGTCAAGTAAGAGGCAATCTACAATTGCTCTCTCTACAGCAGAATCTGAATACATCTCCGCTTCTCTATGCAGTACACAAATGCTTTGGATGAAAAATTAGTTGGAAGACTATCAGATATATGAGAGTAACATCCATATCTTCTATGATAATACTGCTGCTATTTTTTTAAGTAAAAATCCAATTTTACATTCTAGGGCTAAACACATGAAATAAAACACCATTTTATCAGAGACTATGTTCAGAAGGGAACCTTATGCTTAAAATTTATTGATACAGACCATCAATGGGCTGATATTTTTACAAAACCCTTAGCAGAAGATAGATTTCAAATTATTCTAAAACATCTGAAAATGGAGTATTGTTCAAAATGAAATTATTTCAGAACCAAATGTGTTTAGTCAGAAGAAACAAATATTTTTAAAATCATCAGAATCACTTTTGTAAGACGTGTCTCAGATCTGATAAATTTTTCTTCTAAGACAGTTCTGACATGTCATTAGAAAATAATTTTCACATGTGATTAGATTATATCTAAGTCACTACATCTATTCAAATCAAACGTACAGTCATTTTCTTGGGATTGACTCAAAACTTTATTACATTTATTCACCTATCCCATGTACGGTGTCTATTTCTTTAAATTCTCAAAAACTATTCCTCTTCCCACTCTCACTCAAAAGGAAATTCTAAAACCCTATATCTCTAAATCTCTCTATCGAACCAACTCAATCCCTGTTCTCATCCTCTCTGATCTTAACTATCATCAAGATGAACATCATTCAACAAGAAAACGCCCCCCTCTCCAAAGATTTTGAAGCATCACTGAATCCCTCTCAAGAGCTACCATCTTCATCTATCACACCTTCTACCACCTCCACAACGATCGCGACGATTGCTTCAACTCCATTATTTCTTCCCACGATCGATGCAACCCATGTGTCATACCCCAAATTTTGACCACTAAGATTTCCCATCATTGTGCAAATCATCATCACAATATGGATGAACCATTAGTCTCCCCAAAGATGGGTGAATCTTCACTATAATCAAAATTAGGGTTTCAAGCACTCTTTGAGTGCTTAGGCAAAGGATCAATCAAAGAATTACATGGTCTTCAACTTTTCTAACCTCTCAAACATCCATAATGGATCAAGAGGACTCCCACATCAAGAATCAAGCACAATGTTGCAGCATTCCAGGTGGATTAAGCCTTAAGATCGCCAGTGTCACCAAATTAGGGTTTGGTCGACCAGGGCCTCCAGATGGGAATTTTCCTTTGAGCATGAGCCAATACTTCAAAGCATAACCTAATATACCCCATGGAACCTCATGGACCCAATCATCAAGTCAATTTAACCTCAGGGGATGCATTCATCCAAAATCAGGAATTAGGGTTTCTTGACCTAATTCACCCCTAAGTTGACTTTTGGGACAAATCATGAGACAAGACCTCAAAGGAGAATTTGAGGGTCTCTAATACACCACATGGATCCATTTGCAATAATAGATTGGTCTAAGAAGCTTGAGCAACAAGTTTCAGTTTCATGAGAACCACAATTAGGGTTTTGAGGAAAAAGTCAACTGTATCTTTGACTTTTGACCAGGACATGCTCCCAAACCTTAGGACATGATTCAATACACCCTATAACACATATGAAATCAATCCATCAAGTTTGATTTAGGTCAAGGACTTGATTTCATAGAGGATCACAAAGTTTGGAATTCATCCGATAAAAAGTCAACTGTGCACAAAAGTCAACTTTGACTTTTTGAGATTTTTCACAATTATGGTTCCTTAACCCTTAAATGATGTTAATGTGTGATTGGAATCATCATTCATCAAGAAAAATCAAGAAAAGTGGGATAACTTGTAAAAGGGGTAACCATAAAAACAGAAATTTTCTAAGTTATGGAATAAAATGGCTAGGGTACCAACTTTAGAGGATCATAACTCCTAAACCACAAGGCCATTTTCCCCATCCAAAGCTGGATTTGTAGCTATCATGGCACTCTACAAAAGCTTTAACTAAAACTCATTCCAATTCCTCATGGATTTTAAGTTATGGAATGATCAAAATCACAAAAAGTGAAAATGTCATTTTTTTCTAACACTTAGTGAAATTTTCACTAAGTCAGAATCTGTCTTACTATTTTCCAAATGTAGGGGCATTTTTCACTTGGATCCAAAAAGTATCAAAAGAAATTATGATCAAACAGTTGTTATATCATGTGAGGGCTTTCCAAAATGGCCAAGAACTCCATCAAATTCCACTTGAGCCATGAGATATGACAATGGCAACATGCCTTGCTGAAAACTGTCAAAGCAAGACAGATTTGTGCATTTTGCTCGATTTGCCAAATTTGTGCAAATGATAAACACACTTATCCATCTGAACACCTCAAGGGGAGACCAAGGAGGAACCAACTCTGATCCCAAGCCTCCCAGGTCCTTGGAACTAAAAATAGCATGCCAAACCTAGAAATCCCTAAAGAGGGGACAAGACTCCAATTTTGTTTTGGAGCATTCAATGGATCCACCAAGGTGGTATGGACTGAGCCATTTCCAACTGAATTTAGTCAAGACTCATCCAAGACCAAGGGAACCAGCATCCTGTGCCCTAACCTCTAGTCAATGGCTAGAGGAGACTTGGATTCTCATTGATCAACGTGGCCAAACCTATGCAGCAGTTGCCATTCACTATTCCTTACAAAACAAACTTGCTATACTATAAATAGAGCTCATTTGTGATCAGTTTGAGTACACCAAAACCATCAAACAGATGCTTTCCTCAAAATCTCCTTCTTCACTCCAAAATTGCCTTCCAAAGCAAGTCACTATCGGGTTTTGAGTTTGAGAGCTATTCCAATCAAATCAATCACACACACACCTCATAAACATCATATAGAAGTGATCCAAACACTCACACAACATCTGGAACACCAAAATCACAAAATCACTAGCCAATTGCTCAAGTATTGACAGATTTGCAGTTGGGGTACCATCTCAAGTTCCAGATCATTTCCATTCATTCCAAGCATCCAGACACACTCTATAGCACCTAGGGAAGTTATCCATATACTTGGAACCAAGTTGTAACACCTCTAACACAAAACACGATCACCAGCTGCAAGAGGTAAGCATGAGCTCTTCTAACTCTGTGATTCATGCATTTTTTGCTGCACAATAATTTGGCCATATGTTCATAATCATGCATAGAGTGTTTTCCCTTAATCAATTGCTTTGTTTGAATTGTGTATGGAATTTCTGAACCTTCATGCAAATTTTAGGGTTCTTGAGGTTTCTCTTTGATTTCTTATTCCATGTTTAAAATAAATGAAATTAAAGACCATAGACATGATTGTGAGGTGAAAACGAGTAGATTGATATGTAGATTGCATGATATCATCAAGTATTCAGTGAGATTGGATAGAAAATGCAAATCTATAGAAACAGAGGGTGGCGCGTGTTCTTGCCATGTTCTTGGCGCCATTTTTGAACATTTGAATATTTGAATTTTGTGATTTTATTTAATTGATTCAAAAATTAATTTCTCTCTGAGTTTTAATGATTTTGAGTTGATTCTTTTTTTAATAATTCACAAAAATGTTAAAATATTTTATTTTCATAAAAAATCCCCAAAATATTATTTATTTCATATACTTAATATTTTTGTAAAGAATTAATATTTTAATTATTTTTTGACATTTAAAATATTTTCTCCCTCTTAATTTTTCAAATTTTAGTGATTTCCAATCATTTTGTGGATAGAAACATAATTTTTGAAACATTAATACAAGATCACAATTTGTTTCCACACATGTTTAACAATTTTGATCATTTTAATTAAATTTTTATTCAATAAAAATACATTTTGAAAACAAATTAGGGTTTTTGATTAATTCAACCCTCATCAAACTTTTTAAAACACTTTGGGCCTCTAATAGAGTGTAAGACACAACCCATTTTTGAAACCAAAATATTTGGGCCTCAGCCATTGTATAAGACCCACTGTGCTTTCTAAAACCTCGGCGCGATCGCCGTTTTCAAAACAAATAACCTTGGGCATCTCCTTGAGCTGTAAGCCCCACCACTTGTACAAAAATAAATCATTGGGCCTCTAATAGAGTGTAAGACCCAACCCCCTTTAACCAAAACTTTTTGGGCCTCAATGCATTGTATAAGACCCATTACGTTAAAGAAACCTCAGCGCGGTTGCCAGTTCAAAAAAACAAATCATCTGGGCCTACCCTCGTGTTATAAGCCTCATTATTTTTCTTTAAACACCTTTGGGCCTCTTGAGAGAGTGTAAGACCCATCCCTTTGTATAGAAAACCTTTTTGGGCCTCAGTCACTTGTATAAGTCCCTGTACAATTTCAAAACAACAGTGCAATCACTGATAAAACCTTGGGCCTCTCCTTGAGCTGTAAGCCCCAACAATCTTTTCAAAGCACTTTTTCCTTTGATTTTGAATATAATATTATTATCAAAGCTTTCTTTGTTGAACAACTAACTAAACAGCATCGAAGCTCTACAACCGAGTAAGTGTTTACCCGCTTTCTTTATCCGCTTTCATATATATATATATATATATATATATATATATATATAACTGTACTGTGGGGCTGCTCACTGTAAGTCTTCTTTCACAAACTTTTATATACTCGTCAAATATCAACTGTGTAATACTAGTATAGTTATTTAGAGTTTTCCCCGGCAACTACGTCTAGCACTAGGTAAAGCCCTGTTGGTCACTCTTAAATACAGTCAAAACTAAATCCCCACAGGATTACCAGACACAGTCTTCCCTCCTCTTGGGGTTAAATAATATGGAGACGTGAAAGGCAGCATTGTCAGTGAACCCTTTCTCAGACTGTCACCCTTAGCAATCGTCAAAGAGACTCTACTCCCCAAAGATGATCTTTTCTCCATTAATGGCATCTTTTGAGTTTCTTCCAAATTCTCAGACTTTCCTGGCTTGATCTATTCTCGATGAATGGCATGTCTTGAACTTCTCGGGGTTTAGGGACCCACGGGCTTCTTAAAAGCATTCCCGCCTCCTCTTGGGCATTATACAAGGACCCTTCAGCTTCTTAAAAGTTCTCATGCCTTCTCTTGGGCTTAGTACAAGGACCCAAAGACCTCTACATGTATAGGAACAGAACCTAGCCATCAATTTGCTAGAGCTGTCTTTCTGAGTCAAGTGTCAGACCAGTTAATGGGTTGAACTTTACCCCTTAACATACCAACCTTCTCTTGGGCATTATGCAAAGATCATTTACTATCTGAGAATCGATTTCTCCCAAACACCAGTAGACTTGGACTGTAACACCCTTCTACCCCACATACAATTTTAGGAAAAACACTTAATATTATCAGAGTAAAAATCAGCAAGAAAGGTGCCACATATATTCAAACGACATTCAAAATCACTGTCCTGTCCCGTAACACGGGTTATTCATTCATCATTAACATAAATTGACAACTACGCAGCGGAATCAAACTTTTTAGTTCAGGTCAACAAAATACTTCATGGATAAAAGTATCCAATTCAAAATGGCATCAACAATATAAAAAGAAATTCCAACATAAAACCAAAAGGAAACACGAGGTTCACAACTAATTCCAACCCGATGTTACATGACACAGAGCAGGACACCACTTACAACACGACTAAAACGACAAAAGAAACGCTCCAAGACTCAATCCTCCAGCACCGCAAGTCTACTCTTGGTTATCTGCAAGTTACCCACATAAGAGGCAACATTTTTAAGCAGACAGGGTGAGAAATCACAATTCATTATAGTAATATAAGGACATGGAAAAATAGACAAAATAAGCAACAACAACCTCATAGCATCATCAACATAATCTTTACAACAAAATCACAATTACATCATTTATATGCAATGTCAACTATAGTGGAATGCAAAGAAATGCATGTGGTACCGATTCAACGTGGATGGACACTGGCCATCAACCCTCCAAAAGGAGCACAACATAATCAACATATCACTTCAATCCGCACGATGAGATTAAGCTACCAATGGACCGAAGCCCCAACATAAAATGCTATGAAATGCAATGATGCTAAATCTCTGCAATTCATCAAACATCAACGTGTGCTTCATTCATTTCATATTCAACAAATATTTATCATACAATCATATTTGATAATCTTACATCAACAACAACTCGACAACAAAAGATCAACACAAGAAAACGTCAAGAAACCTCAAGAAAAACAACAAAAATAGCAAAACAGCTGTCTGACACGGTCACCCGTGTCCTGGGACACGACCCGTGTCAGGAAACCTGCACTCAAAACACAAAACAGACAAAATACAGCAAATATAGTGGCCTGACACGGCCGCCCGTGTCCTGTGACACGGCCCATGTCAGGAGCTCTGTAGCACAAAACTAAGCAAAAACAAAATACAGCAAAAACAGTAGTCTGACACGGCCGCCTGTGTCCTGTGACACGGCCGTGTCAGGACGCGAAAACTCTGAATTTTTCAAAAGATTTTTCTGCTGCGTTTTGACTTCAAATATCCCAAAAATTCAAATTTTCTAATGCGAAAATTTGCCCAAAAGACTCACACAATACACATACATCAACACATAACATTCTATCTCATTATATTTCATCGAATTATTCATCCCTAACTCATTCTACATCATCAAACACCACAATTACTCAAAATCCACAAATACCTAATCTATCCATAACCAAACCTATAGAACTGTAATAAACCATGAAAACTGTCCATACCTTAGAGAAATCAGTAGCTTTCCTCCTTCTCTAAGATTCTTCAGCAACCTTCAAGTCTTAGGGTTCTTCTCTTTCTCCTCCTCTTTTTCTTCTTCAGCGTTCTTCACAAAAACACAATCAGTTAGAAAAGTGATCGGTCTTTTCTTCTTTAGTTAAAATATCCCAGCTTATGAAATTCCAACTCTACCCTTACCCTTTTTCCTTTATGACCACCTTGTCCTTTTCTTATTATTTTTAATAATAATAACAATAATAGTATAAATAATACATTAATTATTCATTCTATTAAATTATTTAAAAATACTCTTTTGATCCAAAATTCTCCAAAATTACCAAAACTTCGTAATTCCTTCTAAATTAAATAAATAAATAAATAAATGATTAATTTAGATTTTTGGGGCGTTACATGGATAGTCTCAATACCCTTTGGATTTCCCGTTTCCTTAAAGAACAGGAAATAACCCTGATCCTCTGATCAATCCCAAAGTACAACAATACCTTTAATCATTCCCTTCATAAGAACTGATTTTCTCTTTTATCCAACATATTGGACCTGTCAATAAACTAAAACAGTCATCAACACTTTCAGCCTCCATCTCGGGCTTCGTACGAGATACAAAAAACACTCTCTTGTTGAGTATAAAAGACCCTCATGTGGAGTCAAACCTTTTAGCCTTTGTCTCGGGCTTCGTACAAGACACGTATAAAAGCACTCTCTTGTTGAGTCAGTCATTTGTTAGCACTCTTGTTGAGTAAACCCTTTTAGCCTCTCTCTCAGACTTCGTACGAGACACCTAAAAGCACCCTCTTGTTGGGTCAATAGCCTCCTCTTAGGCTTTGTATAAGAAAACCCAGGTTGAGTCAATCAACCTTTTAGCATCAAAATCTGTGCCTCGTTCACAGTATACAAACATCAATAACTCCTTCAATCTAATTGTTGTAAGCGGCAAGCCTCTGGATTATTTACATCCACGCCACTGTCCCTCTTTTAGCATGAGAAATTCCTAAGGAAAGATAACATTGCTCTAAACTGATTTAAAGTATTCTCCTTCAGGTTAAAAATCCCCTATAAAGGAAATTATGGCATTGCTGGATTCACGCATCCCAGTTAAAGTAATTCTCCTTTATAATCAGTCACCTCAACAGTTGTGACAAACAGACCAAATATCCCCTTTTAGAGATGACAAATTCTCTCTAAAGTCAAAACCCTTCAGCTTCACATCTTGGGCTTCGAACAAGATACAAATAGACCCTTCAGCTTCACATCTTGGGCTTTGAACAAGATACAAACCACATTTAGCTTCACATCTTGGGCTTCGAACAAGATACAAATAGACCCTTCAGCTTCACATCTTGGGCTTTGAACAAGATACAAACCACATTTAGCTTCACATCTTGGGCTTTGAATAAGACACCAAAACTATCTCTTTCCTCCCATAGAATAAGAGGAACTACGATCGCTCTGATTTCCCTGTTTCATCAAACGGGAATACGTAGGCATAAGTTTGGAAAAATCTTAGCGAGCATACTAATCAAAAACCCAAAATCTCGTACCTTCATACATCAATCGAAAAGCATCAGTCCTAACATCCTACCAATAGCCTAGACTTTTTTTTAAACAAAATAACCTAAGAGAGACCCATAATCTTAATAGCATCTGTAAACCAACAGTCATCTGTTTAAACTCAGTTTGCAAGCAGGGTTAATTGGAGACATCTATTTCCCTTCCTTCATCAGCTTCAATAGGATAAAAAATGAATCGAACTGTAGTACCCCAAAGCGATGGTGCTTCACAACCACGTAAAAATTCGCGCTACAGAAAAATGGCGACTTCACTGGGGAGTGCCATTAGGACCTGTCTTACCTTAGTCATCATTCGTCACCATTTTCCACAGAAAAATGGCGACTTCACTGGGGATCGTGAGATCCTATTCTCTTCTCATATCTTAGGTAGAAACCTTAAAAAATGCCACAGCAGAGTGGCGACCACAGTGAGAGGCATTCTTTCTTGCTTTCCCAAGGGATGAAACCCTAAATTCATGTCACAGAAACGACAACTCTGCTGTGGAGTCATTGTCTGTATAGGATCATAAGACTAGAGGTCTAGGATAATTAAGACAAATATATATACTGCTTTTCCTAATTGATATCTGTGTTTACTTTTCTGCTAATGGGAATGCGTGTGACGCCACATGTGGAAAGATTGAGTATACACCTAAGATAGGTGATGGCAATGCGGGTAATCTTACTGGGAGTGATTTCTAGTTAAGAGCCCCCGATCGACCATCAAACTCAGTGGAGACTCCCTTTGCAGATACATTGCCTATACGACTTCGGTTGTTGAAAGTAGTGTGGTCGATTGAGTTATCTGAGAAGCTGAGGTTTTTAGTAGACTTAAGCCATTTTGTAGTGCGGAAGCTATCAGAAATAGTTATCACGCGATACTACCCTCATCTGAGATCACTCTAGGACATATCAGCTCGCTGGAGATCCGCTTGCTGTTGTTATCCCAGAGGGGTCAATGATTTTGCGGACAGGTACAAAAAATCACCAGTATAAACCTTTGGGGGGGGTAGAGCCTTGACTTCATGACACCGACCCTTTGACCCCATGTTTTTTTCTATGTTTTTGTGTGCTGCATTCATGCATTCATTTAAAAAACATTAAAACAAAGAAAATGGACTGCGCTAATGGATTTCGGTAGAAGGAAAACTCATAAGTACACCTTCAAGGTTCCAAAGTTAGAGGATTTAAGAGGTTTGGTGAGAATGATCACCAACCACGAGGCTTTCAGAGCCAAATATGGAGGACTGCTGTCTCTATTAAGGGTCAGTGTAATCCAAGAAATCCTGTCCACACTAATCCAGTTCTATGATCCGGTCTATCACTGTTTCACATTTCCAGATTATCAGCTTGCACCAACGCTGGAGGAATATTCTCACCTGACTGATTTACATATTACTGATCAAGCTCCATTTTCTGGACTAGAAGAAATTCCAAAGGATCAGACCATTGCAAGAGTAATTTATTTGGACGAGTCAGAAGTCAGGACTCACATAACCACTAAGGGTGGCATCCAGGGTTTGCCAGCCCAATTCTTGATAAAGAAGGCTCTATACTTTGCTAGTATAGGGAACATGGCCGCTTTCGAGAGCATCTTTGCTTTGCTCACCTACGGATTATTTTTGTTTCCCAACATTGATAACTTCATATCAACGCCATTAAGATTTTCTTGATCGGAAACCCCGTACCAACCTTACTCGCATATGCATATCATTCGGTACACTTAAGGAATTTATACAATGGAGGAATGATCACATGTTGTGTTCCCTTGCTATACAAATGGTTCACTTCCCATTTGCCCAAGTCTGCTGCATTTTGGGATCAAAAGAATACTTTACGTTGGTCACAGAGAATCATGTCTCTTACCAACTATGACATTGATTGGTACAATCGAATCTACGATGGGATCTTAATCATTGACCGTTGTGGAAATTTCCCAAATGTACCCCTTATAGGAACTAAGGGGGGAATCAACTATCATCCAGTGTTAGTTTATCGTCAATTTGGATATCCGATGAGGCATGTCCTACGCAATGCTCATCTGGAAGGTCTTTTCTTCAAGGAAGTAGAAAATGACAGGGCACTAAAGACGAAAATAGTGCACGCTTGGAAACACATTCATAGGAAAGGACGAGAGTCTCTAGGAAAACCAGACTGTGTCTCGATGGAGCCTTATCTCCACTGGGTACAAACTAGAGCTCTCAAGCTGAGGATGCCTTACCCTCGCCAGGAAGTTCTTCCATTAAGGAACTCTGCCCTTTATTTCATGTCTGAGACGGAAAAACTTCAGGTTACTCTCAGCAAAGTTCAGCAGGAGAGAAGGTCTTGGAGGAACAAGTATCGTATTCTCAATGTGGAGTACAAGAAAATACAACAACAGTTAAGAGAAAAAGATGCCCTGATTGAGATTTTAGAGCAACATGCTGTAGAAAATTAGGATGACCAAAGGAATTTGCTCGCTCCTTTCACTTAGCAAAGGAATGACAACCCGACAACGGCCCAAGAGCCCCGGTCAAAGAAAAGGAAAGCACCCGAACCAGAACCTGAGCTCTCTTCAGAGAGGACTCAGGATCCATTAGTTTAGATTTCCTTTTTCAACACTTTGTAATCTACTGTATTTCCATTTCCGCAATCCTTTGAATTCAATAAAACAGGGTTTCCCCACTGTTTGATATTTGCAATCCAATTGTCAAAGTTTACTTTGAATAAACAAAAATAATTAATATAATCATTGCATTCATCATTCTCATAAACGTATTCTTCTTACCTACGAATCTCACGTTTGCGTCTCGACTCTAGAGTCAAACTGTCTCATTCGTACAATACTCGGGCCAATCGTCAGAAAAATATGGATGATCTCGAGGAAGAGAACAGAGAGTTGAGGGAAGAGATCGACACTCTGAATGAGGATCTGAGAAAGCTTCATAACGACATGCAAGCTCTAGTAGAAGCTCAGATGCAACAACAAAGGACTGTGATCTCAGAGATCACATCTACGCCCATAGTGGAAAAGTATGATCCTAGGTACAAGACGTCGAAAGATCGTCCCTGGGACATGCCTATTAACTATATCCCGGAAGGATATGTTCCGTCGATCGCTACGGATCAGGGAACCACAGCAGGAACCGCTGGGCCTGAAGGTTACAAACTTCAGGAAAGCGAAGATGCCAGGGGCATGGCAGCAACTCCTGAAGGTTACAAACTTCGGGAGACACCGAGGGTCTCGGCCATAATGACTTGTCTCAGAAGGACAGATTCCACAGATACCTTATGGTGGAAACGACAGCATGTTCGACAGAATGAATGAATTCCAGGAACAATTATTGGAGATGCAGAAAGAACTGCAAGCCCTTTGCGGTCAGGATTTATTTGGAAAGGACGCCGCAAACCTTTGTTTGGTCCCCAACGTGAAAGTTCTGCACAAGTTCCTGGTGCCTGACTTTGAAAAGTACAAGAGTAACTCTTGCCTTCAGAGCCATTTGGTGATGTACGCTCGGCGAATGTCAGCTCAGACAAAGAACCAGGAGCTACTAATTCACTACTTTCAGGATAGCTTAACCGGTACTGCATTAAAATGGTACATGGGTTTAAACCGCGCTACGATCAGCACGTTTAGAGATCTTAACGCTGCTTTCATCCAACAATATAAATACAATTTGGACATGGCACCAGACAGAGATCAACTCAGATCGATGTCACAAAAGGACAAATAAACCTTTAAGGAGTACGCTCAGAGATGGCGTGAAATTTCCGCTCAGATTTCTCCACCTCTGGAGGAAAAAGAGATGACAAAGATCTTCTTAAAAACCTTGAGCTCATTTTACTACGACATAATGGTTACCAGTGCGCCCAGTGACTTCACCGAGATGGTGGGCATGAGAGTTCATCCTGAGGAAGCAGTCCGAGAAGGACGTTTGGTTAAAGACGTTGGATCATCAAGTAGTACACAATGATACGGTAGTGCTCTCCCTAAGAAAAAATAGGAAGATATCGGGAATATCTCTCTCAGAAAGCAAAGGCGATGATATCAACCAGTAGCAGCTGTAACTCCTGCTATCAATCCCACGTATCAACCTCAGGTTGCTCAGAGCCAACCTAATCAACAACAATTCCAGCAAAGGACACAACAGCCTCTTCAGCAGGCTCATCCTCCGTACAACAACAACCGTACAATGTGACCACCAGGGTTTAACCCTAATACCCATGTTGTACGCGGAGCTGTTTCCATTATTACTGGTCAAGGGGCACGTCCAAACCAAGTCTCCTCTTACAGTACCGGAAAATCTTCCTTTTTGGTTCAAAACGGATCAGACGTGTCCTTACCATCAAGGAAGACCAGGGCATAACATAGAAAACTGTCTCAGTTTCAAATCCGATGTACAAAAGCTTATTAGATACAAATCTGAATGTTCTCATAAACCCGCTGCCTCAACATGAGAAGGCTGCAGTCAATTTGATAGAGGGAGAGTCTAACAACATCTATTAAATTCATGATGTACTCTTATTAAGGGCCAACTTGGTCAAGATGCATTGAAGACAGAGCGGATATGGCCATGTGCCACCTCATAACTATCACCAGTGTGATATCCACTCTAAGAACAATCAGGGATGTTCTGTGGTGCAATCAGCTCTACAGGAACAGTTGGATCTCGGATGGATCCAAGAGCATCGAGTTCGTGGGGTCAACATGACCAATACGGATTCCAACATCATTCAGAACCACGACATCCGTGCAATGAATGTCAACTTGGTGGCAATGCACTCAATGCAAAGCCAGTATCATAATCTGCCACGACACGATTATAATTTCTGTCTGACTTGCTCGGTAAACAAACAGGGATGCTCTTTTGTACAAGAGGCCCTTCAGCGTCAGATGGATCTTGGATGGATCCAGGACTACCATGATAGAAATCCTTATCAGATCAACATGATTCAAATCTTCGATATTCGTCTGATGAATACCAGCTTGGTAGAGTTACATGCCAGGCAGGTCCAACTCAGTTTTCTCACTTCACATGATTATCTGAGCTGTAAAGGATGTTATGAGAGTAACCAAGGGTACGCTCTCGTTCAAAGAACTTTACAACACTTATTAAACCACTGGTGGCTTCCAATCTATCTAGATGAAGACATGCAACAAATCAGTGTGCTTAATGGAAACCCTACTCGGCGTCAAAGTCAGGATGTCCGATCTATGGAAACAGACCTGGTAAGGTTGCACTGCATTTAAAGCGGGTGTGGCCAGGTGCTACCACACAACTATGAACGTTGTAGAGTCTTCTCGGAGAATAACCAAGGATACTACCTTATGCGGGCATCCCTTCAAGGTCAGTTGGATCATAAAGAGATTCACTTGTTTCCGAGTTCCGAGCCAATCAACTGGACGCCAGACTACTTCGTTGATCAAATCAGAGATGTTGTCATAATCTCTGATCATCAAGAGAACAAGGATGTTTGTACCATCATCCCTTTACTGGACGAATCAAAGGTTCTTAGCCAAGAACTGATTGAAGTTACTTACGACAGTCAGAAAAATCAGAAGGCTCCTGTAGTTATTTATCTACCGGTACCGTTATCGTATGAATCAACTAAGGCGATCCCTTATAAATACGGTGCAACAATAATTGAGAATGGAAAGGAAATTCCATTACCCTCCATCGTGAATATTGCAGACATCAGTCGAGTAACACAGAGCGATCGAATCTTCAACCGAGGGGTTGAAGAACCTAACAGAGAAAAGGAACTTCAGATAGAAGCTCCCAATCCACCAGTCGGTCAATCCAGTAATCCCGACCTTTCAAAGGACGATGATGAGATGCTGAAGCTCATCCAAAAGAGTGAATACAACATTGTTGATCAGTTGTTACAAACCCCTTCGAAGATCTCAGTGCTATCACTTTTACTCAGTTCCGAAGCCCACAGAGAGGCTCTACAGAAAGTCTTAGAGCAGGCCTTTGTGGAACATGATGTGTCAATACGACAGTTCGATAGCAACATCTCTAACATCACTCTCTACAACATCTTAGGATTCAGTGATGAGGATTTGCCAGAGGGGGGCAAAAGTCACAACATGGCGCTCAATATCACAGTTAACTGCCAGGACGATGCTTTAGCCAGCGTACTGGTAGATACAGGATCGGCCATCAACGTTATGTCGAAGTCCACTTTAATGGGACTATCATTCAAAGGGTCCCTGATGAGGGGCAGTGAGGTCATCGTCAAAGCATTTGAAGGGTCTCGAAAAGCAGTTATCGACAAAGTCGACCTTCCCATAACTATCGGTCCTCACACTTTCCTAATCACTTTCCAGGTTATGGACATCCGGGCAATATACAGTTGCTTATTAGGAAGACCTTGGATACACCAGGCTGGGGCAGTCACTTCGACACTGCACCAGAAACTGAAGTTCGTCAAGAACGATCAACTCGTCACGGTCTGTGGAGAACAAGCCTTGATCATGAGTAACTTGTCATTATCTACTTGTGTAGAACCCGAGGAGGTTATTGGGACTCAGTTCCAAGCACTTTCGGTAAACACGGAGAATCAGTCAGAGAAGGGAACCTCAATTTCCTCATACAGAGATGCTCTCGAAGTGACCGAGAATAACAATGCAAAAGGATGGGGACAACTTGTCATTCCTACTGATAATAAAATAAAGAAGGGTCTTGGTTTTTCTGCAACCTGCACCCAGTCAGCTGCTAACGATGAAAGTCTTCATCCCATTTAGGACTTCTTCCACAATGGAGGTTTCCTTCACCTAGTGCCTCAAGTAGTCTATACCATCAACGAGGGAGATCCCTCTGATACGGATAAGGAATGGAAGTCCTATCTCAATGAGAATGGTTATATGTCTCAGGAAGAGGTGCCTATGCCCTTTTGCTATCCCACACAGAGTCCAAGATTTATACCGAGGTCAGATGTCAGAATGATATACGGAGATTGTGATCCGAAAGGATGCCATGCTCCACCAAACTCATTAGAGGAAGATACTCTGATGAAGGACAACTTTGACCACGACTATTATGGCCCAATGGATGGCCTGCCTATCTGGCAGCCGTACCCAGGAGACTTGGGGCAAGAAAATCAGCCGAATAATGAAAATCAGCTAAGCATTATTGAACAGAATACCTGCGTCCCCACCATGTCATGGGATCAACACTCAGGTCGTTCAGAAAATACCCAGCACGATAATGAATTCGCAAAGTTTGCCGGACTAGAATTCATCAACTATGCTTTTCCAGAGGTCAACGTCATCGAAAGGGATGACTCCTCCAGTTCCACAGAAGTGTGGGACACCTTAGGACAACCAAGTGGAAAGTTTGACTTCATGGTCAAGTACACCGCTCCCGAAAGCTCTCGTATCAGGTTTGAAGATATCCAGCCAACTGGATGGGGAGATATACCTGAGAGCACTAATACTATTCAAAACACAATCGAGGAATCCTCCTACGGCGACTCTGCCTGGGAGACAGATTCCAATGATCCTGTTCCGCCAGAAATCAGCTTCATTTCTGAAGACAAATCAAGGAAAATACCAGACTTTGTGATTCACCGAGGAGTTCGCCGCCAATGGGTTGCAGTCTATGTTCCGAAGATTGTTCATAAGTCAAAGTAATTGCTGTCTTTAACCTTTCACTCTGCCCAGGTGAACCAAATGTTTTGATAGGGCCCATTTTCTGTAAATTTCTCTCTTCGCTTTGCCCAAAGCGACAAAGTTTTGTTTTATAGGGCTGTAGTTTTAAGAGTCGACTTGTTCATAAATAAAATAACATCGTTCTGTGATCTCCGCATTAATTGTTGTTTTCTCTTTTCGCTTTTCTCAAAAAATGGTAATCCTAAAAAACAACAAATAATAAAAACAAGCAGTAAAAAAAATACACTGCACACACTCTTGCATTTCTCTCTATCTCTTCTAAACACGAATCATCACGTCATGCAGATTGCCTGTTTTAAACCCCATTGAAACGTACGATCCAATGCCTTCTCCCAACTTTGAATTCTTGGTATTTGAGGCTGAAGAAGAAGATGACGAAGAAATTCCAGAAGAGATCTCCCGACTCCTCAGGAAAGAGGAAAGGTCCATTAAACCTCACAAAGAGCCGTTGGAAATGGTCAACTTGGGCTCAGAGGAAGAGAAAAAAGAGATCAGGATTGGGGCCCTACTCAGTCCAACTGTCAAAGAAAGTTTGACAGAGCTTCTCAAAGAGTTTCCCAATGTATTCGCTTGGTCCTATCAGGATATTCCAGGGTTGGATACAGCATCGCGGAACATTATTTACCGTTAAGATCAGAATATCCTCCAGTCAAGCAGAGGTTGAGACGAACTCATCCGGACATGGCCATCAAAATCAAATAGGAGGTACAGAAACAAATTGACTCAGGTTTCCTCGCCACGTCAGAATATCCTCAATGGTTAGCCAATATCGTACCCGTTCCAAAAAAGGACGGAAAAGTCAGAATGTGTGTCGATTACAGAGATCTAAACAAGGCTAGTCCAAAGGACGACTTTCCTTTACCACACATTGACATGCTAGTTGACAGTACAACAAAGTTCAAAGTTTTCTCCTTTATGGATGGATTCTTGGGCTATAATCAAATCAAGATGGCGCCGAAAGACATGGAGAAAACTTCGTTCATTACCCCATGGGGTACCTTTTGTTACAAGGTAATGCCGTTCGGTTTGAAAAACGTCGGGGCAACCTATCAAAGGACCATAACTACTCTGTTTCATGACATGATACACAAGGAGATCGAGGTATATGTCGATGACATGATTGCCAAATCTAAAACAGAAGAGGAGCATATGACCCAGCTGTCAAAACTATTTGAGCGGTTAAGAAAGTATAAACTCCGCTTGAATCCCAATAAGTGCACCTTCGGTGTCCATTCAGGGAAACTTTTAGGGTTCATCGTCAGCCAAAAAGGAATTGAGGTTGACCCTGACAAGGTCAAGGCCATTTAAGAAATGCCTTCTCCGAAAACTGAAAAACAAGTCAGAGGATTCTTGGGACGTTTGAACTACATCTCCAGATTCATATTCCTCATGACCGCGACATGTGCACCAATCTTCAAATTACTCAAAAAGAATCAGGACTGCATTTGGATAGAAGATTGCCAAACCGCCTTCGACAGTATCAAGGAATATCTATTAAACCCACTTATTCTATCACCTCCAGTGGAAGGAAGACCACTGATCATCTACCTCACAGTCCTAGAGGACTCAATGGGTTGTGTGCTTGGCCAACAAGACGAAACAAAAAGAAAAGAGTCTGCCATCTACTATTTGAGCAAGAAATTCACCGAATACGAGACTCGGTACACTATACTCGAGAAAACTTGCTGTGCTCTGGCTTGGGCAGCCAAACGTCTTCGCCAGTATATGATTCGTCACACTGCTTGGTTAATCTCTGAAATGGATCGAATCAAGTATATCTTTGAAAAACCTGCTCTCACGGGAAGAATTGCCCATTGGCAGATGTTGTTATCGGAATATGACATTGAGTACCACGCTCAGAAAGCCGTTAAGGGAAGTATTTTAACCGATCATTTGGCTCATCAACCGATTGACGTTCAGGAATCAATCGGGTTTGACTTCCCAAACGAAGATGTCATGTATTTGAAAATGAAAGATTGCGATGAACCGCTACCCAGTGAAGGGCCAGAACCAGGTTCCCAATAGGGACTAATCTTTGACGGAGCTGTCAATCATTATGGAAACGAAATTGGGGCAATCATCATAACACCTCAGGGTACCCACATTCCTTTCACTGCCAGACTTACATTCAAGTGTACAAACAACGAGGCCGAATACCAAGCTTGTATTATGGGTCTCGAAGAAGCGATCGACTTAAGGATCAAAAATTTGGATGTATATGGCGACTCAGCCCTGGTTATCAATCAGATTAAAGGAGATTGGAACACATACCAATCAGGATTGATTCCTTACAAAGATTACGCAAGAAGGTTGTTACCTTTCTTCAACAGAATCGAGTTTCATCATATCCCTCGTGATGAGAACCACATGGCTGATGCATTAGCCACTCCCTCTTCCATGATTAGTGTAGGTCAATGGAACGACTTACCCAAGATCGACATAATGCGCCTTGAACGACCCGCTTACATCTTCACGATTGAAGCAGTCATAGATGACAAACCTTGGTATCACGATATCAAATGCTTCCTTCAGAAATAATAGTACCCACCTGAGGCATCCAGGAAAGAAAGAAAAACCCTCAGAAGGCTAGCAGGAAGCTTCTTTCTGAGCGGCGATACACTCTATAAGAGGAACTTTGACATGGTCTTGCTCTGATGTGTAGACAGACCAGAAGCAAACATGCTGATGAAAGAAATTCATGACGGATCCTTTGGCACTCATGCCAACGGACATACAATGGTGAGAAAAATTCTAAGAGCAGGGTACTATTAGTTAACCATGGAATCTGACTGCTACAAGTACATGAGAAGGTGTCACAAGTGTCAGATATACTCCGACAGAATCCATGTACCGCCGACACATATCAAAGTTCTCTCTTCCCCATGGCCTTTTTTCCATATGGGGAATCGACATGATTGGCATGATCGAACCTAAGGCTTCAAACGGGCATCGGTTCATCCTGGTAGCCATTGATTACTTCATCAAGTGGGTCGAAGCAGCGTCATACGTCAATATAACCCGACAAGTGGTGGTCCGATTTATCAAAAACAATATCAACTGCCGTTATGGTGTTCCGAGCCAGATCATTACTGATAATCGATCTAACTTGAACAATAAGATGATGAAGGAGTTGTGTGCTGAGTTCAAGATCGAACACCATAACTCATCTCCCTACCGACCCAAGATAAACAGAGCGGTAGAAGCGGCTAACAAGAACATCAAGAGGATTGTTCAAAAGATGGTTGTAACCTACAAAGACTGGCACGACATGCTGCCCTTTGCCCTTCACGGTTATCGCACATCTGTTCGCACTTGAACAGGGGCAACCCCTTTCTCTCTAGTATATGGCATGGAAGCAGTACTCCCCATAGAAGTAGAGATCCCATCAATCTGGGTATTGATGGAAGCTAAGCTAACAGAAGCTGAATGGTGCCAAAGTCGGCACGACGAGCTAAATCTGATTGAGGAAAAGCGAATCATGGCACTATGCCACGGTCAGTTGTGTAACGACCCAAAAATCTAAATCAATTATTTAATTATTTATTTAATTAATTTAGAAGGAATTAAGAGGTTTTTGATAATTTTGGAGAATTTTGGAGTGAAAGAGTGTTTTGAATAATTTAATAAAGTAAATGAGCATGTGTTATTTATATTATTATTATTATTAAAAATAAAATGAGAAAGGGCAAGGTGGTCTTATTGGAAAGTAAGTAAGGATAGGATGGGAAGTTCATAAGTTGGGAGTTGTTAGTCAAAGAAAAGAATGATCGTTTCCTCATTTTGTCGTATCCTTTGTGAAGAGCACTGAAGAAGAGAGAAGAAGGAGAATTAGGGCTTGAGGATTACTAGAGGAATCTTGAAGAAAGAAGGAAAAAGCTTCGGATTACTCTAAGGTATGGGGAGATTTCATAATTCCTTGTAGTTCTTTAGGACATGGTGACGAATAGATTAGGTATTCATGTTATTGTGTATAATTATAGTGAATGTTGATGTAGAATGAATGATTTGATGATAATATGGTGAAATTGAGTGGTATGTGTTGATATATGTGTATTAGGTGAGCCTTTTGATCGAATTTTTGTGGGGGAAAAACTGATTTTTGGGGTAATCGAAGTCAAAAATGTAGAAAATCATTTTTGGGAAAAAGTCAGTTTTATCGCATCCTGACACGGGCCGTGTCACACAACACGGGCACCCGTGTCAGCTTTCGGGTGGAGTGGAAGGAAATTTTTTACTAGCAGGTTGCCTGACACGGGCCGTGTCACAGGACACGGGCGGCCGTTGTAGCCTACTGCCCTGCATATTTTCTTTTCGTTTTGGGGAAATTTTGTTCAGACTTCCTGACACGGGCCGTGTCACAGGACACGTGCGGCCGTGTCAGCTTGCTGCCTTACCAAAATTTTGTTGTTGTCTTGGACCGAGTCAGACTACGACTTGTCTTGTTTTTGCTGTTTCTTGAGGTTTGTGATGTTTTCCGTATTGATTCCGTGTTGTCGAGCTGTTGTTGATATATGGATGATAAAACATGATTTTATGATGAATGTTGCTGAAAAATGAAATGAATGATGCACATGTTGATATTTGGATGAAATGAGGAGAATTAGCATCATTGCATTTCATGGCATTTTACTATGTTGGGGCTTCGGCCTATTGGTAGCTTCAATCCCACTGTGTGGATTGAAGTGATATGTTGTTATGTTGTGCTCCCTGGTGGAGGGTTGATGGCCAGTGTCCATCACATGGAGAAAAATCGGTACCACATGCATTCCTTGCATTTCATCTTGTTCGACGTTGCATTTATGATGTATTTGTGAGTGTGTTGCGAAAGATTTGATGATGATATGATGTTGTTGTTGCCTATTTTGTTTATTTTCCAAGTCTTTATATTACTATGATGAATTATGGTTTCTCACCCTGCCTGCTTGGAAATGTTGCCTCTTATGTGGGTAACTTGCAGATAACCAATAGTAGATTCGCGATGCTGGTGGATGTAGCCTTGGAGTGTTTTCGCTTACCGTCGTTATTAGTAGTGTTTAGAAGTGTCCCGCTCTGTGTCATGTAACATCGGGTTGGGAACTACTTATGAACCTCGTGTTCTTTTGTTTTATGTAGAATTTTTACATTATTGGTAATGATTTGATTTGGATACGTCTAGTAGGAAGCATTTTATTGATTGAAATTAAAAGTCTGATTCCGCTGCGTAGTTGATGATTTTATTATGATGAATGAATAACCCGTGTCACGGGACAAGATAATGATTATTAAATGATGTTTTGAATATATGTGGCACCTTTCTCATTGATGTTACTCTGATAATATGAATTATTTTCATAAAATTGTTGTGGGGTAGAAGGTTGTTACATTAGTGGTATCAGAGCAGGTCGGTCTGTCCGGCCAAGTTTTGTATGGTCAGTATGTTGTCAGTCGTTACTTGTTAATGATCAATTGTTTCTTTCTGACGTGGTGAGTGTTGTACAGAATGGCTGGAAATAACACGTGCGCTCTTGCTGATGCTATTGCAGCTCTTGCTCGAAACCATGCTCCTAATGAGTTTCATGCGTTGGAGAAGTTTCAGAGGAACAACCCACCAAAGTTTGAAGGAACTCATGACCCGGCGAGCGCACAAAAGTGGCTCAAGGCGATTGAGAAGATTTTTAGAGTGATGGGGTGCTCTGATGCACAGCAAGTGCAGTTCGGAACGCATATGCTAGAAGAAGAGGTCGAGGACTGGTGGGATAACACCCGTCTGAGGTTGGAAGATGTTGGCACTGCGGTGACTTGGAATGTGTTCAAACAAGAATTTCTGGGCAAGTATTTTCCTGAAGATGCTCGTGGTAAGATGGAAGTGGAATTCATTGAATTGAAACAAGGAAATATGACTGTGGCGGAGTATGCTGCCAAATTTGAGAGGCTTGTGAAGTTTTGTCCTCATTACAACCGTGCAAATGCCGAACTTTCTAAGTGTCTCAAGTTTGAGAATGGACTGAGACCAGAGATTAAGCAAGGGATCAGATGCCAATAGATTCGTAGGTATGTGGAACTGGTGGATAAGAGTAGAATCTATGATGAAGATAGCCGAGCTCGATCTGCTCACTTCAAACAGCTAAGTGAAAAGAAGGATAAGGGTCAGTTTAGAGGAAAAACTTATGCGGCCCCAAGTGATAAAGGGAAATAGAGGATATCAGATGAGAAGAAGTCAAGTAGGGGAGCTGTTAATACACCTACTAAGTGCTATAAATGTGGAGAGGCAGGTCACAAAGCTGATGTGTGTACTAACAAAGTTCTGAGATGTTACTGTTGCGGTAAGACTGGACATAGAATTGGTGATTGTCTGAATGAGGGTCTGACCTGTTTCAACTGTGGTGAACAAGGGCATATCAGTACTCAATGCCAGAAACCAAAGAAGACTACTACTGCTGCCCAGACTACTGGGAGAGTGTTTGCTTTGGCTGGCTCAGAAGTTCCCAAGAAGGACAACTTGATTCGAGGTACTTGTTTTATTAACAATGTTGAGTTGATTGCTATTATTGATACTGGAGCCACGCATTCGTTTATCTCTCTTGAGTGTGCTACTAGATTGGGTTGAATTTGTCTAACATGAATGGTAGTATGATAGTAGAGACTCCGACTAATGGTTCGGTGACTACCATGCTTGTTTGTTTGAAGTGTCCTTTGATAATCTTTGAGAAGGATTTTGTGATGGACTTGGTGTGCTTACCTTTGCACCAAATCGATGTTATCCTTGGTATGAACTGGTTGGAGTTCAACTATGTTCATATTAATTGTTATAGTAAGACTTTGAGGTTTCTAGAGTTAGGTGAGGATGGTGAACTGATGTTCTTATTTGCTAAGCAAGTGGATGAACTTTTATTAGATGAAGCATTGATGTTCGCAGTGTTTGCATCATTTCAAGTTAATGGTGGAGCCGACAGTGCTGAGTTGCCTGTGGTTTGTGAGTTTCAAGATGTGTTTCCTGAGGATATAAGTGACTTACCTCCGGAACGTGAGGTTGAGTTTACTGTGGACTTAATACCAGGTACGAGTCCAGTGTCGATGGCTCCTTATCGGATGTCTGCTTCAGAATTGAGTGAGTTGAAGAAACAACTAGAAGAATTGTTAGAGAAGAATTTATTCGTCCTAGTGTTTCTCCGTGGGGTGCTCCGGTGTTGTTTGTTAAGAAGAAATATGGTAGTATGAGATTGTGTGTCGATTATCGGCAGTTGAATAAGATGACCATCAAGAATAAGTATCCGCTTCTGAGAATCGACGATTTAATGGATCAACTCATAGGTGCTTGTGTGTTCAATAAGATTGATCTGAGGTCTGGTTATCATCAGATTAGAGTTAAGGCTGATAACATTCCGAAAACAGCTTTCAGAACGAGGTATGGTCATTATGAATATACGGTGATGCCATTTGGAGTTTCTAATGTGCCTGGTGTGTTCATGGAGTATATGAATAGGATCTTTCATGAATATCTTGATAAGTTTGTGGTGGTTTTCATAGATGACATCTTGGTATATTGTAAATCAGAAGAAGAACATGCGGAACATTTGAAGGTTGTGTTACAAGTGTTGAGGGAAAAGAAATTGTATGCTAAGTTGTCAAAGTGTGAGTTCTGGTTGAAGGAAGTGAGTTTCCTAGGCCATGTGATTTCAAGTGGTGGAATTTCCGTGGATCCCTCAAAGATTGATGCGGTGTTGCAGTGGCAGACTCCGAAGTTTGCTACGGAGATTCGTAGTTTTCTTGGATTGGCTGGTTATTATCGTAAATTCATTGAAGGTTTTTCTAAGTTGGCTTTGCCGTTGACGCAATTGACTCGAAAAGGACAAGCGCACGTATGGGATGTCGCTTGTGAAGAAAGTTTTGTGGAACTAAAGAAAAAGTTGACAACTGCTCCGGTGTTGGTTTTGCTAGACCCGAATGAGTCCTTTGTGGTTTATTGTGATGCTTCAAAGATGGGCCTTGGTGGAGTTTTGATGCAAAATGATAAAGTGGTCGCTTATGCTTCTAGGCAGTTAAGAGTCCATGAGAGGAATTACCCTACACATGACTTAGAGTTGGCTGCTGTAGTATTTGTGCTGAAGATTTGGAGGCATTATCTTTTTGGTTCGAAATTTGAGGTATTCAGTGATCATAAAAGTTTGAAATACTTATTCGATCAGAAAGAGTTAAACATGAGGTAGAGAAGGTGGCTAGAATTGTTAAAGGATTTTGAGTTTGATTTGAATTATCATCCCGGTAAAGCAAACGTGGTGGCTGATGCTTTGAGTAGGAAGTCATTACATATTTCGATGCTTATGGTGAGAGAACTTGAAATGATTGAGCAATTCAGAGACATGAGTTTGTTGTGTGAGACGACCACTGATAGTGTGAAATTAGGCATGCTAAAGCTGACTAGTGGAATTTTGGAGGAAATTCGGGAAGGTCAGAAATCTGATTTGAAATTGGTGGACCAGTTAATAAAGATTAATCAAGGTAATGGAGGCGAGTTCCGAATTGATGAAGATGGAGTTTTGAGATTTCGAGATAGAGTATGTATTCCGGATATTTCTGGAATCAAAAAGAGTATTTTAGAGGAAGGACATAGGAGTCGATTGAGTATTCACCCTGGTGCTATGAAGATGTATCAAGACTTGCGTAGATTATTTTGGTGGCCAGGTATGAAAAGAGATATTGCTGAATTTGTGTATGCATGTTTGACTTGCCAGAAGTCCAAGATTGAACATTAGAGGCCTTCAGGTATGATGCAGCCGTTGAATGTTCCTGAATGGAAATGGGATAGCATTTCCATGGATTTTGTGACTGGGTTACCGAAGACTGCAAGAGGTAATGACTCGATATGGGTGATTGTGGATAGGTTAACTAAGTCGGCGCATTTCTTGACAATGAGAATTAATTACTCTATGCAGAAGTTAGCTGAAATTTATATTGAGGAAATCGTGAGGTTGCATGGAACACCTTCGAGTATTGTATCAGATAGAGATCCGCAGTTTACGTCACGATTTTGGAAGAGTCTACAGGATGCTTTGGGTACTAAGTTGAGGATGAGTTCTGCTTATCACCCGCAGACAGATGGTCAGTCGGAAAGAATAATCCAATCTTTAGAAGATTTATTGAGAGCTTATGTGCTGGATCAAGGAGGATCTTGGGATAGTCACTTGCCGTTGATCGAGTTTACATACAACAACCGTTTTCAGGCTAGTATTGGGATGGCTCCATATGAGGCGTTATATGGTAGACGTTGTTGAACTCCATTGTGTTGGTATGAGTCAGAAGAGAGTTCTGTACTTGGACCTGAAATTGTGCAAGAGACAACGGAGAAGATTAAAATGGTTCGGGATAAAATGAAGACGTCGCAGAGTCGTCAGAAGAGTTACCACGATAAGAGAAGAAAAGCACTGGAATTCCAGGAGGGAGACCACGTGTTCTTAAGAGTTACTCCGATGACTGGTGTGGGACGAGCTTTGAAGTCTAGAAAGCTCACTCCGTGCTTTGTTGGTCTGTATCAGATTATGCAGAGGATAGGAGAGGCTGCCTATCGAGTGGCTTTACCACCGTCACTTGCAAATTTGCTTGATGTGTTTCATGTGTCACAGTTGAGGAAGTATATTTCGGATCCGTCGCATGTGATTCAAATGGATGATGTGCAGGTAAAGGATAACCTGACAGTGGAAGCTTTGCCTGTGAGGATTGATGGTCGAGAATTGAAGCAACTGTGAGGTAAAGAGATTGCGTTAGTGAAAGTATTGTGGGGCGGACCAGCTGGTGATAGTTGGATTTGGGAGCGTGAAGATCAGATGAAGGAGTCGTATCCGAATCTATTTACTTCAGGTAATTTTCGAGGACGAAAATTCTTAAAGTAGGGGAGAGTTGTAACGACCCAAAATCTAAATCAATTATTTAATTATTTATTTAATTAATTTAGAAGAAATTAAGAGGTTTTTGATAATTTTGGAGAATTTTGGAGTGAAAGAGTGTTTTTGAATAATTTAATAAAGTAAATGAGCATGTGTTATTTATATTATTATTATTATTATTAAAAATAAAATGAGAAAGGGCAAGCTGGTCTTATTGGAAAGTAAGTAAGGATGGGATGGGAAGTTCATAAGTTGGGAGTTGTTAGTCAAAGAAAAGAACGATCGTTTCCTCATTTTGTCGTATCCTTTGTGAAGAGCACTGAAGAAGAGAGAAGAAGGAGAACTAGGGCTTGAGGATTACTAGAGGAATCTTGAAGAAAGAAGGAAAAAGCTTCGGATTACTCTAAGGTATGGGGAGATTTCATAATTCCTTGTAGTTCTTTAGGACATGGTGACGAATATATTAGGTATTCATGTTATTGTGTATAATTATAGTGAATGTTGATGTAGAATGAATGATTTGATGATAATATGGTGAAATTGAGTGGTATGTGTTGATATATGTGTATTAGGTGAGTCTTTTGATCGAATTTTTGTGGGGGAAAAACTGATTTTTGGGGTAATCGAAGTCAAAAACGTAGAAAATCATTTTTGGGAAAAAGTGGGTTTTATCGCATCCTGACACGGGCCGTGTCACACAACACGGGCACCCGTGTCAGCTTTCGGGTGGAGTGGAAGGAAATTTTTTACTAGCAGGTTGCCTGACACGGGCCATGTCACAGGACACGGGCGGCCGTGTCAGCCTACTGCCCTGCATATTTTCTTTTCGTTTTGGGGAAATTTTGTTCAGACTTCCTGACACGGGCCGTGTCAGCTTGCTGCCTTACCAAAATTTTGTTGTTGTCTTGGACCGAGTCGGACTACGACTTGTCTTATTTTTGCTGTTTCTTGAGGTTTGTGATGTTTTCTGTATTGATTCCGTGTTGTCGAGTTGTTGTTGATATATGGATGATAAAACATGATTTTATGATGAATGTTGCTGAAAAATGAAATGAATGATGCACATGTTGATATTTGGATGAAATGAGAAGAATTAGCATAATTGCATTTCATGGCATTTTACTATGTTGGGGCTTCGGCCTATTGGTAGCTTCAATCCCACTGTGCAGATTGAAGTGATATGTTGTTATGTTGTGCTCCCTGGTGGAGGGTTGATGGCCAGTGTCCATCACATGGAGAAAAATCGGTACCACATGCATTCCTTGCATTTCATCTTGTTCGACGTTGCATTTATGATGTATTTGTGAGTGTGTTGCGAAAGATTTGATGATGATATGATGTTGTTGTTGCCTATTCTGTTTATTTTCCAAGTCTTTATATTACTATGATGAATTATGGTTTCTCACCCTGCCTGCTTGGAAATGTTGCCTCTTATGTGGGTAACTTGCAGATAACCAATAGTAGATTCGCGATGCTGGTGGATGTAGCCTTGGAGTGTTTTCGCTTACCGTCGTTATTAGTAGTGTTTAGAGGTGTCCTGCTCTGTGTCATGTAACATCGGGTTGGGAACTGCTCATGAACCTCGTGTTCTTTTGTTTTATGTAGAATTTTTACATTGTTGGTAATGATTTGATTTGGATACGTCTAGTAGGAAGTATTTTATTGATTGAAATTAAAAGTATGATTCCGCTGCGTAGTTGATGATTTTATTATGATGAATGAATAACCCGTGTCACGGTACAAGATAATGATTATTAAATGATGTTTTGAATATATGTGGCACCTTTCTCATTGATGTTACTCTGATAATATGAATTATTTTCATAAAATTGTTGTAGGGTAGAAGGGTGTTACAAGTTGTATCAGCAAAGAATGAAGAAGGCGTTTGACAAAAAGGTTCGACCTCGCATCTTCAGGAAAGGAGACCTTGTGCTAAAAAAGATACAATTATTTCTCACTGACTCTCGGGGCAAATAGACTCCGAGCTATGACGGCCCCTATGTGGTCAAGAAGCTTTCTCAGGTGGTGCCCTGAGACTTGCAACCATGGACGAAGAAGAATTTGCCTATCCCACAAATTTTGACGTAGTCAAGAAATACTTCGCCTAAATTAAAAAAAAAAGTCTCAGTGGATTGAAAACCCGAAAGGGAGGTCCAGGCAAAAATTAGAGACATAATCAAAAAAATCATCCTGGTGGATTGGAAATCTCAAATTACAATTCAGGCAAAAATTAGGGATTCATGGCAAGTAACTACGTCCAGTAAGGGCAAATTCCCTAGTAGCAGTCATGCCATCCATCAGAAAAACTCCAGTCAAGGTCATCTTCGACAGAAGCCCAGGATGTCCAGAATTGAAATTTGGTAGAAGGATAGTGGTTGTTATGTTTCAATGTAGCCCTTTTCCCTTAAATTACCATTTTCTAACTTTGTAAATACTCTATGGAATCACGCGTTTGGCTGATTTCCATCCTATCAATAAAATTTGAGCCCTAGTGCTTTTGTTTGCAATTCTTATTTGTTTTAGCTTTACAGAACGATGTTTTAACATGATTAACGATTCTTGAAATAAAACAAAAACGAATTTACTTGTCAAAATTTTCTGCTTTTAAAATAAAGATGGCAATTTCTTTTGACAGTTGAACATAGAAAGAACATCGATCGCTTCGCCAGAAGTAATCGAGCTTCAAAGTGCAGAATCAAAGTACTCCTTCTAAACCAGTGCGCCTAAACGAAGGATCAGTTATGTTAGATGCGAATACTCCATTTGACATCTTCGGCCGGGTTCTCATCTCCTAAGCCCGATCAACGGTTGTTCCCCCATAGGGACTACTTCTCCTAAGCAAGGCAGAATTGCTATCTTGAACCAGCGATACTTTTTATCTCCCGCAGTGGCTGAGTATCCAGTCATGTTTATCTATTAGTCTGTATGTCGTGTCAGTTTTGTCAGCATAAACATACATACATCATGCATTATTGATTTACATTTATATTCATATTGCATCACTATCACTTTAGTCAGTCTTATCCCCTAGTGATAAAAGTCCTCTCAATCGAGTTGTCAGTTCTTTCCTCGTCAGGAAATGTCGCGTCTGAGTGTAGCGAGCGATTTTGGACGCGGTTCTTAAGCGCTGGTCGCTCTCTGCGGTTGAGCTTACTACAGGTCGATTCATTTTTTATCCTATTGTGAGCTGAATAAGGAAGGGAAATAGATGTCTCCAATTAACCCTGCTTGCATACTGAGTTTAAACAGCGGTCTGTTAAGTTACGAATGCTATCAATGTGGGGGGCCTTTGTACTAGTTATTTGTATTTTCGCCAATACTGTTTTCTTTCTTTTTATCTAGGCTGAAGATTTCTGGCGGGGAACAAGGAGTAGGATGTTAGGACTGATGTTTTTTGAATTACCGCTTTTGATGGATGGAGATATGGGATTTGGGTTTTTTATTTAGTATGCTCGCTAAGAAATTTTCTTTCGATCTTATGCCTACGTATTCCCGTTTACCGAAACAGGGAAATCAGAGCGTTCGTAGTTTCCCCTATTCTATGGGAGGAAATGGGTGTTTTGGTGTCTTGTTCAAAGCCCAAGACGTGAAGCGAAAGGTGATTTGTATCTTGTTCAAAGCCCAAGATGTGAAGCTAAAAGGGTTTGACTTTAGAGAGAATTTGTCATCTCTAAAGAGGGGGTTGTATGTCACAACTGTTTTATAAAGGAGAATTACTTTAACCGAGATATGCGAATCCGGCAATGCCATAATTTCCTTTAAAGGGGATTTTAACCTGAAGGAGAAGACTTTAACTCAGTGTAGAGCAATGCTATCTTTCCTTAGGAATTTCTCATGCTAAAAGAGGGACAGTGGCATGGATGTAGACGATCCAGAGGCTTACCGCTTACAGCGATTAGATGAAAGGGGAAGGAGTTGTTGATGTTTGTGTACTGTGAACGAGGCACAACTTTGATGCTAAAAGGTTAATTGGATTAACCAGTGGTTTTCTTATACAAAGCCTAAGAAGAGGCTACTATGTGTCTCGTACAAAGCCTGAGAGAGAGGCTAAAAGGTTTTTTTGGCTCAATAAGAACATTTTTGTATCTCGCATAAAGCCCGAGATGGAGGCGAAATGGGTGATTGACTCAACGAGGGAGTCTCTTATGTGTCTCGTACAAAGCCCGAGAGAGAGGGTAAACGTTGTTTGATCCCCTGGGGAGAATTTTGGCATCTCGTACGAAGCCCGAGATAGAGGCTAAACGTTTGCTTCGCTGGGAAGAATCATTGTACAAAGCCCAAGAGAGAGGCTATGATTACTGTTTCAGTCGAGTGACAGATCTAATATACCGTTTCAGTCAAGGATTTAATTTGAGGACCAGGGTTATTCCTATTCTTTAAGGAAACGGGAAATCCAAAGGGTATTGAGACTGTCCGAGTCTGTGGGTTTCCTTCCTATTTAACGAAGGGGTCACTTGAGAATGTCTTTGAGACTCAAGGAAGTTAGACTGTCCAAGTCTAGAGTTTTATCTTTTGTACTATGCTTTGAGAAACAGTAGTAGACTCTTTGAAAGGACTGTTCTATGGAGATGACTAAGTTCTGTTCCTATACCTCTAAGAGCTCGTCGGGACAATTTGTACGAAGCCCAAGAGGAGGCTGGAAACTTTTAAGAAGCCGATCGGTCCTTGTACGAAGCCCAAGAGGAGACTATCATTCCCGGAGGAAGAAATCATTATACGAAGCCTAAGAGGAGGCTGTGAATACTTCTAAGAAGCCGTAGGGTCCTTGTACTAAGCCCAAGAGGAGGCGGGGTTGCTTTTAGGAAGCCTGTGGGTCCTTGTACGATGCCCAAAGGTAGGCCGATGCTTTTAAGAAGCCCATGGGTCCCCAAACCCCGAGAAATTCAAGGCAATGCTATTCACCGAGAATAGATCAAAGTCAGGAAAGTCCGAGAATTTGGAAGAAACTCAAAGATGCCATTCACGGAGAATACATTCATCTTGGGGAGTAGAGTTTCTTGACGATTCCTAATGAGGACAGCCGAAGAGAAGACTGTATCTGGTGATCCTATTGGGGATCTAGTTGTCTATTTCTACGAAAAAACGAAACGGCGTCACCTAGTTCTAGACGTAGTTGCCAGGGAAACTCTGAATATCTATACTATTATTACACAGTTGATATGAGTTTATGAAAGAAGACTTACAGCGAAACAGCCCCACAATACAGTTATATGTATATGAAAGCGGTAAATGAAAGCGTATAAACACTTACTTGGTTGTAGAGCTTCCATGCTGTTTGGTTAGTTGTTCAACAAAGAAAGATTGAAAACAATAATATATTCAAAATCAAATAAGAAAGTGCTTTGAAAAAGAAAGATTTGGGGCTTACAGCTCAAGGAGAGGCCCAGGGTTTTATCAGTGATCGCACTGTTGAATTTGTACAGAGGGACTTAGACAAGTGACTGAGGCCCAAAAATATTTTCTATACAAAGGGGTGGGTCTTACACTCTACTAGAGGCCCAAAAAGGTTTAAAGAAAAAGAGTGGGGCTTATAACACGAGGGTAGGCCCAAAAGGTTATTTTGCAAAGGCGACGATCGCGCCGTTTATTTGAAAATGTACAGAGGGACTTATACAACGAATGAGGCCCAAAAATATTTCTGTATAAGTGGGTTGGGTCTTACACTCTCTCAAGAGGCCCAAAAAGGTTTAAGAAAAGAAATGGGTCTTACTACTCGAGGGTAGGCCCATGGTAATTTTTCAAAAGGGCGACAATCGCGCCGTTTGTTTTTGACGGTATCGGGACTTATACAATACACTGAGGCCTAGATGATTTGGTCAAAAAAAGGATTGGGTCTTACACTCTATTAGAGACCCAAAAAGGTTTAAGAAAAGAAATGGGTCTTACTACTCGAGGGTAGGCCCATGGTTATTTTTCAAAAGGGCGACGATCGCGCCGTTTGTTTTTGACGGTATCGGGACTTATACAATACACTGAGGCCCAGATGGTTTGGTCAAAAAAAAAGGATTGGGTCTTACACTCTATTAGAGGCCCAAAAAGGTTTTGAAAATGATTTATGAGGGTTGAATTAATCCAAAACCCTAATTTGTTTTCAAAAAATGTATTTAATTGAATAAAAATTCAATTAAAAGGATCAAAATTGTTTAACACATGGAAAACAAATTGTGATCTTGGATTAATGCTTCAAAAATTAAGTATTGACCTACAAAATAATTAGAAAGCATTAAAAGTTGCAAAATCAATGTAGAAAGAATATTTAAAATGTCAAAAACAATTAAAATATTAATTCTTTGCAAAAATATCAATTATATGAAATAAATAATATTTTTGGGATTTTTTGATAAAATAAAATATTTTAACATTTTTGTGAATTATTAAAAAAAGAATCAACTCAAAATCATTAAAACTCAGAGAGAAAATAATTTTTGAATCAATTAAACAAAATCACAAAATTCAAATATTTGAATTATTCAAAAATGGCGCCAAGAACACACCCAGAACACGCGCGTGTTCTGGGTTTGGCTGATTTGCATTTTCCCCTCAATCTCACTGAATACTGGATTATAACATGCAATCCACATATAATTATGCTCGTCTCAACCTCACGATCATGTCTATGTCCATTAATTTCATTTAAATTAAACATACAACAAGAAATCACGAAGAAACCTCAAGAACCCTAATTTCTGCATGAAGGCTAGGATTTTTGATACACGATTCAAATAAAGCAATTAATTGAGGGAAAACATTCCATGCATGATTATGAACATATGACCAAATTATTGTGCAGCAAAAATTGCATGGATCGTAGAGTTAGAAGGGCTCATGCTTACCACTTGCAGCTGGTGATCGTGATTTGTGTTGGAGGTGTTACAGATAGGTTCCAATGATGTGGATAGCTTCCTTAGGTGCCAAGTGATGTGTCTGAGTGCTTGGAATGGATTGAAATGGTTTGGAGTTGAAGATGGCACCTCAACTGCAAAACTGTCAAGAACTTGAGCAATTGGCTGGTGATTTTGTGAAATCAGTGTTCTAGATGTTATGTGAGTGTTTGGATCACTTCTATATGATGTATGTGAGGTGTGTGAGTGATTGGTTTGATTGGAAAAGCTCTCAAACTCAAAACCCGATAGCTACCTTGCTAAGAAAGGCATTTTTGCCAAGAGAAAGAGATTTTGAGGAAAGCATCTGTTAGATGGCTTTGGTGTACTCAAACTGATCACAATTGAGCTCTATTTATAGTAGAGCAAGTTTGTTTTGCAAGGAATAATGAATGGCAGCTGTTAAGTAGGTTTGGCCAATGTTGGCAAATGAAAATCCAAGTCTCCTCTAGCCATTGACTAGAGGTTAGGGCACAGAGCTTTGGTCCCCTTGGTCTTGGATAAGTCTTGACTGATTTCAGATGAGAATGGCTCAGTCCATGCCACCTTGATGCTTCCATTGAATGCTTCAATCCAAATTTGGAGTCTTGTCCCTATTTTGGCCATTCTAGGTTCAACATGCTATTTTTTGTTCCATGGACTTTGGAGGCTTGGCTCAGTGATTGTCCCCTTTAGATTCAATCCTCAGATGTGTCCAAGTGGATAGGAGCATTTGAATTTGGCTGATTTTGGCAAATCGAGCAAAGTTGCAAATTCTGCCTTGCCTTTGACAGATTTCAGCAAGGCAACTTTCCAATGTCATATCTCATGACTCAAATGGAATTTGGCAATGTTCTTGGCCATTTTGGAAAGCCCTTAGATGATATAACAATTGTTTGAACCCATTTGGTTTTGATCTCTTTTGAATCCAAGTGAAAAATCCCCCTACATTTGGCAAAAAGTGAAGGCAGATTCTGACTTAGTGAAAATTTCACTAAGTGTTGGAAAAAGTGACATTTTCACTTTTCAGCCATTTTGATCACTCCATAACTCAAAATCCTTAATGAATTGGACTTAGGTATAGTTGAAGCTTTTGTAGAGGGCAATGAGATCTACAAACCAAGCTTTGGATGGGAAAAAATGGCCTTGTGGTTTAGGAGTTATGATCCTTCAAAGTTGGTACCCTTGTCACTTTATTTTTAACTTAGAAAATTTTCTAAGTTTTTATGGTTACCCCTTTTACAAGTTATCCAACTTTTCTTGATTTTTCTTGATGAATGATGATTTAAATCATACATTAACATCATTTTAGGGTTAAAAATCCATTTTGGTGAAAAATCTCAAAAAGTCAAAGTTGACTTTTGTGCACAGTTGACTTTTTATCAGATGAATTCCAAACTGTGCAATTCTTCATGAAATCATGTCCTTGACCTAAATCAAACTTGATGGGCATATTCCATGGGTGTCATGGGGTATATTGAATCATGTCCTAGGGCTCGGGAGCATGTCTTGGTCAAAAGTCAAAGTTACAGTTGACTTTTTCCTTAAAACCCTAATTGTGGTGCAGATGAAATTGAGACTTGTTGCTCAAATTTCTTGGACTAATCCATTGTTCCAAATGGATCAATATAGTTCATTAGAGACCCTCAAACCCTCATTTGAGGTCTTGGCTCATGATTTGCCCAAAAAGTTAACTTAGGGGTGAATTAGGTCAAGAAACCCTAATTCCTGATTTTTGATGTAGGCATCCCCTGAGGTCAAATTGACTTGATGATTGGGTCCATGAGGTTCCATGGAGTACATTAGGTTGTGTTTTGGATCATTGGCTTGTGCCCAGATGAAATTTTCCATCTGGAGGCCCTGGTCGACCAAAACCCTAATTTGGTGATACTGGCGATCTTGAGACTTGATCCACCTAGAAGGGAGCAGCCTTGTGCTTAATCCTTAAAGTGGGAGTCCTTTTGATCCATTGTGGATGTTTGAGAGGTTAGACAAGTTGAAGACCAAGTCATTCCTTGATTGATCCTTTGTCTAAGGCTCTGAGAGGGCTTAAAACCCTAATTCTGATTGCAGTGAATGCTCAACAATTCCTTGAGGAGATTGATGGGACACAAAGGTACATCCATATTATGATGATGATTGACACAATGATGGGACATCTTAGTGGTCAAAATTTGGGGTATGACAGATGCCCCTATTTAATCTTCTTGGACCCGAAGGTGTGAATGACGAAGGTATTCGGGCATTCGGGGTGCAAGAGGATTAAATATCGGAATACCCGAAATTTTGATGGTGGTTATGAATGGTAGCTTGCGCATTCATCTTCTTTTGCTAAGCAATGATGCTTAGAAAAGGTAAACTTCCCCTCGATCCTGGTTTCCTACCAAGGAACTGGTCTTAGTTTCTGATTTAAACTTCCCCTCGATCCTGGTTTCTTACCAAGGAACTGGTCTCAGTTTCTTTTGTAAACTTCCCCTCGATCCTGGTTTCCTACCAAGGAACTGGTCTCAGTTTCTTTTATAAACTTCCCCTCGATCCTGGTTTCCTACCAAGGAACTGGTCTCAGTTTCTTCTGTCAATAAACTTTATTGACAAGGGATGCTATTTGTAGCGGATTTCCTCAAACTTCTCGCCGAATTTTCCTGGGGAGATGCCATTTGGGGAAAAAGTTCTGATGTCAGACTTGCTGGAGAACCCATTCGTCTGAGTTGTAGAGGTGCACAAACTTCTCTGTTTGGAGACGACATTTGTCGATTCTACTGGGAAAAGCGAGTCTCTTGAGAGACTGTTTTTGTTTGGGATCTTACATCATACTTTTCTCAGGATCTTCCCGGAGAAATGCCATATGATGGGGTCCAATTTTGAGGTGCCGATGACCTTTTCATCAGCGGATTTTTGGAGAAATACTGATGTACTGCCGAATCTCTGTTTAAGAGGCTTTCTCTGGGGATTTTCCTTAATCCGGGAAAGCGAGGATATCATCTTCAATGGTGAAGAGTGACATCTGTCAAAAGCCGCCCTAGCTTTTCAGAGGTCCAAGTTATCAAAGTGGTTAAGGACCGACTCTGATCTAGAGATACACTGGTGGCGAGGTTGTTCAGACGCGACACTTCCTGTCGAGGAAAAGGCTGACAACTCGATGGAGATGACGGTTATCACTAGGGGATAAGACCGACTAGAGTAATAGTGATGCAATATAAATGCGAATGCAAAGTCAATAATGCATGATGTATGTATGTATATGCTGACAAAACTTGACGTGACATACAGACTGACGAGTGAACACGACTGGATACTCGGCCATCGCGGGGCATGGAAGTACCGTTGATCGGGCTTAGGAGATAAGAACTCGGTTGAGGGGTGTCAGACGAAACAAGGTCTCTGACACAGTTGATCCCTTCATTCAGGCGTATTGGTTTAGAAGGAGTACTTTAATTCTGCACTTTGAGGTTCGAACGCCTTTGGAGACACAATCGACGTTCTTTCGATGTTCAACAGTCAAAAGAAATGCCATCTTTATTTTTAAAAGCAGAAAAAGTTTAACAAGTAAATTCATTTTGTTTTATTTCAAGAATCGTTGATCATGTTAAAATGTCGTTCTATAAAGCTAAAACAAATAAGAATTACAAACAAAAGCACAAGGGCTCAAATTTTATTGATAAGATGGAGATCAGCCAAACGCGTGATTCCAAAGAGTATATACAAAGTTTGAAAATGGTAATTTACAGGGAAAAGGGCTACGTTGAAACATAACGACCACTATCCTTCTACCAACTTTGAATTTGGGGCATCCTGAGCTTCTGTCGAAGATGACCTTGACCGGAATTTTCCTGACGGATGGTGTAACTGCTACTGCTACTGAGGGACTTGCCTCCGTTGAACATAGTTACTTGCCATTATCCCTAATTTTTTCCTGGATTGTACTTTGATGTTTCCAATCCATCGGGATGATTTCTTTCTCATGTCTCTAACTTTTGTCTGGACCGCCCTTTCGGGTTTTCAATCCACCGAGACATTTTTTTTAGGCGAAGTATTTCTTGACTACATCAACATTCGTGGGGTAGGCAAATTCCTCTCCGTCCATGGTTGCAAGTCTCAAGGCGCCGCCTGAGAAATCTTTCTTGACCACATAGGGGCCATCATAATTTGGAGTCCACTTGCCCCGAGAATCAGTGAGAAAAGATTGTATCTTCTTGAGCACGAGGTCTCCTTTCCTGAAGATGCGGGGTCGAACCTTTTTGTCGAACGCCTTCTTCATCCTCTGTTGATACAGCTGACCATGGCATAGTTCCGTGATTCGCTTCTCTTCGATCAGGTTTAATTCGTTGTGTCGACTTTGACACCATTCAACTTTGGAAAGCTTAGCTTCCATCAATACCCGGATTGATGGGATTTCTACTTCTATGGGGAGCACTGCTTCCATGCCATATACTAGAGAGAAAGGGGTAGCCCCTGTTGAAGTGCGGACAGATGTACGATAACCGTGAAGAGCAAAGGGTAGCATTTCATGCCAATCTTTGTAGGTTACAACCATCTTTTGAACAATCTTCTTGATGTTCTTGTTAGCCGCTTCTACCGCTCCGTTCATCTTTGGTCGGTAGGGAGATGAGTTATGATGTTTAATCTTGAACTCTACGCATAACTCCTTCATCATCTTGTTGTTCAAGTTAGATCCATTATCAGTAATGATCTTGCTTGGAACACCATAACGGCAGATGATATTGTTTTTGATAAATCGGACCACCACTTGTCGAGTTACATTGGCGAATGACGCTGCTTCGACCCACTTGGTGAAGTAGTCAATGGCTACCAGGATGAACCGATGTCCGTTTAAAGCCTTAGGTTCGATCAAGCCAATCATATCGATTCCCCATATGGAAAAAGGCCACGAGGAAGAAAGAACTTTGAGATGTGATGGCGGTACATGAATTCTGTCGGAGTATATATGACACTTATGACACCTCCTCATGTTCTTGTAGCAATCGGATTCCATGGTCAACCAGTAGTACCCTGCTCTTAGAATTTTTCTCGCCATTGTGTGTCCGTTGGCATGAGTGCCAAAGGATCCTTCATGAATTTCTTTCATAAGCATGTCTGCTTCTAATCTGTCTATGCATCGGAGCAAGACCATGTCAAAATTTCTCTTATAGAGAGTGTCACCGCTCAGGAAGAAGTTTCCAGCCAATCTTCTGAGGGTTTTTCTATCTTTTCGGAGTGCCCCAGGTGGGTACTCTTGTTTCTGAAGGAAGCATTTGATATCGTGATACCAAGGTTTGTCGTCCAGGACTGCTTCAATCATGAAGATGTAAGCGGGCCGTTCAAGGCGCATGATGTCGATCTTAGGTATGTCATTCCATTGACTTACACTAATCATGGAAGAGAGAGTGGCTAATGCATCAGCCATGTGATTCTCCTAACGAGGGATGTGATGAAACTCGACTCTGTTAAAGAAGGGTAACAATCTTCTTGCATAGTCTTTGTAAGGAATCAAGGCTGAGTCGTCGTATACGTCCAAGTTTTTAATCCTTAAATCAATTGCTTCTTCGAGACCCATAATACAAGCTATGTATTCGGCCTCGTTGTTCGTACATTTGAACGTAAGTCTAGCAGTGAAAGGAATGTGGGTACCCTGAGGGGTAACAATGATTGCCCTAATTCCGTTTCCATAATGATTAACTGCTCCGTCAAAGATAAGTCCCCATTGGGAACCTGGTTCTGGCCCTTCGCTGGGTAGTGGTTCATCGCAGTCTTTCATCTTTAGATACATGACATCTTCGTCTGGGAAGTCAAACCTAATTGATTCTTGATCGTCAATCGGTTGATGAGCCAAATGATCGGCTAAAATACTTCCCTTAACGGCTTTTTGAGCGTGGTACTCTATGTCATATTCTGATAACAACATCTGCCAACGGGCAATTCTTCCTGTGAGAGCAGGCTTTTCGAAGACATACTTGATTGGATCCATTTCGGAGATTAACCAAGTAGTGTGACGAATCATGTACTGGCGAAGACGTTTGGCTGTCCAAGCCAAAGCACAACAAGTTTTCTTAAGCATCGTGTACCGAGTCTCGCAGTCGGTGAATTTCTTGCTCAGATAGTAGATGGCAGACTCTTTCCATTTAGTTTCATCTTGTTTGCCAAGTACACATCCCATTGAGTCCTCTAGGACTGTGAGGTAAATGATCAGTGGTCTTCCTTCCACTGGAGGTGATAGAATCGGCAGATTCAACAGATATTCCTTAATACTGTCGAAGGCGGTTTGGCAATCTTCTGACCAAACGCAATCCTGGTTCTTTTTCAGTAATTCGAAAATCGGCGCACATGTCGCGGTCATAAGGAATATGAATCTGGAGATGTAGTTCAAACGTCCCAGGAATCCTCTGACTTGTTTTTCAGTTTTCGGAGAAGGCATTTCTTGAATGGCCTTGACCTTGTCAGGATCAACCTCAATTCCCTTCTGGCTGACGATGAACCCTAGTAGTTTCCCTGAACGGACACCGAACGTGCATTTATTGGGATTCAAGCGGAGTTTGTACTTTCTCAACCGCTCGAATAGTTTTGACAGATGTTCAACGTGCTCACTCTCTGTTTTTGATTTTGCAATCATATCATCGACATATACCTCAATTTCCTTATGTATCATGTCATGAAACATAGTAGTCATGGCCCTTTGATAGGTTGCCCCGGCGTTCTTCAAACCGAACGACATTACCTTGTAACAAAAGGTGCCCCATGGGGTAATGAACAAAGTTTTCTCCATGTCTTTCGGCGCCATTTTGATCTGGTTATAGCCCGAGAATCCATCCATGAAGGAGAATACTTTGAACTTTGCTGTACTGTCTACCAGCATGTCAATGTGTGGTAAAGGAAAGTCGTCATTTGGACTAGCCTTGTTCAGATCCTTGTAATCAACACACATTCTGACCTTTCCGTCCTTTTTGGGAACGGGTACGATGTTGGCTAACCATTGAGGATATTTAGATGTAGCGAGGAAACCCGTGTCAATCTGTTTCTGTACCTCCTCTTTGATTTTGATGGCCATGTCCGGGTGAGTCCGTCTCAACCTTTGTTTTACTGGCGGACATTCCAATCTTAATGGTAAGTGATGTTCCACGATGCTGGTATCCAACCCTGGCATATCCTGATAGGACCAAGCGAATACATCGGGAAATTTTTTGAGAAGCTTTATCAAACTCTTTTTGGCAGTTGGACTGAGCAGTGCCCCAATCCTGATTTCTTTTCTCTCTTTTTCTGAACCCAAGTTTACCGTTTCCAACGGTTCTTTGTAAGGTTCAATGGACCTCTCCTCTTGTCTGAGTAGTCGGGAGATCTCTTCTGGGATTTCGTCGTCATTTTCTTCTTCAGCCTCAAATACCGGGAACTCAAAGTTGGGAGAAGGCATCAGATCGTATGTTTCAACGGGGTTTAAGACAAGCAATCTGCAGGACATGACGATTCGTGTTTAGAAGAGATAGAGAAAATGCAAGTGTGTGCAGTGTTTTATTTTTATTACTGCTTATTTTTATTTGAATTGTTTTTTTTAGGATTACCATTTTCTGAAAAAGCAAATAGAGAAAATAGCGATTAATGCGGAAATTACAGAACGACGTTATTTTATAAATGAACAAGTCGATCCTTGAAACTACAGCCCTATAAAACAAAACTCTGTCGCTTTGGGCAAAGCAAAGAGGGAAGTTTACAGAAAGCGAGCCCTATCAAAACATCCGTTTCACCTGGGCAGGGTGAAAGGTTAAAGATGGAAATTACTTTGACTGATGCACGACCTTCGGAACCTCGACGGCAACCCATTGGCGGCGAACTCCTCGGTGAATCACAAAGTTTGGTACCTTCCTTGATTTGTCTTCAGAAATGACGCTGATTTCTGGTGGAGCAGGATCATTGGAATCTGTTTCCTAGGCAGAGTTGTCGTAGGAGGATTCCTCTATTGCATTCTGCAGAGTATTTGTGCTCTCAGCTGTATCTCCCCATCCAATTGGCTGGATATCTTCGAGCCTGATACGAGAGCTTTCGGGAGCAGTGTACTTGAACATATAGTCAAATTTTCCACTCGGTTGTCCCAGAGTGTCCCAAAATTCTTTGGAACTGGAGGAGTCATCTTTCTCGATGACGTTGACCTCGAGAAAATCATAGTTGATGAATTCAAGTCCTGCAAACGTTGCGAATTCATCTTCATGTTGAGTAGTTTCCGAATGACCTGAGTGTTGATCCCATTACATGGTGGGGACACAGGTATTCTGTTCAATGAGACTCAACTGATTTTCATTGCTCGGATGACTTTCTTGCCCCAAGTTTCCTGGGTAAGGTTGCCACATTGGCAGGCCATCCATTGGGCTATAGTAATTGTAGTCAAAATTGTCTTTCATCGGAGTGTCTTCCTCTAATGAATTTGGCGGAGCACGACATCCTTCCGGATCACAATCCCCGTAGATCCTTTCGACCTCTGATCTTGGTATAAATCTCGGACTTTCTATAGGAAAGCAAAAAGGCATAGGCACCTCCTCCTGAGACGTATAACCGTCCTTATTAAGATAGGACTTCCATTCTTCATATGTGTCAGAGGGATCTTCCTCATTGATAGCATGTACCGCTTGAGACACCGGGTGAAGAAAACCTCCACTGTGGAAGAAGTTTTAAAGGGGATGAAGACTTTCATCATTAGCAGCTATCTGGGTACAGGTTGCAGAAAAACCAAGACCCTTCTTTGTTTTATTGTCAATAGGAATGACAAGCTGTCCCCATCCTGTTGTATCGGTACTCTCGACCGCTTTGATAGCATCTTTGTATGAGGAAATCGAGGTTCCCCCTTGGGATTGATTGTCCTTGCTCACCGACAGTGCTTGGAACAGAGTTCTAATAACCTCCTCGGGTTCTATACCAGTAGATGATGACAAGTTGCTTACAAGCAAGGCTTGTTCTCCACAGACTGTGACAAGTTGATCGTTCTGAACGAACTTTAGCTTTTGGTGGAGGGTCGAAGTTACCACTCCAGCCTGATGTATCCAAGGTCTTCCTAATAAATAACTGTACGTTGCCCGGATATCCATGACCTGGAAAGTGACTTGGAAAGTGTGAGGACCGATAGTTATGGGAAGATCAACTTCGCCGATAACCGTTTTTCTGGATCCGTCGAACGCTTTGACGACGACCTCGCTGATTCTCATCGGAGGGCCTTTGAATGATAATTGCATCAAAGTGGACTTTGACATAACATTTAGGGCTGACCCTGTGTCTACCAGTACGCTGGCTAAAACATCGTCCTGGCAGTAAACTGTGATATTGAGCGCCATGTTATAATGACGACCCTCTTTAGGTAATTCCTCATCACTAAATCCTAAGTTATTATAGGAAGTGATGTTAGAGACAATGCTATCAAACTGCCTGATTGTTACATCCTGTTCCACAAAGGCTTGCTCCAAGACTTTCTGTAGAGCCTCCCTATGGGCCTCTGAACTGAGTAACAGTGATAACACAGAGATCCTTGAAGGAGTTTGTAACAACTGATCAACAATGTTATATTCACTCCTTTGGATGAGCTTCAGCATCTCATCATTATTTTTCGAAAGGTCAGGATTACTGAATTGACCGACTGATGGATCGGGAGCTTCTGTCTGAAGTTCCTTTTCCTTGTTAACTTCCCCAACCCCTCGGTTGAAGATTTTACCACTCCGTGTTACTCGACTGATGTCTGCAATATTCACGACGGAGTGTAATGGAATTTCCTTTCCATTCTCAATTATTGTCGCACCGTATTTGTAAGGGATAGCCTTAGCTGATTCATACGGTAATGGTCCCGGTAGATAGATGACTATGGGAACCTTCTGATTTTTCTGACCATCATAAGTGATCTTGATTCATTCCCGGTTGGGAACTTTAGATTCATCAAGTAGAGGGATGATGGCAAAAACATCCCTGGTCTGGTGATGACCAGAGATTGTGACAACATCCTCGACTTGATTGGCAAGGTAGTTCGGCGTCCAGTTGATGGGTCTAGAACCCGAATATAGACGAATTTCTCTACGATCGACCTAACCCTGAAGAGCTGCTCTCACAAGGTAACACCCTTGGTTACTTTCCGAACAGACGCTACAACTGTCATAGTTGTGTGGTGGCACCTGGCCACGCCCACTTTGAATACAATGTAACCTCACTAGGTTAGCTTCCACAGATCGGACATCCTGACTTTGACGCCGAGTGGGATTCCTATTACTGATACTAATCTGCTGAGTATCTTTATCCATATAGATTGGCATCCACCAGTGATTTAACAAGTGCTGAAGTGCCTCCTGGACAAGGGTACAACCTCGATCATTTTCGCAACCTGCTTTACAGCTTTGATAGTCATGTGATATTAAGAATCCGAGTCGGACCTGCTCAGCATGTAACTCTACCAGGTTGGTATTCATTACGCGAATATCAAAGATCTGAACCATGTTGATCTGATAAGGGTTCCTATCATGGTAGTCTTGGATCCACCCAAGATCCACCTGACGCTAGAGGGCCTCTTGTATGAAAGAGCATCCCTGTTTGTTTACCGAGCAAGTCAGACAGGAACTGTAATCGTGCCGCGGCAGATTATGATACTGGCTTTGCCTTGAGTGCATCGCCACCAAGTTGACATTCATTGCACGGATGTCATGATTCTGAATGACGTTGGAGTTCGTATAGACCACGTTAACTCCACGAACTTGGTACTCTTGGATCCATCCGAGATCCATCTGTTCCTGTAGAGCTGCTTGCACTACAGAACATCCTTGGTTGTCTTTAGAGCAGATATCACACTGGTGATAATTATGAGGTGGCACATGGCCATATCCACTCTGTCTACGATGCATCTTGACCAGATTAGTTTTCAACAAGAATACATTATGAATTTGATAGACATCATTAGTCTCTCCTTCTATCAAATTGACTGCAGCCTTCTCGTGTTGAGGCAGCGGGTTCGTGAGAACATTAGGATTCGTATCTTTGAAGGATAAGACCCCGCTCCTAACAAGTTTTTGTACGTCTGAATTGAAATTGAGACAAGTCTCTATGTTATGCCCTGATCCTCCTTGATGATAAGGGCAAGTTTGATCCACCTTAAACTAAAAAGGCGGATTTTCCGGTACTGTAAGAGGAGACTTAGTCTGAACGTGCCCCTTAGCTAGTAGTAATGGAAATAGTTCTGCATACGTCACGGGTATAGGATCAAATCCTGGTGGCCATGTTGTACGGTTGTTGTTATATGGAGGACGAGCCTGCTGAAGAGGCTGTTGTGTCCTTTGTTGATTAGGTTGGCTTTACGCAACCTGAGGTTGATACGTAGGAATAGGCACAGGGTTGATAGCAGGAGTCACAGCTGCTACCGGTTGATAACGTCGCCTTTGCTTTCCGAGAGAGATATTCCCAATATCTTGCTCTTTTTTCTTAGGGAGAGCACTACCGTATTTTTTAGTACCGCTCGTCGATCCAGTGTCTTTCACCAAACGTCCTTCTCGGACGGCTTCCTCAAGACGTACGCCCATGCCGACCATTTCGGTGAAATCACTGTGCGCACTGACAACCATTCGGTCATAGTAAAATGAGTTTAAGGTCTTTAAGAAGATCTTTGTCATCTCTTTTTCCTCAAGAGGTGGACAAATTTGAGCGGCAATTTCACGCCACCTTTGGGCGTACTCCTTAAAGGTTTCCTTGTCCTTTTGCGACATCGATCTGAGTTGATCTCTGTCGGGTGCCATGTCCAAATTGTATTTATATTGTTGGACGAAGGCAGTACCAAGATCTCTGAATGTACTGATCGTAGTACGGTTTAAACCCATGTACCATTTGAGTGCGGCACCGGTTAAACTATCCTGAAAGTAGTGAATCAGCAGGTCCTGATTCTCAGTCTGAGCTGACATACGCCGAGCGTACATCACCAGATGGCTTTGAGGGCAAGAGTTACCCTTGTACTTTTCAAAGTCGGGCACTTGAAATTTGTGCGAGACTTTCACATTTGGGACCAAGCAGAGGTCTACGGCGTCCTTTCCAAATAAATCCTGACCGCGAATGGCTTGCAGTTCCTTCTGAGTTTCCAAGAGCTGTTCCTGGAATTCATCCATTCGGTCAAACATAGTTTCCTTCCTACCAGAAGGTGTCTGTGGAATCTATCCTTCTAGGACAGTGTGCACCACAGGGGGTGGTACCGTGACTACGACAGTGAGTCTTGGCATTTCCCAAAGTTTGTAACCTTCAGGAGTCTTTAGTATGCCCCTGGCATCTACACTTTCCTGAAGTTTGTAACCTTCAGGCCCAACGACTTCTGTTGTGATTCCCTGATCTTTAGTGATCGGCGGAACATATCCTTCCGGGATATGGTTAACAGGCATACCCCAAGGACGATCTTTCGGTATCTGATACCTAGGATCATACCTCTCCACTATGGGCGTTGAGGTGATCTCTGAGATCACATTTCTTTGTAGCTGAGCTTCTGCCATGGCTTGCATGTCGTTACGAAGCTTTCTCATATCTTCTCTCAGAGCGTCGATCTCTTCTTTTAACTCTCTGTTTTCTTCCTCAAGATCATCCATCTTTTTCTGACGATTGGCCCGAGTATTATACGAATGAGACAGTTTGACTCTAGAACCGAGACACAAATGTGAGATTCGTAGGTAAGAAGAATACGCGATGTGAGAATGATGAATGCAATGATTGTATTAATTATTTTTTGATTTAATCAAAATAAACTTCGACAATTAGATTACAAATATCAAACAGTGGGGAAACCCCTTTTTATTGAATTCGAAGGATTACAAAAGCAGAAATACAGTAGATTACAAGGTGAAAAAACAGAAACTTAAGCTAATGGGTCCCGAGTCCTCTCTGAAGAGAAATCGGGGGCTGATTCTGGTATCTTCCTTTTCTTTGACCGGGGCTCTTGGGCCGTTGTCGGGTTGTCATTCCTTTGCCAGGTGAAAAGAGCAAGAAAATTCCTTTGGTCATCTTGATTCTCTACAGCATGCTGCTCCAAAATTTCAATCAGAGCATCCTTATCTTTCAGTAATTGCTGTATTTTGATGCACTCTACGTCGAGGGCGCGGTACTTGTTTTTCCAAGACCTTCTCTCCCTTTGAACTTTGTTGAGAGTAACCTGAAGCTTTTTAGTTTCCGTCATGAAATACATGACAGATTTCCTCGGCGGAAGAATTTTGTACGGAGGATAAGGCATTTTTAGCTTGAGAGCTCTAGTTTGTACCCAATGGAGATAAGGCTCCACCGAGACACAGTCTGGTTTTCCTAGAGACTCTCGTCCTTTCTTATGAACCTGCTTCCAAGCGTGCACTATTTCCATCTTTAGTGCTCTGTCGTTTTCCCCTTCCTTGAAGAAAAGACCTTCCAGATGAACACCCAGTGGGATGTGTCTCATCGGGTATCCAAATTGACGACGAACCAATACCGGGTGGTAGTTGATTCCGCCTTTAGTTCCTATGAGGGGTACATTGGGGAAGTTTCCATAACGATCAATGATCCTAATTCCCTCATAAATCCTATTACACCAATCAATGTCCGAGTTGGTAAGAGACATGATCTTCTGCGACCAACGTAAGGCACTCTTATAATCCCAAAAAGCAGCAGACTTGGGCAAGTGAGAGATAAACCATTTATAAAGCAGAGGTACATAGCATGTGATCTCCCCTCCGCTGTACAAATTCCCCAAGTGTACAGAATAATACGCATCTGCGAGCAAAGTTGGTACAGGGTTTCCAATGAGAAAAACCTTAATGGCGTTAATATCAACGAAATTATTAATGTTGGGAAACAAAAATAACCCGTAAGTGAGCAAGACAAAGATGCTTTCAAAAGCAGTCACGTTTCCTATACTGGCAAAATACAGGGCTTTCCTTGTCAAGAACTGGGCTGGCAAACCTTGGATGCCACCCTTAGTAGTTAGGTGAGTCCTGACCTCAGACTCGTCCAAATGAATTGCTCTTGCAATGATCTGATTCTTCGAAATTTCTTCCAGTCCAGAAAATAGAGCTCGATCTGTAATGTGTAGATTGATCAGGTGAGAATACTCCTCCAGCGTTGGTGCGAGCTGGTAATCCGGGAATGTGAAACAGTGATAAACTGGATCATAAAACTGAATGAGCGTATCCATGATTCCCTCAATCACATGGACTCTTAACAGTGGTAGCAAACCTCCGTGCTTGGCTCTAAAAGCCTCAGGGTTAGTGATCATCCTCACTAACCTTCTCAAATCCTCTAGTTTTGGAACCTTGAAGGTATACTGGTGAGTTCTCCTTCTACCGAAATCCATTAGTGCAATCCTTTTCTCTGATATTTGCAATCACAGTCTTAGTTTATTTTGAAAAAAAAACAGAGAGACTAGAGAAGAATTTTTTTGAATGTTTTATTAAATGAATGCATGAATGCAGCACACAAAAACATAGAAAAAACATGGGGTCAAAGGGTCGTTGTCATGAAGTCAAGGCTCTACCCATCCCCAAAGGTTCATACTAGGGTGATATTTTGTACCTGTACTCATTATCATCAGCTTCTCCCAGGAAACTAAAACAACAAGCGGATCGCCAGCGAGTTGTAGAGCAATCTTAGAGTAAGTGCCATTCACCGAGAATAGATCACCAGCCTCAAATGAGGGTAGTATCGCGTAACAACTATTTCCGATAGTTTCCGCACTACGAGAGGGTTTGGCTCCTCAGCTTCTCAGACTTAACAACCGGCCCATTGTCTAGGTGAGAGAATGGATTGCGTTGGTCAGCCTCCACTGAGGTTGATGGTCGACCACGTCGCCATCACTTATCTTAAGTGTATACTCAATCTTTTCACATGCGGCATCACACGCATTCCCATTAGCAGAAAAATAAACATGTATCAATTAGGAAAAGCAGTATATATATTTGTCCTAAACATCCTAGACTTTTAAAGCTATGAATCCTAAGTTCCTGATAGAAAATGGGTTCCCCGACGGAAGCCCCAATCTGTGGTTTTCACATAAGTGAAGAGAAGCAGGATCGTGCCTAGATCTAACTTTGAAGGGCCCCACGGTGGGCGCCATTTTTCTGTAGCGAGCGATTTTGGACGCGGTTCTTAAGCGCTGGTCGCTCTCTGCGGTTGAGCCTACTACAGGTCGATTCATTTTTTATCCTATTGTGAGCTGAATAAGGAAGGGAAATAGATGTCTCCAATTAACCCTGCTTGCATACTGAGTTTAAACAGCGGTCTGTTAAGTTACGAATGCTATCAATGTAGGGGGGCCTTTGTACTGGTTATTTGTATTTTCGCCAATACTGTTTTCTTTCTTTTTATCTAGGCTGAAGGTTTCTGGCGGGGAACAAGGAGTAGGATGTTAGGACTGATTTTTTTGAATTACTGCTTTCGATGGATGGAGATATGGGATTTGGGTTTTTTATTTAGTGTGCTCGCTAAGATCTTTTCTTTCGATCTTATGCCTACGTATTCCCGTTTACCGAAATAGGGAAATCAGAGCGTTCGTAGTTCCCCTATTCTATGGGAGGAAATGGGTGTTTTTGGTGTCTTGTTCAAAGCCCAAGACGTGAAGCGAAAGGTGATTTGTATCTTGTTCAAAGCCCAAGATGTGAAGCTAAAAGGGTTGGACTTTAGAGAGAATTTGTCATCTCTAAAGAGAGGGTTGTATGTCACAACTGTTTTATAAAGGAGAATTACTTTAACCGAGATATGCAAATCCGGCAATGCCATAATTTCCTTTAAAGGGGATTTTAACCTGAAGACTTTAAATCAGTGTAGAGCAATGCTATCTTTCCTTAGGAATTTCTCATGCTAAAAGAGGGACAGTGGCATGGATGTAGACGATCCAGAGGCTTGCCGCTTACAGTAATTAGATGAAAGGGGAAGGAGTTGTTGATGTTTGTGTACTGTGAACGAGGCACAACTTTGATGCTAAGAGGTTAATTGGATTAACCAGTGGTTTTCTTATACAAAGCCTAAGAGGAGGCTACTATGTGTCTCGTACAAAGCCCGAGAGAGAGGCTAAAAGGTTTTTTTGGCTCAATAAGAACATTTTTGTATCTCGTATAAAGCCCGAGATGGAGGCGAAAGGGGTGATTGACTCAACGAGGGAGTCTCTTATGTGTCTCGTACAAAGCCCGAGAGAGAGGGTAAATGTTGTTTGAATCCCCTGGGGAGAATTTTGGTATCTCGTACGAAGCCCGAGATGGAGGCTAAACGTTTGCTTCACTGGGAAGAATCATTGTACAAAGCCCAAGAGAGAGGCTATGATTACTGTTTCAGTCGAGTGACAGATCCAATATACTGATTTTAAAGAGAAAATCAATTCTTATATGAGTAACACTGTGCTCAAGGATTTGCTTTGAGGACCAGGGTTATTCCTGTTCTTTAAGGAAACGGGAAATCCAAAGGGTATTGAGACTGTCCGAGTCTGTGGGTTTCCTTCCTATTTAACGAAGAGGTCACTTGAGAATGTCTTTGAGACTCAAGGAAGTTAAACTGTCCAAGTCTAGAGTTTTATCTTTTGTACTATGCTTTGAGAAATAGTAGTAGACTCTTTGAAAGGACTGTTCTATGGAGATGACTAAGTTCTGTTCCTATACCTCTAAGAGGTCGTCGGGACAATTTGTACGAAGCCCAAGAGGAGGCTGGAAACTTTTAAGAAGCCGATCGGTCCTTGTACGAAGCCCAAGAGGAGACTATCATTCCCGGAGGAAGAGATCATTATACGAAGCCTAAGAGGAGGCTGTGAATACTTCTAAGAAGCTGTAGGGTCCTTGTACTAAGCCCAAGAGGAGGCGGGGTTGCTTTTAGGAAGCCTGTGGGTCCTTGTACGATGCCCAAGAGGAGGCAGATGCTTTTAAGAAGCCCGTGGGTCCCCAAACCCCGAGAAATTTAAGGCAATGCTATTCACCGAGAATAGATCAAAGTCAGGAAAGTCTGAGAATTTGGAAGAAACTCAAAGATGCCATTCACGGAGAATACATTCATCTTGGGGAGTAGAGTTTCTTGACGATTCCTAATGAGGACAGCCGAAGAGAAGACTGTATCTGGTGATCCTATTGGGGATCTAGTTGTCTATTTCTACGAATAAACGAAACGGAGTCACCTAGTTCTAGACGTAGTTGCCAGGGAAACTCTGAATATCTATACTATTATTACACAGTTGATATGAGTTTATGAAAGAAGACTTACAGCGAAACAGCCCCACAATACAGTTATATGTATATGAAAGCGGTAAATGAAAGCGTATAAACACTTACTCGGTTGTAGAGCTTCCATGCTGTTTGGTTAGTTGTTCAACAAAGAAAGATTGAAAACAACAATATATTCAAAATAAAATGAGAAAGTGCTTTGAAAAAGAAAGATTTGGGTCTTACAGCTCAAGGAGAGGCCCAGGGTTTTATCAGTGATCGCACTGTTGAATTTGTACAGAGGGACTTATACAAGTGACTGAGGCCCAAAAATATTTTCTATACAAAGGGGTGGGTCTTACACTCTACTAGAGGCCCAAAAAGGTTTAAAGAAAAAGAGTGGGGCTTATAACACGAGGGTAGGCCCAAAAGGTTATTTTGCAAAGGCGACGATCGCGCCGTTTATTTGAAAATGTACAGAGGGACTTATACAACGAATGAGGCCCAAAAATATTTCTGTACAAGTGGGTTGGGTCTTACACTTTCTCAAGAGGCCAAAAAAGGTTTAAGAAAAGAAATGGGTCTTACTACTCGAGGGTAGGCCCATGGTTATTTTTCAAAAGGGCGACGATCGCGCCGTTTGTTTTTTACGGTATCGGGACTTATACAATACACTGAGGCCCAGATGATTTGGTAAAAAAAAAGGATTGGGTCTTACACTCTATTAGAGGCCCAAAAAGGTTTTGAAAATGATTTATGAGGGTTGAATTAATCCAAAACCCTAATTTGTTTTCAAAAAATGTATTTAATTGAATAAAAATTCAATTAAAAGGATCAAAATTGTTTAACACATGGAAAACAAATTGTGATCTTGGATTAATGCTTCAAAAATTAAGTATTGACCTACAAAATAATTAGAAAGCATTAAAAGTTGCAAAATCAATGTCGAAAGAATATTTAAAATGTCAAAAACAATTAAAATATTAATTCTTTGCAAAAATATCAATTATATGAAATAAATAATATTTTTGGGATTTTTTGATAAAATAAAATATTTTAACATTTTTGTGAATTATTAAAAAAAGAATCAACTCAAAATCATTAAAACTCAGAGAGAAATTAATTTTTGAATCAATTAAACAAAATCACAAAATTCAAATATTTGAATTATTCAAAAATGGCGCCAAGAACACGCGCGTGTTCTGGGTTTGGCTGATTTGCATTTTCTCCTCAATCTCACTGAATACTGGATTATAACATGCAATCCACATATCATTATGCTCGTCTCAACCTCACGATCATGTCTATGTCCATTAATTTCATTTAAATTAAACATACAACAAGAAATCACGAAGAAACCTCAAGAACCCTAATTTCTGCATGAAGGCTAGGATTTTTGATACACGATTCAAATAAAGCAATTAATTGAGGGAAAACATTCCATGCATGATTATGAACATATGGCCAAATTATTGTGCAGCAAAAATTGCATGGATCATAGAGTTAGAAGAGCTCATGCTTACCACTTGCAGCTGGTGATCGTGATTTGTGTTGGAGGTGTTACAGCTAGGTTCCAATGATGTGGATAGCTTCCTTAGGTGCCAAGTGATGTGTCTGAGTGCATGGAATGGATTGAAATGGTTTGGAGTTGAAGATGGCACCCTAACTGCAAAACTGTCAAGAACTTGAGCGATTGGCTGGTGATTTTGTGAAATCAGTGTTCTAGATGTTATGTGAGTGTTTGGATCACTTCTATATGATGTATGTGAGGTGTGTGAGTGATTGGTTTGATTGGAAAAGCTCTCAAACTCAAAACCCGATAGCTACCTTGCTAAGAAAGGCATTTTTGCCAAGAGAAAGAGATTTTGAGGAAAGCATCTGTTAGATGGCTTTGGTGTACTCAAACTGATCACAATTAAGCTCTATTTATAGTAGAGCAAGTTTGTTTTGCAAGGAATAGTGAATGGCAGCTGTTAAGTAGGATTGGCCAATGTTGGCAAATGAAAATCCAAGTCTCCTCTAGATATTGACTAGAGGTTAGGGCACAAAGCTTTGGTCCCCTTGGTCTTGGATAAGTCTTGACTGATTTCAGATGAGAATGGCTCAGTCCATGCCACCTTGATTCTTCCATTGAATGCTTCAATCCAAATTTGGAGTCTTGTCCCTATTTTGGCCATTCTAGGTTCAACATGTTATTTCTTGTTCCATGGACTTTTGAGGCTTGGCTCAGTGATTGTCCCTTTTAGATTCAATCCTCAGATGTGTCCAAGTGGATAGGAGCATTTGAATTTGGCTGATTTTGACAAATCGAGCAAAGTTGCAAATTCTGCCTTGCCTTTGACAGATTTCAGCAAGGCAACTTTCCAATGTCATATCTCATGACTCAAATGGAATTTGGCAATGTTCTTGGCCATTTTGGAAAGACCTTACATGATATAACAACTGTTTGAACCCATTTGGTTTTGATCTCTTTTGAATCCAAGTGAAAAATCCCCCTACATTTGGCAAAAACTGAAGGCAGATTCTGACTTAGTGAAAATTTCACTAAGTGTTGGAAAAAGTGACATTTTCACTTTTCAGCCATTTTGATCACTCCATAACTCAAAATCCTTAATGAATTGGACTTAGGCCTAGTTGAAGTTTTTGTAGAGGGCAATGAGATCTACAAACCAAGCTTTGGATGGGAAAAAATGGCCTTGTGGTTTAGGAGTTATGATCCTTCAAAGTTAGTACCCTTGTCACTTTATTTTTAACTTAGAAAATTTTCTAAGTTTTTATGGTTACCCCTTTTACAAGTTATCCAACTTTTCTTGATTTTTCTTGATTAATGATGATTCAAATCATACATTAACATCATTTTAGGGTTAAAAATCCATTTTGGTGAAAAATCTCAAAAAGTCAAAGTTGACTTTTGTGCACAGTTGACTTTTTATCAGATGAATTCCAAACTGTGCAATTCTTCATGAAATCATGTCCTTGACCTAAATCAAACTTGATGGGCATATTCCATGGGTGTCATAGGGTATATTGAATCATGTCCTAGGGTTCGGGAGCATGTCTTGGTCAAAAGTCAAAGTTACAGTTGACTTTTTCCTTAAAACCCTAATTGTGGTGCAGATGAAATTGAGACTTGTTGCTCAAATTTCTTGGACTAATCCATTGTTCCAAATGGATCAATATAGTTCATTAGAGACCCTCAAACCCTCCTTTGAGGTCTTGGCTCATGATTTGCCCAAAAAGTCAACTTAGGGGTGAATTAGGTCAAGAAACCCTAATTCCTGATTTTTGATGTAGGCATCCCCTGAGGTCAAATTGACTTGATGATTGGGTCCATGAGGTTCCATGGAGTACATTAGGTTGTGTTTTGGATCATTGGCTTATGCCCAGATGAAATTTTCCATCTGGAGGCCCGGTCGACCAAAACCCTAATTTGGTGATACTGGCGATCTTGAGACTTGATCCACCTAGAAGGGAGCTGCCTTGTGCTTAATCCATGAAATGGGAGTCCTTTTGATCCATTGTGGATGTTTGAGAGGTTAGACAAGTTGAAGATCAAGTTATTCCTTGATCGATCCTTTGTCTAAGGCTCTAAGAGGGCTTAAAACCCTAATTCTGATTGCAGTGAATGCTCAACAATTCCTTGAGGAGATTGATGGGACACAAAGGTACATCCATATTGTGATGATGATTGACACAATGATGGGACATCTTAGTGGTTAAAATTTGTGGTATGACACTGAGCAACCTCGCCTCCAGTTTATTTCTAGATTGAAGCCTGCCCTTGACCACTTTGATAACTTGAACCTCTGATAAGACTAGAGAAACTTTCGGCAAATGTTACTCTTCCCCATTGAAGACGATATCTTCACTTTCCCGAATTAAGGAAAATCCCCAGAGAAAGCCTCTTAATCAGAGATTTGACAATACAACAGTTTTTCTCCAAAAAATCTGCTGACGAAAAGGTCATCAACACCTCAAAATTGGATCACATCATATGGCATTTCTCTGAGAAGATCTCCGAGAAAAGTATGATGTAATATCTCCAAGCCGAAATAGTCCCTCAAGAGACTCGTTTTCCCCAGATAGAGTCAACAAATGGCATCTCCAACAGAGAAGTTTGTACCCCTCTACAATTCAGACAGATGGGTTCCCCAGCAAGTCTGACATCAAATTTTTTCCATCAAATGGCATCTCCCCAGGAAAATTCAGCGAGAAGTTTGAGGAAAACTGCTACGAACAGCGTCCCTTGTCAAGAAAGTTTATTGACAAAAGAAACTAAGACCAGATCCTTGGTAGGAAACCAGGATCGAGGGGAAGTTCATTAAAGAAACTAAGACCAGTTCCTTGGTAGGAAACCAGGATCGAGGGGAAGTTTAAATAAAAAACTTAGACCAGTTCCTCGGTAGGAAACCAGGATCGAGGGGAAGTTCATTAAAGAAACTTAGACCAGTTCCTTGGTAGGAAACCAGGATCGAGGGGGAAGTTTAAATAAAAAACTGAGACCAGTTCCTTGGTAGGAAACCATGATCGAGGAGAAGTTTATTTCAGAAACTGAGACCAGTTCCTTGGCACAAAAACCAGGATCGAGGGGGAGTTTACCTTTTCTAAGCATCATCGCTTAGCAAAAGAAGAAGGATGCGCAAACTGTCATTCTTAACCGCTATCAAAATTTCGGGTATTTCGATATTTAATCATCTTGCACCCCGAATGCCCGAATACCTTCGCCATTCACACCTTCAGGTCCAAGAAGATTAAATAGGGGCATCTGTCATACCACAAATTTTGACCACTAAGATTTCTTATCATTGTGCAAATCATCATCACAATATGGATGAACTATTAGTCTCCCCAAAGATGGGTGAGCCTTCACTACAATCAGAATTAGGGTTTCAAGCCCTCTCTGGGTGCTTAGGCAAAGGATCAATCAAGGAATGACATGATCTTCAACTTGTCTAACCTCTCAAACATCCACAATGGATCAAGAGGACTCCCACAGTAAGAATCAAGCACAATGTTGCAGCATTCCAGGTGGATTAAGCCTTAAGATCGCAGTGTCACCAAATTAGGGTTTGGTCGACCAGGGCCTCCAGATGGGAATTTTCCCCTGAGCATGAGCCAATGCTTCAAAGCATAACCATAATATACCCCATGGAACCTCATGGACCCAATCATTAAGTCAATTTAACCTCAGGGGATGCATTCATAAAAAAATCAGGAATTAGGGTTTCTTGACCTAATTCACCCCTAAGTTGACCTTTGGGACAAATCATGAGCCAAGACCTCAAAGGAGGATTTGAGGGTCTCTAATACACCACATTGATCCATTTGTAATAATGAATTGGTCTAAGAAGCTTGAGAAATACGTTTCAGTTTCATCAGAACTACAATTAGGGTTTTGAGGAAAAAGTCAACTATATCTTTGACTTTTGACCAGGACATGCTCCCAAACCCTAGGACATGATTCAATACACCCTATAACACCTATGAAATCAATCCATCAAGTTTTATTTAGGTCAAGGACTTGATTTCATAGAGGATCGCATAGTTTGGAATTCATCCGATAAAAAGTCAACTGTGCACAAAAGTCAACTTTGACTTTTTGAGATTTTTCACAATTATGGTTCCTTAACCCTAAAATGATGTTAATGTGTGATTAGAATCATCATTCATCAAGAAAAATCAAGAAAAGTGGGATAACTTGTAAAAGGGGTAACCATAAAAACTTAGAAATTTTCTAAGTTATGGAATAAAGTGGCTAGGGTACCAACTTTAGAGGATCATAACTCCTAAACCACAAGGCCATTTTTCCCCATCCAAAGCTGGATTTGTATCTCTCATGGCACTCTACAAAAGCTTCAACTAAAACTCATTCCAATTCCTCATGGATTTTAAGTTATGGAATGATCAAAATCACAAAAAGTGAAAATGTCATTTTTTTCCAACACTTAGTGAAATTTTCACTAAGTCCGAATCTGTCTTACATTTTTCCAAATGTAGGGGCATTTTTCACTTGGATCCAAAAAGTATCAAAAGTAATTATAATCAAACAGTTGTTGTATCATATGAGGGTTTTCCAAAATGGCCAAGAACTCCATCAAATTCCACTTGAGCCATGAGATATACAATGGCAACATGCCTTGCTGAAAACTGTCAATGCAAGGCAGATTTATGCATTTTGCTCGATTTGCCAAATTTGTACAAATGAAAAACACACTTATCCATCTGAACACCTCAAGGGGAGACCAAGGAGGAACCAACTCTGATCCCAAGCCTCCCAAGTCCTTGGAACTAAAAATAGCATGCCAAACCTAGAAATCCCTAAAGAGGGGACAAGACTCCAATTTTGTTTTGGAGCATTCAATGGATGAACCAAGGTGGCATGAACTGAGCTATTTCCAACTGGATTCAGTCAAGACTTATCCAAGACCAAGGGAACCAGCAGCCTGTGCCCTAACCTCTAGTCAATGGCTAGAGGAGACTTGGATTCTCATTGATCAACATTGGCCAAACCTATGCAGCAGTTGCCATTCACTATTCCTTGCAAAACAAACTTGCTCTACTATAAATAGAGCTCATTTGTGATCAGTTTGAGTACACCAAAGCCATCAAACAAATGCTTTCCTCAAAATTTCCTTCTTCACTCCAAAATTGCCTTCCAAAGCAAGTCACTATCGAGTTTTGAGTTTGAGAGCTATTCCAATCAAACCAATCAAACACACACATCATAAACATCATATAGAAGTGATCCAAACACTCACACAACATCTGAAACACCAAAATCACAAAATCACTAGCCAATTGCTTAAGTCTTGACAGATTTGCAGTTGGGGTACCATCTCAAGTTCCAGATCATTTCCATTCATTCCAAGCATCTAGACACACTCCATAGCACCTAGGGAAGCTGTCCATATCCTTGGAACCAAGTTGTAACAACTCTAACACAAAACACAATCACCAGCTACAAGAGGTAAGCATGAGCTCTTCTAACTCTATGATCCATGCATTTTTTGCTGCACAATAATTTGGCCATATGTTCATAATCATGCATAGAGTGTTTTCCCTCAATCAATTGCTTTGTTTGAATCGTGTATGGAATTTCTAAACCTTCATGCAAATTTTAGGGTTCTTGAGGTTTCTCTTTGATTTCGTATTCCATGTTTAAAATAAATGAAATTAAAGACCATAGACATGATCGCGAGGTGAAAATGAGTAGATTGATATGTAGATTGCATGATATCATCAAGTATTCAGTGAGATTGGATAGAAAACATAAATATGCAGAAACAGAGGGTGGCGCGTGTTCTTGCCATGTTCTTGGCGCCATTTTTGAACATTTGAATATTTGAATTTTGTAATTTTATTTAATTGATTCAAAAATCATTTTCTCTTCGAGTTTTAATGATTTTGAGTTGATTCTTTTTTTAATAATTCACAAAAATGTTAAAATATTTTATTTTCCCAAAAAATCCCAAAAATATTATTTATTTCATATACTTGATATTTTTGTAAAGAATTAATATTTTAATTGTTTTTTGACATTTTAAATATTTTCTCCCTCTTGATTTTTCAAATTTTAGTGATTTCTAATCATTTTGTGGATAGAAACATAATTTTTGAAACATTAATCCAAGATCACAATTTGTTTCCACACGTGTTTAAAAATTTTGATCATTTTAATTGAATTTTTATTCAATTAAAATACATTTTGAAAACAAATTAGGGTTTTTGATTAATTCAACCCTCATCAAACTTTTTCAAACACTTTGGGCCTCTAATAGAGTGTAAGACCCAACCCATTTTTGAAAACAAAATATTTGGGCCTCAGTCATTGTATAAGACCCACTGTGCTTTCAAAACCCTCGGCGCGATCGCCGTTTTCAAAACAAATAACCCTGGGCCTCTCCTTGAGCTGTAAGCCCCACCACTTGTACAAAAATAAATCATTGGGCCTCTAATAGAGTGTAAGAACCAACCCCCTTTAACCAAAACCTTTTGGGACTCAATGCATTGTATAAGACCCAGTACGTTAAAGAAACCTCGGCGCGGTCGCCAGTTCAAAAAAACAAATCATCTGGGCCTACCCTCGTGTTATAAGCCCCATTCTTTTTCTTTAAACACCTTTGGGCCTTTTGAGAGAGTGTAAGACCCATCCCTTTGTATAGAAAACCTTTTTGGGCCTCAGTCACTTGTATAAGTCCCTGTACAATTTCAAAACAACAGTGCAATCACTGTTAAAACATTGGGCCTCTCCTTGAGCTGTAAGCCCCAACAATCTTTTCAAAGCACTTTCTCCTTTGATTTTGAATATAATATTGTTATCAAAGCTTTCTTTGTTGAACAACTAACCAAACAGCATGGAAGCTCTACAACCGAGTAAGTGTTTACCCGCTTTCTTTATCCGCTTTCATATATATATAACTGTATTGTGGGGCTGCTCACTGTAAGTCTTCTTTCACAAACTTTTATATACTCGTCAAATATCAATTGTGTAATACTAGTATAGTTATTTAGATTTTTCCCCGGCAACTACGTCTAGCACTAGGTAAAGCTCTGTTGGTCACTCTTAAATATAGTCAAAACTAGATCCCCATAGGATTACCAGACACAGTCTTCCCTCCTCTTGGGGTTAAACAATATGGAGACGTGAAAGGCAGCATTCTCAGTGAACCCTTTCTCAGACTGTCACCTTAGCAATCGTCAAAGAGACTCTACTCCCCAGAGATGATCTTTTCTCCGTGAATGGCATCTTTTGCGTTTCTTCTAAATTCTCGGACTTTCCTGGCTTGATATATTCTCGGTGAATGGCATGTCTTGAACTTCTCGGGGTTTGGGGACCCACAGGCTTCTTAAAAGCATCCTCGCCTCCTCTTGGGCATTGTACAAGGACCCTTCGGCTTCTTAAAAGCTCTCATGCTTTCTCTTGGGCTTAGTATAAGGACCCAGAGACCTTTATAGCTATAGGAACAAAACCTAGTCATCAATTTGCTAGAGCTGTATTTCTGAGTCAAGTGTCAGACCAGTTAATGGGTTAACCTTCATCCCTTAACATACCAGCCTTTTCTTGGGCATTATACAAAGATCATTTACTATCCAAGAATCGATTTCTCCCAAACACCAGTAGACTTGGACAATCTCAATACCCTTTGGATTTCCCGTTTCCTTAAAGAACAGGAAATAACCCTGATCCTCTGATCAATCCCAAAGTACAACAATACCTTTAATCGTTCCCTTCATAAGAATTGATTTTCTCTTTTATCCAACATATTGGACCTGTCAATGAACTGAAACAGTCACCAGCACTTTCAGCCTCCATCTCGGGCTTCATACGAGATAAAAAAACACTCTCTTGTTGAGTATAAAAGACCCTCATGTGGAGTCAAACCTTTTAGCGTTCGTCTTGGGCTTCGTATAAGACACATATAAAAGCACTCTCTTGTTGAGTCAGTCACTTGTTAGAACTCTCTTGTTGAGTCAACCCTTTTAGCCTTTCTCTCGGGCTTCGTACGAGACACCTAAAAACACCCTCTTGTTGGGTTAATAGTCTCCTCTTAGGCTTTGTATAAGAAAACCCCGGTTGAGTCAATCAACCTTTTAGCATCAAAATCTGTCCCTCGTTCACAGTATACAAACATCAACAACTCCTTCAATCTAATTGCTGTAAGCGGCAAGCCTCTGGATTATTTACATCCACGCCACTGTCCCTCTTTTAGCATGAGAAATTCCTAAGAAAAGATAACATTGCTCTAAACTGAGTTAAAGCCTTCTCCTTCAGGTTAAAAATCCCATATAAAGGAAATTATGGCATTGCTGGATTCACACATCCCAGTTAAAGTAATTCTCCTTTATAATCAGTCACCCTAACAGTTGTGAGAAACAGACCAAATATCCCCTTTTAGAGATGACAAAGTCTCTCTAAAGTCAAAACCCTTCAGCTTCACATCTTGGGCTTCGAACAAGATACAAATAGACCCTTCATCTTCACATCTTGGGCTTTGAACAAGATACAAACCACATTTAGCTTCACATCTTGGGCTTTGAACAAGACACCAAAACAATCTCTTTCCTCCCATAGAATAGGAGGAACTACGATCGCTCTGATTTCCCTGTTTCATCAAACGGGAATACGTAGGCATAAGATTGGAAAAATCTTAGCGAGCATACTAATCAAAAACCCAAAATCCCGTACCTTCATACATCAATCGAAAAGCATCAGTCCTAACATCCTACCAATAGCCTAGACACTGTTTTTTAACAAAATAACCTAAGAGATACCCACAATCTTAATAGCATCTGTAAACTAACAGTCATCTGTTTAAACTCAGTTTGCAAGCAGGGTTAATTGGAGACATCTATTTCCCTTCCTTCATCAGCTTCAATAGGATAAAAAATGAATCGAACTGTAGTACCCCAAAGCGATAGTGCTTCGCAACCACGCAAAAATTCGTGCTACACCATGTAACACAGATAAATTCCTCTGTTACTTATGTTATGCATGCAAACAAACTAATTGTTCTGAAAGAGCTATTTGTCGACTTCGACAATCTTCGCGATAATGGGTTTAACCTAATTGATCAACTTAATACTCAAGGATGGAAAAGTTACTTTGAAAGACTTAGAGGTCCAACCTTTGATGACCTAGTAAAGGAATTCTGGAGGCATGCTGAAACAGACGATCTTCATGTTGTATCTTTCGTTATGGATCAAAAGATCATTATCACTGAAAAATCTATTTCAGACCTACTAGGGATGCAACTCTTGGAAGGAAAAAGAATTTATGGAAAGACTGAAATATCTGACTCCATCATCAACAAAGCAATTTTCAAAAATTGTCAACCTGGGACTTCAGAGTACAAAAGCAAGAATCTGCGTGACAATCTGAGAATCTGGCATAAAATTATTCTTGGATGTATCAATCCAAGATCTCCAAAGAGTGCTGCAGATTTCTTCAACACAAATCAAAAGTACATGTTGTACTACTTGCACAAGAATGAGAAAATGTGTCTTCCATCCATTCTATTCTACTACCTGAGAGATATGGTGCGCAAGGCAAGAACAACAGCTTCACCAGATAGGAAGATTATAAACTACATTCTGTTTGGAAGACTTCTCTCTAACATCTTTGTTGAAAGCGGCCTAGTGGAGTATTTAGTCAAGGAAGCTAAGTACACAGATTATCTGACCGAAAAATTAGGAGAAGCTTTCAATGCTGTGAAACTTAAACATATGAAAATGATTATAAGTGTTGATGTGAAACCCACATCCTTCCCTCAAGACACTATGATCGAAAACAGACGTCCAGTAACGAACTACCCCTACTATCGTAAAGAAGATAATCCAACAACAATTGCTTTGTTTGTGGCTATAATGAGAGAAGAAGGGCATGACATGCCAAAAACTAGAGTTGAAGAGGTTGCTCCCAAATCTAAATACATCACGAGGAGTAAGAGGAAGTAAACTGAAGAGGATGCTGAGCCTAAGAAGAAGAAAAAGGATGAAACTAAAACCTCTAAAACTTCTAGACTGGAATCTCTTCTTCTTGAGAAAATCAATAAATCGGCTATCAATTCTTCTGGGTCCATGAATGTCACTAAGACCGTTACTGCACCATCATCATCTCAAACCACCTTTATTCCTACCTCCAATCTACAAGTGAAGTTTAAACCACCATCTTTTTCAATTCCTCCTTCAACTACCACTATCCAATCTTCACCCAACTCATCAATCAGTACCCCTATCTCGTCTGAAGCCATTCCTACCTACACCTCGTCAATAACCTCGTCAATCATTCAGCCAAATGAACAAAGTTCCATGAACCTAATCTCTGAATCTCTAGTCCTCAGTATTGAGTCTATCTCTGAGGATAGAACCTCTAAATCTCAAGAGATCGTCACCCCTGAATCACTCATAGACTCAGACACTCTAGAAGTGACATCTCTTGCTGATCAACAAATCAGTGAACATGCTCCTACTGAGATCGTTTCATCTCAGCAAACACCATATGAAGCAAATTTTTCCAAACCTAACCTTGCTTTGGTTATCTATAATGTACCACCTCAAATTTTTTTTGAAGAATGCATAGGTCAATTCAGTGAAAAGGCCTTAAACAAGTTCGCTAACTTGAGAAAAGACTTTAACTCGAGTACCAAGCCTACGGAACTTGAAAGATCCTGTCAAAACTTCCAGAAATGTTTGCACCATCCCTAACTATGGTTGCATCAACCTCACCATCTCCGTGAACTTAATCATCATTCTCCTTATGCCCTTGAGACTTTGTCAACACGCCAGACAGGATGTCTGGCACATCGTCATCACCATCTGGGGTACACAAACTTTTTTCCTATGAATATTTTCCATAATAAATTAGAATGTCATGATGGTTTCTCATATGTCCAGACTTGAGTGGAACATTACTCGTATCTCTACCAGTAACTTTAGTAGTTCCAGTGAGAACAAGTTTTGGTTCTGCAATATTATCTCTAAGTTTTAATGATATCAAATGAGTATTTGTGTATGAATAATTTTGTACAGCTAATGTTTGTTATTTGTGAGAACTTAACAAACAGGTTATGCTTCCGTAAATTGGCGCGCACATAATGCTTAAAGGAAAATACTCCGCCTATACTCTTGAAAAGCAGAACTCATTTTAAGATAATAAGAAGCTCTCAAGACTCTGATACAAAAGGAAAAGAGAACGATTTCTGAAGATCTGAAGACATAGGTTCTGATTGAACGAAGTCCAGATGCTGAAGACTTAAGCTCTCGGATCAAGGTTCTGAAGACCTAAATCAAGTCTCTACTCATGCTTCAACCAAATACTATCAGAAGCCTCTAAAGATATGAAGACAATGCACCAAGCGAACAAGGTTCTGAAGACCAAGTGCTGAAGACTCTGAAGACGCTGCTCTGAAGATTCGAAGACTTGAAATTCTCAAGAACCAAGCGATGTTTTCCCTTCTTACTCATGCTCGTAAAAAGCCCTTAAAGTTGAGAAGCCAAGAAGACAAAGCTACATAGTACAACTGTACCTCAATACAAAGCGAAAATATCTTGGTAACAATACAACGATACAATCAAAGATATTCTGACAAAAACAAGACGCGCAACACGCAAAAGTTTTTATCTGTCCTTACGCTTCTAGTCGCCAGCCTAGTTAAGCTATCATGATTACATTTCAACAGCTCTTTCTACACGGCTATAAAAGGAAGCAAAAGACTTGAAGAAAGACACACACGAACACTACTGCAATATTATTTCCATCTGAAATATTTCTTAAGTCTTTCTGGTCAAAACTTGTTTACATTATCAGCTTGTATAGAAGCGCTTGTTTGTAAACAAAATTTATTCAAACTTAGGTTTGTGTTCCTTGAGAAAGACCGCGTGGTTATATTTCTTGAGAAGTCTAGGACGTGTAGTCTTAGAGGTTGTTCCTTGAGAAAGATTGTGTGGTTGTATTTCTTGAGAAGTCTAGGACGTGTAGTCTTAGAGGTTGTTCCTTGAGTAAGACCTGTGAGGTTGTATTACTTGAGAAGTCTAAAACTTGAGAGATTTAGAGGTTGTGTTAGTCACCAATGTTTTGGCTAGTGCATTGTACTGTTTTGATTGAATAGTGGATTAAGACCTCGTTGAGAGAGGCGAAATCACCTTGGCGGGTGGACTAGACTAACTTGAGTATTTCTCAAGTGAACTAGTATAAACATAACGTGTTATCGTGTTGTGATTCAGAAAGGTTTTTATTGATAAATGAAAGAGTCTTATAAAAACATGTTTTCCTAAAAGAAACAATTTTATTTTGAAAAACCAATTCAAACCCCCCTTTCTTGTGTTTTTCACACCTTCAGTTCCAACTTTACCAACTACCCTATCATGATTTTCACCAATCATGTGAGAAGGGACTCTTGAATCAAAACCACTATAGGTTATTCAAAATTGGGAGGACCTTCAGCCTGAGCATCAACCTTCCCTTTAATGACACAATCCTCATGAGATAATTCAGACTATAGAGTACGATATTGAGATATCTTATCTGACATTTTAGAAGGTTTTTCTTTATCAATCTTGAAACCTTGTAAGCCCTTGATATCTTCCTCAGATATGACCTTCTTTATATATTTTTTTTTTACTTTTGTCGGTGACATCACATTTGGAAATGTAGAAGTTCATATTCCATTTTTGTTCACTCATGTGGTTTATGTCGATCCTTTTGACAAATGTTCCTTTTCTCAGTAACACCTGACTATGATTTGACAAGTTCCTTAAGTATTTTAATCTTCCCTTTTCTTTATTGCTATGAGTGACATGAATAGTCTTTTACTTAGACACGTCTTTGGTACCCTCGTTATTACAATATTGTCATTCAATTTAGGAACCTATTTACGTTGTATGAGCTATGTGGCTAGTTGAAGCGGCATTAGAAGACAACTTCTTCTTTTCTTGGACTTTCTTGTATATTATGTTCATCAGCTTTGATGGACTATCAAGCCATGGATATTCATGCAGATCTAAGAATAAGACTTTATATGTCCAAATTTACAACAATGATGGCATTTTAGAGGTAGTTCATGTTAGTTCTTGGATTGGCTAGAATTTTGGTAAAACAAAGTTGTGCAATGTTGATGTCACATGGTTGATGTCTTAACATTGAGTCTTAACATTGAATAATGTTAGGTGTTTTAGTTGTTGAAGTTTTGAAGTCTGATGTCACATGCGATGTCATGACATCAGATATGCAGATCAGTAAAACATCAGGTTTGAGATGTTTTTAGGGTTAAGTGTTTTAGCTGGAATTTGGGAGAGCTGGTAGAGTAATTGGATGCGAATATCTTGGAGAAGATATTTTCTGTTACAAACATATTTGATGCAGATTTGTAGGAGCGTTTAAAGGCTGAAGATTTAAGAAGATTTTGAGAGAGAAAATATGTTGAAGATTCAGTTTTAAATAACAAATCAGGTCAGATATTGTAGTAGATCCAAGATCAAATCAAATTGCTATATAAAGCGTATCAATCCTTTGAAGAAAGTGACGAAGAAAGAGTGCTAAAGACTGAGAGTCGTTTGAGTCTTCGTGTTTGTATTGTAAACCATTCTAGTGTGAATTGGTGTTATTGTTTTGAGTTGTTCTTGATCAAAGTTGTGAAGCAGAATCAAGTTGTGTTTCTTAAAGTGTGTGATCTTTGAATTATATCACTGAAGTGATTTAGGGATTGAGTAGTGTTCTCATACCTAAGTGGTCTCTTAGGTAGAAGGTTCATTAAGTAGTGATTAAGTTTAGGAGATGTCAACTGGGTTGTTGAGTCTGTAAATTAATTCTACTGATAGTGAAATTCATCCCTGGCTTGGTAGCCCCCAGAGTAAGTTGTTTAACTGAACTGGGTGAACAATTCTTTGTGCCTTTTCAGTTGTGTTATTTTGTCCATTGCAGAGTGTGTTGTTGTGACATCACACGTAACATCACATATCTGGTACCAGAATTTCAATTGGTATCAGAGCAGGCATCCTGCTCTGAATCTGGGTGAGATCTAGGGCTGATACTTTCTGGTAAAGATGGACAACGAGGTTGGTGGATTTGTGAATAGCCCCCTATTTTGGATGGCGCTAATTATGAGTATTGGAAGCCAAGGATGATTACCTTTTTGAAATCCTTGGATAGCAGGGCTTGGAAGGCTATCATAAAAGAATGGAAAACACCTGTTGTTGTTGAGAAGGATAATGCTGGGAAAGAAAAAGAAGGCAGCTCAAAACTCAAACCCGAAGAAGAATGGACCAAGGAAGAAGACGAGCTTGCCCTTGGTAATTCCAAAGCCTTAAATGCTATTTTCAATGGAACTGGTAAGAACATATCTAGGTTGATCAATACCTGTGAAGTTGCCAAGGAAGCTTGGGACATCTTGAAGACTACTCATGAAGGAACTTCAAAGGTTAAGATGTCAAGACTTCAACTTCTGACATCAAAGTTTGAAAGTCTAAAGATGAATGAAGATGAAACTATTCATGACTTTCATATGAGTATTCTTGAGCTGTCCAATGCCTCTAGTGCTCTTGGAGAAAAGATGACTGAAGAAAAGCTGGTGAGGAAAATCCTTAGATCCCTTCCCAAGAGGTATAAGATGAAGGTGACTTCAATTAAAGAAGCTCAAGACATTAGCAAAATAAGGGTTGATGAGCTTACTGGATCTCTTCAAACATTTGAGCTAGGGTTAAGTGAAGAGGAACCTGATAAGAAGTCCAAGAGTATAGCTTTGGTTTCCAGTTCTGAAGAAGCCAAGAAAGGGAAAGAGGATGATTCTCAGGAGGAGTTGTCTCAGGCTATTGCTTTGCTGGGTAAATAGTTCAACAAAGTTATGAAGAGGATAAATAGGAGTTATAATCCCAATGTCAAGAACATTACCTCTGACATCAACAGATCAGGAGAACAAGGGAAGAAGTCTAAAGATGAAGAAAAATCCAGTAATGACAAAGGGATACAATGCTTTGAGTGTGAAGGGTATGGACATGTCAAGAAGGAATGTCCTACTTTTCTAAAGAAGCAGAAAGGGGTATCAGCTTCTTGGTCTGACAGTGAGAGTAAATCTGAAGAAAATTCAGCTAAACTTGTTAGAGCTATGGTTAGGGTTTATGAGTCAGATGATGAGTCTTGTGATGATGAGGTTACTTATGATGAACTTGCTGTCACTTATAAATATCTTTTCATAAGAAGTGAACAAGTGTGTCTTGAAGGAGAAGAGCTGAAGAAAACCATAGTACAGTTAAAAGCTGAAAAGACTGAACTTGAAGCTGAAGTCAATATGCTTAACTATAAACTGGACTCTATGACCAAAACTGTCAGAATGTTGAACAATGGTACTAATGCGTTAGACAACATTCTTAGTATTGGGAAGATGGCTGCAGACAAATGTGGTTTGGGATTCACCAGTGATGCAGGTTCTATCACCTCAAAACCAGTGATGTTAAAACAGATGTTAAAACATCATGACAGAACTCCATCTAAGAAGAAATACAGACACTGGATATGTCACCATTGTGGATGTTTTGGACACATTAAGGCTTATTGTTATAAGCTACATGGATATCCACAGAAGGCTCATCGGTTGTTCCCAAATAGAACTGTTATAAAGGAAGGCAGGTTACCAAGCCTAAGAAGCAATGAGTCCCTAAAGTTAAGGTTACCAGCTTGATAGCTCACACTTCTTTAAGGGTTTCTACTAAAGAAGATTGGTACTTTGACAGTGGGTGTTCAAGGCACATGACTGGAGTAAAGAATCTGTTGGTAGATGTGAAGCTTCATTCTTCAGGATATGTTACATTTGCTGATGGGGTCAAAGGAGAGATAAAGGGGATTGGTAAACTAAACTGTGTTGGTGCTCTCAGACTGGAGGATGTTCTTCTTGTTAAAGGACTGACAACTAATTTGATTAGCATTAGTCAACTTTGTGATCAAGGATTAAAAGTAGACTTTACAAAGTCTGAATGCATTGTCAAAGATGATAAAGGAGAAGTCATTATGAAGGGAGACAGGTCTAAAGACAATTGTTATCTTTGGGTGCCACAAGACTCAAATTCTCCCACTTGTGTTTTTGCTAAAGAAGATGATGTCAAAATCTGGCATCAGAAGTTGGGACATCTTCACCTAAAGGGAATGAAGAGAATCATCTCCTCAAAAGCAGTCAGAGGAATTCCCAAACTTAATATTGAGGAAGGAAAAGTGTGTGGAGACTGTCAAAAAGGGAAGCAGACAAAGATGTCTCATCCGAAGCTTCAACATGACACCACCTCCAAGGTCTTGGAACTACTTCATATGGACTTGATGGGACCTATGCAGGTGGAAATTGGAAAGAAATATGCATATGTAGTTATGGATAACTATTCAAGGTACACCTGGGTGAGCTTCATCAAAGACAAATCAAAGGTGTTTGATGTTTTTAAAGATCTTTGTCATAGACTCCAAAGAGAAAAGGAGAGTAATGTTATCAGGATAAGAAGTGACCATGGAAGAGAGTTTAAGAATAGCAAGTTTGAATAATTTTGCTCTGCTGAAGGTATAAGTCATGAGTTTTCATCTCCTATCACTCCTCAGCAAAATGGAGTAGTTGAGAGGAAGAACAGAACTATCCAAGAGTCTGCTAGAGCTATGATCCATGCCAAGAAACTTCCCTATCATTTCTGGGCTGAAGCCATGAATACTGCCTGTTACATTCACAACAGGGTTACCCTGAGAAGAGGCACTTCATCCACTCTGTATGAACTATGGAAGGGAAAAAAAACCTAATGTTAAATACTTTCATGTTTTTGGAAGTAGATGTTATATTCTGGCTGATAGAGAATAGAGAAGAAAATTGGATTCCAAAAGTGATGAAGGAATATTTTTGGGATACTCTACCAACAGCAGAGCATATAGGGTTTTCAACTCTAGAACCAAGGTGATGATGGAGTCCATCAATTTGGTGATTGATGACAATGATAAGTAGGAAGATGATGATGTCCTAGATGATGTTGGAACATCAGTTGGTGAAGTTGAACCAGAAGCTGAAGACAGAAGTCCAACTCCTAGTGTTGCTGCTGCTGAGCCTGAAATTGAGCAACCTCATAAAGATCCCTCTATCAGAGTGCAGAAGGACCACCCAAAGGAGCTCATTATAGGTGATCCAAATTCTGGAGTGAGGACTAGGTCAAGAGATGTTATAGCAAGTGCATGTTTTGTCTCCAAAATTGAGACAAAGAATGTCAAGGAAGCATTGACTGATGAGTTTTGGATAAATGCAATGCATGAAGAGCTGGAGCAATTCAAGAGGAATGAAGTATGGGAGCTTGTACCTAGGCCTGACGAAGTTAATGTGATTGGCACCAAGTGGATCTACAAGAATATATCTGATGAACAAGGAGTGGTCCCCAGAAACAAGGCCAGATTAGTTGCTCGGGGATACACTTAGGTTGAAGGAATTGATTATGATGAAACCTTTGCTCCTGTGGCAAGACTGGAATCTATCAGATAGCTCTTAGGGGTGGCTTGTAATTTCAAATTCAAGCTTTTTCAGATGGATGTTAAAAGTGCCTTCTTGAATGGTTACTTAAATGAAGAGGTGTATGTTGATCAACCAAAAGGATTTATTGATCCAACATTTCCTGACCATGTGTACAAACTAAGGAAAGCTCTATATGGTTTGAAGCAAGCACCAAGAGCTTGGTATGAAAGGCTTACCGAATTCCTGGTTGTGAATGGTTACAAAAAAAGAGGGATTGACAAGACATTGTTTGTTAAAGAGGAAGGAGGAAAACTAATGATAGCTCAAATCTATGTTGATGACATAGTATTTGATGGGATATTAGATGCCATGGTGAAACATTTTATGGAACAGATGCAGTCTAAATTTGAAATGAGTCTTGTGGGTGAGCTAAACTATTTTCTTGGTCTACAAGTTAGACAAATGGAAGACTCCATATTCATTTCTCAGAGCAAGTATGCAAAGAACATAGTGAAGAAGTTGGTCTAGAGAATGCTAATCACAAGAGGACTCCTGCTCCTACTCATCTAAAATTATCCAAGGATGAACATGGTGTTAGTGTGGATCAAAGCTTATATAGAAGCATGATTGAGAGTCTATTGTATCTCACAGCTAGCAGACCTGCCATTTCTTTTGCTGTTGGAGTTTGTGCCAAATATCAATCTGAGCCTAAGGTTAGTCACTTGAATCAAGTAAAGAGGATCCTGAAATATGTTAATGGCACTAGTGACTATGGGATGTTGTATAGTCATGGATCTGGGACTGAGTTAAGGGGATATTATGATGCTGACTGGGCTGGGAGTGCTGATGATAGGAAAAGCATTTCAGGAGGTTGTTTCTTCTTAGGGAATAATATGATATCATGGTTTAGTAAAAAGCAGAACTGTGTGTCTTTTTCTACTGCTGAAGCTGAGTACATAGCAGCAGGGAGTAGTTGTTCTCAACTTGTTTGGATGAAGCAGATGTTAATAGAATATAATGTCGAGCAAGATGTCATGACATTGTACTGTGATAATTTGAGTGCTATCAATATTGTCATACCCCAAATTTTGACCACTAAGATGTCCCATCATTGTGTCAATCATCATCACAATATGGGTGAACCATCATACCTCATCAAATGCCTCAAAGGTTGTTGAGCATTCACTACAATCAAAATTAGGGTTTTAAGCCCTCTCAGAGCCTTAGACAAAGGATTAGTCAAGGAAGGACTTGATCTTCAACTTGTCTAACCTCTCAAACATACACAAAGGATCAAAAAGGACCCCCACTTCAAGGATTAAGCACAAGGCTGCTCCCTTCTAGGTGGATCAAGCCTCAAGATCGCCAGTGTCACCAAATTAGGGTTTTGGTCGACCAGGGCCTCCAGATGGAAAATTTCATCTGGGCACAAGCCAATGATCTAAAACATAACCTAATATACTCCATGGAACCTCATGGACCCAATCATCAAGTCAATTTTGCCTTAGGGGATGCATTTATCAAAAATCAGGAATTAGGGTTTCTTGACCTAATTCACCCCTAAGTTGACTCTTGGGACGAACCATGAGCCAAGACCTCAAGAGAAGGTTTGAGGGTCTCTAATGAACTATAGTGATCCATTTGGAATAATGGATTAACCCAAGAAGCTTGAGCAACAAGTCTCAATTTCATCTGCACCACAATTAGGGTTTTAAGGGAAAAGTCAACTGTAACTTTGACTTTTGACCAAGACATGCTCCCAAGCCCTAAGACATGATTCAATATGCCCTATGACACCCATGGAACATGTCCATCAAGTTTGATTTAGGTCAAGGACATGATTTCATGAAGAATGGCACAGTTTGGAATTCATCTGATAAAAAGTCAACTGTGCACAAAAGTAAACTTTGACTTTTTGAGATTTTTCACCAAAATGGATTTTTAACCCTAAAATGATGTTAATGTATGATTTGAATCATCATTAATCAAGAAAAATCAAGAAAAGTTGGATAACTTGTAAAAGGGGTAAACATAAAAACTTAGAAAATTTTCTAAGTTAAAAATAAAGTGACAAGGGTACCAACTTTGGAGGATCATAACTCCTAAACCACAAAGCCATTTTTCCTCATCCAAAGATGGATTTGTAGCCCTCATTACCCTCTAAAAAAACTTCAACTAGACCTAAGTCCAATTCATTAAGGATTTTGAGTTATGGAGTGATCAAAGTGGCTGAAAAGTGAAAATGGTGAAATTTTCACTAAGTCCAAATCTGTCTTCATTTTTTTCCAAATGTAGGGGGATTTTTCACTATGATTCAAAAGAGATCAAAACCAAACATGTTCAAAAAGTTGTTGTATCATGTAAGGGCTTTCCAAAATGGTCAAGAGCATTACCAAATTCAACTTACACCATGAGATATGACATTGGCAAGTTGCCTTGCTGAAATCTGTCAAGGCAAGGCAGAATTTGCAATTTTGCTCGATTTGCCAAAATCAGCCAAATTCAAATGCTCCTATCCACTTGGACACATCTGAGGATTGAATCTAAAGGGGACAATCACTGAGCCAAGCCTCCAAAGTCCATGGAACAAGAAATAGCATGTTGAACCTAGAATGGCCAAAATAGGGACAAGACTCCAAATTTGGATTGAAGCATTCAATGGAAGCATCAAGGTGGCATGGAGTGAGCCATTCTCATCTGAAATCAGTCAAGACTTATCCAAGACCAAGGGAACCACAACCCTGTGCCCTAACCTCTAGTCAATGGCTAGAGGAGACTTGCATTTCCATTGGCCAACATTGAACAAACACCTGCTGCAGTTGCCATTCACTGTGGATCCCAAAACAAACTTGCTCTACTATAATTAGAGCTCAATTATGTTCAGTTTGAGTACACCATAGCCATCAAATAGATGCTTTCCTCAAAATCTCTTCTTTCACCTCAAACTTGCCTTCCAAAGCAAGTAATTCTGAGTTTTTGAGCTAGAGAGCAATTCCACCCAAACTAATCACACACACCTCATATATATCATATGTAAGCTGTGCAAACCATCAAAAGTGACCTGTAATCACAACATCACAAAGTCACCTCTCAAAACCTCAAAATAGCACTTTTTTTTGCATTTTTCAAGCCATGTCTTGATTCAGCCACTTTCCAAACCAGATAAAACCTCAAACACACTCCAAATATCATCCTTGAACTGTCCCAAATGGTTTCCACCATCTGGAACACCATTTGAGGGAGTTGCTATTTTGGTCACTTTTAACCCCTTTTGCAAGAAAGGGACAGTTTGTATTTTTGCAGATACCAGCTGATTCCAATTATCCTAAAAGCATCCAAGGGATCATTTGAGGTGGTTCAAAGCATAAAATCATATCGGGAGCAAGAGGGTTGGTAGATTGCAGAGAAACCTCCAAAATCTCAAAGAAGGGTAAGCCTCTCAACTTGCACTCACCAAAACATGTGTGCATTTGAAGTCCATTGATCATAAACATCTCATACATGTCATATATGTTGTGTTTGAGCTAATTCACCATGTAATCCATGTTTGTACCAAGTTGTAGCATAGAAAATGCATTTATAGGTCATTTACAAAACCACTTTCGGGTTTTGAGGAGGGAGTGTGATATGAAAAAACTACCACCACCATTGGATTCCTTATGAAATTCTGACCCAGATGCATATAAATTTTGTCTTAAACCATTAAGAATTGAGAAAGTTATGACCTTCACGTTTTTGAGCCAAAACTTGCCTTGGGCAAGCCAAAACCAAGGCATGACTTGTGTATTTGTTGGTTTGTTTCAAACAATGGATGTATCACCACCCCAGTGGTAAGGCGCGCGCCTTGTATGCTTGAGGTCATGGGTTCAAACCCCACCCATGTCATTTTGTGATTTTTTCACATTTTGCTATTTTTCCAACTATTTTCATGTTTTGTTAATTATTTGGAAAATTAATAACTCTTTCAATTTTAATTATTTTTGATCGGTTCTTTTTGCAAAAAATCACAAAAATGTTGAAATATTTTATTCCACAAAAAAATTCAGTTTGTATTATTTATTTAATATAATTAGCATTTTTGTGAATAAATTCATTTTTATTTGTTTTTAAGCATTTTAAAATGAATATTCATCTTGAAAAATCAAGACCAAATGAGTTTTAATATCTCTTGTGATTTATACCTCATTTTTCAAACCTTAAACAAAAATCACAAGTGGTTTATTCAAACCTATTTGGTATTTTTCATTGATTTTCTTTAATTATTTATTTTTAAAGAATAAAATTAGGGTTTCTTTGATTTTCACTCAAAACAAATCATTGTCAAACACTTTTGGGCCTCCAATAGAGTGTAAGACCCAATCCTTTTTTTAACCAAACCATTTTTGGGCCTCAGTGCATTGTATAAGTCCCGATACCGTAAAAAACGCACGGCGCGATCGTTGCCTTTCAAAATAACCCTTGGGCCTCTCCTTGAGCTATAAGACCCATTCAAAACTTTTGGGCCTCTAATAGAGTGTAAGACCCAACCTCCTTTTAACCAAAACAATTTTGGGCCTCACTTATTGTATAAGTCCCTCTGCGTTAAAAGAAAACCTCGGCGCGATCACCATTTTAAACGAAAAAATCATTTGGGCCTACCCTCGTGTTATAAGCCCCACTCTTTTTCTTTAAACTTTTTGGGCCTCTTGAGAGAGTGTAAGAAACATCCCTTTGTACAGAAAACCTTTTTGGGCCACAGTCACTTGTATAAGTCTCTCTGTACAAATTCAAAGAAACAGTGCGCTCACTGATAAAACCCTGGGCCTCTCCTTGAGCTGTAAGCCCCAAATCTTTCTTTTTCAAAGCACTTTCTCCTTTGATTTTGAATATACTGTTATTTTCAATCTTTCTTTGTTGAACAACTAACCAAACAGTATGGAAGCTCTACAACCGTGTAAGTGGTTATTGCTTTCATTTATCGCTTTCATATACATATAACTGTATTGTGGGGCTGTTTCACTGTAAGTCTTCTTTCATAACTCATATCAACTGTGTAATAATAGTATAGATATTTTGAGTTTCCCCAACAATTACGTCTAGAACTAGGTGACACCGTTTTGTTTATTCATAGAAATAGACAACTAGATCCCCCAATAGGATCACCAGATACAGTCTTCTCTTCGGCTGTCCTCATTAGGAATTGTCAAGAAACTCTATTCCCAGAGATGAATGTATTCTCTGTGAATGTCATCTCTGAGTTTCTTCCAAATTCTCGAACTTTCCTGACTTGATCTATTCCTCGTGAATAGCTTGCCTTGAATTTCTCGGGGTTTAGGGACCCACGGGCTTCTTAAAAGCATCGGCCTCCTCTTGGGCATCGTACAAGGACCCACAGGCTTCCTAAAAGCAACCCCGCCTCCTCTTGGGCTTAGTACAAGGACCCTACGGCTTCTTAGAAGTATTCACAGCCTCCTCTTAGGCTTCGTATAATGATCTCTTCCTCCGAGAATGATAACCTTCTCTTGGGCTTAGTACAAGGACCGATCGACTTCTTAAAAGTTTCTAGCCTCCTCTTGGGCTTCGTACAAATTCTCCCGATGACCTCCTAGAGGTATAGGAACAGAACTTAGTCATCTTAACAGAACAGTCCTTTCATAGAGTCTACTACTGTTTCTCAAAGCTTGGTACAAAAGATGAAACTCTAGACTTGGACAGTCTAACTTCCTTGAGTCTCAAAGACATTCTCAAGTGACCCCTTCGTAAAATAGGAAGGAAACCCGCAGACTCAGATAATCTCAATACCCTTCGGATTTCCCGTTTCCTCAAAGAAAAGGAAATATCCCGGATCCTTGAATCAAATCCTTGAGTACAACATTGCTCATATAAGAACTTATTTTCTCTTTAAAATCAGTATACTGGACCTGTCACTTAACTGAGACAACATTTAGCCTCTCTCTCGGGCTTTGTATGAGACATATAAAGAGACTCCCTCGCTGAGTCAATCCCCCTTTTGCCTCCATCTCGGGCTTTATACGAGATACATAAAGGTTCTTATTGAGCCAAATAAACAACAACCTCCATCTCGGGCTTCGTACAAGATACAAAAGACTCCCTCGTTGAGTCAAACAACGTTTAGCCTCTATCTCTTGCTTTGTACGAGATACAAAAACTCTCTTGTTGAGTCAAATAGCCTTCATCTCGGGCTTTATACGAGATACCAAAAGATTCCCTCGTTGAATCAAAACCTTTTAGCCTCTCTCTCGGGCTTTGTACGAGACACATATTAGCCTCCTCTTAGGCTTTGTATAAGAAAACCACTGGTTGATCCACTTAACCTTTTAGCATCAAAACTGTGCCTCGTTCACAGTACACAAACATCAACAACTCCTTCCCCTTCATCTAATCGCTGTAAGTGGCAAGCCTCTGGATCATCTACATCCATGCCACTGTCCCTCTTTTAGCATGAGAAATTCCTAAGGAAAGATAGCATTGCTCTACACTGAGTTAAAGTCTTATCCTTCAGGTTAAAATCCCTTATAAAGGAAATTATGGCATTGCCAGATTCACACATCCTGGTTAAAGTAATTCTCCTTTATAAACAGTTGTGACATACAACCCACTCTTTAGAGATGACAAATTCTCTCTAAAGTTCAACCCTTTTAGCTTCACATCTTGGGCTTTGAACAAGATACAAACTACCCTTTAGCTTCACGTCTTGGGCTTTGAACAAGACACCAAAACACCCATTTCCTCCCATAGAATAGGAGGAAGTATGAACGCTCTGATTTCCCTATTTCGGTAAAAGGGAATACGTAGGCATAAGATCGAAAGAAAATATCTTAGCGAGCACACTAAACAAAAAACCCAAATCCCATATCTCCAAAGCAGTAATTCAAAAAAACATCAGTCCTAAACATCCTAATCCTTGTTCCCCGCTATAAAGTCCTAAAAAGAAAGAAATCAGTATTGGCGAAAATACAAATAACCAGTACAAAGGCCCCCCCACATTGATAGCATCCGTAACCCAACAAACCGCTGTTTAAAATCAGTATGCAAAGCAGGGTTAATTGGAGACATCTATTTCCATTCCTTCATCAGCTTTAATAGGATAAAAAATGAATCGACCTGTAGTTTAAGCTCAACCGCAGAGAGCGACCTGCGCTTAAGAACCGCGTCCAAAATCGCTCACTACAGAAAAAATGGCGCCCACCGTGGGGCCAAATTCTGATTTCCTTTTTACCTCTTGTGTGAAAACCACAGATTGGGGCTTTCGCCGGGGAACCCATTTTCTGTCAGGAACTTAAGATTCATAGCTTTAAAGGTCTAGGATGATTAGGACAAATATATATACCGCTTTTCCTAATTGCTATACGTGTTTATTTTTCTGCTAATGGGAATGCGGGTGATGCCGTATGTGGAAAGATTGAGTATACACTTAAGATAAGTGATGGCGATGGGGTCGACCATCAACCTCAGTGGAGGCTGAGCAACGCAACCCATTCTCTCACCTAGACAATGGGCCGGTTGTTAAGTCTGAGAAGCTGAGGAGCCAAACCCTTTCGTAGTGCGGAAACTATCGGGAATAGTTGTTACGCGATACTACCCTCATTTGAGGCTGGTGATCTATTCTCGGTGAATGGCACTTACTCTAAGATTGCACTACAACTCGCTGGCGATCCGCTTGTTGTTTTGCTTTCCTGGGAGGAGCTGATGATAATGAGTACAGGTACAAAAATCACCCTAGTATAAACCTTTGGGGATGGGTAGAGCCTTGACTTCATGACAACGACCCTTTGACCCCATGTTTTTTCTATGTTTTTGTGTGCTGCATTCATGCATTCATCTAAAAAACATTAAAACATTCAAAATATTTCTCTTCTAGTCTCTCTGTTTTTTCAAAATAAACTAAGACTGTGATTGAAAATATCAGAGAAAAGGATTACACTAATGGATTTCGGTAGAAGGAGAACTCACCAGTATACCTTCAAGGTTCCAAAACTAGAGGATTTGAGAAGGTTAGCGAGGATGATCACTAACCCAGAGGCTTTCAGAGCCAAGTACGGAGGTTTGCTACCACTGTTAAGAGTCCATGTGATTGAGGGAATCATGGATGCGCTCATTCAGTTTTATGATCCAGTTTATCACTGTTTCACATTCTCGGATTACCAGCTCGCACCAACGCTGAAGGAGTATTCTCATCTGATTGATCTACACATTACAGATCGAGCTCCATTTGCTGGACTGGAAGAAATTCCAAAGAATTAGACTATTGCAAGAGCAATTCATTTGGACGAGTCTGAGGTTAGGACTCACCTAACTACTAAGGGTGGCATCCAAGGTTTGCCAGCCCAGTTCTTGACAAAGAAAGCCCTGTATTTCGCCAGTATAGGAAACATGACTGCTTTTGAAAGCATCTTTGTTTTGCTCACCTACGGGTTATTTTTGTTTCCCAACATCAATAACTTCGTCGATCTTAACTCCATTAAGGTTTTTCTCATTGGAAACCCCGTGCCGACTTTGCTCACAGATGCGTATCATTCTGTACACTTGGGGAATTTGTACAGCGGAGGGGAGATCACATGCTGTGTACCTTGGCTTTACAAATGGTTTATCTCTCACTTGCCCAAGTCTGCTGCTTTTTGGGATTGTAAGAGTGCCTTACATTGGTCGCAGAAGATCATGTCTCTTACCAACTCTGACATTGATTGGTGTTATAGGATTTATGAGGGAATTAGGATCATTGACTGTTGTGGAAACTTGCCCAACGTACCCCTCATAGGAACTAAAGGAGGAATCAACTACCATCCGGTATTGGTTCGCCGTCAATTTGGATACCCGATGAGACACATCCCACTGGGTGTTCATCTGGAATGTCTTTTCTTCAAGGAAGGGGAAAACGACAGAGCACTAAAGATGGAAATAGTACACGCTTGGAAGCAGGTTCATAAGAAAGGACGCGAGTCTCTAGGAAAACCGGACTGTGTCTCGGTGGAGCCTTATCTCCATTGGGTACAAACTAGAGCTCTCAAGCTAAAGATGCCTTATCCTCGTTACGAAATTCTTCCGCCGAGGGAATCTGTCATGTACTTCATGACGGAAACTGAAAAACTTCAGGTTACTCTCAACAAAGTTCAAAAGGAAAGAAGGTCTTGGAAGAACAAGTACCGCACCCTCGACATAGAGTGCATCAAAATACAACAATTACTGAAAGAGAAAGATGCTCTGATTGAAATTTTGGAGCAACATGCTGTGGATAATCAGGATGACCAAAGGAATTTGCTCGCTCCTTTCACCTGGCAAAGGAATGACAACCCGACAACGGCCCAAGAGCCCCGGTCAAAGAAAAGGAAGATACCAAAATCAGCACCCGGTTTCTCTTCAGAGAGGACTCGGGGCCCATTAGCTTAGGTTTCTGTTTCTGCACTTTGTAATCTACTGTATTTCCATTTGTGTAATCCTTTGAATTTCAATAAAAAGGGGTTTCCCTACTGTTTGATATTTGCAATCTAATTGTCAAAGTTTATTTTGATTAAACCTTAAAAAATTAATATAATCATTGCATTCATCATTCTCACATCGCGTATTCTTCTTACCTACGAATCTCACGTTTGTGTCTCGGTTCTAGAGTTAAACTGTCTCATTCGTATAATACTCGGGTCAATCGTCAGAAAAAGATGGATGATCTTGAGGAAGAAAATAGAGAGTTGAAAGAAGAGATCGACGCTCTGAGAGAGGATATGAGAAAGCTTCGTAACGACATGCAACCCATGGCAGAAGCTCAGCTACAAAGAACTGTGATCTCAGAGATCACCTCAACGCCCATAGTGGAGAAGTATGATCCTAGGTATCAGATACTGAAAGATCGTCCTTGGGGCATGCCTGTTAACTATATCCCGGAAGGATATGTTCCGCCGATCACTAAAGATCAGGGAATCGCAACAGAAGCTGCTGGGCCTGAAGGTTACAAACTTCGGGAAAGCGAAGATTCCAGGGGCATACTAAAGACTCCTAAAGGTTACAAACTTCGGGAAACGCCAAGACTCACTGCCGTAGTCACGGTACCACCCCCTGTGGTGCACACTGTCCCAGAAGGACAGATTCCACAGACACCTTCTGGTAAGAAGGAAACTATGTTTGACAGAATGGAGGAATTCCAGGAGCAATTCTTGGAAATATAGAAGGAGCTGCAAGCCATTCGCGGTCATGATCTATTTGGAAAGGACGCCACAGATCTCTGCTTGGTCCCAAATGTGAAAGTCCCGCACAAATTTCAAGTGCCCGATTTTGAAAAGTACAAGGGTAACTCTTGCCCTCAAAGCCATCTGGTGATGTACGCTCGGCAGATGTCAGCTTAGACGGAGAATCAGGACCTACTGATTCACTACTTCCAGGATAGTTTAACCGGTGCCGCACTCAAATGGTACATGGGTTTAAACCGTGCCACGATCAGCACTTTCAGAGATCTTGGCACTGCCTTCGTCCAATAATACAAATACAATTTGGACATGACACCCGACAGAGATCAACTCAGATCGATGTCGCAAAAGGACAAGGAAACCTTTAAGGAGTATGCTCAAAGGTGGCGTGAAATCGCCGCTCAAATTTGTCCACCTCTTGAGGAAAAAGAGATGACAAAGATCTTCTTAAAAACCTTAAGCTCATTTTATTATGACCGAATGGTTGCCAGTGCGCCCAGTGATTTCACCGAGATGGTCGGCATGGGCGTACGTCTTGAGGAAGCCGTCCGAGAATGACGTTTGGTAAAAGACGCTGAATTGATGAGCGGTACTAAAAAATACAGTAGTGCTCTCCCTAAGAAAAAGAGCAAGATATTGGGAATATCTCTCTCAGAAAGCAAAGGCGACGTTATCAGCCGGTAGCAGCTGTAACTCCTGCTATCAACCCTGCGCCTATTCCTACGTATCAACCTCAGGTTGCGTAGAGCCAACCTGATCAGCAAAGGAGACAACAGCCTCTTCAGCTGGCTCGTCCCCTATATAACAACAACCGTACAACTCGGCCACCAGGATTTGATCCTATACCCGTGACGTACGCAAAATTATTTCCATTACTACTGGCCAAGGGGCACGTTCAGACTAAGTCTCCTCTTACAGTACCGGAAAATCCGCCTTTTTGGTTTAAGGTGGATCAAACATGCCCTTATCATCAAGGAGGTTCAGGGCATAACATAGAGACTTGTCTCAATTTCAAGTCTGATGTGCAAAAACTTGTTAGGAGCGGGGTCTTATCCTTCAAGGATACGAATCCTAATGTTCTCACAAACCCGCTGCCTCAACATGAGAAAGCTGCAGTCAATTTGATAGAAGGAGAGACTAACGATGTCTATCAAATTCATGATGTACTCTTGTTGAAAACCAATTTGGTCAAGATGCATTGTAGATAGAGTGAATATGGCCATGTGCCACCTCATAACTATCACCAGTGTGATATCTGCTCTAAAGACAACCAAGGATGTTTGGTAGTGCAAGCAGCTCTGCAGGAACAGATGGATCTTGGATGGATCCAAGAGCACCGAGTTCGTGGAGTTAACATGGTCTACATGAATTCTAACATCATTCAGAACCACGACATCCGTGCAATGAATGTCAACTTGGTGGCGATGCACTCAAGGCAAAGCCAACATCATAATCTGCCGCGACACGATTACAGTTCCTGTCTGATTTGCTCGGTAAACAAACAGGGATGCTCTTTCATACAGGAGGCCCTCCAGCGTCAGATGGATCTTGGATGGATCCAAAACTACCATGAGAGGAACCCCTATCAGATTAACATGGTTTAGATCTTCGATATTCGCGTGATGAATACCAACCTGGTAGAGTTACATGTTGAGCAGGTCTGGCTCAGATTCTTAATATCACACGACTATCAAAGCTGTAAAGCGGGTTGCGAAAACAATCAAGGTTGTACCCTTGTCCAGGAGGCACTTCAGCACTTGTTAAATCACTGGTGGATGCCAATCTATATGGATGAAGATACTCAGCGGATTAGTATCAGTAATAGAAACCCCACTCGGCGTCAAAGTCAGGATGTCCGATCAGTGGAAGCTAACCTAGTAAGGTTACATTGTATTCAAAGTGGGCGTGGCCAGGTGCCACCACACAACTATGACAGTTGTAGCATCTGTTCGGAAAGTAACCAAGGGTGTTACCTTGTGAGAGCAGCTCTTCAGGGCCAGGTCGATCGTGGAGAAATTCGTCCATATTCGGGTTCTGGACCCATCGACTGGACGCCGAACTACCTTGCCGAGCAAGTTGAGGATGTTGTCACCATCTCTGGTCGTCACCAGACCAGGGATGTATTTGCCATCACCCCTCTACTTGACGAATCTAAAGTTCCCAACCGGGAACGGATCGAGATTACTTATGATGGTCAGAAAAATCAGAAGGTTCCCATAGTCATCTATCTACCGGGACCATTACCTTATGAATCAACTAAGGCTATCCCTTACAAATACGGTGCAACAACAATCGAAAATGGAAAGGAAATTCCATTACCCTCCATCGTGAACATTGCAGACATCGGTCGTGTAACACGGAGTGGTAGAATCTTCAACCGAGGAGTTGGAGAACTTGGCAAAAAAAATAAACCTCAGACAGAAGTTCCTAATCCACCAGTCGGTCAATCCAGTAATCCCGACCTTTCGAAAAATGATGATGAGATGCTGAAGCTCATCCAAAGGAGTGAATACAACATTGTTGATCAACTGTTACAAACTCCTTCAAAGATCTCGGTGTTATCACTGTTACTCAGTTCAGAAGCCCACAGGAAGGCTCTACAGAAAGTCTTGGAGCAAGCCTTTATGGAACAGGATGTAACAATCAGACAGTTCGATAGTATTGTCTCTAACATCACTTCCTGCAACAATCTGGGATTTAGTGACGAGGAATTACCCGAAAAGGGTCACCGTCATAACATGGCGCTCAATATTACAGTTAACTGCCATGACGATGCTTTAGCCAGCGTACTGGTAGACACAGGGTCAGCCCTGAATGTTATGCCAAAGTCCACTTTGATGCAATTATCATTCAGGGGCCCTCCGATGAGAGTCAGCGAGGTCGTCGTCAAAGCATTCGACGGATCCAAAAATACAGTTATTGGCGAAGTTGATCTTCCCATAACTATCGGTCCTCACACTTTCCAAGTCACTTTCTAGGTCATGGACATCCGGGCAATATACAGTTGTTTATTTGGAAGACCTTGGATACATCAGGCTGGAGCGGTCACTTCAACCCTCCACCAAAAGCTAAATTTCATCAAGAACGATCAACTCACCACAGTCTGTGGAGAACAGGCCTTGCTCGTGAGTAACTTTTCATCATCTACTTGTGTAGAACCCGAGGAGGTTATTGGAACTCAGTTCCAAGCACTGTCGGTAAGCAAGGGAAATCATTTCAAAGGAGGAACCTCGATTTCCTCATACAAAGATGCTATCAAAGCGGTCGAGAGTACCGATACAACTGGATGGGGACAGCTTGTCATTCCTATTGACAATAAAACAAATAAGGGTCTTGGTTTTTCTACAACCTGTACCCAGACAGCTGCCAGCGATGGAAGTCTTCATCCTATTCAAAACTTCTTCCACAGTGGAGGTTTCCTTCACCCAGTGTCTCAGACAGTTCATGCTATCAATGAGGAAGGTCCCTCTGACACAGAGGAAGAGTGGAAGTCATATCTTAACAAGGACGGTTATATGTCTCAGGAAGAGGTACCTACGCCTTTTTGCTTTCCCACAGAAAGTCCGAGATTTATACCAAGATCAGATGTCGAAATGATCTACGGAGATTATGATCCGGAAGGATGCCGTGCTCCGCCAAATTCATTAGAGGAGGACACTCTGATGAAAGACAACTTTGACCATAATTACTATGGCCCAATGGACGGTTTGCCAATGTGGCAGCCTTACCCAGGAAACTTGGGGCAAGAGAGTCAGCTGAACAATGAAAATCAGCTGACCGTCATTGAACAGAATACCTATATCCCCACCATGTCATGGGATCAACACTCAGGTCATTCAAAAAATACTCAACATGAAGATGAATTTGTAATGTTTGCCGGACTTGAATTCATCAACTATGCTTTTCCCGAGGTCAACGTCATTGAGAGAGATGACTTCTCCAGTTCGAGAGAAGTGTGGGACACCTTGGGACAACCTAGGGGAAAATTCGACTTCATGGTCAAATACACCGCTCCCGAAAGCTCTCGTATTAAGCTCAAAGATATCCAGCCTACTGGATGGGAAGATACAGCTGAGAGCACAAATGCTATGCAAAATACAACTGAGGAATCCTCCTACGACAACTCAGCCTGGGAGACAGATTCCAATGATCCTGTTCCACCAGAAATCAGCGTTATTTCTGAAGACAAATCAAGGAAGGTGCCAGACTTTGTGATTCACCGAGGAGTTCGCCGCCAATGGGTTACCGTCGAGATTCCGAAGATCATTCATCAGTCAAAGTAATTGCCATCTTTAACCTTTCACCCTGCCCAGGTGAAACAGATGTTTTGATAGGGCTCGCTTTCTGTAAATTTTCCCTCTTCGCTTAGCCCAAAGCGACAGAGTTTTGTTTTATAGGGCTGTAGTTTCAAGGATCGACTTGTTCATTAATAAAATAACGTCGTTCTATAATTTCCGTATTAATTGCTGTTTTATCTTTTTGCTTTTTTCAGAAAATGGTAATCCTAAAAAACATTTAAAAATAAAAAAAAGCAGTAAAATAAATACACTGCACACACTTGCATTTTCTCTATCTCTTCTAAACACGAATCATAACGCCATGCAGATTGCTTGTTTTACACCCCGTTGAAACATACGATCCGATGCCTTCTCCCAACTTTGAGTTCCCGGTATTCGAGGCTGAAGAAGAAGTCGACAACAAAATTCCAGAAGAGATCTCCCGACTACTCAGAGAAGAGGAAAGGTCCATTGAACCTCACAAAGAACCGTTGGAAACGGTAAACTTGGGTTCAGAAAAAGAGAGAAAAGAAGTCAGGATTGGGGCACTGCTCAGTCCAACTGCCAGAGAGGGTTTGATAAAACTTCTCAAAGAATTTCTCGATGTATTCGCTTGGTCCTACCAGGATATGCCAGGGTTGGATACCAGCATCGTGGAACATCACTTACCGTTAAGATCGGAATGTCCGCCAGTAAAACAAAGGTTGAGACGGACTCACTCGGACATGGCCATCAAAATCAAAGAGGAGGTGCAAAAACAGATTGACGCGGGTTTCCTCGCTACATCAGAATATCCTCAATGGTTAGCCAACATCGTACCCATTCCCAAAAAGGACAGAAAGGTCAGAATGTGTGTCGATTACAGGGATCTGAACAAGGCAAGTCTAAAGGACGACTTTCCTTTACCACACATTGACATACTGGTAGACAGTACAACAAAGTTCAAAGTATTCTCCTTCATGGATTGATTCTCGGGCTATAACCAGATCAAAATGGCGCCGAAAGACATGGAGAAAACTTCGTTCATTACCCCATGGGGCACCTTTTATTACAAGGTAATGCCGTTTGGTTTGAAGAACGCTGGGGCAACCTATCAAAGGGCCATGACTACTCTGTTTCATGACATGATACACAAGGAAATCGAGGTATATGTCGATGATATGATTGCAAAATCTAAGACAGAGAGTGAGCACATTGAACATCTGTCAAAATTGTTCGAACGTCTAAGAAAATTCAAACTCCGTTTAAATCCCAACAAGTGCACCTTCGGTGTCCGTTCAGGGAAACTACTAGGGTTCATCGTCAGCCAGAAAGGAATTGAAGTTGATCCTGACAAGGTCAAGGCCATTCAAGAAATGCCTTCTCCGAAAACTGAAAAACAAGTCAGAGGATTCCTGGGACATTTGAACTACATCTCCAGATTCATATTCCTTATGACAGCGACATGTGCGCCGATTTTCAAATTACTCAAAAAGAACCAAGATTGTGTTTGGTCAGAGGACTGCCAAACTGCCTTCAACAGTATTAAGGAATACCTGTTGAATCCTCCGATTCTATCACCTCCAGTGGAAGGAAGACCACTGATCATTTACCTCACAGTCCTAGAGGACTCAATGGGGTGTGTACTTGGCCAACAAGACGAAACCAAACGGAAAGAGTCTGCCATCTACTATCTAAGCAAGAAATTCAACGACTGTGAAACTCGGTACACGATGCTCGAGAAAACTTGCTGTGCTTTGGCTTGGGCAGCCAAACGTCTTCGCCAATACATGATTCATCACACTACTTGGTTAATCTCCGAAATGGATCCAATCAAGTATTTTTTGAAAAACCTGCTCTTACGGGAAGGATTGCCCGTTGGCAGATGCTGTTATCAGAATATGACATAGAGTACCACGCTCAGAAAGCCGTTAAAGGAAGTATTTTAGCCGATCATTTGGCTCATCAACCGATTGACGATCAAGAATCAATCGGGTTTGACTTTCCAGACAAAGATGTCATGTATCTAAAAATGAAAGATTGCGAGGAACCGCTACCCAGTGAAGGGCCAAAACCAGGTTCCCAATGGGGACTTATCTTTGACGGAGCAGTTAATCATTATGGGAATGGAATTAGGGCAATCATTGTTACCCCTCAGGGTAGCCACATTCCTTTCACTGCCAAACTTACGTTCAAATGTATGAACAACGAGGCCGAATACGAAGCTTGTATCATGGGTCTCGAGGAAGCGATTGAATTAAGGATCAAAAACTTGGACGTATACGGCGACTCAGCCTTGGTTATCAATCAGGTAAAAGGAGATTGGAACACATACCAATCAGGATTGATTCCTTACAAAGACTATGCAAGAAGGTTGTTACCCTTCTTCAACAGAGTTGAGTTTCATCACATCCCTCGTGAAGAGAATCACATGGCTGATGCCTTAGCCACTCTCTCTTCTATGATTAGTGTAGGTCAATGGAATGACATACCTAAGATCGACATCATGCGCCTTGAAAGGCCCGCTTACATCTTTATGATTGAAGCAGTCATAGACGACAAACCTTGGTATCACGATATCAAATGCTTCCTTCAGAAACAAGAGTACCCACCTGGGGCACTCAGAAAAGACAGGAAAACCCTCAGAAGATTGGCTGGAAACTTCTTCCTGAGCGGTGACACTCTCTATAAGAGAAATTTTGACATGGTCTTACTCCGATGCGTAGACAGACCAGAGGCAGACATGCTTATGAAAGAAATTCATGAAGGATCCTTTGGCACTCATGCCAACGGACATACAATGGCGAGAAAAATTCTAAGAGCAGGGTACTATTGGTTGACCATGGAATCCGATTGCTACAAGTACATGAGGAGGTGTCACAAGTGTCAGATATACTCCGACAAAATTCATGTACCGCCATCACATCTCAAAGTTCTTTCTTCCCCATGGCCATTTTCCATATGGGGAATCGACATGATTGGCTTGATCGAACCTAAGGCTTCAAACGGACATCGGTTCATCCTGGTAGCCATTGACTATTTCACCAAGTGGGTCGAAGCAGCGTCATTCACCAATGTGACCCGAAAAGTGGTGGTCCGATTTATCAAAAATAATATCATCTGCCGTTATGGTGTTCCAAGCCAGATCATTACTGATAATGGATCTAACTTGACCAACAAGATGATGAAAGAGTTGTGCTCAGAGTTCAAGATCGAACACCATAACTCATCTCCCTACCGACCCAAGATGAATGGGGCGGTAGAAGCGGCTAACAAGAACATCAAGAGGATTGTTCAAAAGATGGTTGTAACCTACAAAGACTGGCACGAAATGCTACCCTTTGCTCTTCACGGTTATCGCACATCTGTCCACACTTCAACAGGGGCAACCCCTTTCTCTCTAGTATATGGCATGGAAGCAGTGCTCCCCATAGAAGTATAGATCCCGACAATTCGAGTATTGATGGAAGCTAAGCTCACCGAAGCTGAATGGTGTCAAAGTCGACACGACAAACTGAATCTGATCGAAGAGAAGAGAATCAAGGTACTATGCCATAGTCAGCTGTATCAACAGAGAATGAAGAGGGCATTTGACAAAAAGGTCCGACCTCGTGTCTTCAGAAACGGAGACCTCGTGCTCAAGAAGATACAATCATTTCTCACTGACTCTCGGGGCAAATGGACCCCAAATTATGATGGCCCCTATGTGGTCACGAAAGCTTTCTCAGGCGACGCCTTGAGACTTGTAACCATGGACGGAGAGGAATTTGCCTACCCCACGAATGTTGATGTAGTCAAGAAATACTTCGTCTAAACTAAAAAAAAAAACGTCTCGGTGGATTGAAAACCCGAAAGGGCAGTCAAGGCAAAAGTTAGAGACATGAAAAAAATCATCCCGATGGATTGGAAATCTCATAGTACAATCCAGGCAAAAATTAGGGATAATGGCAAGTAACTATGTTTAACAGAGGCAAGTCTTTCAGCAGCAGCGGTTACATCACCTGTCAGAAAGCTCCAGTCAAGGTCGTCTTCGACAGAAGTTCAGGATGTCCCGAATTCAAAGTTGGTAGAAGGATAGTGATCATTATGTTTTAATGTAGCCCTTTTTCCCTGTAAATTACCATTTTCTAACTTTGTAAATACTCTTTGGAATCACGCGTTTGGCTGATCTCCATCTTATCAATAAAATTTGAGCCCTTGTGCTTTTGTTTGTAATTCTTATTTGTTTTAGCTTTACAGAACGACATTTTAATATGATCAACGATTCTTGAAATGAAAAAAAAATGAATTTACTTGTTAAAACTTTTTCTGCTTTTAAAATAAAGATGGCAATTTCTTTTGACTGTTGAACATCAAAAGAGCATCAACCGCTTCTCCAGAAGTAAGCGAACTTTAAAGTGCAGAATCAAAGTACTCCTTCTAACCCAGTACGCCTAAATGAAGGGATCAACTATGTCAAAGACCTTGTTTCGTCTGACCCGCTTCAGCCGAGTTCTCATCTCCTAAGCCCGATCACCGGTATTCCCCGCGAGGACTACTTTTCCTAAGCAAGGTAGAATTGCTACTTTTGGACCAACGGTACTTCTTCGCCCCGCGATGGCCGAGTATCCAGTCATGTTCACCTGTCAGTTTGTATGTCGCGTCCATCTTGTCAGCATAAACATACATGCATCATTGCATTATTGATTTGCTTTCACATTTCATATTGCATCACTGTCACTCTAGTCGGTCTTGTCCCCTGGTGATAAAAGTTCTCTCAATCGAGTTGTCAAACCTTTCCTCGTTAGGAAGTGAATCATCTAAGCAATCTCTCTCCCATTTATCTCTGGATTAGAGACGGTCCTTGACCACTTTGATAACTTGAACCTCTGAGAAACAAGAAAGCTTTCAACAAATGTCACTCTTCGCCATTGAAGATGATATCCTTGTTTTCCCGGATTAAGGAAAATCCACAGAAAAAGCCCCTTAATCAGAGATTCGGTAGTACGACAGTTTTTCTCCAAAAAAGCTACTGATGAAAAGGTCATCAGCACCTCAAAATTGGATCCCATCATATGGCATTTCTCCGGAAAGATCCCGAGAAAAGTGTGATGTAAGCCCCCAAACGAAAACAGTCTCTCAAGAGACTCGCTTTCCCCAGTAGAAACAAATGGCGTCTCCAACAGAGAAGTTTTTACACATCTATAACTCAGACGACTGGGTTCCCCAGCAAGTCTGACATTGAAACTTTTTCCACTCAAATGGCATCTCCCCAGGAAAATTCGGCGAGAAGTTTGAGGGAAATCCGCTACAAATAGCGTTCCTTGTCAATAAGGTTTATTGACAAAAGAAACTGAGACCAGTTCCTTGGTAAGAAACCAGGATCGAGGGGACGTTTAAATCAGAAACTAAGACCAGTTCCTTGGTGGGAAACCAGGATCGAGGGGAAGTTTAAATCAGAAACTAAGACCAGTTCCTTGGTAGGAAACCAGGAACGGGGGGGAGGTTGATAAAAGAAAACTGAGACCAGTTCCTTGGCTGAAGACCAGGATCGAGGGGAAGTTTTACCTTTTCTAAGCATCATTGCTTAGCAAAAGAAGATGAATGCGTGCGCTACCATTCATAACCACCATCAAAATTTTGGGTATTCCGATATTTAATCCTCTTGCACCTCGAATGCCCGAATACTTCCGTCATTCACGCCTTCGGGTCCAAGAAGATTAAATAGGGGCATCTGTCATACCCCAAATTTTGACCACTAAGATGTCCCATCATTGTGTCAATCATCATCACAATATGGGTGAACCATCATGCCTCATCAAATGCCTCAAAGGTTGTTGAGCATTCACTACAATCAAAATTAGGGTTTTAAGCCCTCTTAGAGCCTTAGACAAAGGATCAGTCAAGGAAGGACTTGATCTTCAACTTGTCTAACCTCTCAAACATACACAAAGGATAAAAAAGGACTCTCACTTCAAGGATTAAGCACAAGGCTGCTCCCTTCTAGGTGGATCAAGCCTAAAGATCGCCAGTGTCACCAAATTAGGGTTTTGGTCGACCAGGGCCTCCAGATGGAAAATTTCATCAGGGCACAAGCCAATGATCCAAAACATAACCTAATATACTCCATGGAACCTCATGGACCCAATCATCAAGTCAATTTTTCCTTAGGGGATGCATTTATCAAAAATCAGGAATTAGGGTTTCTTGACCTAATTCACCCCTAAGTTGACTCTTGGGACAAACCATGAGCCAAGACCTCAAGAGAGGGTTTGAGGGTCTCTAATGAACTATAGTGATCCATTTGGAATAATGGATTAACCCAAGAAGCTTGAGCAACAAGTCTCAATTTCATCTGCACCACAATTAGGGTTTTAAGGGAAAAGTCAACTGTAACTTTGACTTTTGACCAAGACATGCTCCCAAGCCCTAAGACATGATTCAATATGCCCTATGACACCCATGGAACATGTCCATCAAGTTTGATTTAGGTCAAGGACATGATTTCATGAAGAATGGCACAGTTTGGAATTCATCTGATAAAAAGTCAACTGTGCACAAAAGTCAACTTTGACTTTTTGAGATTTTTCACCAAAATGGATTTTTAACCCTAAAATAATGTTAATGTATGATTTGAATCATCATTCATCAAGAAAAATCAAGAAAAGTTGGATAACTTGTAAAAGGGGTAAACATAAAAACTTAGAAAATTTTCTAAGTTAAAAATAAAGTGACAAGGGTACCAACTTTGGAGGATCATAACTCCTAAACCACAAAGCCATTTTTGCTCATCCAAATATGGATTTGTAGCCCTCATTACCCTCTACAAAAACTTCAACTAGACCTAAGTCCAATTCATTAAGGATTTTGAGTTATGGAGTGATCAAAGTGGCTGAAAAGTGATAATGTCACTTTTTCCAACACTTAGTGAAATTTTCACTAAGTCCAAATCTGTCTTCAATTTTTTCCAAATGTAGGGGGATTTTTCACTTGGATTCAAAAGAGATCAAAACCAAACATGTTTAAACAGTTGTTGTATCATGTAAGGGCTTTCCAAAATGGTCAAGAGCATTACCAAATTCAACTTACACCATGAAATATGACATTGGCAAGTTGCCTTGCTGAAATCTGTCAAGGCAAGGCAGAATTTGGAATTTTGCTCGATTTTCCAAAATCAGCCAAATTCAAATGCTCCTATCCACTTGGACACATCTGAGGATTGAATCTAAAGGGGACAATCACTGAGCCAAGCCTCCAAAGTCCATGGAACAAGAAATAACATGTTGAACCTAGAATGGCCAAAATAGGGACAAGACTCCAAATTTGGATTGAAGCATTCAATGGAAGCATCAAGGTGGCATGGACTGAGCCATTCTCATCTGAAATCAGTCAAGACTTATCCAAGACCAAGGGAACCACAGCCCTGTGCCCTAACCTCTAGTCAATGGCTAGAGGAGACTTGCATTTCCATTGGCCAACATTGAACAAACACCTGCTGCAGTTGCCATTCACTGTGGATCCCAAAACAAACTTGCTCTACTATAAATAGAGCTCAATTGTGTTCAGTTTGAGTACACCAAAGCCATCAAACAGATGCTTTCCTCAAAATCTCTTCTTTCACCTCAAACTTGCCTTCAAAAGCAAGTAATTCTGAGTTTTTGAGCTAGAGAGCAATTCCACCCAAACTAATCACACACACACCTCATATATATCATATGTAAGCTGTGCAAACCATCAAAAGTGACCTGTAATCACAACATCACAAAGTCACCTCTCAAAACCTCAAAATAGCACTTTTTTGCATTTTTCAAGCCATGTCTTGATTCAGTCACTTTCTAAACCAGATAAAACCTCAAACACACTCCAAATATCATCCTTGAACTGTCCCAAATGGTTCCCACCATCTGGAACACCATTTGAGGGAGTTGCTATTTTGGTCACTTTTAACCCCTTTTGCAAGAAAGGGACAGTTTGTGTTTTTGTAGGTACCAGCTGATTCCAATCATCCTAAAAGCATCCAAGGGATCATTTGAGGTGGTTCAAAGCATAAAATCATATCTGGAGCAAGAGGGTTGGCAGATTGCAGAGAAACCTCCAAAATCTCAAAGAAGGGTAAGCCTCTCAACTTGCACTCACCAAAACATGTGTGCATTTGAAGTCCATTGATCATAAACATCTCATACATGTCATATATGTTGTGTTTGAGCTAATTCACCATGTAATCCATGTTTGTACCAAGTTGTAGCATAGAAAATGCATTTATAGGTCATTTTCAAAACCACTATCGAGTTTTGAGGAGGGAGTGTGATATGGAAAAACTACCACCACCATTGGATTCCTTATGAAATTCTAGCCCAGATGCATATAAATTTTGTCTCAAACCATTAAGAATTGAGAAAGTTATGACCTTCACGTTTTTGAGCCAAAACTTGCCTTGGGCAATCCAAAACCAAGGCATAACTTGTGTATTTGTTGGTTTGTTTCAAACAATGGATGTATCACCACCCCAGTGGTAAGGCGCGCGCCTTGTATGCTTGAGGTCATGGGTTCAAACCCCACCCATGCCATTTTGTGATTTTTTCACATTTTGCTATTTTTTCAACTATTTTCATGTTTTGTTAATTATTTGGAAAATTAATAACTCTTTCAATTTTAATTATTTTTGATTGGTTCTTTTTGCAAAAAATCACAAAAATGTTGAAATATTTTATTCCACAAAAAAATTGAGTTTGTATTATTTATTTAATATAATTAGCATTTTTGTGAATAAATTCATTTTTATTTGTTTTTAAGCATTTTAAAATGAATATTCATCTTGAAAAATCAAGACCAAATGAGTTTTAATATCTCTTGTGATTTATACCTCATTTTTCAAACCTTAAACAAAAATCACAAGTGGTTTATTCAAACCTATTTGGTATTTTTCATTGATTTTCTTTAAATATTTATTTTTAAAGAATAAAATTAGGGTTTCTTTGATTTTCACTCAAAACAAATCATTGTCAAACACTTTTGGGCCTCCAATAGAGTGTAAGACCCAATCCTTTTTTGACCAAACCATTTTTGGGCCTCAGTGCATTGTATAAGTCCCGATACTGTAAAAAACGAACGGCGCAATCGTCGCCTTTCAAAATAACCCTTGGGTCTCTCCTTGAGCTATAAGACCCATTCAAAACTTTTGGGCCTCTAATAGAGTGTAAGACCCAACCCCCCTTTTAACCAAAACAATTTTGGGCCTCACTTATTGTATAAGTCCCTCTGCGTTAAAAGAAAACCTCGGCGCGATCACCATTTTAAACGGAAAAATCATTTGGGCCTACCCTCGTGTTATAAGCCCCACTTTTTTTCTTTAAACTTTTTGGGCCTCTTGAGAGAGTGTAAGACCCATCCCTTTGTACAGAAAACCTTTTTGGGCCACAGTCACTTGTATAAGTCCCTCTGTACAAATTCAAACAAACAGTGCGCTCACTGATAAAACCCTGGGCCTCTCCTTGAGCTGTAAGCCCCAAATCTTTCTTTTTCAAAGCACTTTCTCCTTTAATTTTGAATATACTATTGTTTTCAATCTTTCTTTGTTGAACAACTAACCAAACAGCATGGAAGCTCTACAACCGAGTAAGTGGTTATTGCTTTCATTTACCGCTTTCATATACATATAACTGTATTGTGGGGCTGTTTCATTGTAAGTCTTCTTTCATAACTCATATCAACTGTGTAATAATAGTATAGATATTTCGAGTTTCCCCGGCAATTACGTCTAGAACTAGGTGACGCCATTTCGTTTATTCATAGAAATAGACAACTAGATCCCCCAATAGGATCACCAGATACAGTCTTCTCTTCGGCTGTCCTCATTAGGAATTATCAAGAAACTCTATTCCCAGAGATGAATGTATTCTCTGTGAATGGCATCTCTGAGTTTCTTCCAAATTCTCGAACTTTCCTGACTTGATCTATTCCTCGTGAATAGCTTGCCTTGAATTTCTCGGGGTTTGGGGACCCACGGGCTTCTTAAAAGCATCGGCCTCCTCTTGGGCATCGTACAAGGACCCACAGGCTTCCTAAAAGTAACCCCGCCTCCTCTTGGGCTTAGTACAAGGACCCTACGGCTTCTTAGAAGTATTCACAGCCTCCTCTTAGGCTTCGTATAATGATCTCTTCCTCTGGGAATGATAGCCTTCTCTTGGGCTTAGTACAAGGACCGATCGGCTTCTTAAAAGTTTCCAGCCTCCTCTTGGGCTTCGTACAAATTATCCCGACGACCTCCTAGAGGTATAGGAATAGAACTTAGTCATCTTAACAGAACAGTCCTTTCATAGAGTCTACTACTGTTTCTCAAAGCTTGGTACAAAAGATGAAAATCTAGACTTGGACAGTCTAACTTCCTTGAGTCTCAAAGACATTCTCAAGTGACCCCTTCGTTAAATAGGAAGGAAACCCGCAAACTCGGATAGTCTCAATACCCTTCGGATTTCCCGTTTCCTCAAAGAAAAGGAAATACCCCAGATCCTTGAATCAAATCCTTGAGTACAACATTGCTCATATAAGAACTAATTTTCTCTTTAAAATCAGTATACTGGACCTGTCACTTAACTGAGACAACATTTAGCTTCTCTCTCGGGCTTTGTACGAGACACATAAAGAGACTCCCTCGTTGAGTCAATCCCCCTTTTGCCTCCATCTCGGGCTTTATACGAGATACAAAAAGGTTCTTATTGAGCCAAATAAACAACAACCTCCATCTCGGGCTTCATACGAGATACAAAAGACTCCCTCGTTGAGTCAAACAATGTTTAGCCTCTATCTCGGGCTTTGTACGAGATACAAAAACTCTCTTGTTGAGTCAAATAGCCTTCATCTCGGGCTTTATACGAGATACCAAAAGATTCCCTCGTTGAATCAAAACCTTTTAGCCTCTCTCTCGGGCTTTGTACGAGACACATATTAGCCTCCTCTTAGGCTTTGTATAAGAAAACCACTGGTTGATCCACTCAACCTTTTAGCATCAAAACTGTGCCTCGTTCACAGTACACAAACATCAACAACTCCTTCCCCTTCATCTAATCGCTGTAAGCGGCAAGCCTCTGGATCATCTACATCCATGCCACTGTCCCTCTTTTAGCATGAGAAATTCCTAAGGAAAGATAACATCGCTCTACACTGAGTTAAAGTCTTCTCCTTCAGGTTAAAATCCCTTATAAAGGAAATTATGGCATTGCCGGATTCACACATCCTGGTTAAAGTAATTCTCCTTTATAAACAGTTGTGACATACAACCCCCTCTTTAGAGATGATAAATTCTCTCTAAAGTCCAACCCTTTTAGCTTCACATCTTGGGCTTTGAACAAGATACAAACTACCCTTTAGCTTTACGTCTTGGGCTTTGAACAAGACACCAAAACACCCATTTCCTCCCATAGAATAGGAGGAACTACGAACGCTCTGATTTCCCTGTTTCGGTAAACGGGAATACGTAGGCATAAGATCGAAAGAAAAGATCTTAGCGAGCACACTAAACAAAAAACCCAAATCCCATATCTCAAAAGCAGTAATTCAAAAAAACATCAGTCCTAAACATCCTAATCCTTGTTCCCCGCTATAAAGTCCTAAAAAGAAAGAAATCAGTATTGGCGAAAATACAAATAACCAGTACAAAGGCCCCCCCACATTGATAGCATCCGTAACCTAACAGACCGCTGTTTAAAATCAGTATGTAAAACAGGGTTAATTGGAGACATTTATTTCCCTTCCTTCATCAGCTTTAATAGGATAAAAAATGAATCGACCTGTAGTTTAAGCTCAATCGCAGAGAGCGACCAACGCTTAAGAACCGCGTCCAAAATCGCTCGCTACAAATATCTCTAAGAATCTTATTCAACATAGCAGAACTAAGCATATTGATATAAGGCATCATTTTATAAGAGATTTGGTTGAAGACAAAGTAGTTGCTTTGGAACATGTTGCTACAGATAAACAATTAGCTGACATTTTTACTAAAGCCTTAGATGCAAACCAATTTGAAAGTTTGAGAAGTAAATTAGGAATTTGCATTTATGAAGATTAAATGTGCTAGAGAGTGTATTAAGCAGTTGTATTCTTTATTAGAAATTGATTTTATTCAACTGATGAAGGCATACAGGTTTGAAGTACATCAATAGTTACAGATTGTCCCAACCCCCTGCATCTAGAAAAGCTTTCCAGTCTTCATCCCAATCATCATCAGTAGCTTGTTGTTGAACATGAAGCTTCTTGACTGGTTTCATGGTTGTTTCTGAGGTTCTGTCTGTCTTTGTGGTTCCTAAAGTAGTTTTAGCTGCAGTCATTGTTTTGCTCCTCTTCTTAGGTGGATCTGAAGTCTTGTCCTTCTGCTTGAAGTTCTTTGCTGCATCTTTGATGTTTGACTGGCTCATTCTTGGTTGCTGAGTGGTGCTGCTAGAAGGAAGAAAGGCTTGTTTTTATAATGAAAACAAGGAGCATAGTTTGTATCGACTGAACAGTCAATGTGTTGGAACTTGTGTTTTTGGGAAGCATGGTGTTTGACCATGTCTTTATGTCAGGACATTGTGTTTGGTGATTGTCCAATTATGGCTAAAAAGGGGGAGAGTTAGCCTAGGTGTGTAGAGTGTATCCTATCTAAGATCTGGTGTGGTGCAGATGTTGAGGGGGAGTATGCATGTTGTGCAGCTGGTTTTGCTTTATTGAAGGAATGCTGCTAGGAGTTTTTAATCTTTTAATCCGCTGCTGAAGTCTCTGATGTTGCAGAGATTGTTTTAGCCAAAATTAGCCAAAGGGGGAGATTGTTAGTTCTTGGATTGGCTAGAATTTTGGTAAAATAAAGTTGTGCAATGTTGATGTCACATGGTTGATATCTTAACATTGAATAATGTTAGGTGTTTTAGTTGTTGAAGTTTTGAAGTCTGATGTCACATGCGATGTCATGACATCAGATATGCAGATCAGTAAAATATCAGGTTTGAGATGTTTTTAGGGTTAAGCGTTTTAGCTGGAATTTGGGAGAGCTGGTAGAGTAATTGGATGCGAATATCTTGGAGAAGATATTTTCTATTACAAACAGATTTGATGCAGATTTGTAGGAGTGTTTAAAGGCTGAAGATTTAAGAAGATTTTGAGAGAGAAAATCTATTGAAGATTCAGTTTTAAATAACAAACCAGGTCAGATATTATAGTAGGTCCAAGATCAAATCAAATTGCTATATAAAGCGTATCAATCCTTTGAAGAAAGTGACGAAGAAAGAGTACTAAAGACTGAGAGTCGTTTGAGTCTTCGTGTTTGCATTGTAAACCATTCTAGTGTGAATTGGTGTTGTTGTTTTGAGTTGTTCTTGATCAAAGCTGTGAAGCAGAATCAAGTTGTGTTTCTCAAAGTGTGTGATCTTTGAATTATATCACTGAAGTGATTTAGGGATTGAGTAGTGTTCTCATACCTAAGTGGTCTCTTAGGTAGAAGGTTCATTAAGTAGTGATTAAGTTTAGGAGATGTCAAATGGGTTGTTGAGTCTGTAAATTAATTCTACTGATAGTGAAATTCATCCCTGGCTTGGTAGCCCCCAGAGTAAGTTGTTTAACTGAACTGGGTGAACAATTCTTTGTGCCTTTTCAGTTGTGTTATTTTGTCCATTGCAGAGTGTGTTGTTGTGACATCACACTTAACATCACATATCTGGTACCAGAATTTCAGTTCATATTACTATTATGAATAGGGGACATGTTTTTCACACAAAGTCGTTACATGTGGTATGGCCTTAGAACCTCAATCTTTATTTATAGACAAACAATCTTCGATGAGGTAATCTTCACGCAATTCTCTTTCATGCTTATCCCAAGATTTATTCTCTTCATGTATCTAAACATGATGACTCGATTCCGTATCGTTTATTTCGATTCAATTCATGCATGTTTTATCGTATTTTTATCGAGTTATTGTCATTTCATGTATTGTTTGCTTATGTTTTCATTTCTTTTCCATTTACAGGTCCTATATTAGCTCCATAGAAGAAAAGACCAAGAATTGAGCCCAAAAGAGAAGAAAGGTGGAGAAATTGCATGATTCAGCCTCTTCTAGATGAAAGGTGTTCGCCATTCCCCCCAGTTCAACTGAATGGCGCTCGCCATAGCAGAAAAGGAGGGAAATTCAAAGTCCAGATGAATGGCGACCGCCATTATCCCTACGGCGGCCGCCGTTGCTTATCGGGAGCAGTTTTCTGAGGAAGTTATGGCAGTTGCAAGTTTAATTTTCAAATTTCTAATTCAACTGCTTGGAGCCATATTTTTCTATATATAGAGCATCAGAGGACTGCATTTGGGGGATCCAAGAACCTTGCGGAAGCGCTGCCAAAATTTCTAGCCTAACCACTTATATCATTTGCCATAGTATCAATCGCTCACATTGAGAGATTGATACATTTGTTATACTTTTCGTTTCTAGTGTTGCTGATGTACGCTTGGATCATTTGCTTAATACAAGTTTCATTTTCCATTTAATTACTTCGCATTTTAGGTTATTTACAATTTGTCTATTTTACTGCATTTTGTTTACTTGCAATTGTATGCAACATAATTTAGATTTCGCACAAAAAAAACCTAAATCTGATCTTAATTAAGAACCAACCAATATGTATGTTTTAAAATTCAGAAATGTTAATGCATTAGCGTTAGATTTAATCATGTCTGAGTAGAATTCCTTTGAGTCCGTAGATTGAGGACCGTCGCTCCGACGGGACTCTGTAGAACCTTCAGTGTTTAACTTTTGTTTTTAAAATTCTGGTTTTGGTGTCTAATCTAAATTTAGGCAGCCTCGTCGTGAGAGTGAGGGGTTGTTTAACAATGCTTCATCACTAGAGTGAGAAACACACTAAGGTGTGTCCAATAGAGCGAGAGTTTGAGGTAATTGTCAGATAGTAGGCATCGGACATTGAGCCTAAATTCAGCGAGAGTGCTTTAGGGCCTTATTTAGTTTATGTTAGTTTTCAAAAAGCACCTCTTAACTATCGAGCGAGTGAGAGTAAAATCTTGGGGTCATTAGGCGTAAGACCACGAGAGCGTGAGGTCGAGCCTTTAAACTGATATATCCTTCAGACCAATTTCAAGACCTTTGTTAACACTTGGATCTTACGGAGTCCCAAAGAGTACGAAAATCATTCTCCGGTCTCGTCTTTATTGTTGTTTTTTAAATCCCTTTAATAACCAAATTTCTTTTACCGCCAAATCTAGCCTTAGCTTTACACCGCAGTACCCTATCACACTAGGTTGATTATTAGTCCCTGTGGGTTCGACAACCTTTTTAAGACTACGCAATAAGCTGTATACTTGCAGCAATAATCCGACCATTACACAAAGTCGTGACCAAGTTTTTGGCGCCATTGCTGGGGATTCAATTTAGTCAATATTGTGATACTTTCGTTGCACAGTATAGACTAAGGCAACTTTTTATTTTTCCTTTTCGATTCGTCAATTGTATGCCAAACACTCGCTCACAAGGCTAAGAGTTGGAGCAACCAGTCAACGAAATCGAACGTTACATACTTCTGAGATGCCGAATTAACGAATTCCTTCTTAGATATAACATCCCAGATCCTCTTATTCCCTACTCAGATTCGAAAACTGAATCAGAACCAGAACAAAACATGGCAGATGGACCACAAAACCGTCGTCTAAAGTATTTTGCTATTCCATCACAAGATGAACCACATAATAGCATTGATGCCCCATCTATTAACCTTAATGATTTCGAGCTGAAACCTTCGCTGATATCCACAGTTCAACAAAACCAATTCTCAGGTAATGCTACGGATGACCCGAACCTTCATTTATCAATATTCGTGTAATATGCAGACACCGTAAAAGCCAATGGAGTCAGTCGAGAAGCAATTAGACTAAGACTTTTTCTGTTCTCATTGAGAGATAGAGCAAGAGCTTGGCTCCAGTCTTTACCATCCCACTCAGTGACGACATGGGACCAGTTGAAGAATGTTTTCTTAGCCATATATTTCCCACCAAGCAAGACCGCTATGCTGAGAGCCCAAATTAATAGATTTAAGCAAAAGGATAATGAATCTTTATTCGATGGTTGGGAGAGATACAAGGACATGTTGAGGTTATGCCCACCTCATGGACTTGAAGAATGGATGATAATACATACCTTTTACGGTGGGCTGTTGTACAATACCAAAATGAATCTGTGCGCTACCACAGGCGGTGCTCTAATGGATAAACCATATGCAGAAGGTTATGAACTCATAGAGACTATGGCTCAAAACGATTTCCAATGGGGAGGTGAACGCGCTGGTATAGAGAAACCTACTCTGAAAGGAGGAATGTACGAAGTTAACGGTATAGACCGAGTCAATGCTAAAGTGGACGCGCTTGCTCAAAAGATCGAAAGCTTAGCAATAACACCTCCAGCAGCTACCATAGCTGCGGTTACACCAAATTGTGAAATATGCGGAAACCCTGGGCATACAAACGCTGAATGTCAAGTGTTGGCTAGTACGCCTACCGACCAAGTGAATTACGCTCAAGGGAACCCATATTCAAACACTTACAATCCTGGCTGGAGAAATCACCTGAACTTTTTGTATAAGAATAACAATGCTTTGAATCCACCTAACCCAACACCAGCTATTCCACCTGGATTTCAGAAAGGAGCACAACCTGCTCCACCTCTACCAAAAAAATCAAATCTGGAAATCATGATGGAAAGCTTTATGAACGCTCAAGCTCAGCAAAACAGGGATTTCACGAATCAAAATGCTCACACGAGCGAATTGATGAAACAATTGTCAAGTAAGCTTGATGCTATGGCTACCCATAACAAAATGTTAGAAACTCAAATTTCTCAAGTAGCCCAACAACAATCAACTAACGCAGCCCCCGCTGGAGCATTTCCTGGCCAACCATAACCAAACCCAAAAGGTCATGCTAACACTATTACTTTGCGAAGCAGAATAGAGTACGATGGACCTGTTGACCCGAGATTCCAAAATTTAGCCATGTACCAAAATTTACCAAAGGGAACCAAGAAAATAAAAAAAACCTAACACGGAGAAGGAATATGAAGGCGGAAAGGCCGCAGAGAAAGAGACGCCTTATGTGCCTCCGCCACCATATAAACCACCTGTGCCTTATCCCCAAAGACTAGCTAAATCCAAAAATGAAGGACAGTTTAAGAAATTCGTAGAGCTTCTAAAGCAACTGAATATAACGATACCTTTCACAGAAGCTATTACAAAAATGTCCTCATATGCCAAATTCCTTAAAGAGATCCTATCAAACAAGAAAAAGTTAGAAGATAACGAAACTGTTATACTCACTGCCGAGTGTAGTGCCATACTTCAAAATAACATGCCTCCTAAACTAAAGGATCCAGGTAGCTTTTCGATACCTTGTGTAATCGGAAAGACTGTCATAGACAAAACATTATGCGACTTGGGAGCCAGTGTTAGCCTAATGCCCCTATCCACATGTAAGAAACTTGAATTAGGAGACCTGAGGCCAATGAAGATGTCGCTAGAACTAGCAGACCGTTCTGTGAAATATCCAGTACGTATTCTAGAAAACGTGCCAGTTCGCATAGGTCAGTTTTATATTCCGACGGATTTCGTGATAATTGACATTAAGGAAGATTCTAATATACTAATCATCTTAGGTAGACCATTCTTAGCAACAACTGGAGCTATAATAGATGTAAAGAAGGGAAAGTTAACCTTCAAAGTAGGGGAAGAAAAAGTCGAATTTATCTTAGCCCAATTCCTAAAAGCCCCTACTTTAGACAATTCACGTTGTTTTCTAGACGTTATCGACGAATGCGTCAGAGAAATAGAGAAGGAACCGACAAGGTACACGGAAGTACTAAAGATTCCAGCCCTTCCAATATTCGAAGACGATAACTGGCGTGAGCCGCATGAAGATGACAGTCTAAGAGAATGCCTAGCACTCACACCCGATCCAATGCCTTGCCCAAAGAAACCATCTGTAGAACTCAAAAATTACCCAAAGATCTAAGATATGAATTCCTAGATACTGAACTTGAAAAACTCATAATAGTTAATGCTGATTTAGGACAAATAGAAACCGAGAAATTATTGGAAGTCTTGAGGAAGTATCCCACAACTCTTGGATATAACATCTCCGATCTAAAAGGGATAAGTCCCTCTATATGTATGCATCGCATTATGATGGAGGAAGACTGTAAGACATCCAGAGAACATCAAAGACGCTTGAACCCTGTCCTAAGCGATGTAGTAAAGAGAGAAGTGCAAAAAATATTGGAAACAGGAATCATATATCCGATATCTGACAGCAAATGGGTCAGCCCAGTGCATGTCGTACCAAAGAAGGGTGATGTTACAGTTGTAACTAACGAAAAAGGCGAGTCTGTAGCCAAACGAACTCAAACTGGATGGAGGATGTGCATAGACTATAGAAAGCTGAATAAGGCTACTTGAAAAGACCGTTTTCCTTTACCCTTCATAGACCAAATGCTTGAACGGCTAGCTAAACATTCATATTTTTGTTACTTAAACGGATACTCAGGATTTTTCCAAATACCTATTCATCCTGATGACCAAGAGAATACCATATTTACTTGCCCCTATGGCACGTTTGCCTATCGTCGAATGCCATTTGGACTGTGTAATGCTCCCACAACATTTCAGAGATGCATGATGTCGATCTTTACAGATTTCATAGACGACATAATGGAAGTCTTTATGGACGATTTCTCTGTATGTGGGGGAAGTTTCAAACACTGTCTGTCAAACCTCGAGATGGTACTTGAACGATGCGTCAAAGTGAACCTTGTGTTAAATTGGGAGAAGTGCCATTTCATGGTGCGACAAGGTATAGTTCTTGGACATATAGTATCCGATAGAGGTATTAAAGTAGACAAAGCAAAGATAGAAATCATAGAAAACCTCCAACCACCAAAAACAGTTAGAGAAGTACGAAGCTTTTTAGGACATGCCGGTTTTTACCGACGATTCATTAAAGACTTCTCTAAGATTACAAAACCATTGACTGGACTACTGATGAAAGAAGCTGAATTTATATTCGATGAAGAATGCTTGAAAGCGTTTGAACATCTGAAGAATGCTCTTATTACCGCACCAATTATGAAACCACCTTATTGGAGTTTACCATTCGAAATAATGTGCGACTCTAGCGACTATGCTGTAGGTGCTATCTTAGGACAGAGAAAGGATAAAAGGCTTCATGCTATTTACTATGCAAGTAGGACCTTGGACAACGCACATATGAACTATGCGACCACAGAAAAGGAACTCCTAGCTGTTGTGTTCGCCTTAGATAAATTTCGTTCCTATCTGGTAGGAGCAAAAATTATTATCTATACCGATCATGCTGCTATTAGGTACCTATTGACTAAGAAGGATGCCAAACCGAGACTCTTGAGATGATTTTGCATTTGCAAGAATTCGATTTGGAGATAAAAGATAAGAAAGGTACAGAGAACGTGGTAGCAGACATGTCTCTAGGATTGAGGATCTAAAACCCGAAGGAGTGCCTATAAACGATGATTTTCCTTACGACAGACTAGTAGCCCAGTTGGAAAGAGAAAGCAAAACTGTAGAATGTTCCTTGTTATTTAACGATGCAGAGACGAATGAAGTAGTAGAAGCAATCTATACAAAAACCACATTGCCATGGTATGCTAACTTTGTCAACTACCTAGCAGCCAAAGTGCTTCCACCAGATCTAACATACCAACAGAAGAAGAAGTTTTTCCATGATCTTAAACAATATTACTGGGATGAACCCCTATTATTCAAGAGAGGCACCGATGCAATATTTCGTCGATGTGTCCCTGAATCGGAAATAGAGGATGTCATATCCCAATGCCATGCAGCACCATACAGAGGACATGCCAGTACATCAAAAACATGAGCAAAGATATTACAATCTGGCCTCTTTTGGCCAAACCTTTGGAAGGACGTTCACATTGCCATTATGAACTGTGACCGGTGCCAACGCACTGAAAATGTTTCTAGACGCGATGAGATGCCGCAAAGGGGAATTTTGGAAGTCGAAGTCTTTGATGTATGGGGCATTGATTTCATGGGTCCTTTTCCATCCTCTTTTGGAAACAAATACATACTCGTCGCAGTTGATTACGTATCAAAATGGGTTGAGGCGATAGCTTCACCTACAAATGACGTGCGAGTGGTGGTAAAAATTTTCAAGAACATAATCTTTCCCAGATTCGGTGTACCAAGAATTGTCATTAGTGATGGCGGATCCCATTTCATTTCGAATATTTTCGGGAGGCTATTGCTTAAATACAGAGTACGACACCGAGTAGCAACATCCTATCACCCTCAAACTAGTGGACAAGTAAAGGTGTCAAATAGGGAGATTAAGCAAATTTTAGAAAAAACCGTTGCAACCACTAGGAAGGATTGGTCTACTAAACTTTATGAAGCTCTGTGGGCTTACAGAACAGCCTACAAGACCCCAATAGGAACCACATTGTACAAACTAGTTTATGGAAAGTCATGCCATCTGCCTGTGGAACTTGAGCATAAAGCTTATTGGGCCATTAAGACCCTGAATATGAATTATAAGGCAACAGGCGAGAAAAGGATTCTCGATATCCATGAATTAGAAGAACTAAGACTAGATGCCTGTGAAAATGCCTGAATATACAAAGAAAGAACCAAGAAGTGGCATGATAAAAGAATAACAAAGAAGGAGTTTAACGAAGGAGATATAGTTCTTCTCTTTAACTATAGGCTTAAAATTTTTCCCGGAAAATTACGTTCTAGATGGTCTGGTCCTTTCGAAGTTACAAAAGCCATATCAAGTGGAGCAATTGAAATTAGAGGAAAGTCGAATGAGACGTTCTTTGTGAACGGCCAGAGACTCAAGCACTACCACTTAGTAGAAAACAGGAATTCATCAATAATTACAAGTTGGAAGAGCATTCCGCTCTTCCCGACAAATGATGCCCTTTTCAATTATAATGTCGAGCTTCCTACATTAAACAAAGCGCTCTGTGGGAGCTAAACCACGATCTTTAGTTTTTATTTTATCCTTTATTTTACTTTGTTAGTTTTAGGACATTGCATGCATAATTAGTATAAAATCACTATTTGTTGCATCTCATTATTTTTGCTATCATTATTATTATTATGATTATTATTACTATTTTTATCTTACTAACGCGTAGCTAATAGTATTATTCCCCTAATATTGTAATGCTTTTCATTTTTCAGGAGACCCTTCTCTAGGAAACCTTTGACCGGCTACCATGCAGACTTTTGAAAACTGTGCTGTTGTTTTCAGGAAAGATGTTTAGAGGCGTCGATTTGAGGCTTTGTCTCAAAGAGACTTTGGTCTGTCCATCTATCCTGACGACTCGGCCATGCAAACCCTTAGCATCCGAGACAATGTTGTTTTCCTTCTGAACCAGATAGGCTGGTCTCACTTTGCTCTAGAGAAGAGATTTAGCACTTATCGTAGCCTGACATTGGAGTTCCTTAGCTCCCTCTATTATGATGCCACCCGTGGTTTCGGATTTGGCCGTGGGTTGGCTACCTTCAGGTTATTTGGAAACAAGTACAAATTTACCCATCATGAATTTGCTGAATTATTGGGTTTTCCTAATAAACCCGATGCTGTGACCAAAACCCCTGCTGATGCCTTCACTAGCTATGATTTTCAACATTTCTAGAGTACCATAACCAGAAGCGGTATTGCCGAACCTGATGTTATGTTCTCCAAAAGCATCCACAACCCTGGATGGAGATATTTCCATAAGGTTCTTGCTCACACCTTCTTTGGCAAAGAAGAAAACATTACATCTATGTCGAGGGATGAGCTATATATCATGCTCTGTGCATCCCAGGGAAAGCCTGTCAATGCAGCCCCGTATTTGCTTGCTAATTTCATTCGTATTACCCATGATTCCTTTGAACCATTCTTGATAGGTGGGCTGGTGACTATGATTGCTGATGCAATTGGGATGAGGTACCATCTGAAGCGTTCCTTTGCATTCGGTGGTTTTTTCCTGATGGACATTAGTTTTTGTTTCAATAGATGCATTATTACTAATCTTGGCCCGGTTGAATTCGAGTTACTTATCGATAATGCTGTAGTCCATACTTTCACCTTACCCAACCATGAAAAGACTAGTGTACACAATAAGGACAATTGGCTCTATGATTTGGAGGTCGTCAATGAGTTTCTGACTCCACCCGACTCTCCTCAGGCTTACGAAAACCAAGATACCATTATGTCTGCCGAGGCCACTCAAGATTCCGAGGTCGATCCTGATATACCACCTTTAAATGTAGCTGCTTCTATTAATACTCTCCAAGCTGAAGTAGATTCCTTCCAAGATGAGATTTCCTCTCTTCGAGTCGACTTCATTGGACTAATGGATGTTGTACATGAGGAGTTGGACCATATGTTCAAAATTGTCTACTCTCTTAGACAACATCATGGATGATCTATAGCCGCACCTATTTCCCTGTTTTCTTAGGATAGTTTGCTTACATGTATAATGTTTCCCCTTCTTGTATTGTTTGAATTGTTAATTTCCATTCCACTGTGTACCGTCAGGATGCCAGCGCGTAATTGTAATGCACTTCAGTTTCGTTAATGCAAGTTTCTCTTTAAATTTTTATTTTCAGTGTTTTAAATCCTTACTTAACTTGTTATTAATGTTTAGCAAATCTAGGTTTGTCAAGAAAAAAAAAGAGAAAAACCAAAAACCAAAAACCAAAAGAATAATTAGTAACCAATTGGCATTCTGCAAACTAAAAACCAAAAGGCATGCCTGAAAGCAAATGGTGGTCGCCATATGCATAAAGGCGTTCGCTATGCATTCGAATAGGCAGAACACACGTTTTTCTTCATGAAACACGCCTTTGCCTCCTTTATTCCCATTCATTACACTCTTGCATGTCCCTAGACCCCCCTAAGTACCTAGTAAACCCTTCATCATCCCATATTAACTTCATCTATCCATATTCATCCACTAAACCCTTATTTAAACACCCCTAACCACACATTACCATTCACCTTTCTCATACCCACTATCCATCTCTCTACCCACTTCAGAAAATTCCCACAACCACCATCTTCATGAGAAACAACTATGGCTACTAACCAAGAGATAGATTACATGGGCATTGAGTTCCCTAACGGAGAAATTGGAGCCACCGTGCGTTCCAACTTCCACCGAGTATCCAAGAGGCCAGTCTATGCCAGGAGGTATCCAGAGCCCGAGACTCTTTGCACCTTGGGTCTTTATGATAGCGTCTTGTGGATGCTCAGGAACTTAGGTATGACTCATTTATGCTCTATGTTTAATCCTTCTTCCGTTAGACTTACTTATGAGTTTCTTAGTTCAGTCCAATACGTCCATGACCTTAACCGCGCTACCGGAACCATCTACTTCAGGATGTTCAACATTGATTATTCCCTCACTCATGAGCAGATAGCTGAATACTTTGGTTTTCCTACCGGTGAGGGTCTTACGACTCAAGCACCCTTGGACAGTGATTAGGAGGAAGAAGCCTTCCAATTCTGGCATCAAATAACCAACACAAGAGCCACCAAATGGGAGGCTTGAAATCCATGACCATCCATAACCCTGTTATTCACTACTTTCACCACACCCTCGCCTCCACCATCTTCGTCCATGAAAACCCAGGAAATGTGAATTCTAAGGATTTGTTCTTTATCCACTGTGCACTTTTCCAGACCCGTGTGAATCCTACACCGTTCCTTCTTGTCCACTTTATTAGTGTAGCAAACAGAGTCGGCAATTTCGTCTGTATAGGCGATAACATTACTGCCATTGCTATCTGTTTAGACTTAGAGGCCGATTTAGAAAACGAAGAGAGCATACCTTGTCTCTATGCCGACATTGACTTTTGCCGTAATGCGCGGCATGTCAAGAGTTTGCGTCGTAACAAGTACCACTTTATGGTCAGGACATATGAGTTCCGAGGTTTTTCTTTACCAAATGTTGAGCGTATTAACGTGCGTCGAAGCACTAATTGGCTGTTTTATTTAGGAGCCCGTGATTTGGAAGCAGAGAATGATGAAAGGCACTACCGTGAAACTATGGGGCAGCATTCTGAGCAGCCCCGTACTCATAGCCATGCCACTAACATTCCTGGGTCTAGTGCCCAAGCACACACGACACCCTTTTCTGATTTTGCAGGTATTCGTTCATCATTGGATGAAGTTTTGTAAGAGCTCAGGCAGAGAGAGAGAGATGCCGCACGTGATGTGCAGATGCAGGAGTTAGAGAGGAGGCAGTATGAGTTCATGGCCAGGGCTGAGTCGGACTTGAGAGATGTTGTTTTGGAGATGGTGGGACTGCGCAGAGAAGTAAACTGAATTGCAGATTGTTTCCAGCATGTCCCCCAGGACAACCCAGCCATTAGGCAGGATAGACACCATCGTGGAGGGCGTGCTCGCTATCATTGATTATATGCAAGTTCTATCTCTCATTATTTCACCTTAGATTAAGACATTGAGGATAATGTCTATTTTAAGTGTGGGGGAGGAGCCGTTTATTGCTTTTATTTATTTCTTGCTTTCTAGTTTAGTTTGTTTTTCATTATCGAGTCATATGCACGTTTGATTCGTTTTTACTTTACGTTTTTCCTGTGTCTAATAACTCCTTTATTTGACCCCAAATTTCAGAATTTCAATTTTTTTTTGTTTAGACTCAAAGGCATGACACGTTTAGTATAGGTTGTTTCATTCTTTGATTTAGGCTAGGTAGGTGGACTTGGGAAAGTTTTGAAAATATCGGTACCATTCCTACATCTTAGATTCCCTAAATATGTGGTATTGATTTAAATAGACATTATGCCATGACCTTATGCCTAGTTTCTTAGAAGTAACCTCTTGATTAGTTTATTCTAGTAGTCAGCACCATCCTTATGTACGAACTAAGTAACGAGCCGATGCAAATATGTGTGATCTCAAAAGTTGATTTATGTGATTGTTATAGAAAATGCGAATGAAAGACATGTTCCCGCTAAGTTAGGTGGTGATCCTCACCCGACCATTTAGCCTAAAGGTTCAGACTCTTGAAATTCGTAAACAAAAGAAAGCATAAAATGCGAGAAATTTTTTTTTGTTAAATAAGAGATCATAAACACTAACAGGTTCGCTTACCATGTAAGTACAAAGGATAACGGGCTTAATGTGATGGCGCTCGAATGAAAAAGAGGTGAAATAAGATGAAGGATATAGGTCTAGGTATAATTTCATGATTTGAATTGGTATTGCATAGGAAGAGAGTTTTCGTCCGCTTTTGTGGAGTCGTGTCATTACGGTATCCTTGTTTTCACTATTCAGTACCTATCCATTTGACTGTAGCCTAGCAACCTTGTGCTTAGATTATTTTTGTCGTGCCTAACAGTCGAAACATAATGTTTACTATTTTATTGCATTGGGTGTTTGCTTGAGGACAAGCAAAAGCCTTAGTGTGGGGGAGTTTGATGACTCAATTCCGTATCGTTTATTTCGATTCAATTAGTGCATGTTTTATCGTATTTTTATCGAGTCATTGTCATTTCGTGTATTGTTTGCTTATGTTTTTGTTTCTTTCCATTTACAGGTCCTATATCAGCTCCATAGAAGAAAATACCAAGAATTGAGCCCAAAAGAGAAGAAAGGTGAAGAAATTGCATGATTCTGCCTCTTCCAGATGAAAGGCGTTCGCCATTCCCCCCAGTTCAACTGAATGGCGCTCGCCATAGCAGAAAAGGAGGGAAATTCAAAGTCCAGATGAATGGAGACCACCATTAGCCCTACGGCGACCGCCGTTGCTTCGCGGGAGCAGTTTTCTGAGGCAGTTCTGGCAGTTACAAGTTTAATTTTCAAATTTCGAATTCAACTGCTTGGAGCCAGATTTTTCTATATATAGAGCATCAGAGGACTGCATTTGGGGGATCCAAGAACCTTGCGGAAGCGCTGCCGAAATTTCTAGCCTAACCACTTATATCATTTGCCATAGTATCAATCGCTCACATCGAGAGATTGATACATCTGTTGTACTTTTCGTTTCTACTGTTACTAATGTACACTTGGATCATTTGCTTAATACAAGTTTCATTTTCCGTTTAATTACTTCGCATTTCAGGTTATTTACAGTTTTTCTATTTTACTGCATTTTGTTTACTTGCAATTGTATGCAACATAATTTAGATTTCGCACAAAAAAAACCTAAATCTAATATTAATTAAGAACCAACCAATATGTATGTTTTAAAATTCAGAAATGTTAATGCATTAGCATTAGATTTAATCATGTCTGAGTAGAATTGCTTTGAGTTCGTATATTGAGGACCGTCGCTCCGACGAGACTCTGTAGAACCTTCGGTGTTTAACTTTTGTTTTTAAAATTCTGGTTTTGGTGTCTAATCTGAATTTAGGCAGCCTCGTCATGAGCGCGAGGGGTTGTTTAATAGTGCATCGTCACGAGAGTGAGAAACACACCAAGGCATGTCCAATCGAGCGAGAGTTTGAGGTAATCACCGGATAGTAGGCATCAGACATTGAGCCTAAATGCAGCGAGAGTGCTTTAGGGCCTCATTTAGTTTATGTTAGTTTTCAAAAAGCACCTCTTAACTACCGAGCGAGCGAGAGAAAAATATTGGGTTCATTAGGCGTGGCTTGGTTAAGACCGCGAGAGCGTGAGGTCGAGCCTTTAAACTGGTATATCCTTCAGACCAATTTCAAGACCTTTGTTAACACTTAGATCTTACAGAGTCCCAAAGAGTATGAAAATCATTCTCCGGTCTCGTCTTTATTGTTGTTTTTCAAATCCCGTTAATAACCAAATTTCTTTTACCGCCAAATTTAGCCTTAGCTTTACACCGCAATACCCTATCACTCTAGGTTGATTATTAGTTCCTGTGGGTTAGACAACCTTTTTAAGACTACGCAATAAGCTGTATACTTGTAGCAGTAATCCGACCATTACACAAAGTCGCGACCAAAACATTTCTCCACACTCCACTATTCCAGCAAGCATATTACTTTTAGATTGACTAGTGAGATTTAGTTTGGAGTTTAGAGATGAAATATCATTTTCTACACATGTAATAGTTGAGGAAAACTTTTATGTTTCCTCTTGAAGCACACCTATGGTTTTCTTTTGATTATCTAAGGTTAAACACACTTGTTCCCACTTAGAGAGTAGGAGCATATAAGATGTATAAAGATTTTCTTCACACAGGTCTTTCATATTGGATTCATCTTCAGACTCATATAGACTATAATAATACATCACAATGTTGGTAGTTTCACCCTCCCTTTCATTATCACACCCAAAGCATCGAGTACCCTTGCCACCATTGGGTTTGTCTTCACTTCTGCCTTTTTATATGGAGACTGATGTCGGACCTTTTGTCTTTGACATTTGTCCTCCACTTTTTGTTCAGATATTTCAAGGAATTTTTGAACTTCTTACTAAGAAGAGCTATATCAACTAACAAGTTCTATTTTTTTATCCCTTTGACTTTCTTCAGTATTGGAAATAAAGGCTATACCTTTGTTCTTCTTTTCTGACCTTTCATTGATGGACATCTCAAAAATGTGTAGGGAACCAGTGATTTCATCAACCTTAATGCTACTAGTCCCGAGCTTTTTCAATAGCAGTCACTTTCATATCAAACTTCTTAGGTAATGATCTAAGAATTTTTCTGGCAAGCTTTTCTTCATACATATTTTCACCTAAGGCAAAGGAAGTGTTGGAAATATCATGAAATCTGACGTGGAATTCATAGATATGTTCATCTCCATTCATTCTCAAATTCTCAAATTTAGTTGTAAGGAGATGCAACCTTGACATACAGATATTGAAAATGCCTTCGTGTGCAATTTTGAGAATCTCCCATGTTTCTTTAGCTATTGAACATGTGTTGATAAACATGAACATGTTCTTGTCCACACCATTGATGATATCATTCAAATCCTTGGAGTTTTCAAGAGCTTTCTCATATTCAACATCAATTCATTCAACTTCTAGTTTTAAGCTAGTATTTCCATCTTCAAAAGTAACCACTGGATGTTTTCATCCTTTTATCACAACTTTTCATGCTTTGTTGCCCATGGATTTGAGAAAGACCACCATCACAGTCTTCCAATTGAAATTTTGTTCCTTAAGGGACAGATGTCAAACATGATGTCTTAGACAACTGGTTCGACAAGAAAAACCACAGACATAGCAATAATACTAATTAAGTTGTACAAGACGATGGAGCAGAAAAATAATAAAGAACAAAATAATTGGTAACCCAGTTCGAGGCAAACAACACATACGTCTGGAGGGTTGGCTTCCAACTCATTAGAGGAAAAGAAATTCCTTTGGTTATGGTTGTATGGCAGAAATGTTGACGGCAGCGTTACTTGGGAGCTAGAAAGCCAATTGAAAGAGTCTTATCCAAACTTGTTTGTTTCAAGTAAATTTCTGAGTACGGAAATTCAATAAGCGATGGAGAGTTGTAACACCTCAAAATAATTAAAATATTATTTTGCTTATTATTTCAAATTTTATTTTATTTTATGAATTTTACTATAAATATTGTATTATTATTATTATTATCTCTATTATTACTGTTAATATTATCATTATTAATATGATTTATTAAGAATTAATTATTATATTAGAAAATGGTAGAGATAATGAGAGAAAAATATGAGAAAGGTATAGAAAATGAGGGTGTGTGTGTGTGTGAGAGAGAGAGAGAGAGAGAGAGAGAGAGAGAGAGAGAGAGAGAGAGAGAGGGTGGATGATAAAAATTATTATATTCTCTAAAAAAACCCTATCATTCCAAAAACCACTAAAATAATCCTCTTATTCTCCAAAAGCCTCACTTCCTAAAAAAGGTTACAAGGAAGTGTTTTGTTAGGAGCTCCATGGAGAAAATTCTGCAATTACAAGATAAGGGGGGATTGTTTTACAATGAGACAGTGTTTAGGATAATGGGGTTTTCCTTAAATCCTGACTTTAGCCTAATTTCCATGTGGGTAATTCTCCCATAATCTGACAGGTTATTGTTAGACGCGGGGCTCATAGGATTTGGATTGGGAATAGAACCATTAGAAGTAACATATGTGGGGATTAGCTACTCATATATTGTGTTTGATTGTGTTAATTTCTTGATTTTATGTTGCATGCCCGATATCTACCCATAATATGACTTGGTTACGAAATTTATGTTGTGTGGGTGGTTAGGGTTGACGTGAAAGTTTTTGAAAATGAGTTATATACAGAAAAATGGGTATTTTTTTTGGTATAGATATTTTGATAATCGATTACCATATATTGGTAATCGATTACCTTCATAAAAATGGGTTATAAGACCGTACAGGGGCTGGTAATCGATTGCCATGTATTGATAATTGATTGCAACTGACTGACATGGAAAATTTTAAAGTATAGTTGAAAATAACATATTTTGAGTCTCGTAACTCAAAATGAGACGCAGTCAAATACATTGGAAAGATAATTCAAAGAGATGTCTTATAGTGAAGTAAGATAATTCCTATGTGTATGTTTGCTACTTGTGATTTGACCATGATTTTCTATGTTTATGTGTGTCGTGTTTCTTTGATAATGGAAACATAATGAGTTGTATGCCATGTTTCTTTGACAATGCAATATCAATTTGTATGATTGTATGTATGTTGGATGCATTGTGATTAATAAATGATTATGAGATAAATTAGGACATGAGTCCAACATTTGGTAAAACTAATGTGAAGCTCTAATGTGGCAACCAATGTGAATGTGGCAATACAAGTTTAGTAAAACTATTACAAAGCCCTAATGCGACAATGCAAATTTGATAAACCATGATGAAACCCTAATGTGTCAATCAACGTAAGTGTGTTTGATGACTTCTCAGCAAGTGTACCGATAATGTCATGGTAATAAAAAGATCGAACCCACAAGGACTGTGTTCGAATAAGACAATGATTTGTGCAATTTAAAGTAAAACAGTAAAAAATGGGGTTTTGCAAGTTTCAGTGTGAAAAGTAATTAAATGAGAAAATAATGTCACGTAAGTGGTTAGGTTGTGTTGTAGAATTACATATTCCTCTATTGTTGATGTTTGATACCCTGTATGATTGATCCAATCACTATAACCCCACGACGAATTAACAAAACCGTTAAAGTCGATCCCTCACAAATTAACTCACTAACCACTACTCAAAGCTTTCTATCCTTAGTCCGCCCGCGTAAGCAGGGTTAGGGGATGTATAAAACGTTAATTCTCTACACTACTCAGGGTATTCTATCACTATTTAACCATCATAAGTAGAACAGTTGCCCTAGGTCCAACACATAGGCTAAGGGTCAGTAATCCTTATGTGTCCAAAATCAGACTAATAAATAGAGTATCTCAAATAAAAAGCATTAACATTAAGCAACAACTGAATAGAATTACAGATCAAAGGTTCATAGAAAGGTCAAATCAACATATAATCCAACAATAGAAAATAGGTTCATCATAACACGACCTAACCTAAGAGAATTTAGCTACACATTATCTAGAAAATAATACGACAATAAATAGATGAAAATAACATAGGAAGTCCCTTGAAGAGATGGCCTTAAATAGCTTCAAATGCTATATAAATCCCCAATTGTGCTCTCAAAATCGTGCTCTAACCTCCAAATTTAGTAACCCTTATCAAACAGCTGAAAATCCCCTTAAAAAGCATTCAAAACGGGTCAGAACGCGTTAGAAAAAACCCAGAAAAACACCAATCGCGTGCATTATACAAGCATCATGTGCACGATGCAACTCATCTTTCTCTATCACGCATGCGATAGAGCGTGATGGTGCGCGTGATTATTCCAGTATTTGCGTGTTTTTTCACCCTTTTTGCACCAGAATCTCCACTAAGTTACATTCTTCCATACTTGGCTATTTTCACTCATTCTTGGATATTTCTTCATCATTTTGGCTCATCTTTCGCTTGTTTTTCCCCAATTCTTTGACTAATTAGATGCAATGATGGTCTTTCATCACAATACCTTGTCTTCAAACAACTTACCTGGAACTGCACATTTCAACAGACAATAAGTCATATAATAACAATTGAACATCACCATAATTTTTTTGTTACCTGGCCGTTATTCTGGCTTCCCACTTCCATCTGGAAAATTCGGAAAACGTCCTCAACATTGACAAGTACTCAACCTTTCTCTCAGCTCACTTAACTCACCCAATGGACCGGGTTAATAATCAATCAACATGCAAAATAAATTATACTTGGCTTGATCATGTTCTAATACGATTTATCATAAAAATTATAACACGCACATAAGAGGACTTTTCTGGTTGTAACTTGGCTTATGTTCGGGTAGGATATTTTTAGGAAAGTATGTTTAAACATTTTGAGTTAGGTGTGTAGCATGATTTTTTTGGTTTCGAATCACTATCGCTTTGGTACTACAGTTCGATTCATTTTTTATCCTGTGAAGCTGATTAAGGAAGGGAAATAGATGTCTCCAATTAACCCTGCTTGCATACTGAGGTTAAACAGTCAAAACTGTTGGTTTACAGATGCTATCAAAAGGGGGTTTATTTTAGGTTATTTGCTTAAAAACAGTGTCTAGACTATTGGCTAGGTTTCTGGTAAGATGTTAGGTCTGATGCTTTTGATGGATGTATGAAGGCACGTGATTTTGGGTTTTTGATTAGTATGCTCGCTAAGATTTTTGCAATCTTATGCCTACGTATTCCCGAAACAGGGAAATCAGAGCGATCGTAGTTCCTCCTATTCTATGGGAGGAAAGAGGTTGTTTTGGTGTCTTATTCAAAGCCCAAGACATGAAGCTAAAGGTGGTTTGTATCTTGTTCAAAGCCCAAGATGTGAAGCTAAAGGGTTTTGGATGAGAGAATTTGTCATCTCTAAAGAGGAGTTGTTGATGTTTGTATGTTGTGAGCAAGACACAAATTTGATGCTAAAAGGTTGATTGACTCAACCGGGGTTTCTTTATACAAAGCCTAAGAGGAGGCGGGAAGTTTGACTATTCCGGGGAAAATGTTCTTTCTGTCTTGTACAACGCCTAAGATTGAGGCTAAAAGGGATTTTGACTCCGTTGGGGAGAATGTATCTTGTATAAAGCCCAAGATGGAGGCTGGAATGATTTGACTCAACAAGAGAGTACTTTTATCTATCCTGTATAAAGCCCAAGACGGAGGCTAAAAAGATTGACTCAACAAGAGAGTCTTGAACAGGTGATTGACTCAACAAGAGAGTCTGAAGGTTGTTTGACTCAACAAGAGAGTCTTTTATACTCAACAAGAGAGTGATTTATATGTCTTGTACAAAGCCCAAGACGGAGGCTAAAAGTGGTTGACTCAACAAGAGAGTCTTTTATACTCAACAAGAGAGTGATTTATATGTCTTGTACAAAGCCCAAGACGGAGGCTAAAAGTAGATTGACTCAACACGAGAGTCTTTTATATTCAACAAGAGAGTGTTTTATATGTCTTGTACCAAGCCCAAGATGGAGGCTAAAAGTAGATTGACTCAACAAGAGAGTCTTTTATACTCAACAAGAGAGTGATTTGTTGTCTCGACGAAGCCCGATATTTAGGCTAAAAAATGTTGACTTAACAAGAGAGTCATTTATACTCAACAAGAGAGTGTTTTTATATGTCTTGTACAAAGCCCAAGACGGAGGCTAAAAGTGGTTGACTTAAAAAGAGAGTCTGAGAAGGTTAGCTTCACCGGGGAGAATCATTTGTACAAAGCCCAAGAGGAGGCTAACTTGCTACTGAGGATTATTTAGATCCTGAAGCAGGTCCAAGTGTAGGGAACTCTCATGAGAGAGACCGGGTTTCTGCAGGAGCTTGATCCAGAGTGATCGGTGTTTTTTCCTATGTTTGACAGGAACTTGAGAATGTCTTTGAGACTCAAGAGGTTTAGACTGTCCAAGTCTAGAGTTTTATCTTTTGTATGATGCCCAAGAGGAGGTACGGGCATTAAGGGATGAGTATTAACCCTAAAATGGCTGGAGTTTTGACGAGGGAAAGACTGCTCTAGCGAAGGATGACTAAGTTCTGTCTTATACCTTTAAGAGGTCGTCAGGGTCCTTGTATTAAGCCCAAGAGAAGGCCTGAGAACTTCTAAGAAGCCAAAGGGTCCTTGTACAATGCCCAAAAGGAGTCGGGGATGCTTTTAGGAAGCCTGTGGGTCCCCAAACCAAGAGAAGTTCAAGAAATGCAATTCACAGAGAAGAGATCATTCTAGAAAAGTTAGAGAATTTGGAAGAAACTCAAGAGATGCCATTCACGGAGAAAATATCATCTCTGGGGAATTAGAGTTTCTTTGATAATTTCTAAGGGTGACAGTCTGAGAAAAGGTTCACCGAGAATACTGCCTTTCTCTTTGGTCCATATTGTTTAACCCCAAGAGAAGGGAAAACTGTATCTAGAAATCCTATGGGGATCTAGTTTTGTTTGTATTTAAGAGTGACCAACAAGGCTTTACCTAGTGCTAGATGTAGTTGCCGGGGAAAACTCTAAATAACTATACTAGTATTACACAGTGGATATGTGACAAGGATGTGAAAGAAGACTTACAGTGAAGCAGCCCCCCAATACAGTTATATACATATGAAAGTGGTAAATGAAAGCGGATAAACACTTACCTGTTGTAGAGCTTCCATGTTGTTTTGTTAGTTGTTCAATAAAGAAAGTTTTGATAACAACATATATCTGAATTCAAAATGAAAGGAGAAAGTGCTTTGAAAAGATTGTTGGGGCTTACAGCTCAAGGAGAGGCCCAAGTTTTAACGATGATCGTACCGTTATTTTGAAAACTGTACAGAGGGACTTATACAATATGTGAGGCCCAAAAAGTTTTTATGTAAAAGGGATGGGACTTACAATTCAAGGAGAAGTTAGCCCAGGGTTATTTGTTTGGCAACGGCGATCGCGCCGAGGTTTTTGAAAACACAGTGGGTCTTATACAATATCTGAGGCCCAAATCATTTTGGTTTCAAAAAGGGGTTGGGTCTTACACTCTATTAGAGGCCCATGAGTGTTTGAAAATGATTGATGAGGGTGGAATCAATCAAAACCCTAATTTCATCATTTTTAAAAGTGAATTCTTAAAGAAAATCAATAAAAAATGATAAAACACCAAATAAGCTTGAATAAACAACTTGTGATTTTTGGTTAAGGTTTGAAAAATGAGGTTTTAACCACAAGATGAATTAAAATTCATTTGGTTTTGATTTTTCAAGATGAATATTCACTTTTAAAATGTTTTAAAACAATTAAAAATGAATTTATTCATAAAAATACCAACTACATTAAATAGATGATATAAATTTGATTTTTTTATGGAATAAAATATTTCAACATTTTTGTGATTTTTTGCAAAAAGAATCAATAAAAAATAATTAAAATTGAGGGAGTTATTAATTTTTCAAATCAGTAAAAATAATAAGAAAAAGGGTTAATAGTCATTTACCCCCTGCAATATTGGCGAGTTTTGATTTACCCCCCTTTAAAAAAATAATTTTGAATTACCCCCTTGAAATTTTGGGGTACCCCCCTAAGCGTGTAAAAACCAGGGGGGTAAATAAAAAAAATTATTTTACAGGGGGGTAATTTTTCTACCTAGGGGGCAAAAGACTTAGAATTTTAAAATTTCAGCGGGGTAATCCAAAATTATTTTTTTAAAGGGTGGTAAATCAAAATTCGCTTATATTGCAGGGGGTAAATGACTATTAATCCTAAGAAAAATGACATAAATATGAAAAATTGGTAAAAAAGAGGATCTAGGGCAAGGGGGATTCAAACCACAGACCTCTTGTGTGCAGTGCGCGTCCTCTACCACTGGGGTGGTGATACATTCGTGTATCAAACCCCAACCACAAATATACAAGGGTTGCCTTATTTTTGGCATGGCCAAGGCAAGGCAAGGCAAGATTTTGGCAAAAAACATGAAGCTTGTAACTTTCTCATTTCTCCATGGATTGGGACAAATTTAGGTCTATCCTGCCTAGAATTTCACAAGGAATCTAATGGTGGTGGTGGTTTTTTCAGATGAGGTCCCCATTTTAAAACCCGATAGTGATTTTGAAATAGGCCTCAATTTGCATTTTCTGTGCTACCTCATGGTACAAGCATGATCACATGATGAATTGGTCCAAACACAACATATATAACATGTATGAGATGTGTATGATCAGTGGACTTCAAAGCAATGCATATTTTAAAGAGTTTAAGTTGAGATGCTTACCTCTTTGGGAGCTTTTTGGGTAATCTGTCAAGGACCTTGTTCCAAATTTTTTTTGATGCTTTGAACACTCTCAAATGATCCCTTAGAAGCTTTTAGGATGATTGGAATCAGCTGGAAACCCCAGGAATGGAAACTGGCCCTTTCTTGCAAAAGGGGCAAAAGTGACCAAAATAACAACTCTCTCAAATGGTGTTCCAGATGTGGGGAACCATTTGGGATAGTTCAAGGATGATATTTGGAGTGTGTTTGAGGCTTTATCTGGTTTTGAAAGTGATTAAATCAAGACATGGCTTAAAAAATGCAAAAAGTCATATTTTGAGGTTTTGAGAGGGGACTTTGTGATTTTGGTGTTACAGGTCACTTGTGAGAGCTTGGACAACTTAGATATGACATATTGGATGTGTTTGGATCATGAGCTGTGATGGAATTGCTCTCTAACTCAAAACCTCAGAGTTACCTTGCTAAAGAAGGCATTTTGCCTAGAGAAAGAGATTTTGAGGAAAGCAAGTGTTGTAGTGCTTTGGTGTACTTAAACTGAGCCCAAATGAGCTCTATTTATAGTAGAGCAAGTTTGTTTTGTAAGCAATAGTGAATGGAGGCTGCTGTAGACCTTTGGCCAATTGGAGCATTTTGGAATCTCAAGTCTCCTCTAGCCATTGAATAGAGGTTAGAGCACAAGCCTTTGGTTCCCTAGTTCAGAGATCATCCTTGACTCATTCAGTTGGAAATTACTCAGTTCATGCCACCTTGGTGCATCCATTGAATGCTCCCAAAAAAAATTGGAGTCTTGTCCCCTCTTTAGGGTTTTTTAGGTTTGGCATGCTATTTTTAGTTCCAAAGACTTGGGAGGCTTATGGATCAGTGCTTGTCCCTCCTTGGTCTCTCCCTGAGGTGTTCAGATGGATAAACTTGTTCGTCATTTGCACAAATTGCTCAAATCAAGCAAAATGCACAAATCTGCCTAGTTATGACAGTTGCAGCAAGGCATATTGCCACTGTCATAACTCTTAGCTCAAATGGAATTTCATGGGGTTCTTGGCCATTTTGGAAAGCTCTCATATGATACAACATATGTGTGATCATAGTCTGTCTTGACACTTTTTGGATCCAAGTGAAAAATGCGCTTGAAAAAGTGAAACAGATTCTGACTTAGTGAAAATTTCACTAAGTGTTGGAAAAAGTGACATTTCACATTTTCAGCCATTTTGATCCAACCATAACTCAAAATCCATGATGAATTAGAATGAGGTGTAGTTGACACTTTTAAAGTATGCCATGAGAGCTACAAATCCATCTTTGGATCAGCCCAAATGGTTGCTTGGATCTCAAGTTATGATCCTTGGAAGTTGGTACCCTAGCCACTTTGTTCCATAACTTAGAAAATTTCTAAGTTTTTTATGGTTAGCCCTTTTACAAGTTATCCCACTTTTCTTGATTTTTCTTGATGAATGATGACTCCAATCACACATTAACATCATTTTAGGGTTAGGGAACCATAATTGATCAAAAAATCAAAAAATTCAAACTTTGACTTTTGGGCACAGTTGACTTTTTATCAGATGAATTCCAAACTGTGCGATCCTCTATGAAATCAAGTCCTTAACCTAAATCAAACTTGATGGATTGATTTCATAGGCGTTATAGGGTGTATTGAATCATGTCTCAAGGTTTGGGAGCATGTCCTGGTCAAAAGTCAAAGACACAGTTGACTTTTTCCTCGAAACCCTAATTGTGGTCCTGATGAAATTGAAGCTTGTGGATCAAGCTTCTTGGATCAATCCATTGTTGCAAATGAATCAATGTAGTGTATTGGAGACCCTTAAATCATGTCTTGAGGTCTTGGCTCATGTTTTGTCCCAAAAGTCAACTTAGGGGTGAATTAGGTCAAGAAACCCTAATTCCTGATTTTTGGTAAATGCATCCCCTGAAGTTAAATTGACTTGCTGATTGGGTCAATGAGGTCCCTTAAAGTATTCAAGGTTATGATTTAAAGCATTGGCTCATGCCCAGAGGAAAAATTCCATCTGGAGGCCTTGGTCGACCAAAACCCTAATTTGGTGACACTGACGATCTTGAGGCTTAATCCCCTTGGAATGCTGCAACCTTGTGCTTGATTCTTGAAGTGGGAGTCCTCTTGATCCATTGTGGATGTTTGAGAGGTTTAGAAAAGTTAAAGATCATGTCATTCCATGATTGATCCTTTGTCTAAGAGCTCTGAGTGGGCTTGAAACCCAAAGTTTGATTATAGTCGATGCTCACCCATCTTTGGGGAGACTAATGAGGTATGATGGTCCATCCATATTGTGATGATGATTTGCACAATGATGGGAAATATTAGTGGTCAAAATTTGGGGTATGACAGATGCCCCTATTTAATCTTCTTGGACCCGAAGGTGTGAATGGAGAAGGTATTCGAGCATTCGGGGTGCAAGAGGATTAAATATCGGAATACCCGAAATTTTGATGGTGGTTATGAATGGCAGCTTACACATTCATCTTCTTTTGCTAAACGTTGATGCTTAGAAAAGATAAAACCTCCCCTCGATCCTGGTTTCCTACCCAGGAATTGGTCTAAGTTTCTCTTGTAAACTTCCCCTCGATCCGGGTTTCCTACCAAGGAACTGCTCTAGGTTTCTGAAATAAACTTTCCCTCGATCCTGGTCTTTAGCCAAAGAATTGGTATGAGTTTCTGAAATAAACTTCCCCTTGATCCTGGTTTCCTACCAAGGAACTGGTCTCAGTTTCTTTTGTCAATAAACTTTCTTGACAAAGGACGCTATTTGTAGGGTTTTCCTCAAACTTCTCGCCAAATTTTCTTGGGGAGATGCCATTTGATGGAAAATTTTTTGATGTCAGACTTGCTGGGGAACCCATTCGTCTAAGCTGTAGAGGTGTTCAAACTTCTCTGTGGGAGACGCCATTTGTTGACTCTACTGGGGAAACTCGAGTCTCTTGAGAGGCTGCTTTCTGCTTGGGGATACTACATCATACTTTTCCTCGAGATCTACTTGGAGGAATGCCATGTGATGCAATCCAATCCTGGGGTACTGATGACCTTTTTTGTCAGCGAATTTTCCGATGGAGAACTGCTGTATTGCCGAATCTTTGATTAAGAGGCTTTCTCTGGGGATCTTCCTCAATCCGGGAAAGCGAAAATATCATCTTCAATGGTGAAGAGTGATGTTTGTCAAGAGTTATCTTGCTTTTCAGAGGTTCAAGTTATCAAATTGGTTGAAGACCAGACATTTCTTGACGAGGAAAGAACTGACAACTCGATTGAGAGGACTTTTATCACTCGGGAACAAGACCGACTAGAGTGATAGTGATGCAATATAAATATAAATGTAAAATAATAATGCATGATGTATGTATGTATGTGATGATGAAACTGACACGACATACAGACTAATGGATGAACATGACTGGATACTCGGCCACTGTGGGGAATGAAGAGGTACCATCGGGTTCAAAATAACAATCCTGCCTTGCTTAGGAGAGATAGTCCCTGCGGGGAACAACCGTTGGTCGGGCTTAGGAGATAAGAACTCTGCCGGGGATGTCAGACAGAATATTCGCATCCGACATAGCTGATCCTTCATTCAGGTGCACTGGTTTAGAAGGAGTACCTTGATTCTGCACTTTGAAGCTCAATTACTTCTGGAGAAGTGATCGATGTTCTTTCAATGTTCAACAGTCAAAAGAATTGCCATCTTTATTTTAAACCAGAAATTTTTTTACAAGTAAATTCATTTTTGTTTTATTTCAAGAATCGTTGATCATTTTAAAATGTCATTCTATGAAGCTAAAACAAATGAGAATTGCAAACAAAAGCACTAGGGCTCAATTTTATTGATAGGATGGAAATCAGCCAAGCGCGTGATTCCATAGAGCATTTACAAAGTTTAGAAAATGGTAATTTAAGGGAAAATGGCTACATTGGAACATAACAACCGCTATCCTTCTACCAACTTTGAATTTCGGATATCCTGAGCTTCTGTCGAAGATGACCTTGACTGGATTTTTCCTGACGGATGGTGTAATTGCCGCTGAGGGATTTGCCCCTTTGTTAGACTTAGTTACTTGCCATTATCCCTAACTTTTTCCTGGATTGTACTTTTGAAATTTCCAATCCATCAGAATGATTTTTAATTATGTCTCTAATTTTTGCTTGGACCGCTCTTTCGGGTTTTCAGTCCACCGAGACGATTTTATTTTATTTTATTTTTATTTAGGCGAAGTATTTCTTGACTACGTCAACATTGGTGGGGTAGGCAAATTCCTCTCCGTCCATGGTTGCGAGTCTCAGGGCACCGCCTGAGAAAGCTTTCTTGACCACATAGGGCCGTCATAGTTCGAAATCCATTTGCCCCGGGAATCTGTGAGAAATGATTGTATATTTTTGAGCACAAGGTCTCCTTTTCTGAAGACACGAGGTCGGACCCTTTTGTCAAACGCCTTCTTCATTCTTTGTTGATACAACTGACTGTGACATAGAGCCGTTATTCTCTTTTCTTCGAGTAGGTTGAGTTCATCATGTCGACTTTGACACCATTCAGCTACTGTTTGCTTAGCTTCCATCAATACCCGGATTGATGGGATCTCTACCTCTATGGGGAGCACTGCTTCCATGCCATATACTAGAGAGAAAGGGGTTGCCCCTGTTGAAGTGCGGACAGATGTGCGATAACCGTGAAGAGCAAAGGGTAGCATCTCATGCCAATCTTTGTAGGTTACAACCATCTTCTAAACAATCTTCTTAATGTTGTTGTTAGCCGTTTCTACCGCCCCGTTCATCTTGGGTTGGTAGGGAGATGAGTTATGGTGTTCGATCCTAAACTCAACACATAACTCTTTCATCATCTTATTGTTCAAGTTTTGGAACACCATAACGGCAGATGAGATTGTTTTTGATAAATTGGACCACGACTTGTCGGGTTACATTGGCGTATGACGCTGCTTCGACCCACTTGGTGAAGTAGTCAATGGCTACCAGGATGAACCGATGTCCGTTTGAAGCCTTGGGTTCGATCATGCCAATCATGTCGATTCCCCATATGGAAAAAGGCCATGGGGAATAGAGAACTTTGAGATCCGTTGGCGGTACATGGATCTTGTCTGAGTATATCTGACACTTGTGACACTTCCTCATGTACTTGTGGAAATCAGATTCCATTGTCAACCAATAGTACCCTACTCTTAGGATTTTTCTCGCAATTGCGTGTCCATTGGCATGAGTGCCAAAGGATCCTTCGTGAATCTCTTTTATCAGCATGCTTACTTCTGTTCTGTCTACACATCGGAGCAAGACCATGCCAAAGTTTCTCTTATAGAGTGTATCACCGCTTAGGAAGAAGTTGCCTGCAATCTTCTGAGAGTCTTTCTATCTTTTCTGGATGCCCCAGGTGGGTACTCTTGTTTCTAAAGGAAGCATTTGATATCGTGTTACCAAGGTTTGTCGTCTGTGACTGCTTCAATTGTGAAGATGTAAGTGGGCCGTTCAAGGCGTATTATGTCAATCTTAGGTAAGTCGTTCCATTAACCTACGCTAATCATGGAAGAGAGAGTGGCTAATGCATCGACCATATGATTCTCTTCACGAGGGATATGATGAAACTCGATTCTGTTGAAGAATGGTAACAACCTTCTCGCGTAGTCTTTTTAAGGAATCAGTCCCGATTGGTATGTATTCCAATCTCCTTTGATCTGGTTGATAACCAGGGCTGAATCGCCATATACATCCAAGTTCTTAATCCTTAAGTCGATCGCTTCTTCGAGACCCATGATACAAGCTTCGTATTCGGCCTCGTTGTTTGTACACTTGAACGTCAATCGGGCGGTGAAAGGAATGTGGGTACCCTGAGGTGTTATGATAATTTCCCCAATTCCATTTCCATAATGATTGACAGCTCCGTCAAAGATTAGTCCCCATTGGGAACCTGGTTCTGGCCCTTCACTGGGTAGCGGTTCATCGCAATCTTTCATCTTTAGATATATAACATCTTCGTCTGGGAAGTCAAACCCGACTGATTACTAATCGTTAATCGGTTGATGAGCCAAATGATCATCTAAAACACTTCCCTTAACGGCTTTCTAAGTGTGGTACTCGATGTCGTATTCTAATAATAACATCTGCCAACAGGCAATCCTTCCCGTGAGAGCAGGTTTTTCAAAGACGTACTTGATCGAATCCATTTCTGAGATTAACCAAGTAGTGTGACGAATCATATATGGGAAAAGACGTTTGGCTGCCCAAGCCAGAGCACAACAAGTTTTCTCGAGCATAGTATACCGAGTTTCATAGTCCGTAAACTTCTTGCTGAAATAGTAAATGGCAGACTCTTTCCTTTTTGTTTCATCTTGTTGGCCAAGTACACAACCCATGGAGTCTTCCAAGACTGTTAAGTAAATGATCAGTGGTCTTCCTTCCACTGGAGGTGATAAAATCGGTGGGTTCAACAAGTATTCCTTGATACTATCGAAGGCGGTTTGGCAGTCTTCTGTCCAAATGCAGTCCTGATTCTTTATGAGTAACTTGAAGATTGGCGCACACGTCGCGGTCATGAGGAATATGAATCTGGAGATGTAGTTCAAACATCCCAGGAATCCCCTAACTTGTTTTTCCGTCTTTGGAGAAGGCATTTCTTGAATGGTCTTGACCTTGTCAGGATCAACCTCAATTCCTTTCTGGCCAACGATGAACCCTAAAAGTTTCCCTGAACGGACACCAAATGTGGACTTATTGGGATTCAAACAGAGTTTGTACTTTCTCAGCCACTCGAACAGTTTTGACAGGTGGGTCACATGCTCCTCCTCTGTTTTAGATTTGGCAATCATATCATCGACATATACCTCGATTTCTTTATGTATCATGTCATGAAATAGAGTAGTCATGACCCGTTGATAGGTTGCCCCGACGTTCTTCAACCCGAACGGCATTACCTTGTAACAAAAAGTACCCCATGGGGTAATGACTGAAGTTTTCTCCATATCTTTTGACGCCATTTTTATCTGATTATAGCCCGAGAATCCATCCATGAAGGATAAGACTTTGAACTTTGTTGTATTGTCTACCAGCATGTCTATGTGTGGCAAGGGAAAGTCGTCCTTCGGACTGGCTTTGTTCAGATCCCTATAGTCTACACACATTCTGACATTTCCGTCCTTTTTCGGAACTAGTACTATGTTGGCTAGCCATTGAGGATATTCTGATGTGGCGAGGAAACCCGCGTCAATTTGTTTCTGTACTTCCTCTTTGATTTTGATGGCCATGTCTGGATGAGTCCGTCTCAACCTTTTTTTTACTGTCGGATATTCTGATCTCAACGATAGATGATGTTCCACGATGTTGGTATCCAACCCTGGCATATCCTGATAGGACCAAGCGAATACATCGGGGAACTCTTTGAGAAGCTTTGTCAAACTTTCTTTGACAGTTAGACTGAGCAGTGCCTTAATCCTGACCTCTTTTCTCTCTTCCTCTGAGCCCAAGTTGACTGTTTCCAATGGTTCTTTGTGAGGTTTAATGGACCTTTCCACTTGTCTGAGTAATCGGGATATCTCCTCTGGAATTTCTTCGTCATCTTCTTCTTCAGCCCAAAATACCGGGAATTCAAAGTTAGGAGAAGACATCAGATCGTACGTTTCAATGGGGTTTAAAACAAGAAATCTGCATGACGTGATGATTATTTTTAGAAGAGATAGAGAGAATGCAAGAGTGTGTGCAGTGTTTTTCTGAAAACTGCTTGTTTTTATTATTTGTTTTGTTTTTTAGGATTACCATTTTTTGAAAAAGCGAAAAGAGAAAACAACAATAAATGCGGAAATTACATAATGACGTTTATTTTATTTATGATCTTGTCGATTCTTGAAACTACAACCCTATAAACAAAACTCTGTCGCTTTGGGCGAAGCGAAGAGGGACATTTACAGAAAGTGAGCCCCATCAAAACATCCATTTCACCTGGGCAGGATGAAAGGTTAAAACAAAGATGGCCATTACTTTTATTTATGGACAATCTTTGGAACATCTACTGCAACCCATTGGCAGCGAACCCCTCAGTGAATCACAAAGTCTGGTACCTTCCTTGATTTGTCTTTAGAAATAATGCTGATTTCTGGCGGAGCAGGATAATTGGAAACTGTCTCCCAGGCAGAGTTGTCATAGGAGGATTCCTCAGTTGTATTTTGCATGGTATTTGTGCTCTCAGGTATATCTCCCCATCTAGTTGGTTGGATGTCCTTGAGCCTGATATGAGAGCTTTCAGGAGTGGTGTACTTGACCATGAAGTCGTATTTGCCACTCGGTTGTCCCAGGGTGTCCCATACTTCTTTGGAACTGGAGGAGTAATCTCTCTCGATGATGTTGACCTCTGAATGACCTGAGTGTTGATCCCATGACATGGTGAGGACACAGGTATTCTTTTCGATGATGCTGAGCTGATAAGCATCGTTGGGCTAATTCTCTTGCCCCGAGTCTCCTGGGTACGACTGCCACATATGCAGGCCATCCATCGGGCCATAATAGTCATGGTCAAAGTTGTATTTCATCGGAGTGTCCTCCTCTAATGAGTTTGGTGGAGCACGACATCCTTCCGGATCACAATCTCTGTATATCATTTTGACATCCGCTCTCGGTATGAATCTCAGACTTTGTGTGAGATAACAAAATGGTGATGGCTCCTCCTCCTGAGACATATAATCGTCCTCATTAGGATAGGACTTCCACTCTTCATCTATATCGGTGGAATCTCCCTCGTTGATGGTATGTACTTCTTGAGACACTGGGTGAAGGAAACCTCCACTATGGAAGAAGTTCTGAATGGGATGAAGACTTTCACCGTTCGTGGCAGTCTGGGTACAGGTTGCAGAAAAACCAAGACCCTTCTTTGTCTTATTGTAAGTAGGAATGACAAGATGTCCCCATCCATTTGCATTATTACTTTTGATCACCTCGAGAGCATCTCTGTACGAGGAAATCGACGTTCCTCTTTCTGATTGATTGTCATTACTCACTGTAAGTGCCTGGAACTGGGTTCCAACAACCTCTTCTGGTTCTACACAAGTGGACAACGAAAGGTTACTCACGATCAAGGCTTGTTCTCCACAGACCGTGACGAGTTGGTCATTCTTGATGAACTTCAGCTTCTGGTGAAGTGTCAAAGTGACTGTCCCAGCCTGGTGTATCAAAGGTCTTCCTAACAAATAACTGTATATTGCTCGGATGTCCATGACCTGGAAAGTGACTTGGAAAGTGTGAGGACCGATAGTTATGGGAAGGTCGACTTCTCCGATAACTGTTTTTCTGGACCCGTCAAACGCTTTGACGACGACCTCACTGCCTCTCATCGGAGATCCCTTGAATGATAGTCGCATTAGGGTGGACTTTGGCATAACATTGAGAGCCGATCTGGTATCTACCAGTACGCTGGCCAAAGCATCGTCCTGGCAGTTGACTATGATATTGAGCGCCATGTTGTGACTTGGGCCCTCTTATGGCAATTCCTCGTCACTAAACCCCAAGTTCTTGCAGGAAGTGATGTTAGAGACGATGCTATCAAACTGTCGTATTGACACATCCTGTTCCACAAAGGCCGGTTCTAAGACTTTCTGTAGAGCCTCTATGTGGGCTTTGGAACTGAGTAAGAGAGATAACACATAGATCTTTGAAGGAGTTTGTAACAGCTGATCAACAATGTTGTATTCACTCCTTTGGATGAGCTTCAACATCTCATCATCGTTCTTTGAAAGGTCGGGATCATTGGATTGACCGACTGGTGGATTAGGAACTTCTGTTTGAGGTTCCTTTTCTCTGCTAGGTTCTCAAACTCCTTTGTTGAAGATTCGACCGCTCCGTGTTACTCGGCTGATGTCTGCAATATTCACGGCGGAGGGTAATGGAATTTGCTTTCCATTCTCAATTATTGTTGCAACGTATTTGTAAGGGATAACCTTAGTTGATTCATACTGTAGTGTTCCTGGCAGATAGATAACTACATGAGCCTTCTGATTTCTCTGACTGTTGTAAGTAACTTCAATTAGTTCTTGGTTAAGAGCCTTCAATTCGTCAATTAGAGGGATGATGGTATAAACATCTTTGGTCCTTTCGCGATCAGAGATCACGACAACATCCCTGATTTGATCAGAAAAATAGTTTGGCATCCTGTTGATCGATCCAGAACTTGGGCATGGTCGAATCTCTTTATGGTCCAATTGACTCTGGAGGGCTGCTCGCATGAGGTAACATCCTTGGTTATTTATCGAGCAGACTCTACAGCGCTCGTAATTGCGTGGTGGCACCTGGCCAGGTCCACTTAGAATGCAGTGCAACCTTACTAGGTCTATTTCCATAGATCAGACATCCTGACTTTGATGTCTAGTAGGGTTCCCGTTTGTCACACTGATTTGTTGTGTGTCTTCGTCTAGATAGATCGGAAGCCACCAATGGTTTAACAAGTGTTGTAAAGTTCTTTGAACGAGAGCGCACCCTTGGTTACTCTCACAACATACTTTACAGTTCTGATAATTATGTGAAGTGAGAAAACCGAGTTGGACTTGCTTGGCATGTAACTCCTTCATCAAGCGAATATCAAAGATTTGAATCATACTTGATACTGATTTCCATCGCTGTAATCCTGAATCCATCCAAGATCCATCTGACACTGGAGGGGCTTTTGTACAAAAGAGCATCCCTGTTTGTTTACCGAGCAAGTCAGACAGGAATTGTAATCATGTTGTGGCAGATTATGGTACTGGCTTTGCCTTGAGTGCATTGCCACCAAGTTGACATTCATTGCCAGAATGTTGTAATTCTGAATGATGTTGGAATTCGCATAAGTCATGTTGACCCTACGAACTCGGTGCTCTTGGATCCATCCGAGATCCAATTGTTCCTGTAGAGCTGATTGCACCACAGAACATCCTTGATTATTTTTAGAGAAGATATCACACTGGTGATAGTTATGAGGTGGCACATGGCTATATCCACACTGTCTACAATGCATCTTGACCGAGTTTACCCTCAATAAGAGTACACCATGAATCTGATAGTTGTTGTTAGACTCTCCTTCTATCAAATTTACCGCAACTTTCTCGTGTTGAGGCAGCGGGTTCGTGAGAACATTCGAATTTGTATCCTTGAATGATAAGACCCCGCTCCTAACAAGCTTTTGCACATTGGATTTGAAACTGAGACAGTTTTCTATGTTATGCCCTGGTCCTCCTTGATGGTAAGGGCAAGTCTGATCCGCTTTGAACCAAAAAGGCGGATTTTCTGGTACTGTAAGAGGAGACTTGGTTTGGACATGCCCCTTGACCAGTAATAATGGAAACAGTTCTGCGTACAACATCGGCATAGGGTCAAACCCTGGTGGTCGCGTTGTATGGTTGTTGATATATGGAGGACGAGCCTGCTGAAGAGGTTGTTGTGTCCTTTGTAACACCCTTCTACCCCACATACAATTTTAGGAAAAGATTTCATATTATCAGAGTAAAATCAACATGAAAGGTGCCACATATATTCAAAACATCAATTAACAATCATTTTCCTGTCCCGTAACGCGGGTTACCCATTCTCAATAATAAAATCAACAACTACGCAGCGGAAATAAACTTTTTATGTCAATTCAATAAAATACCTCATACTAAGTGTATCCAAATCAAATCATCACCAACAATGTAAAAATTCAACATAAAACAAAAGAACGCGAGGTTCACAACAAATCCCAACCCGATGTTACATGACACAGAGTAGGACACCTCTAAACTAAACAGCGATAACGATACACTTCAAGGCTACATTCTCCATCGTCACGAATCTACTCTTGGTTATATGCAAGTTACCCACATAAGAGGCAACATTTCCAAGCAGGCAGGGTGAGAAATCATAATTCATTATAGTAATATAAAGACTTGGAAAATAAACAGAATAAGTAACAACAACATCGTGTCATCATCAAATCCTTCGCAACACAATCACAAATACCTCATAAAATGCAATGTCAAATATAATGAAACGCAAGGAATGCATGTGGTACTGATTTCTCCATTTGATGGACACTGACCATCAACCCTCCACAAGGGAACACAACATCACAACATATCACTTCAATCCGCACAATGGGATTGAAGCTACCAATAGGCCGAAGCCCCAACATAATAAAATGCCATGAAATGCAATGATGCTAATTCTCCTCATTTCATCCAAATATCAACTTGTGCATCATTCATTTCATTTTTCAACAACATTCATCATAAATCCATGTTTTATCATCCACATATCAGCAACAACTCGACCACAAGGAATCAATACGAGAAAACATCAAGAAGCCTCAAGAACAACAAAAACAAAACAAACAGTAGTCTGACACTGCCGCCTGTGTCCTGTGACACGGCCCGTGTCAGAAAACCTGAGACACGATTCCAAAACAACAAAAGTGTAGCAGGACAGCAACCTGACACGGTCACCCGTGTCCTGTGACATGGCCCGTGTCAGAAAGTCTGAGACAAAATTCCCAAAAACCAAAATTAATTATACAGGAACAGTAGTCTGACACGGCCGCCCGTGTCCTGTGACACGGCCTGTGTCAGGCAACCTGTTAATAAAAAAATTTTCACACGCCCAACCAGAAAGCTGACACGGGTGTCTGTGTTGTGTGACACGGCCCGTGTCAGGGTGCGACAAAACCTAACTTTTCCCGAAATGTGATTTTCTGCATTTTTGACTTCGATTACCCCAAAAATAAGTTTTCCCCCATGAAAATTCGATCAAAAGGCTCACATAATACACATATATCAACACATACCACTCAATTTCATTATATTCTCATCAAATCATTCATTCCACATCAACATTCACCACAATTATACACAATTCATGAATACCTAATCTATTCATCACCATGTCCTAAAGAACTATAATAAATTATGAAATCTCCCCATACCTTAGAGTAATCCGAAGCTTTTTCCTTCTTTCTCCAAGATTCTCCTAGCAATCCTTCAAAACTCTAGGTTTTCTCCTCCTTTTCTCTTCTTCAGCGTTCTTCACAAAAATACGATCAGTTAGAAAATTGATCGATCTTTCTTCTTTAGTTATATTATCCTAGTTTATGAACTTCCAACTCTACCCTTACTCCTTTTCCTTTATGACCACCTTGCCCTTTTCTTATTATTTTTAATAATAGTAATAATCTAAATAATACATGATTATTCACTTTATTAAAATTATTTAAAAATACTCTTTTAATCCATAATTCTCCAATTTACCAAAAACCTCTTAATTCCTTCTAAATTAAATAAATAAATAAATAAATGATTAAATTTAGATTTTCAGGTCGTTAAAACTCTCCCATACTTTAAGAATTTTCGTCCTCGAAAATTACCTGAAGTAAACAGAGTCGGATACGACTCTTTCATCTGATCTTCACGCTCCCAAGTCCAACTATCACCAGCTGGTCCGCCCCATAATACTTTAACTAAAGCAATCTCTTTACCTCGTAGTTGCTTCAATTCTCGACCATCAATCCTCACAGGTAAAGCTTCTACTGTCAGGTTATCTCTCACCTAAACATCGTCCATTTGAATCACACGCGACGGATCCGAAATATACTTCCTCAACTGCGACACATGAAACACATCATGAAAATTCGCAAGTGACGGTGCTAAAGCCAACCGATAGGCAACCTCTCCTATCCTCTGCATAATCTGATACGGACCAACAAAGTGTAGAGTGAGCTTTCTAGACTTCAAAGCTCGTCCCACACCAGTCATCGGAGTAACTCTTAGGAACACATGGTCTCCCTCTTGGAATTCAAGTGATTTTCTTCTCTTATCATGGTAACTCTTCTGACGACTCTGCGACGTCTTCATTTTATCCCGAATCATTTTAATCTTCTCCGTTGTCTCTTGAACAATCTCAGGTCCAAGTACAGTACTCTCTCCCGACTCATACCAACACAATGGAGTTCGACAACGTCTACCATACAACGCCTCATATGGAGCCATCCCAATACTAGCATGAAAACTGTTGTTGTATGTAAACTCAATCAATGGCAAGTGACTATCCCAAGATCCTCCTTGATCCAACACACAAGCTCTCAACAAATCTTCTAAAGATTGGATTGTTCTTTCCGTCTGACCATCTGTCTGCGGGTGATAAGTAGAAATCATCCTCAACTTAGTACCCAAAGCATCCTCTAGACTCTTCCAAAACCTTGACGTAAACCGCGGATCTCTATCTGATACAATACTCGAAGGTGTTCCATGCAACTTCACAATTTCATCAATATAAATCTCAGCTAACTTCTACACAGAATGATTAATTCTCATCGATAAGAAATGTGTCGACTTAGTTAACCTATCCACAATCACCCATATCGAGTCATTAACTCTTGTAGCCTTCGGTAATCCAGTCACAAAAATCCATGGAAATGCTATCCCATTTCCATTCAGGAACATTCAACGACTGCATCATACCTGAAGGCTTCTGATGTTCAATCTTGGACTTCTGGCAAGTCAAACATGCATACACAAATTCAGCAATATCTCTTTTCATACCTGGCCACCAAAATAATCTACGCAGGTCTTGATACATCTTCATAGCACCAGGATGAATACTCAATCGACTTCTATGCCCTTCCTCCAAAATACTCTTTTTGATTCCAGAAATATCCGAAATACATACTCTATCTCGAAATCTCAAAACTCCATCTTCATCAATTCGGAACTCACCTCCATTACCTTGATTAATCTTCATTAACTGGTCAACTAATTTCAAATCAGATTTCTGACCTTCCCGAATTTCCTCCAAAATTCCACTAGTCAGCTTTAGCATGCCCAATTTCACACTATCAGCGGTCGTCTCACACAACAAACTCATGTCTCTGAATTGCTCAATCATTTCAATTTCTATCACCATAAGCATCGAAATATGCAATTACTTTCTACTCAAAGCATCAGCCACTACACTTGCTTTACCGGGATGATAATTCAAATCGAACTCAAAATCCTTTAACAATTCTAGCCACCTTCTCTGCCTCATGTTTAACTCTTTCTGATCGAACAAGTATTTCAAACTTTTATGATCACTGAATACCTCAAATTTCGAACCAAAAAGATAATGCCTCCAAATCTTCAACACAATTACTACAACAGCCAACTCTAAGTCGTGTGTAAGGTAATTCCTCTTATGGACTCTTAACTGCCTCGAAGCATAAGCGACCAATTTACCATTTTGCATCAAAACTCCACCAAGGCCCATCTTTGAAGCATCACAATAAACCACAAAGGATTCATTCGGGTCTGGAAAACCAACACCGGAGCAGTTGTCAACTTTTTCTTTAGTTCTACAAAACTTTCCTCATTAGCGACATCCCATACATACGCTTGTCCCTTTCGAGTCAATTGCGTCAACGACAAAGCCAACTTAGAAAAACCTTAAATGGATTTACGATAATAACCAGCCAATCCAAGAAAACTATGAATCTCCGTAGCAGACTTCGGAGTCTCCCACTGCAACACCGCATCAATCTTTGAGGGATCCATAGAAATTCCACCACTTGAAATCACATGGCCTAGGTGTCATACCCCAAATTTTGACCACTAAGATTCCCCATCATTGTGAAAATCATCATCATAATATGGATGTACCTTTGTGCCTCATCAATCTCCTCAAGGAATTGTTGAGCACTCACCACAATCAAAATTAGGGTTTTAAGCCCTCTCAGAGCCTTAGACAAAAGGATCAATCAAGGAATGACTTGATATTCAACTTGTCTAACCTCTCAAATATCTACAAAGGATCAAAAGGACTCCCACTTCAAGGATTAAGCACAAAGCTGCTCCCTTCTAGGTGGATCAAGTCTCAAGATCGATAGTGTCACCAAATTAGGGTTTCGATCGACCAGGGCCTCCAGTTGGAAATTTTCCTCTGGGCACAAGCCAATGATCCAAAACATAACCTAATATACTCCATGGAGCCTCATGGACCTAATCATCAAGTCAATTTGACCTCAGGGGATGCCTACAGCAAAAATCAGGAATTAGGGTTTCTTGACCTAATTCACCCCTAAGTTGACTTTTTGGGCAAATCATGAGCCAAGACCTCAAAGGAGGGTTTAAGGGTCTCTAATGAACTATATTGATCCATTTGGAACAATGGGTTAGTCCAAGAAGTTTGAGCAACAAGTCTCAATTTCATCTGCACCACAATTAGGGTTTTAAGGAAAAAGTCAACTGTAACTTTGACTTTTGACCAAGACATGCTCCCAAGCCCTAGGACATGATTCAATATACCCTATAACACCCATGGAACATGTCCATCAAGTTTGATTTAGGTCAAGGACATGATTTCATGAAGAATTGCACAGTTTGGAATTCATCTGATAAAAAGTCAACTGTGCACAAAAGTCAACTTTGACTTTTTGAGATTTTTCACCAAAATGGATTTTTAACCCTAAAATGATGTTAATGTATGATTTGAATCATCATTCATCAAGAAAAATCAAGAAAAGTTGGATAACTTGTAAAAGGGGTAACCATAAAAACTCAGAAAATTTTCTAAGTTAAAAATAAAGTGACAAGGGTACCAACTTTGAAGGATCATAACTCCTAAACCACAAGGCCATTTTTTCTCATCCAAAGATGGATTAGTAGCCCTCATTACCCTCTACAAAAACTTCAACTATACCTAAGTCCAATTCATTAAGGATTTTGAGTTATGGAGTGATCAAAATGGCTGAAAAGTGAAAATGTCACTTTTTCCAACACTTAGTGAAATTTTTTCTAAGTCAGAATCTGCCTTCACTTTTTGCCAAATGTAGGGACATTTTTCACTTGGATTCAAAAGAGATCAAAACCAAATATGTTCAAACAGTTGATATATCATGTAAGGACTTTCCAAAATGGCCAAGAACATTGCCAAATTCCATTTGAGTCATGAGATATGACATTGGGAAGTTGCCTTGCTGAAATCTGCCAAGGCAAGGCAGAATTTGCATTTTTGGTCGATTTGCCAAAATCAGCCAAATCCAAATGCTCCTATCCACTTGGACACATCTGAGGATTGAATCTAAAGGGGATAATCACTGAGCCAAGCCTCCAAAGTCCATGGAACAAGAAATAACATGTTGAACCTAGAATGGCCAAAATAGGGACAAGACTCCAAATTTGGATTAAAGCATTCAATGGAAGCATCAAGGTGGCATGGACTGAGCCATTCTCATCTGAAATCAGTCAAGACTTATCCAAGACCAAGGGGACCAAAGCTCTGTGCCCTAACCTCTAGTCAATGGCTAGAGGAGACTTGGATTTTCATTTGCCAACATTGGCCAAACCTACTTAACAGCTGCCATTCACTATTCCTTGCAAAACAAACTTGCTCTACTATAAATAGAGCTCAATTTTGATCAGTTTGAGTACACCAAAGCCATCTAACAGATGCTTTCCTCAAAATCTCTTTCTCTTGGCAAAAATGCCTTTCTTAGCAAGGTAGCTATCAGGTTTTGAGTTTGAGAGCTTTTCCAATCAAACCAATCACTCACACACCTCACATACATCATATAGAAGTGATCCAAACACTCACATAACATCTGGAACACCGATTTCACAAAATCACCAGCCAATTGCTCAAGTTCTTGACAGTTTTGCAGTTGAGGTGCCATCTTCAACTCCAAACCATTTCAATCCATTCCAAGCACTCAGACACATCACTTGGCACCTAGGGAAGCTATCCACATCATTGGAACCTAGCTGTAACACCTCCAACACAAATCACGATCACCAGCTGCAAGTGGTAAGCATGAGCTCTTCTAACTCTATGATCCATGCAATTTTTGCTGCACAATAATTTGGCCATATGTTCATAATCATGCATGGAATGTTTTCCCTTAATTAATTGCTTTGTTTGAATCGTGTATCAAAAATCCTAGCCTTCATGCAGAAATTAGGGTTCTTGAGGTTTCTTCGTGATTTCTTGTTGTATGTTTAATTTAAATGAAATTAATGGACATGGACATGATCGTGAGGTTGAGACGAGCATAATGATATGTGGATTGCATGTTATAATCAAGTATTCAGTGAGATTGAGGGGAAAATGCAAATCAGCCAAACCCAGAACACGCGCGTGTTCTTGGTGTGTTCTTGGCGCCATTTTTGAATAATTTAAATATTTGAATTTTGTGATTTTGTTTAATTGATTCAAAAATTAATTTCTCTCTGAGTTTTAATGATTTTGAGTTGATTCTTTTTTTAATAATTCACAAAAATGTTAAAATATTTTATTTTATCAAAAAATCCCAAAAATATTATTTATTTCATATAATTGATATTTTTGCAAAGAATTAATATTTTAATTATTTTGGACATTTTAAATATTTTTTTCTACATTGATTTTGCAACTTTTAATGCTTTCTAATTATTTTGTAGGTCAATACTTAATTTTTGAAGCATTAATCCAAGATCACAATTTGTTTTCCATGTGTTAAACAATTTTGATCCTTTTAATTGAATTTTTATTCAATTAAATACATTTTTGAAAACAAATTAGGGTTTTGGATTAATTCAACCCTCATAAATCATTTTCAAAACACTTTTGGGCCTCTAATAGAGTGTAAGACCCAATCCTTTTTTGACCAAATCATTTTTTGGGCCTCAGTGCATTGTATAAATCCCGATACCGTCAAAAACAAACGGCGCGAACGTCGCCTCTTTAAAACAAAACTTTTGGGCCTCTTGAGAGAGTGTAAGACCCAACCCACTTGTACAGAAATATTTTTTGGGCCTCATTCGTTGTATAAGTCCCTTTGTACATTTTCAAATAAACGGCGCGATCGTCGCCTTTACAAAATAACCCTGGATCCTTCCTTGAGCTGTAAGCCCTAAATCTTTCTTTTTCAAAGCACTTTCTCCTTTGATTTTGAATGTACTGTTGTTTTCAATCTTTCTTTGTTAAACAACTAACCAAACAGCATGGAAGCTCTACAACCGAGTAAGTGGTTATTGCTTTCATTTACCGCTTTCATATACATATAACTGTATTGTGGGGCTGTCTCGCTGTAAGTCTTCTTTCATAAACTCATATCAACTGTGTAATAATAGTATAGATATTCAGAGTTTCCCCGGTAACTACGTCTAGAACTAAGTGACGCCGTTTCGTTTATTCATAGAAATAGACAACTAGATCCCCAATAGGATCACCAGATACAGTCTTCTCTTCGGCTGTCCTCATTAGGAATTGTCAAGAAACTCTACTCCCAACGATGAATGTATTCTCCGTGAATGGCATCTTTGAGTTTCTTCCAAATTCTCAGACTTTCCAGACTTGATCTATTCCTCGTGAATAGCTTGCCTTGAATTTCTCGGGGTTTGGGGACCCACGGGCTTCTTAAAAGCATCAGCCTCCTCTTGGGCATTGTACAAGGACCCACAGGCTTCCTAAAAGCAACCCCGCCTCCTCTTGGGCTTAGTACAAGGACCCACAGCTTCTTAGAAGTATTCACAGCCTCCTCTTAGGCTTCGTATAATGATCTCTTCCTCCGGGAATGATAGCCTCCTCTTGGGCTTAATACAAGGACCCGTCGGCTTCTTAAAGGTTTCCAGCCTCCTCTTGGGCTTCGTACAAATTGTCCCGACGACCTCCTAGAGGTATATGAACAGAACCTAGTCATCTTCATAGAACGGTCCTTTCATAGAGTCTACTACTGTTTCTCAAAGCAAAGTACAAAAGATGAAACTCCAGACTTGGACAGTCTAACTTCCTTGAGTCTCAAAGACATTCTCAAGTGACCCCTTCGTTAAATAGGAAGGAAACCTGCAGACTCGGACAGTCTCAATACCCTTCGGATTTCCCGCTTCCTTAAAGAATAGGGAATAACCCTGATCCTTGAATCAAATCCTTGAGTACAGTGTTGCTCATATAAGAACTGATTTTCTCTTTAAAATTAGTATACTGGACCTGTCACTTAACTGAAACAGCCACCATAGCCTCCTCTTAGGCTTTGTATAATGATCCTTCTCCAGTGAAGTTAGCCTTTCTCTTGGGCTTTGTACAATGATTCTCCCCAGCGGAGTCAAACAACGTTTAGCCTCTCTCTCGGGCTTTGTACGAGACACATAAGAGACTCCCTCGTTGAGTCAATCACCCCTTTTGCCTCCATCTCGGGCTTTATACGAGATACAAAAAGGTTCTTATTGAGCCAAACAAATTTCGGCCTCCATCTCGGGCTTTGTACGAGATACAAAAACACTCTCTTGTTGATTATAAAAGATCCTCTTGTAGGATCAACCCCAAATAGCCTCCATCTCGGGCTTTATACGAGATACCAAAAGACTCCCTCGTTGAGTCAAAACCATTTTGGCCTCTCTCTCGGGCTTTGTACGAGACACATATTAGCCTCCTCTTAGGCTTTATATAAGAAAATCACTGGTTAATCAAATTAACCTTTTAGCATCAAAGTTGTGCCTCGTTCGCAGTACACAAGTATCAACAACTCCTTCCCCTTCATCTAATCGCTGTAAGCGGCAAGCCTCTGGATCATCTACATCCACGCCAATGTCCCTCTTTTAGCATGAGAAATTCCTAAGGAAAGATATCATTGCTCTACACTGAGTTAAAGTCTTCTCCTTCAGGTTAAAATCTCCTTTAAAGGAAATTATGGCATTGCCGGATTCGCATATCTCGGTTCAAGTAATTCTCCTTTATAAAACAGTTGTGACATACAACCCCCTCTTTAGAGATGACAAATTCTCTCTAAGGTCAACACCCTTTCAGCTTCACATCTTGGGCTTTGATCAAGATACAAATAGACTCTTCAGCTTCACATCTTGGGCTTTGATCAAGATACAAACCAACTTTCGCTTCACGTCTTGGGCTTTGAACAAGACACCAAAAACACCCATTTACTCCCATAGAATAGGAGGAACTACGAACGCTCTGATTTCCTTGTTTCGATAAACGGGAATACGTAGGCATAAGATTGAAAGAAAAATCTTAGCGAGCACACTAAACAAAAACCCAAAATCCCATACTCTCATGTATCTATCAAAAGCATCAGTCCTAACATCCTAATCCTTATTCCCCGCCAGAAACCTTCTGCCAAGATAAAAAGAAAGAAATCAGTATTGGCGAAAATACAAATAACCAGTACGAAGGCCCCCGACATTGATAGCATCCGTAACCTAACAGACCGCTGTTTAAACTCAATATGCAAAGCAGGGTTAATTGGAGACATCTATTTCCCTTTCTTCATCAGCTTTAATAGGATAAAAAATGAATCGACCTGTAGTTAAGCTCAAACCGCAGAGAGCGACCAGCGCTTAAGAACCGCGTCCAAAATCGCTCGCTATAGAAAAATGGCCCCCACCGTGGGGCCTGGCGGATTTCTGATTTCCTTTTTCACCTCTTGTGTGATTACCACAGATTGGGGCTTCCGCCGGGGAACCCGTTTTCTGTCAGGAACTTAGGATTCATAGCTTTAAAGGTCTAGGAAGTTTAGGACAAATATATATATCGCTTTTCCTAATTGCTATACATGTTTATTTTTCTGCTAATGGGAATGCGGGTGATGTCGTATGTGGAAAGATTGAGTATACACTTAAGATAAGTGATGGCGACGGGGTCGACCATCAACCTCAGTGGAGGCTGACCAACGCAACCCATTCTCTCACCTAGACAATGGGCCGGTTGTTAAGTCTGAGAAGCTGAGGAGCAAAACCCTTTTGTAGTGCAGAAACTATCGGAAATAGTTGTTACGCGATACTACCCTCATTTGAGGCTGGTGATCTATTTTCGGTGAATGGCACTTACTCTAAGATTGCACTACAACTCGCTGGCGATCCGCTTGTTGTTTTGCTTTCCTGGGAGGAGCTGATGATAATGAGTACAGGTACAAAAATCACCCTAGTATAAACCTTTGGGGATGGGTAGAGCCTTGACTTCATGACAACGACCCTTTGACCCCGTGTTTTTTCTATGTTTTTGTGTGTTGCATTCATGCATTCATTTAATAAAACATTAAAACATTCAAAAATTTCTCTTCTAGTCTCTCTGTTTTTCAAATTAAACTAAGACTGTGATTGCAAATATCAGAGAAAAGGATTGCGCTAATGGATTTCGGTAGAAGGAGAACTCACCAGTATACCTTTAAGGTTCCAAAGCTAGAGGATTTGAGAAGGTTAGCGAGGATGATCATTAACCCTGAGGCTTTCAGAGCCAAGCACGGAGGTTTGTTACCACTGTTAAGAGTCCATGTGATTGAGGGAATCATGGATGCGCTCATTCAGTTTTACAATCCGGTCTATCACTGTTTCACATTCCCGGATTACCAGCTCGCACCAACGCTGGAGGAGTATTCTCACCTGATCGATCTACATATCACTGATCGAGCTCCATTTTCTGGACTGGAAGAAATTCCAAAGAATCAGACCATTGCAAGAGCAATTCATTTGGACGAGTCTGAGGTTAGGACTCACCTAACTACTAAGGGTGGCATCCAAGGTTTGCCAGCCCAGTTCTTGACAAAGACAACCCTGTATTTCGCCAGTACAACCCTGTATTTCGCCAGTATAGGAAACGTGACTGCTTTTGAAAGCGTCTTTGTCTTGCTGACCTACGGGTTATTTTTGTTTCCCAACATCAATAACTTCGTCGATATTAATTCCATTAAGGTTTTTCTCATTGGAAACCCTATACCGATTTTACTCACAGATGCGTATCATTCTGTACACTTGGGAAATTTGTCTAGCGGAGGGGAGATCACATGCTGTGTACCTCTGCTTTATAAATGGTTTATCTCCCACTTGCCCAAGTCTACTGCTTTTTGGGATTGTAAGAGTGCCTTACGTTGGTCGCAGAAGATCATGTCTCTTACCAACTCGGACATTGATTGGTGTAATAGGATTTATGAGGGAATTAAGATCATTGATTGTTGTGGAAACTTCCCCGACGTACCCCTTATAGGAACTAAAGGAGGAATCAACTACCATCCGGTATTGGTTCGTCGTCAATTTGGATACTCGATGAGACACATCCCGCTGGGGGTTCATCTGGAAGGTCTTTTCTTCAAGGAAGGGGAAAACGACAGAGCACTAAAAATGGAAATAGTGCACACTTGGAAGCATGTTCATAAGAAAGGACGAGAGTTTCTAGGAAAATCGGACTGTGTCTCGGTGGAGCCTTATCTCCATTGGGTACAGACTAGAGCTCTCAAGCTAAAGATGCCTTATCCTCGTTACGGAATTCTTCCGCCGAGGGAATCTGTCATGTATTTCATGACAGAAACTGAAAAGCTTCAGGTTACTCTCAACAAAGTTCAAAAGGAGAGAAGGTCTTGGAAGAACAAGATCCGCACTCTCGATATAGAGTGCATCAAAATACAACAATTACTGAAAGAGAAAGATGCTCTGATTGAGATTTTGGAGCAACATGCTGTGGATAATCAGGATAACCAAAGGAATTTGCTCGCTCCTTTCACCTGGCAAAGGAATGACAACCCGACAACGGCCCAAGAGCCCCGGTCAAAGAAAAGGAAGATATCAGAATCAGCACCCGATTTCTCTTCAGAGAGGACTCGGGGCCCATTAGCTTAGGTTTCTGTTTCTGCACTTTGTAATCTACTGTATTTCCATTTCTGTAATCCTTTGAATTTCAATAAAAAGGGGTTTCCCTACTGTTTGATATTTGCAATCTAATTGTTGAAGTTTATTTTGATTAAACCAAAAAACAATTAATATAATCATTGCATTCATCATTCTCACATCGCGTATTCTTCTTACCTACGAATCTCACGTTTGTGTCTCGGTTCTAGAGTCAAACTGTCTCATTCGTATAATACTCGGGCCAATCGTCAGAAAAAGATGGATGATCTTGAGGAAGAAAACAGAGAGTTGAAAGAAGAGATTGATGCTCTGAGAGAGGATATGAGAAAGCTTCGTAACGACATGCAAGCCATGGCAGAAGCTCAGCTACAAAGAACTGTGATCTCAGAGATCACCTCAACACCTATAGTGGAGAGGTATGATCCTAGGTATCAGATACCGAAAGATCATCCTTGGGGCATGCCTGTTAACTATATCCCGGAAGGATATGTTCCGCCGATTACTGAAGATCAGGGAATTGCAATAGAAGCCGCTGTGCCTGAAGGTTACAAACTTTGGGAAAGCGAAGATGCCAGGGGCATACTGAAGACTCCTGAAGGTTACAAACTTCGGGAAATGCCAAGACTCACTGCCATAGTCACGGTACCACCCCCTGTGGTGCACACTGTCCCGGAAGGACAGATTCCAAAGACACCTTCTGGTAAGAAGGGAACTTTGTTTGACCGAATAGATGAATTCCAGGAACAGTTCTTGGAAATGCAGAAGGAACTGCAAGCCATTCGCAGTCAAGATTTATTTGGAAAGGACGCCGCAGACCTCTGCTTGGTCCCAAATGTGAAAGTCCCGCACAAATTTCAAGTGCCCGACTTTGAAAAATACAAGGGTAACTCTTGCCCTCAAAGTCATCTGGTGATGTACGCTCGGCGGATGTCTGCTCAGACTGAGAATCAGGACCTGCTGATTCACTACTTTCAGGATAGTTTAACCGGTGCCGCATTAAAATGGTACATGGGTTTAAACCGTGCTACGATTAGCACATTCAGAGATCTTGGTACTGCCTTCGTCCAACAATACAAATACAATTTGGACATGGCACCAGACAGAGATCAACTCAGATCAATGTCACAAAAGGACAAGGAAACCTTTAAGGAGTATGCTCAAAGGTGGTGTGAAATTGCCGCTCAAATTTGTCCACCTCTTGAGGAAAAAGAGATGACAAAGATCTTCTTAAAGACCTTAAGCTCATTTTACTATGACAGAATGGTTTCCAGTGCGCCTAGTGACTTCACCGAGATGGTGGGCATGGGAGTTCGTCTTGAGGAAGCCGTCCGGGAAGGACGTTTGGTGAAAGACGCTGGATCGACGAGCGGTACTAAAAAATACGGTAGTGCTCTCCCTAAGAAAAAAGAGCAAGATATTGGGAATATCTCTCTTGAAAAGCAAAGGCGACGTTATCAACCGGTAGCAGCTGTGACTCCTGCTATCAACCCCGCACCTATTCCTACGTATCAACCTCAGATTGCGCAGAGCCAACCTGATCAACAAAGGACACAACAGCCTCTTCAGCAGGCTCGTCCTCCATATAACAACAACCGTACGGCACGGCCACCAGGATTTGATCCTATACCCGTGACGTATGCAGAACTGTTTCCATTACTACTGGCTAAGGGGCACATTCAGACTAAGTCTCCTCTTACAGTGCCGGAAAATCCGCCTTTTTGGTTTAAGGTGGATCAAACTTGCCCTTATCATCAAGGAGGTTCGGGGCATAACATAGAGACTTGCCTCAATTTCAAGTCCGACGTGCAAAAGCTTGTTAGGAGGGGGCTCTTATCTTTCAAAGATACGAATCCCAATGTTCTCACGAACCCGCTGCCTCAACACGAGAAAGCTGCAGTCAACCTGATTGAGAAAGAATTTAACAATGTCTATCAAATTCGTGATGTACTCTTGTTGAAAACCAACTTGGTCAAGATGCATTGTAGACAGAGTGGATATGGCCATGTGCCACCTCATAACTATCACCAGTGTGATATCTTCTCTAAAGACAACCAAGGATGTTCTGTAGTGCAAGCAGCTCTACAAGAACAGATGGATCTCGGATGGATCCAAGAGCACCGAGTTCATGGAGTTAACATGGTATACACGAATTCTAACATCATTCAGAACCACGACATCCGAGCAATGAATGTCAACTTAGTGGCGATGCACTCAAGGAAAAGCCAGTATCATAATCTGCCGCGGCACGATTACAGTTCCTGTCTGATTTGCTCGGTAAAGAAATAGGGATGCTCTTTCATACAAGACGACCTCCAGCGTCAGATGGATCTTGGGTGGATCCAAGACTACCACGATAGGAACCCTTATTAGATCAACATGGTTCAGATCTTCGATATTCGCGTAATGAATACCAACCTGGTAGAGTTACATGCTGAGCAGGTCCGACTCGGATTCTTAATATCACATGACTATCAAAGCTGTAAAGCGGGTTGCGAAAATGATCGGGGTTGTACCCTTGTCCAGGAGGCACTTCAGCACTTGTTAAATCACTGGTGGATGCCAATCTATATGGATGAAGATACTCAGCAAATTAGTATCAATAACAGGAATCCTACTCGGCGTCAAAGTCAGGATGTCCGATCAGTGGAAGCTAACCTAGTGAGGTTACATTGTATTCAAAGTGGGCGTGGCCAGGTGCCACCACACAATTACGATCGCTGTAGCATCTGTTCAGAAAGTAACCACGGGTGTTACCTTATGAGAGCAGCTCTTCAGGGTCAGGTCGATCGTGGAGAGATTCGTCCATATCTGGGTTCTGGACCCATCAACTAGACGCCGAGCTACCTTTCCGATCAAGTCGAGGATGTTGTCACAATCTCTGGTTGTCACCAGACCAGGGATGTTTTTGCCATTATTCCTCTACTTGACGAATCTAAAGTTCCCAAACGGGAACGGATCGAGATTACTTATGATGGTCAGAAAAATCAGAGGGCTCCCGTAATCATCTATCTACCGGGACCACTACCGTATGAATCCGCTAAGGCTATCCCTTACAAATACGGTGCAACGACAGTTGAAAATGGAAAGGAAATTCCATTACCCTCTGTCGTGAATATTGCAGACATCAGTCGAGTAACACGGAGCGGTCGAATCTTCAACCGAGGAGTTGGAGAACTTAACAAAGAAAAGGAACTTCAGACAGAAGCTCCCGATCCACCAGTCGGTCAATCCAGTGATCTCAACTTTTCAAAAAACAATGATGAGATGCTGAAGCTCATCCAAAGAAGTGAATATAACATTGTGGATCAGTTGCTACAGACTCCTTCAAAGATCTCTGTGTTATAACTGTTACTCAGTTCAGAAGCCCATAGGGAGGCTCTACAAAAAGTCTTGGAGCAAGCCTTTGTGGAACAGGATGTAACAATTAGACACTTTGATAGTATTGTCTCTCACATCACTTCCTGCAATCATTTGGGATTTAGTGATGAGGAATTACCCGAAGAGGATCGCCGTCATAACATGGCGCTCAATATCACAGTTAACTGCCAGGGCGATGCTTTAGCCAACGTACTGGTAGACACAGGGTCAGCCCTGAATGTTATACCGAAATCTACTTTGATGCAATTATCATTCAAGGGCCCTCCAATGAGAGTCAGCGAGGTCGTCGTCAAAGCATTCGACGGATCTAGAAAAATGGTTATCGGCGAAGTTGATCTTCCCATAACTATTGGTCCTCACACTTTCCAAGTCACTTTCCAGGTCATGGACATCCGGGCAACATACAGTTGTTTATTAGGAAGACCTTGGATACACCAGGCTGGAGCAGTCACTTCGACCCTGTACCAAAAGCTAAAGATCGTCAAGAACGATCAACTTGTCACGGTTTGTGGGGAACAAGCCTTGCTTGTAAGCAACTTGTCATCATCTACTGGTATAGAACCTGAGGAGGTTATTGGGACGCAGTTCCAAGCACTGTCGGTGAGCGAGAACAATCAATTCAGAGGAGGAACCTCGATTTCCTCATACAAAGATGCTATCAAAGCGGTCGAGAGTACTGATACAACTGGATGGGGACAGCTTGTTATTCCTATTGACAATACAACAAAGAAGGGTCTTGGTTTTTCTGTAACCTGTACCCAGACAGCTGCCAACGATGAAATCTTCATCCCCTTCAAAACTTCTTCCACAGTGGAGGTTTTCTTCACCCGGTCCCTCAAGCAGTCCATGCTATCAATGAGGAAGATCCCTCTGACACAGAGGAAGAGTGGAAGTCCTATCTTAACCAGGACGGTTATATGTCCCAGGACGAAACGCAAACTCCTTTTTGCTTTCCCACAGAAAGTCTGAGATTTATACCAGGATCAGAGGTCGAAATGATCTACGGGGATTGTGATCCGGAAGGATGCTGTGCTCTGCCAAATTCATTAGAGGAAGACACTCCGATGAAAGACAATTTTGACTACAACTACTATGGCCCAATGGATGATCTGCCAATGTGGCAACCTTACCCAGGAAACTTGGGGCAAGAAAGTCAGCCGAGCAATGAAAATTAGCTGACCATCATTGAACAGAATACCTGTGTCCCCACAATGTCATGGGATCAACACTCGGGTCATTCAGAAACTACTCAACATGAAGATGAATTCACAACGTTTGCGGGACTCGAATTCATCAACTATGCTTTTCCCGAGGTCAACATCATCGAGAGAGATGACTCCTCCAGTTCCAAAGAAGTTTGGGACACTCTGGGACAACCAAGTGGAAAATTTGACTATATGGTCAAGTACACAGCTCCCGAAAGCTCTCGTATCAGGCTCGAAGATATCCAGCCAACTGGATGGGAAGGTACAGCTAAGAGCACAAATACTCTGCAAAATGCAACAGAGGAATCCTCCTACGACAACTCTGCCTGGGAGACAGATTCCAATGATCCTGCTCCACCAGAAATCAGCGTCATTTCTGAAGACAAATCAAGGAAGGTGCCAAACTTTGTGATTCACCGAGGAGTTCGCCGCCAATGGGTTGCCGTCGAGGTTCCGAAGATCGTTCATCAGTCAAAGTAATTGCCATCTTTAACCTTTCACCCTGCCCAGGTGAAACGGATGTTTTGATAGGGCTCGCTTTATGTAAATTTCCCTCTTCGCTTTTCCCGAAGCGACAGAGTTTTGTTTTATAGGGCTGTAGTTTCAAGAGTCGACTTGTTCATTAATAAAATAACGTCGTTCTGTAATTTCCGCATTAATTGCTATTTTCTCTTTTTGCTTTTTCAGAAAATGGTAATCCTAAAAAACAGTTTAAAAATAAAAACAAGCAGTAAAATAAATACATTGCACACACTTGCATTTTCTCTATCTCTTCTAAACATGAATCATCACGTCATGCAGATTGCTTGTTTTACACCCCGTTGAAACATACAATCCGATGCCTTCTCCCAACTTTGAGTTCCTGGTATTCGAGGCTGAAGAAGAAGTTGACAACGAAATTCCAGAAGAGATCTCCAGACTACTCAGACAAGAGGAAAGGTCCATTGAACCTCACAAAGAACCGTTGGAATAGGTAAACTTGGGTTCAGAGCAAGAGAGAAAAGAAATCAGGATTGGGGCACTGCTCAGTCCAACTGCCAGAGAGAGTTTGATAAAGCTTCTCAAAGAATTCCCCGATGTATTCGCTTGGTCCTATCAGGACATGCCAGGGTTGGATACCAGCATCGTGGAACATCACTTACCGTTAAGATTGGAATGTCTGCCAGTAAAGCAAAGGTTGAGACGGACTCACCCGGACATGGCCATCAAAATCAAAGAGGAGGTACAAAAGCAGATTGAAGCGGGTTTCCTCGCTACATCTGAATATCCTCAATGGTTAGCCACCATCGTACCCGTTCTGAAAAAGGACGGAAAAGTCAGAATGTGTGTCGATTACAGGGATCTGAACAAGGCAAGTCCAAAGGACGACTTTCCTTTACCACACATTGACATGCTGGTAGACAGTACAACAAAGTTCAAAATTTTCTCCTTCATGGATGGATTCTCGGGCTATAACCAGATCAAAATGGCGTCGAAAGACATGGAGAAAACTACATTCATTACCCCATGGGGTACCTTTTGTTACAAGGTAATGTCGTTCGGTTTGAAGAACGCCGGGGCAACCTATCAAAGGGCCATGACTACTCTGTTACATGACATGATACATAAGGAAATCGAGGTATATGTCGATGATATGATTGCAAAATCAAAAACAGAGAGTGAGCACGTTGAACATCTGTCAAAATTGTTCGAACGTTTAAGAAAATTCAAGCTCCGCTTGAATCCCAACAAGTGCACCTTCGGTGTCTGTTCAGGGAAACTACTAGGGTTCATCGTCAGCCAGAAAGGAATTGAGGTTGATCCTTACAAGGTCAAGGCCATTCGAGAAATGCCTTCTCCGAAAACTGAAAAACAAGTCAGAGGATTCCTGGGACGTTTAAACTACATCTCCAGATTCATATTCCTCATGACTGCCACTTGTGCGCCGATTTTCAAATTACTGAAAAAGAACCAGGATTGTGTTTGGTCAGAAGATTGCCAAATCGCCTTCGACAGTATTAAGGAGTATCTGTTAAATCCGCCGATTCTATCACCTCCAGTGGAAGGAAGACCACTGATCATTTACCTCACAGTCTTAGAGGGCTCAATGGGATGTGTACTTGGCCAACAAGATGAAACAAAAAGGAAAGAGTCTGCCATCTACTATTTGAGCAAGAAATTCACCGACTGTGAAACTCGGTACACGATGCTTGAGAAAACTTGCTGTGCTTTGGCTTGGGCAGCTAAACGTCTTCGCTAGTACATGATTCGTCACACTACTTGGTTGGTGTCAGAGATGGATCCAATCAAGTATGTCTTCGAAAAACCTGCTCTCACGGGAAGAATTTCCCGTTGGCAGATGCTGTTATCAGAATATGACATAGAGTACCATGCTCAGAAAGCCGTTAAAGGAAGTATTTTAGCCGATCATTTGGCTCATCAACCAATTGACGATCAAGAATCAATCGGGTTTGACTTCCCAGACGAAGATGTCATGTATCTAAAAATGAAAGATTGCGATGAACCGTTACCCAGTGAAGGGCCAGAACCAGGTTCCCAGTGGGGACTTATCTTTGACGGAGCAGTTAATCATTATGGGAACGGAATTGGGGCAATCATTGTTACCCCTCAGGGTACCCACATTCCTTTCACTGCCAGACTTACGTTCAAGTGTACGAACAACAAGGCCGAATACGAAGCTTGTATTATGGGTCTCGAAGAAGCAATTGATTTAAGGATAAAAAACTTGGACGTATATGGTGACTCAGCCTTGGTTATCAATAAGATAAAAGGAGATTGGAACACATACCAATCAGGATTGATTCCTTACAAAGACTATGCAAGAAGGTTGTTACCCTTCTTCGACAGAGTTGAGTTTCATCACATCCCTCGTGAGGAGAATCACATGGCTGATGCATTAGCCACTATCTCTTCCATGATTAGTGTAGGTCAGTGGAATGACATACCTAAGATCGACATAATGCGCCTTGAACGGCCCGCTTACATCTTCACGATTGAAGCGGTCATAGATGACAAACCTTGGTATCATGATATCAAATGCTTCCTTCAGAAACAAGAATACCCACCTGGGGCATCCAGGAAAGATAGAAAAACCCTCATAAGATTAGCTGGAAACTTCTTCCTGAGCTGTGACACTCTCTATAAGAGAAATTTTGACATGGTCTTGCTCCGATGCGTCGCCAGACCAGAAGCAGACATGCTTATGAAAGAAATTCATGAAGGGTCCTTTGGCACTCATGCCAACGGACATACAATGGCGAGAAAAATTTTGAGAGCAGGGTATTACTGGTTGACCATGGAAGTCGACTGCTACAAGTACATGAGGAGGTGTCACAAGTGTCAGACATACTCCGACAAAATTCATGTACCGCCATCACATATCAAAGTTCTTTCTTCCCCGTGGCCTTTTTCCATATGGGGAATCGACATGATTGGCTTGATTGAACCTAAGGCTTCAAACGGACATCGGTTCATCCTGGTAGCCATTTACTATTTCACCAAGTGGGTCGAAGTAGCGTCATTCGCTAATGTAACCCGACAGGTCGTGGTCCGCTTTATAAAAAACAATATCATCTGCCGTTATGGTGTTCCAAGCGAGATCATTACTGATAATGGATCTAACTTGAACAATAAGATGATGAAAGAGTTGTGTGCAGAGTTCAAGATCGAACACCATAACTCATCTCCCTACCGACCCAAGATGAACGGGGCGGTAGAAGCGACTAACAAGAACATCAAAAAGATCGTTCAAAAGATGGTTGTAACCTACAAAGACTGGAACGAGATGTTACCCTTTGCTCTTCACGGTTATCGAACATCTGTCCGCACTTCAACAGGGGCTACCCCTTTCTCTCTAGTATATGGCATGGAGGCAGTTCTCCCCATAGAAGTAGAGATCCCATCAATCTGGGTATTGATGGAAGCTAAGCTCACCGAAGATGAATGGTGTCAAAGTCGACACGACGAATTAAACCTGATCGAAGAGAAGCGAATCACGGCACTATGCCACGGTCAGTTGTATCAATAGAGAATGAAGAAGGCGTTCGACAAAAAGGTCCGACCTCGTGTCTTCAGGATAGGAGACCTCGTGCTCAAGAAGATACAATCTTTTCTCACTGACTCTCGGGGCAAGTGGACTCCGAATTATGATGGCCCCTATGTGGTCACGAAAGATTTCTCGGGCGGTGCCTTGAGACTTGTAACCATGGATGGAGAGGAATTTGCCTACCCCACGAATGTTGATGTAGTCAAGAAATACTTCGCCTAAAAAAAAAACATCTCGATGGATTGAAAACTCGAAACGGCGGTCCAGGCAAAAGTTAGAGACATGAAAAAAAATTATTATCCCGATGGATTGGAAACATCAAAGTACAATCCAGGCAAAAATTATGGATAATGGCAAGTAACTATGTTCAACAGAGGCAAGTCCCTCAGCAGTAGTTACATCACTACACGGAGGAAAACTCTAGTCAAGGTCATCTTCGACAGAAGCTCAGGATGTCCCGAATTTAAAGTTGGTAGAAGGATAGTGGTCGTTATGTTTCAACGTAGCCCTTTTCCCTGTAAATTACCATTTTCAAACTTTGTATATACTCCTTGGAATCACGCGTTTGGCTGATCTCCATCTTATCAATAAAATTTGAGCCCCTGTGCTTTTGTTTGTAATTCTTATTTGTTTTAGCTTTACAGAATGACGTTTTAACATGATTAATGATTCTTGAAATAAAACAAAATGAATTTACTTGTTAAACTTTTTCTGCTTTAAAAAAAAAAATAAAGATGGCATTTCTTTTGACTGTTGGACATCGAAAGAACGTCGATTGCGTCTCCAAAGGCGTTCGAGCCTCAAAGTGCAGAATTAAAGTACTCCTTCTAACCCAGTGTGCCTGAATGAAGGATCAACTGTGTCAGAGACCTTATTTCATCTGACACATCTCGGCCGAGTTCTCATCTCCTAAGCCCGATCAACGATATTCCCCGTAGGGACTATCTCTCCTAAGCAAGGTGGAATTGTTATCTTGAACCAGCGATATCTCTACACGCCCCGCGATGGCCGAGTATCCAGTCGTGTTCACTCGTCAGTCTGTATGTCACGTCAGTTTTGTCAGCACATACATACATACATCATGCATTATTGACTTTGCATTCGCATTCATATTGCATCACTATCACTCTAGTCGGTCTTATCCCCTAGTGATAACCGTCTTCTCCATCGAGTTATCAGCCTTTTCCTCGCCAGGAAGTGTCGCGTCTGAACAATCTCACCACCAGTGTATCTCTAGATCAGAGTCGGTCCTTGACCACTTTGATAACTTGGACCTCTGAAAAGCTAGAGCGGCTTTTGACAGATGTCACTCTTCACCATTGAAGATGATATCCTCCCTTTCCCGGATTAAGGAAAATCCCCAGAGAAAGCCTCTTAAACAGAGATTCGGCAGTACATCAGTATTTCTCCAAAAATCCGCTGATGAAAAGGTCATTGGCACCTCAAAATTGGATCCCATCATATGGCATTTCTCCGGAAGAATCCCGAGAAAAGTATGATGTAAGCTCCCAAGCGAAAATAGTCTCTCAAGAGACTCATGAGACTATTTTCCCCAGTAGAATCGACAAATGGCGTCTCCAACAGAGAAGTTTGTGCACCTCTATAACTCAGACGAATGGGTTCTCCAGCAAGTCTGACATCAGAACTTTTTCCCCAAATGGCATCTCCCCAGGAAAATTCGGCGAGAAGTTTGAGGAAAACCGCTACAAATAGCGTCCCTTGTCAATAAAGTTTATTGACGGAAGAAACTGAGACCAGTTCCTTGGTAGGAAACCAGGATCGGGGGGAAGTTTATATCAGAAACTGAGACCAGTTCCTTGGTAGGAAACCAGGATCGAGGGGAAGTTTTACCTTTTCTAAGCATCATTGCTTAGCAAAAGAAGATGAATGCGCAAGCTACCATTCATAACCACCATCAAAATTTTGGGTATTCCGATATTTAATCCTCTTGCACCTCGAATGCCCGAATACCTTGGTCATTCACACCTTCGTGTCCAAGAAGATTAAATAGGGGCATATGTCATACCCCAAATTTTGACCACTAAGATTCTCCATCATTGTGCAAATCATCATCACAATATGGATGTACCTTTGTGCCTCATCAATCTCCTCAAGGAATTGTTGAGCACTCACCACAATCAAAATTAGGGTTTTAATCCCTCTCAGAGCCTTAGACAAAAGGATCAATCAAGGAATGACTTGATCTTCAACTTGTCTAACCTCTTAAACATCTACAAAGGATCAAAAGGACTTCCACTTCAAGGATTAAGCACAAAGCTGCTCCCTTCTAGGTGGATCAAGTCTCAAGATCGACAGTGTCACCAAATTAGGGTTTCGGTCGACCAGGGCCTCCAGTTGGAAATTTTCCTCTGGGCACAAGCCAATGATCCAAAACATAACCTAATATACTCCATGGAGCCTCATGAACCCAATCATCAAGTCAATTTGACCTCAGGGGATGCCTATAGCAAAAATCAGAATTAGGGTTTCTTGACCTAATTCACCCCTAAGTTGACTTTTTGGGCAAATCATGAGCCAAGACCCCAAAGGAGGGTTTGAGGGTCTCTAATGAACTATATTGATCCATTTGGAACAATGGGTTAGTCCAAGAAGTTTGAGCAACAAGTCTCAATTTCATCTGCACCACAATTAGGGTTTTAAGGAAAAAGTCAACTGTAACTTTGACTTTTGACCAAGACATGCTCCCAAGCCCTAGGACATGATTCAATATACCCTATAACACCCATGGAACATGTCCATCAAGTTTGATTTAGGTCAAGGACATGATTTCATGAAGAATTGCACAGTTTGGAATTCATCTGATAAAAAGTTAACTGTGCACAAAAGTCAACTTTGACTTTTTGAGATTTTTCACCAAAATGGATTTTTAACCCTAAAATGATGTTAATGTATGATTTGAATCATCATTCATCAAGAAAAATCAAGAAAAGTTGGATAACTTGTAAAAGGGGTAACCATAAAAACTTAGAAAATTTTCTAAGTTAAAAATAAAGTGACAAGGGTACCAACTTTGAAGGATCATAACTCCTAAACCACAAGGCCATTTTTTCTCATCCAAAGATGGATTAGTAGCCCTCATTACCCTCTACAAAAACTTTAACTATACCTAAGTCCAATTCATTAAGGATTTTGAGTTATGGAGTGATCAAAATGGCTGAAAAGTGAAAATGTCACTTTTTCCAACACTTAGTGAAATTTTCACTAAGTCAGAATCTGCCTTCACTTTTTGCCAAATGTAGGGACATTTTTCACTTGGATTCAAAAGAGATCAAAACCAAATATGTTCAAACAGTTGTTATATCATGTAAGGACTTTCCAAAATGGCCAAGAACATTGCCAAATTCCATTTGAGTCATGAGATATGACATTGGGAAGTTGCCTTGCCGAAATCTGCCAAGGCAAGGCAGAATTTGCATTTTTGGTCGATTTGCCAAAATCAGCCAAATCCAAATGCTCCTATCCACTTGGACACATATGAGGATTGAATCTAAAGGGGATAATCACTGAGCCAAGCCTCCGAAGTCCATGGAACAAGAAATAGCATGTTGAACCTAGAATGGCCAAAATAGGGACAAGACTCCAAATTTGGATTAAAGCATTCAATGGAAGCATCAAGGTGGCATGGACTGATCCATTCTCATCTGAAATCAGTCAAGACTTATCCAAGACCAAGGGGACCAAAGCTCTGTGCCCTAACCTCTAGTCAATGGCTAGAGGAGACTTGGATTTTCATTTGCCAACATTGGCCAAACCTACTTAACAGCTGCCATTCACTATTCCTTGCAAAACAAACTTGCTCTACTATAAATAGAGCTCAATTTTGATCAGTTTGAGTACACCAAAGCCATCTAACAGATGCTTTCCTCAAAATCTCTTTCTCTTGGCAAAAATGCCTTTCTTAGCAAGGTAGCTATCAGGTTTTGAGTTTGAGAGCTTTTCCAATCAAACCAATCACTCACACACCTCACATACATCATATAGAAGTGATCCAAACACTCACATAACATCTGGAACACTGATTTCACAAAATAACCAGCCAATTGCTCAAGTTCTTGACAGTTTTGCAGTTGAGGTGCCATCTTCAACTCCAAACCATTTCAATCCATTCCAAGCACTCAGACACATCACTTGGCACCTAGGGAAGCTATCCACATCATTGGAAACTAGCTGTAACACCTCCAACACAAATCACGATCACCAGCTGCAAGTGGTAAGCATGAGCTCTTCTAACTCTATGATCCATGCAATTTTTGCTGCACAATAATTTGGCCATATGTTCATAATCATGCATGGAATGTTTTCCCTCAATTAATTGCTTTGTTTGAATCGTGTATCAAAAATCCTAGCCTTCATGCAGAAATTAGGGTTCTTGAGGTTTCTTCGTGATTTCTTGTTGTATGTTTAATTTAAATGAAATTAATGGACATAGACATGATCGTGAGGTTGAGACGAGCATAATGATATGTGGATTGCATGTTATAATCAAGTATTCAGTGAGATTGAGGGGAAAATGCAAATCAGCCAAACCCAGAACACGCGCGTGTTCTTGGTGTGTTCTTGGCGCCATTTTTTAATAATTCAAATATTTGAATTTTGTGATTTTGTTTAATTGATTCAAAAATTAATTTCTCTCTGAGTTTTAATGATTTTGAGTTGATTCTTTTTTTAATAATTCACAAAAATGTTAAAATATTTTATTTTATCAAAAAATCCCAAAAATATTATTTATTTAATATAATTGATATTTTTGCAAAGAATTAATATTTTAATTGTTTTGGACATTTTAAATATTTTTTTTCTACATTGATTTTGCAACTTTTAATGCTTTCTAATTATTTTGTAGGTCAATACTTAATTTTTGAAGCATTAATCCAAGATCACAATTTGTTTTCCACGTGTTAAACAATTTTGATCCTTTTAATTGAATTTTTATTCAATTAAATACATTTTTGAAAACAAATTAGGGTTTTGGATTAATTCAACCCTCATAAATCATTTTCAAAACACTTTTGGGCCTCTAATAGAGTGTAAGACCCAATCCTTTTTTGACCAAATCATTTTTTGGGCCTCAGTGCATTGTATAAGTCCCGATACCGTAAAAAACAAACGGCGCGATCGTCGCCTCTTCAAAACAAAACTTTTGGGCCTCTTGAGAGAGTGTAAGACCCAACCCACTTGTACAGAAATATTTTTTGGGCCTCATTCGTTGTATAAGTCCCTCTATACATTTTCAAATAAACGGCGCGATCGTCGCCTTTACAAAATAACCCTGGGTCTCTCCTTGAGCTGTAAGCCCTAAATCTTTCTTTTTCAAAGCACTTTCTCCTTTGATTTTGAATGTACTGTTGTTTTCAATCTTTCTTTGTTGAACAACTAACCAAACAGCATGGAAGCTCTACAACCGAGTAAGTGGTTATTGCTTTCATTTACGGCTTTCATATACATATAACTATATTGTGGGGCTGTCTCGCTGTAAGTCTTCTTTCATAAACTCATATCAACTGTGTAATAATAGTATAGATATTCAGAGTTTTCCCGGCAACTACGTCTAGAACTAAGTGACGCCGTTCTGTTTATTCGTAGAAATAGACAACTAGATCCCCAATAGGATCACCAGATACAGTCTTCTCTTCGGCTGTCCTCATTAGGAATTGTCAAGAAACTCTACTCCCAAAGATGAATGTATTCTCCGTGAATGGCATCTTTGAGTTTCTTCCAAATTCTCGGACTTTCCTGACTTGATCTATTCCTCGTGAATAGCTTGCCTTGAATTTCTCGGGGTTTGGGGACCCACGGGCTTCTTAAAAGCATCGGCCTCCTCTTGGGCATCGTACAAGGACCCACAGGCTTCCTAAAAGCAACCCCGCCTCCTCTTGGGCTTAGTACAAGGACCCACGGCTTCTTAGAAGTATTCACAGCCTCCTCTTAGGCTTCGTATAATGATCTCTTCCTACGGGAATGATAGCCTCCTCTTGGGCTTAATACAAGGACCCGTCGGCTTCTTAAAGGTTTCCAGCCTCCTCTTGGGCTTCGTACAAATTGTCCCGACGACCTCCTAGAGGTATAGGAACAGAACCTAGTCATCTTCATAGAACGGTCCTTTCATAGAGTCTACTACTGTTTCTCAAAGCAAAGTACAAAAGATGAAACTCCAGACTTGGACAGTCTAACTTCCTTGAGTCTCAAAGACATTCTCAAGTGACCCCTTCGTTAAATAGGAAGGAAACCTGCAGACTCGGACAGTCTCAATACCCTTCGGATTTCCCGCTTCCTTAAAGAATAGGGAATAACCCTGGTCCTTGAATCAAATCCTTGAGTACAGTGTTGCTCATATAAGAACTGATTTTCTCTTTAAAATCAGTATACTGGACCTGTCACTTAACTGAAACAGCCACCATAGCCTCCTCTTAGGCTTTGTATAATGATCCTTCTCCAGTGAAGTTAGCCTTTCTCTTGGGCTTTGTACAATGATTCTCCCCAGCGGAGTCAAACAACGTTTAGCTTCTCTCTTGGGCTTTGTACGAGACACATAAGAGACTCTCTCGTTGAGTCAATCACCCCTTTTGCCTCCATCTCGGGCTTTATACGAGATACAAAAAGGTTCTTATTGAGCCAAACAAATTTTGGCCTCCATCTCGGGCTTTGTACGAGATACAAAAACACTCTCTTGTTGAGTATAAAAGATCCTCTTGTAGGATCAACCCCAAATAGCCTCCATCTCGGGCTTTATATGAGATACCAAAAGACTCCCTCGTTGAGTCAAAACCATTTTGGCCTCTCTCTCGGGTTTTGTACGTGACACATATTATCCTCCTCTTAGGCTTTATATAAGAAAATCACTGGTTAATCGAATTAACCTTTTAGCATCAAAGTTGTGCCTCGTTCGTAGTACACAAGCATCAACAACTCCTTCCTCTTCATCTAATCGTTGTAAGCGGCAAGCCTCTAGATCATCTACATCCACGCCACTGTCCCTCTTTTAGCATGAGAAATTCCTAAGGAAAGATAGCATTGCTCTACACTGAGTTAAAGTCTTCTCCTTCAGGTTAAAATCCCCTTTACAGTAAATTATGGCATTGCTGGATTCGCATATCTCGGTTAAAGTAATTCTCCTTTATAAAACAGTTGTGACATACAACCCTCTCTTTAGAGATGACAAATTCTCTCTAAGGTCAACACCCTTTCAGCTTCACATCTTGGGCTTTGATCAAGATACAAATAGACTCTTCAGCTTCATATCTTGGGGTTTGATCAAGATACAAACCACCTTTCGCTTCACGTCTTGGGCTTTGAACAAGACACCAAGAACACCCATTTCCTCCCATAGAATAGGAGGAACTACGAACGCTCTGATTTCCTTGTTTCGGTAAACGGGAATACGTAGGCATAAGATTGAAAGAAAAATCTTAGCGAGCACACTAAACAAAAACCCAAAATTCCATACTCTCATGTATCTATTAAAAGCATCAGTCCTAACATCCTAATCCTTATTCCCTGCCAGAAACCTTCTGCCAAGATAAAAAGAAAGAAATCAGTATTGGCGAAAATACAAATAACCAGTACAAAGGCCCCCCACATTGATAGCATCCGTAACCTAACAGACCGCTGTTTAAACTCAGTATGCAAAGCAGGGTTAATTAGAGACATCTATTTCCCTTCCTTCATCAGCTTTAATAGGATAAAAAATGAATCGACCTGTAGTTAAGCTCAAACCGCAGAGAGCGACCAGCGCTTAAGAACCGCGTCCAAAATCGCTCGCTACACTAGGAAACTCACTTCCTTCAACCAGAACTCACACTTTGACAACTTAGCATACAATTTCTTTTCCCTCAACACTTGTAACACAATCTTCAAATGTTCCGCATGTTCTTCTTCTGATTTAGAATATACCAAGGTGTCATCTATGAAAACCACCACAAACTTATCAAGATATTCATGAAAGATCCTGTTCATATACTCTATGAACATACCAGGCGCATTAGAAACTCCAAATGGCATCACCGTATATTCATAATGGTCATACCTCATTCTGAAAGCTGTTTTCGGAATATCATCAATTTTAACTCTAATATGATGATAACCAGACCTCAGATCAATCTTACTAAACACACAAGCACCTGCGAGTTGATCCATCAAATCATCGATTCTCGGAAGCGGATACTTATTCTTGATGGTCATCTTATTCAACTGCCTATAATCGACACACAATCTTATACTACCATCTTTCTTCTTAACGACCAACATCGGAGCACCCCACGGAGAAACACTAGGTCGAATGAACTTATTTTCTAACAATTCTTCTAGTTGTTTCTTTAGCTCACTCAATTCTGAAGCAGACATCCGATAAGGAGCCATCGACATTGGACTCGTACCTAGTATTAAGTCCACAACAAACTCAATTTCACGTTCTGGAGGTAAATCACCTATATCCTCAGGAAACACATCTTGAAACTCACAAACCACAGGCAACTCAACACTGACGGCTTCACCATCAACTTGCAATGATGCAAACACTGCGAACATCAATGCTTCATCTAATAAAAGTTCATCCACTTGCTTAGCAGATAAGAACATCAGTTCACCATTCTCACCTAACTCCGGAAACCTCACAGTCTTACTATAATAATTAATATGAATGTAGTTAAACTCCAACCAGTTCATACCAAGGATAACATCGATTTGGTGCAAAGGTAAGCACACCAAATCCATCACAAAATTCTTCTCAAAGATTGTCAAAGGAAACCTCAAACAAACAAGCGTGGTAGTCACAGAACCATTAGCCGGAGTCTCTATTATCATACTACCATTCATGTTAGACAAATTCAAACCCAATCTAGTATCACACTCAAGAGAGATAAATGAATGCGTAGCTCCAGTATCAATAATAGCAATCAACTCAACATTGTTAATAAAACAAGTACCTCGAATCAAGTTGTCCTTCTTGGGGATTTCTGAGCCAGCCAAAGCACACACTCTTCCAGTCATCTGGGCAGCAGTAGCAGTCTTCTTTAGTTTCTGGCATTGAGTACTGATATGCCCTTGTTCACCATAGTTGAAACAGGTCGGACCCTCATTCGAACAATCACCAATCCTATGCCCAGTCTTACCACAACGGTAACATCTCAGAACTTTGTTCGTACACACATAGCTTTGTGACCTGACTCTCCATACTTATAGCACTTAGTAGGTGCATTAACGGCTCCCCTACTTGACTTCTTCTCATCTGATACCCTCTGTTTCCCTTTATCACCTGGGGTCGCATAAGGTTTTCCTCTAAACTGACCCTTATCTTTCTTTTCACTTAGCTGTTTGTAGTGAGCAGATCGAGCTCGGCTATCTTCATCATAGATTCTACTCTTATCCACCAGTTCCGCATACCTGTGAATCTGTTGGCATCCAATCCCCTGCTTAATCTCTGGTCTCAGCCCATTCTCAAACTTGAGACACTTAGAAATTTAAGTATCTGCACGATTGTAATGAGGACAAAACTTCACAAGCCTCTCAAATTTGGCAGCATACTCTGCCACAGTCATATTTACTTATTTCAATTCAATGAATTCCACTTCCATCTTACCACGAGCATCTTCAGGAAAATACTTGCCCATAAATTCTGGCTTGAACACATTCCAAGTCACCACAGTGCCAACATCTTCCAAACTCTGACGGGTGTTATCCCACCAGTCCGCAGCCTCTTCTTCCAGCATATGCGTTCCAAACTGCACTTGCTGCACATCAGAGCACCCCATCACTCTAAAAATATTCTTAATCGCCTTGAGCCACTTTTATGCGCTCGCCAGGTCATGAGTTCCTTCAAACTTCGGTGGGTTGTTCCTCTGAAACTTCTCTAACGCACGAAACTCATCAGGAGCATTGTTCTGAGCAAGAGCTGCAATAGCCTCAGCAAGAGCACGCGTGTTGTTTCCAGCCATTCTGTACAACACTCACCACGTCAGAAAAAAAAACAATTAATCATTAACAAGTAACGACTGACAACACAAAACTTGGCCGAACAGACCGACCTGCTCTGATACCACTAATGTAACACCCTTCTACCCCACATACAATTTTAGGAAAATATATCATATTATCAGAGTAAAATTAACATGAAAGGTGCCACATATATTCAAAACATCAATTAACAATCATTTTCCTGTCCCATAACGCGGGTTACCCATTCTCAATAATAAAATTAACAACTACGCAGCTGAAATCAACTTTTTATGTCAATTCAATAAAATACCTCATACTAAATGTATCCAAATCAAATCATCACCAACAATGTAAGAATTCAACATAAAACAAAAGAACACGAGGTTCACAACAAATCCCAACCCGATGTTACATGACACAGAGCAGGACACCTCTAAACTAAACAGCGATAACGATACACTTCAAGGCTACATCCTCCATCATCGTGAATCTACTCTTGGTTATCTGCAAGTTACCCACATAAGAGGCAACATTTCCAAGCAGGCAGGGTGAGAAATCATAATTCATTATAGTAATATAAAGACTTGGAAAATAAACAGAATAAGTAACAACAACATCGTGTCATCATCAAATCCTTCGCAACACAATCACAAATACCTCATAAAATGCAATGTCAAATATAATGAAACGCAAGGAATGCATGTGGTACTGATTTCTCCATTTGATGGACACTGGCCATCAACCCTCCACAAGGGAGCGCAACATCACAACATATCACTTCAATCCGCACAATGGGATTAAAGTTACCAATAGGCCGAAGCCCCAACATAATAAAATGCCATGAAATGCAATGTTGCTAATTCTCCTCATTTCATCCAAATATCAACATGTGCATCATTCATTTCATTTTTCAACAACATTCATCATAAATCCATGTTTTATCATCCACATATCAGTAACAACTCGACCACAAGGAATCAATACGAGAAAACATCAAGAAGCCTCAAGAACAGCAAAAACAAAACAAACAGTAGTCTGACACGGCCGCCCGTGTCCTGTGACACGACCCGTGTCAGAAAACCTGAGACACGATTCCAAAACAACAAAAGTGTAGCAGGACAGCAACCTGACACGGTCACCCATGTCCTGTGACACGGCCCGTGTCAGAAAGTCTGAGACAAAATTCCCAAAAACCAAAATTAATTATACAGGAACAATAGTCTGACACGGCCGCCTGTGTCCCGTGACACGGCCTGTGTCAGGCAACCTGTTAATAAAAAGATTTTCACACGCCCAACCAGAAAGCTGACACGGGTGCGACAAAACCCAACTTTTCCCGAGTGATTTTCTGCATTTTTGACTTCGATTACCCCAAAAATCAGTTTTCCCCCACGAAAATTCGATCAAAAGGCTCACATAATACACATATATCAACACATACCACTCAATTTCATCATATTCTCATCAAATCATTCATTCCTCGTCGACATTCACCATAATTATACACAATTCATGAATACCTAATCTATTCATCACCATGTCCTAAAGAACTATAAGAAATTATGAAATCTCCCCATACCTTAGAGTAATCCGAAGCTTTTTCCTTCTTTCTCCAAGATTCTCCTAGCAATCCTTCAAAACTCTAGGTTTTCTCCTCCTCTTCTCTTCTTCAGCGTTCTTCACAAAAATATGATCAGTTAGAAAATTGATCGGTCTTTCTTCTTTAGTTACATTATCCCAGTTTATGAACTTCCAACTCTACCCTTACTCCTTTTCCTTTATGACCACCTTGCCCTTTCCTTATTATTTTTAATAATAGTAATAATCTAAATAATACATGATTATTCACTTTATTAAAATTATTTAAAAATACTCTTTTAATCCATAATTCTCCAATTTACCAAAAACCTCTTAATTCCTTCTAAATTAAATAAATAAATAAATAAATGATTAAATTTAGATTTTCAGGTCGTTACATCCTTTGCTAATATTGTTGTTGATTCGGTTGGCTCTGAGCAACCTGAGGTTGATACGTAGGAACAGGCACCAACACTGGGGTTACAGCAGCTACTGGTTGGTACCGTTGCCTTTGCTTCCCGAGAGAGATATTCCCAATATCTTGCTCTTTTTTTTTAGGGAGAGCACTACCGTATCGTTTTGTATTACTTGATGATCCAGCGTCATTAACTAAACGTCCTTCTCGGACTGCTTCCTCAAGACGAACTCCCATGCCTACCATTCTGGTAAAGTCACTAGGCGCACTGGCGACCATTCTGTCGTAGTAAAATGAGCTCAAGGTATTTAAGAATATCTTTGTCATCTCTTTTTCCTCAAGAGGTGGACAAATCTAGGGGGCAATTTCACGCCATCTTTGAGCATATTCCTTAAAGGTTTCCTTGTCCTTTTGTGACATCGATCTGAGTTGATCTCTGCCCGATGCCATGTCCAGGTTATACTTATACTGCTGAACGAAAGCAGTGCCAAGATCTCTGAAAGTGCCGATCTTAGTGTGGTTTAAACCCATGTACCATTTGAGTACGACACCGGTTAAACTATCCTGAAAGTAGTGAATCAGTAGCTCCTGGTTCTTTGTCTGAGTTGACATTCGCCTAATGTACATCACCAAATGGCTTTGAGGGCAAGAGTTACCCTTGTACTTTTCAAATTTGGGCACCTTGAATTTGTGGGAAAATTTCACATTGGGGACCAAACAAAGGTCTGCGGCGTCTTTTCCAAATAGATCCTGACTGCGAAGGGCTTACAACTCTTTCTGCATCTCCAGGAACTGTTCCTGGAACTCATTCATTCTGTCGAACATACTTTCATTTCTGCCAGAAGGTATCTGTGGAATCTGTCTTTCCAAGATAGTGTGTACCACAGGTGGTTGTGTAGTCATCATGGCAGTGACTCTAGGTCCTTCCCTCTCCCAAAGTTTGTAATCTTTAGGATTTGCTATCATGCCCCTGGCATCTTCGCTTTCCCGAATTTTGTGACCTTCAGGACCAGCGGCTCAGGCTGCGGTTCCCTGATCTTCAGTGATCGGTGGAACATATCCTTCTGGGATATAGTTAATAGGCATACCCCAGGGACGATCTTTCGGCATCTTATACCTAGGATCATACTTTTCCACTATGGGCGTTGATGTGATCTCTGAGATCACAGTCCTTTGTTGTTGCATCTGAGCTTCTACTAGAGATTGCATGTCGTTATGAAGCTTTCTCAGATCCTCTTTCAGAGTGTCGATCTCTTCCCTCAACTCTCTGTTCTCTTCCTCGAGATCATCCATATTTTTCTGTCGATTGGCCCGAGTATTGTACGAATGAGACAGTTTGACTCTAGAATCGAGACGCAAACGTGAGATTCGTAGGTAATAAGAATGCGTTACGCGAGAATGATGAATGATATGCAATTATTATATTAATTGTATATTTTTTTATTTAAAGTAAACTTCGAAAATTGGATTGCAAATATCAAACAGTAGGGAAGACCCCGTTTTATTGAATTCAAAGATTGCGGAATGGAAATACAGTAATTTACAAAGTGCTGTAAAAGGAAATGTCTAAGCTAATGGACCCTGAGTTCTCTCTGAGGAGAGCTCAGGTACTGGTTCTGGTACTTTCCTTTTCTTTGACCGAGGCTCTTGGGCCGTTGTCGGGTTGTCATTCCTTTGCCAAGTGAAAGGAGCGAGCAAATTCCTTTGGTCCTTTTGGTTTTCTACAACGTGTTGCTCTAAAATCTCAATCAGAGCATCTTTTTCTTTTAACAGGTGTTGTATTTTCTTACACTCCACATTGAGAATACGATACTTGTTCTTCCAAGACCTCTTCTCCTGTTGAACTTTGTTGAGAGTAACCCGAAGTTTTTCCGTATCGGACATAAAGTAAAGGACAGAGTCCCTTAATGGAAGAACTTCCTGATGAGGGTAAGGCATCCTCAGTTTGAGAGCTCTAATTTGTACCCAGTGGAGATAAGGTTCCACCGAGACACAGTCTGATTTTCCTAGAGACTCTCTTCCTTTCCAATGAACGTGTTTCTAGGCATGCACCATTTCTATCTTTAGTGCTCTGTCATTTTCCCCTTCCTTGAAGAAAAGACCTTCCAGATGAACATTACACGGGACATGTCTCATTGGGTATCCGAGTTGATGACGAACTAAAACTGGATGATAGTTAATTCCTCCTTTAGTTCCTATGAGGGGTACATTTGGGAAATTTCCACAACGGTCAATGATTCTGATCCCATCATAGATTCGATTGTACCAATCGATGTCAGCGTTGGTAAGAGACATGATTCTCTGCGACCAACGTAAAATATTCTTAGGATCCCAAAATGCAGCAGACTTGGGTAAGTGGGAAGTGAACCATTTGTATAGCAGGGGTACACAACATGTGATCATTCCTCCGCTGTATAAATTCCGTAAGTGTACCGAATGATAAGCATCTACGAGCAGGGTCGGTACAGGGTTTCCAATCTGAAAAATCTTAATGGCATTGATATAAACAAAGTCATCAATGTTGGGAAAAAGAAATAACCCGTAGGTAAGCAAAACAAAGATGCTTTCGAAAGTGGCCACGTTCCCTATACTAGCAAAGTATAGAGATTTCTTTATCAAGATCTGGGCTGACAAACCCTAGATACCACCCTTAATGATCATATGAGTCCTGACTTCTGACTTGTCCAAATAGATTGATCTTGCAATGGTTTGATCCTTTGGAATTTCTTCCAGTCCAGAAAAGGGGGATTGGTCAGTAATGGGTAAATCAGTCAGGTGAGAGTACTCCTCAAGTGTTGGTGCTAGTTGATAATCTGGGAATGTGAAACGGTGATAAACTGGATCATAGAACTGAATTAGCGTGGACAGGATTCCTTCGATTACACAGACCCTTAACAGAGACAGCAGTCCTCCATACTTAGCTCTGAAAGCCTCAGGGTTGGTTATCATCCTCGCCAGACCTCTTAAATCCTTTAGTTTTGGAACCTTGAAGGTGTACTTGTGAGTCTTTCTTCTTCCGAAATCCATAACGCAATATTTTTCTCTGATATTTGCCATCATTATCTTAGTTTAATTTGAAAAAGAGAGACTATAAGGGAAGATTTTTCTTTGTTTAAATGTTTTTTAAATGAATGCATGAATGCATCACACAAAAACATAGAAAAAACATGGGATCAAAGGGTCGGTGTCATGAAGTCAAGGCTCTACCCATCCCCCAAAGGTTTATACTGGTGATTTTTGTACCTGTCCTCAAAATCACTGACCCCTCTTGGGATAACAACAATAAGCGGATCGCCATCGAGCTGTAGTATCTTAGAGTAGTCTCAAATGAGGGTAGTATCGTGTGATAACTATTTTCGATAGCTTCCGCACTACAAAATGGTTTCAGTCTACTAAAATCCTCAGCTTCTCAAATAACCCAATGGAACAATCTGCTTTCAACAACCGAAGTCATATAGGCATTGAATCCGCATAGGGCATCTCCACTGATTTGATGGTTGACCGGGACCTCTTATCTGGGATTCACTCCTCGTAAGATTACCCGTATAATGCCATCCCCTATCTTAGGTGTATACTCAATCTTTCCACATGCGGCATCACACGCATTCCCATTAGCAGAAAAGTAAACACAGATATCAATTAGGAAAAGCAGTATATATATATATATATATATATATATATATATATATATATATTTGTCCTAACATCCTAAACCTCTAGTCTTATGATCCTATACAAACAATGACTCCCCAGCAGAGTCGCCATTTCTGTGGTATATTGTGAATTTAAGGCTTTCACCCTAAAAGAGGCTAGAAAGAATGCCTCCCACTGTGGTCGCCATTTTTTCTGTAGCGTGATTTTTGTGGTTTCGAATCACTATCGCTTTGGTACTACAGTTCGATTCATTTTTTATCCTATGAAGCTGATTAAGGAAGGGAAATAGATGTCTCCAATTAACCTTGCTTGAATACTGAGGTTAAACAGTCAAAACTGTTGGTTTACAGATGCTATCAAAAGGGGGGTTTGTTTTAGGTTATTTGCTTAAAAACAGTGTCTAGACTATTGGCTAGGTTTCTGGTAAGATGTTAGGTCTGATGCTTTTGATGGATGTATAAAGGTACGGGATTTTGGGTTTTTGATTAGTATGCTCGCTAAAATTTTTGCAATCTTATGCCTACGTATTCCCGAAATAGGGAAATCAGAGCGATCGTAGTTCCTCCTATTCTATGGGAGGAAAGAGGTTGTTTTGGTGTCTTGTTCAAAGCCCAAGACATGAAGCTAAATGTGGTTTGTATCTTTTTCAAAGCCCAAGATGTGAAGCTAAATGGTTTGGATGAGAGAATTTATCATCTCTAAAGAGGAGTTGTTGATGTTTGTATGTTGTGAGCAAGGCACAAATTTGATGCTAAAAGGTTGATTGACTCAACCGGGGGTTTTCTTTATACAAAGCCTAAGAGGAGGCGAGAAGTTTGACTTTTTCGGGGAAAATGTTCTTTCTGTCTTGTACAATGCCCAAGATTGAGGCTAAAAGGGATTTTGACTCCGTGGGGAGAATGTGTCTTGTATAAAGACCAAGATGGAGGCTGGAATGGTTTAACTCAACAAGAGAGTACTTTTATATGTCCTGTAAAAAGCCCAAGACGGAGGCTAAAAAGATTGACTCAAGAAGAGAGTCTTGAACAGGTGATTGACTTAACAAGAGAGTCTGAAGGTTGTTTGACTCAACAAGAGAGTCTTTTATACTCAATAAGAGAGTGATTTATATGTCTTGTACAAAGCCTAAGACGGAGGCTAAAAGTGGTTGACTCAACAAGAGAGTCTTTTATACTCAACAAGAGAGTGATTTATATGTCTTGTACAAAGCTCAAGACGGAGGCTAAAAGTAGATTGACTCAACAAGAGAGTCGTTTATACTCAACAAGAGAGTGTTTTATATGTCTTGTACCAAGACCAAGACGAAGGCTAAAAGTAGATTGACTCAACAAGAGAGTCTTTTATACTCAACACGAGAGTGATTTGCTGTCTCGTACGAAGCCTGAGATTGAGGCTAAAAAAGGTTGACTTAACAAGAGAGTCTTTTATACTCAACAAGAGAGTGTTTCTATATGTCTTGTACAAAGCCCAAGACGGAGGCTAAAAGTGGTTAACTCAATAAGAGAGTCTGAGAAGGTTAGCTCCGCTAGGGAGAATCATTTGTATAAAGCCCAATAGGAGGCTAACTTGCTGTTGAGGATTATTTAGATCCTCAAGCAGGTCCAAGTGTGGGGAACTCTCATGAGAGAGACTGGGTTTCTGCAGGAGCTTGATCCAGAGTGATCGGTGTTTTTTCCTATGTTTGACAGGAACTTGAGAATGTCTTTGAGACTCAAGAGGTTTAGACTGTCCAAGTCTAGAGTTTTATCTTTTGTATGATGCCCAAGAGGAGGCACGGGCGTTAAGGGATGAGTATCAACCCTAAATTGGTCGGAGTTTTGACGCGGGAAAGACTGCTCTAGCAAAGGATGACTAATTTCTGTCTTATACCTTTAAGAGGTCGTCAAGGTCCTTGTATTAAGCCCAAGAGAAGCCCTAAGAACTTCTAAGAAGCCGAAGGGTCCTTGTACAATGCCCAAGAGGAGGCGGGGATGATTTTAGAAAGCCTGTGGGTCCCTAAACCAAGAGAAGTTCAAGAAATGCAATTCACAGAGAAGAGATCATTCCAGGAAAGTTCGAGAATTTGGAAGAAACTCAAGAGATGCCATTCACGGAGAAAAGATCATCTCCAGGGAGTTAGAGTTTCTTTGAGAATTTCTAAGGGTGACAGTCTGAGAAAAGGTTCACCGAGAATACCGCCTTTCTCTTTGTTCCATATTGTTTAACCCCAAGAGAAGGGAAAACTGTATCTAGAAATCTATGGGGTTCTAGTTTTGTTTGTATTTAAGAGTGACCAACAAGGCTTTACCTAGTGCTAGATGTAGTTGTCGGGGAAAACTCTAAATAACTATACAGTATTACATAGTGGATATGTGACAAGGATATAAAAGGATGTGAAAGAAGACTTACAATGAAGCAGCCCCACAATACAGTTATATACATATGAAAGCGGTAAATGAAAGCGGATAAACACTTATCCGTTGTAGAGCTTCCATGCTATTTTGTTAGTTGTTCAACAAAGAAAGTTTTGATAACAACATATATCTGAATTCAAAATCAAAGGAGAAAGTCATTTGAAAAGATTGTTGGGGCTTACAGCTCAAGGAGAGTCCCAAGTTTTGACGATGATCGTACCGTTGTTTTGAAAACTGTGCAGAGGGACTTATACAATATGTGAGGCCCAAAAAGTTTTTATGTACAAGGGATGGGACTTACAACTCAAGGAGAAGCCCAAGGTTATTTGTTTGGCAATGGCGATCGCGCAAAGGTTTTTGAAAACACAGTGGGTCTTATACTATATCTGAGGCCCAAATCATTTTGGTTTCAAAAAAGGGTTGGGTCTTACACTCTATTAGAGGCCCAAAGAGTTTAAAAATGAATAAATATGGATCTTATAGCTCAAGGAGAAGCCCAAAGATTTTTGTTAAAAAGGCGACGATCGTTCCGAACTTTTTGACGGTATCAGGACTTATACAATACACTGAGGCTCAAAATATTTTGGAAAAAAGAGGGTTGGGTCTTACACTCTATTAGAGACCCATGAGTGTTTGAAAATGATTGATGAGGGTGGAATCGATCAAAACCCTAATTTCATCATTTTTAAAAGTGAATTCTTAAAGAAAATCAATAAAAAATGATAAAACACCAAATAAGCTTGAATAAACAACTTGTGATTTTTGGTTAAGGTTTGAAAAATGAGGTTTTAACCACAAGATGAATTAAAACTCATTTGGTTTTGATTTTTCAAGATGAATATTCACTTTTAAAATGTTTTAAAACAATTAAAAATGAATTTATTCATAAAAATACCAACTATATTAAATAGATAATATAAATTTGATTTTTTTATGGAATAAAATATTTCAACATTTTTGTGATTTTTTACAAAAAGAATCAATAAAAAATAATTAAAATTGAGGGAGTTATTAATTTTTCAAATCAGTAAAAATAATAAGAAAAATGACAAAAATATGAAAAAGTGGTAAAAAAGAGGATCTGGGGCGAGGGGGATTCGAACCCCAGACCTCTTGTGTGCAGTGCACGCCCTCTACCACTGGGGTGGTGATACATCCGTGTATCAAACCCCACCACAAATATACAAGGCTTGCCTTGTTTTTGGCCTGGCCAAGGCAAGGCAAGGCAAGATTTTGGCCAAAAACGTGAAGCTTGTAACTTTATCATTTCTCCATGGATTGGGACAAAATTTAGGTCTATCCTGCCTAGAATTTCATAAGGAATCCAATGGTGGTGGTGGTTTTTTTAGATGAGGTCCCCATTTTAAAACCCGATAGTGGTTTTGAAATAGGCCTTCATTTGCATTTTCTGTGCTACCTCATGGTACAGGCATGAATCACATGATGAATTGGTCCAAACACAACATATATAACATGTATGAGATGTGTATGATCAGTGGACTTCAAAGCAATGCATATTTTAAAGAGTTCAAGTTGAGATGCTTACCTCTTTGGGAGCTTTTTAGGCAATCTGTCAAGGACCTTGTTCCAGAAATATTTTAATGCTTTGAACACTCTCAAATGATCCCATAGAAGCTTTTAGGATGATTGGAATCAGCTGGAAACCTCAAGAATGGAAACTGGCCCTTTCTTGGAAAAGGGGCAAAAGTGACCAAAATAGCAACTCTCTCAAATGGTGTTCCAGATGTGGGGAACCATTTGGGACAGTTCAAGGATGATATTTGGAGTGTGTTTGAGGCTTTATCTGATTTTGAAAGTGACTGAATCAAGACATGGCATAAAAATGCAAAAAGTTATATTTTGAGGTTTTGAGATGGGACTTTGTGATTTTAGTGTTACAGGTCACTTGTGAGAGTTTGGACAGCTTAGATATGACATATTGGATGTGTTTGGATCATGAGTTGTGATGGAATTGCTCTCTAACTCAAAAACTCAGAGTTACCTTGCTAAAGAAGGCATTTTTGCCTAGAGAAAGAGATTTTGAGGAAAGCAAGTGTTGTAGTGCTTTGGTGTACTTAAACTGAGCCCAAATGAGCTCTATTTATAGTTGACCAAGTTTGTTTTGCAAGCAATAGTGAATGGAGGCTGCTGCAGACCTTTGGCCAATTGGAGCATTTTGGAATCTCAAGTCTCCTCTAGCCATTGACTAGAGGTTAGAGCACAGGCCTTTGGTTCCCTAGTTCAGAGATCATCCTTGACTCATTCAGTTGGAAATGGCTCAGTTCATGCCACCTTGGTGCATCCATTGAATGCTCCAAAACAAAATTGGAGTCTTGTCCCCTCTTTAGAGGTTTTTAGGTTTGGCATGCTATTTTTAGTTCCAAAGACTTAGGAGGCTTATAGATTAGTGTTTGTCCCCCCTTGGTCTCTCCCTGAGGTGTTTAGATGGATAAACTTATTTTTCATTTGCACAAATTGCTCAAATCGAGCAAAATGTGCAAATCTGCCTAGTTATGACAGTTGCAGCAAGGCATATTGCCATTGTCATAACTCATAGCTCAAATGGAATTTCATGGGGTTCTTAGCCATTTTGGAAAGCTCTCATATGATACAACATATGTGTGATCATAGTTTGTCTTGACACTTTTTGGATCCAAGTGAAAAATGCCCTTACATTTTGGAAAAAGTGAAACAGATTCTGACTTAGTGAAAATTTCACTAAGTGTTGGAAAAAGTGACATTTCATGTTTTCAACCATTTTGATCCAACCATAACTCAAAATCCATGATGAATTAGAATGAGGTGTAGTTGACACTTTTAAAGTATGCCATGAGAGCTACAAATCCATCTTTGGATCAGCCCAAATGGTTGCTTGGATCTCAAGTTATGATCCTTGGAAGTTGGTACCCTAGCCACTTTGTTCCATAACTTAGAAAATTTCTAAGTTTTTTATGGTTACCCCTTTTACAAGTTATCCCACTTTTATTGATTTTTCTTGATGAATGATGATTCCAATCACACATTAACATCATTTTAGGGTTAGCGAACCATAATTGATCAAAAAATCAAAAAGTCAAACTTTGACTTTTGGGTACAGTTGACTTTTTATCAGATGAATTCCAAACTGTGCGATCCTCTATGAAATCAAGTCCTTGACCTAAATCAAACTTGATGGATTAATTTCATAGGTGTTATAGGGTGTATTGAATCATGTCTCAAGGTTTGGGAGCATGTCCTGGTCAAAAGTCAAAGGCACAGTTGACTTTTTCCTCGAAACCCTAATTGTGGTCCTGATGAAATTGAAGCTTGTGGATCAAGCTTCTTGGATCAATCCATTATTGTAAATGGATCAATGTAGTGTATTAGAGACTCTCAAATCATGTCTTGAGGTCTTGGCTCATGTTTTGTCCCAAAAGTCAACTTAGGGGTGAATTAGGTCAAGAAACCCTAATTCCTAATTTTTGGTAAATGCATCCCCTGAAGTTAAATTGACTTGCTGATTGGGTCCATGAGGTCCCTTAAAGTATTTAGGGTTATGATTTAAAGCATTGGCTCATGCCCAGAGGAAAAATTCCATCTGGAGGCCTTGGTTGACTAAAACCTTAATTTGGTGACACTGGCGATCTTGAGGCTTAATCCCCTTGGAATGCTGCAACCTTGTGCTTGATTCTTGAAGTGGGAGTCCTCTTGATCCATTATGGATGTTTGAGAGGTTTAGACAAGTTGAAGATCATGTCATTCCTTGATTGATCCTTTGTCTAAGAGCTCTGAGAGGGCTTGAAACCCTAAGTTTGATTGTAGTCGATGCTCACCCATCTTTGGGGAGACTAATGAGGTATGATGGTCCATCCATATTGTGATGATGATTTGCACAATGATGGGAAATCTTAGTGGTCAAAATTTGGGGTATGACAAGGTGCATAGTTCTCCTTCTTTTTTCATACCTATTTGTTCCTTCTTAATGGTACTAGAGATTCTGTCGTTCTTTTTTATTCTTTCTTTTCTTCGTTTTTTTAAGTGACTTTTTCCACTTTTTTTCTTTTAAATTTTTTAAAATTTTGACCACTTATCTCTAGTACCCTTACCCCAAACTTAGAACTTTTCTCACTTCCAAGAGAAACCCCAAACGGAATTTTTTTTCATTCAATTTTAAGACCCAAAATTCTACCTAACTCCAAATAGAGGGTGGGAATAAAAAAATCTTTTAAGACAAATGGCTAAGAGTTGTAGGCTATGTCACCGAACGAAAGGCTTATGCTCAAAGTGGCTAGCAAAAGATGTTCCTAAAACTACGGGTTGGCTACAAAGGCTCAAAGTTATAAACAAGGAACTTGCCTTGTGTGTGTTAATCAGACTAGAAAACTTAATCGGAAATATATCAAATGAGATAAAATAAAATTGCATGGATACACTCTAAGAAATAAAAAGTGAACAATGGAAATATTTAGGCTTAAACCTTACGAGATGAGGTATCTGAAGGTCGAGTACAAGTCTGTTAATTCTTTTATCTTCCTTTTCCTTCAAGTCATCAATTGATTTCTTTATGATCAAGTCACTTTTTTCTTCTTCTATTGGATCATGTGTTCAATGATAAAGTTAGAACTTGTAAATCTGGAAAAAAATAGTCGCAAACAAGTTTATTAAGAACAATATGGATCTTCATAACAGGGTTCTTCTTGAGTAGCTAATTTCTCTTGTGGATGGTCTTGGATAAAACAAAAGTAAATTGTGTAAAACAAAAAAGCCTAATTAAAAAATGGATGGATTGCCTCCCATCCAACACTTCTTTTCCGTCATTAGCTTGGCAAGTCATGCTCGAAATACGACAGGCACAGGGAATACCTTCACGCTGATAAAAACTCTTTTTCCTATTCTTTTGTCAACTCTATCATCTTTTTCTCCCAATTTGTAGCATGCCTCCAGATCCTCAACATATGGTGCCCATTTATATACCTTGAAAACCACTTTCTCTTTGTTGAGTTTTGAAATAGGTTCAAATATTTCAACGTCGATCTTAGCTTTCCCAATCGCCAAGAACGGGCGTCGAAGAATCATTAAGCCTTCTGGCCTTTCTTTCATGTCCAATACTATAAAATCTGCAGGAAAAGTTAACACATCGACATGCACTAACACATTTTGTATGACACCAACTGGTTGGGTAATAGATGAGTCAACTAAAGTAAGTGTTATATTGGTCGGTATGATCTCCCCTAATTCACATTATTTAATTTTATCTAGTGAAATCACATTTATACTCGAACCTAAATCACATAAGGCATGTGTGATCTCCATCCCACCAATTTTACAAGATGTAAAGAACTTAAATAGATCCTTAAGCTTTGGTGGCAATATTTTAGCCATGGGCTTGTCATCTTTTCCAGCCATATTGACTTGCGCCTTTTCCACCTTTTGCTTGGTTCTCTTTTATAGTGCCTTCATAAATTTAGCAAACTTAGGCATAAGTTCTAAAACCTTCTGGAAAAAGATACTTACCTACAATGTTTTGAGCATCTCTTTAAACTTGGCAAACATTTTGGCCTCATCTTCATGAATGGATTTTTTCTTGATTATAAGATATGGTGCCTTAATGTAATCAAGTAGTGGAGGATTTGGATCATTATGGATTTGCTTCTTTGTTCTTCTCCACAGAGGGTTTTTGTCTATTAATTGGTCAATGGTGTCTCCTGTCTCTTCTTGGTCACCTTGAGCTTCATTCTCTTTTTCCACTAGCTCCTCTTCCAATATTTCATCTCTACCTTTATCAAAAATTACCTCAAAACATGTGTCCACAACCTTGCATGATTAATTCATAGGATTATCCACAATATTACCAAAGAATCCTCCACTTGAGCTTTATAGAGTAGTCACTTGTTTCGATAACTGGCCAATATACGTCTCCAAATTCTTGATAGACACCTCATGGTTTCTACACATGGTCTCTTGATTCCTATTTGCTTGTTCCAAGCTAAGTTGAGTGACTTTCATAAACTTTTACAAGGTCTCTTCCAACTGTGAGGGCTTCCTTTGGAAATTATAAGCTTGTTGATTTTGTGGCATAGCTTGGTTACCATTTTGGTTTTGGTTGTTGCTTCAACGAAAATTTGGATGATCTCTTCATCCCGGATTGTAGGTGTTGGAATAAGGGTTGTTATTTTGAAAATTTACAAATTGAACCTCTTCACCTGAACCTTACAAAGAACACATTTCGTTCTCATATCCTCCTACACAAAAGTCACAACGAAGTGCTTATACTTGGCTCACGTTAGCTTTATTTAAGCAGCTTTCAGCTAGCTACTTATTTAATAATTCAATTTGAGATAATAATGTCGTTTGAGTACCAACAGTTAACATACCTTTGGGTGTACCTATCATCTCAACTTTTATTGATCGTTCACTTTTAGTCCGATACTCATTCAAGCACATCTTTTCAATTAGATCCTTGACTTGTGGCTTGATCATTTGTCTAATTGTGCCTCTTGCAGAAGCATCTAACAACATATGTGTCTGACTCTTCAGACCTTTAATGAAACTCTGCATTTGCTCCATATTATTCTGATTATGGTTGGGGCACCTATGTAACAACAATTTAAACCTCCCCCATGAGTCATACAGGGACTCCGCATCTTGTTGCTCAAAATTTAAAATTTCAGCCTTTCTCTCAGTGAATTCGGTAGTGGTGAAAAATCTTTCCAGGAACTTATCCTCTATCTTATTCCATGTTCGAATGGTTCCATTTGGATGACATAATTACCAATTTTTTCCTTCCAATAAGCGAGAAACCAAACAACCATAACTTCATTTAGTCCTCCGTAACAATATCCGACTTGCACATTGAAGTTGTTTCGTAGAAGCGTGCAAGATGGGTCCAAGAATCTTTTATAGTGTTCTCGTTGAACGAATTGTCTCTTAGACCTGGAAGCACAATTTTTAATATCAAATTTAGCAGGGTCTGCCGGTACAAACCCTCTAGAAACCTGACCGTCATTGATCCTTTTACAGTAATCTCCTATAGTTGAGAGTGGTGGGGCAGACATGTTATTCTCATCTTTAGAGTCCGAAGAAAGTGCTGGCGGATCTACTTCAGGTTGGTCTCTTTCAACCATAATTGCTTCTTTATCTGCTTTTTTGAGAGCACGTGCGATTCTTTCAATTTTTGGATCAAATGGTAGTAATGTCGATCCTGAACTGTGCATAATCAAACATAAAATACCTATGTAGCACTATGATAAACAAGAAAATAATAAAAACCAAAAATAAAATAAACTTAGAAAAACAATTGTTGCATAACGCGTTGCCCTATTGCAATCAACAGTCCCCGACAACAGCTCCAAAAAATTGTCGTGGTAATAAAAAGATCGAACCCACAAGGATTGTGTTTGAAAAAGACAACGATTTGTGCAATTTAAAGTAAAACAGTAAACAAGGGGGGTTGCAAGTTTCAGTGTGAAAAGTAATTAAACGAGAAAAAATGTCACGAAATCGGACAAATTGTGTTATAGAATCCCCTATTTCTCTATTGTTGATATTTTTATGCTATGTATAAATGATCTAATGACTATAACCCCACGACAAATTAATAAAATCATTAAAGCCGATCCCTCACGGATTAACTCACTAACCCTTACTCGGAGCTTTCTATCCATAGTCCGCCAACATAAGTAGGGTTAGGCGATGTATAGAACGTTAATTCTCTATGCCACTACTCAGGGTCTCCTAGGTCCAACACATAGGCTAAGGGTCAGTAATCCCTATGTGTCCAAAATGCTATTAACAAAGTATCTTAAATAAAAAGCATTAAGATTAAGCAACAACTGAATAGAATTATATATCAAAGGTTCATACAAAGGTCAAATCAACATATAATCCAATAATAGAAAAATAGGTTCATCACAACACAACCTAACCTAAGAGAATTTAGCTACGCATTATCTAGAAAATAAATTGATAGATTAAAATAACATAAGAAGTCCCTTGAAGAGATGGCCTATAATTGCTTTAAAAATCCCCATTTGTGCTCTCAAAATCGTGCTCTAGCCTCCAATTTTTGTAACCCTTATTGTTGCGAGCGATTTTGGACGCGATTCTTAAGCGCTGGTCGCTCTCTGCGGTTTGAGCTTACTACAGGTCGATTCATTTTTTATCTTATTAAAGCTGATGAAGGAAGGGAAATATATGTCTCCAATTAACCCTGCTTTGCATACTGAGTTTAAACAATGGTCTGTTAGGTTACGGATGCTATCAATGTGGGGGGTCCTTTGTACTGGTTATTTGTATTTTCACCAATACTGGTTTCTCTCTTTTTATTTTGACAGAATGTTTCTGGCGGGGAACAAGGATTAGGATGTTAGGACTGGTGTTTTTGAATTACTGCTTTTGATTGATGGAGATATGGGATTTTGAGTTTTTGTTTAGTGTGCTCGCTAAGATCTTTTCTTTCAATCTTATGCCTACGTATTCCCGTTTACCAAAACAGGGAAATCACAGCGTTCGTAGTTCCTCTTATTCTATGGGAGGAAATTGGTTGCTTTGGTGTCTTGTTCAAAGCCCAAGACGTGAAGCGAAAAGTGGTTTGTATCTTGTTCAAAGCCCAAGATGTGAAACTGAAAGGTATATTTGTGTCTTGTTCAAAGCCCAAGACGTGAAGCTAAAAGGTCTTGACTTTAGAGAGAATTTGTCATCTCTAAAGAGGGGGTTGTATGTCACAACTGTTTATAAAGGAGAATTACTTTAACCGGGATTTGTGAATCCGGCAATCATAATTTCCTCAAAAAGGGATTTCCAACCTGAAGGGGAAGACTTTAACTCAGTGTAGAGCAATGCTATCTTTCCTTAGGAATTTCTCATGCTAAAAGAGGGACAGTGGCATGGATATAGATGATCCAGAGGCTTGCCGCTTACAGCAATTAGATGAAAGGGAAGGAGTTGTTGATGTTTGTGTACTGTGAACGAGGCACAACTTTGATGCTAAAAGGTTGATTGGATCAACCAATGGTTTTCTTATACAAAGCCTAAGAGGAGGCTGTGGGCCCAACAAGAGGATTTTTGTGTGTCTCGTACAAAGCCCGAGAGAGAAGCTAAAAGGTTTTGACTCAACGAGGGAATCTTTTGGTATCTCGTATAAAGCTCGAGATGGAGGCTATTTAACTCAACAAGAGAGTGTTTTTGTGTCTCGTACGAAGCCCGAGAGAGAGGCTAAAATTTGTTTGTTTGGGCTCAATAAGAACCTTTTTGTATCTCGTATAAAGCCCGAGATGGAGGCGAAAGGGTGATTGACTCAACGAGGGAGTCTCTTATGTGTCTCGTACAAAGCCCGAGAGAGAGGCTAAAATTGCTTCGCTGGGAAGAATCATTGTACAAAGCCCAAGAGGAGGCTAGGGTAACTGTTTCAGTTAAGTGACAGGTCCAATATACTGATTTTTAAGAGAAAATTAGTTCTTATATGAGCAGCACTGTACTCAAGGATTTGATTCGAGGATCCGGGTTATTCCTATTCTTTAAGGAAGCGGGAAATCCGAAGGGTATTGAGACTGTCCGAGTCTGCGGGTTTCCTTCCTATTTAATGAAGGGGTCACTTGAGAATGTCTTTGAGACTCAAGGAAGTTAGACTGTCCAAGTCTAGAGTTTCATCTTTTGTACTATGCTTTGAGAAACAGTAGTAGACTCTATGAAAGGACTGGAAGCTTTTAAGAAGCCCAAGAGGAGGCGGGGTTGCTTTTAGGAAGCCTGTGGGTCCTTGTACGATGCCCAAGAGGAGGCCGATGCTTTTAAGAAGCTCGTGGGTCCCCAAACCCCGAGAAATTCAAGGCAATGCTATTCACCAAGAATAGATCAAAGTCAGGAAAGTTCGAGAATTTGGAAGAAACTCAAAGATGTCATTCATGGAGAATACATTCATCTTTGGGAGTAGAGTTTCTTGACAATTCCTAATGAGGACAGCTTGAGAGAAGACTGTTTCTGGTGATCCTATTTGGGGATCTAGCTGTCTATTTCTACGAATAAACGAAACGGCGTCACCAAGTTCTAGACGTAGTTGCCGGGGAAACTTTAAATATCTATACCATTATTACACAGTTGATATGAGTTTATGAAATAAGACTTACAGCGAAACAGCCCCACAATACAGTTATATGTATCTGAAAGCAGTAAATGAAAGCGATAACCACTTACTCGGTTGTAGAGCTTCCATGCTGTTTGGTTAGTTGTTCAACAAAGAAAGATTGAAAACAACAGTATATTCAAAATCAAAGGAGAAAGTGCTTTGAAAAAGAAAGATTTGGGGCTTACAGCTCAAGGAGAGGCCCAGGGTTTTACCAGTGATTACACTGTTGAATTTGTACAGAGGGGGCTTATACAAGTGACTGTGGCCCAAAAAGGTTTTCTGTACAAAGGGATGGGTCTTACACTCTCTCAAGAGGCCCAAAAAGTTTAAAGAAAAAGAGTGGGGCTTATAACACGAGGGTAGGCCCAATTGATTTTTCCGTTTGAAATGGTGATCACGCCGAGGTTTTCTTTTAACGCAGAGGGACTTATACAATAAGTTAGGCCCAAAATGGTTTTGGTTAAAAGGGGATTGGGTCTTACACTCTATTAGAGGCCCAGTTGTTTATTTTTGAAAAGGCGACGGTCGCGCCGTTTATTTGAAAATGTACAGAGGGACTTATACAACGAATGAGGCCCAAAATATTTCTGTACAAGTGGGTTGGGTCTTACAGTCTAATAGAGGCCCAAGTGTTTTGAAAAGTTCGAGAGAGATTTTACTGTGAATAACTCCTCTCTCCGCATCAGTGCATCGTGTATTTACAGGAAATACTTGTTTGCAAGTTCAATTATTTTTGACAGATGTGAATAAATGCATGACATACAAGCAAAGCGTTTAATTTCGAGTTTACCGAACACCGGTGAATTTTTCTACGCAAGCAGAGAAGCGTCTGAGGGAGCTTTAAGCGTCCAATGATTTTTCAGAGATCATTGAATTATTCAATTAAGAATTCCTGCATTAAGTGAAAAACCAAAACAGACAGGAAAAAAACCAGAGATCACAGGGAAACGATCTTGGTCTCATCAAATGGTTAGGATTGAATCGTTTAGTGAATAAACGATACAGGAAACAAATCATTTAGTTAATTATTTACAAAAAATAGTCTAAAAATAAACTATAAAATTGAATAATTAATAAACAATTTAAATGATTAATTTAATTAAGCTAATTGAAATATTTTTAATTAAATAATATTTATCTAACTAAGAATACTTAACAATTAATCATAGTTAAGAAAAAATATGGGCTTTCACATGGAAATAAAGGGGTGTAATTAGTCATTTTCTAAGCCCAAACCCATCCCAAAAATCAGTTTTTTATTTATTTATAAAACAAAAAAACAATGTATGAGAGAAATAAAACCCAAAACGTGTTTTCTTTTTGAAAATATCTGAAACTTTTTCCCAAAACGTGTTTTGGATAAGGGTTTTATCGTTCCCAGATGTTTTCCTCTCTCAACCGCCTCTCGGTTATGTGTTTGCGGCGGCCATGTCACTCCCTCCGTTTGGTTCTGTTAATGCTCTTGCGATGGCAATCTTTCTCCTTCCTGGCGCGGTAATGGTGATGAACACGAGAGTGACGGAGGAGCAATGAGGGGTGGAGCGACGGTGAGGGAGAAGGGTAACGGAGGAGCAATTTCCCGACGAGTTCTCCGGCGGCTTTGATGAAGGTAAGTTCATCTTCCTCCTCTTTTTGATTTTTGCAACTTTCTGTTAGAGAAAATAAATAAATTTGTTAGGGTCTAGAAATTGAAATGAATTTTGATGAAAATTGAGAGATAATTGAAATAGGAATGAAATTGAAATTGCAGATTAGGGATTGCAAAAATTGTGAAGGTTCGACGTGTCGGCGATGTCGGTTTCGCGGAGAAATTGAAAATTGGAAGCTGCTACAGCTGTAGTGTAATAACAGGTTTTGATTTTGATGATTGGAAATCTCAGCCCTATTGTTTGATGTTTTAATTTGTAAAATCCAATGCTGCTGTTGTTTTTCTGTTTATCCTGCAGATGTTGTTGTTCTGTTATGCTTCTTGCAGATGATGCTCAATTTTCTTGTCATGACTTTTGAAATATTTTCAGCTGAATTGTGTTGTTGCTCCTGTGAAGAAATAATAGAAAAAGTGAGTTAATTTATCAAATTCTACAGGTTTTATAAAACTGAATTGGATTAGAACTTTAAAAATAGGAAATGAATTGATTGAATGAGAAATGATATTGCTCTTGTTCTGTAGGTTATTGCAGTGATGTTCCTTTACAATCCCCGTTGCTGCTGTTGTTTACCGCGAAAACAAATTGAAACTACCAATTGTCGGGTTGTTTTATGCAGAAATTAGTGCAGAAATTTATGAGTTTTCATGTAAAACAAGCATAGAAATTGAATTGGAATTGGAGAGGGAAGAGGGCACTGCCCTCTTGTGTGTTGTATGTGAAAATTTTGTAAGAGAAAAAATGGGGAAAGGGGCGTGATCCCCTTTGTGTGTATGTGATTTTTTTCATTTTGTTTCTATGCTTAGAGATTGAATGGGAGTGGTGCGCTGCACCCTCCTTGTGTATTGCTTCACATCTTTCTTACTTCTTCTAAATTACAAAAATAAAAAGAAAATTTGAGAGAAAGAGAAAAGAGAAACAAGTTAAGACTTGTTTGGTGTGAATTGTGAAGAGCAAGAAAGCTCTATTTATAGAAAAAGAATTGTGTAACTCTTAAGCTATCTCAAGATAAGAGTTGAATGAGAATTCAAAGTCTTAGACAATGTTTTTGAGCCTCTTCTACAATTGGCTAGTGAAAATGAGTCAAGGAGACAAGGCTATAAGGTTGGTCTCATAAGAAACAAAATTTGGTTAAAACAAAATTCATAAAAAACAAACTTAAATTTAACACAAAATTATGAATTTATATATATAAAGAAAATGTAAATATACATATATCAAAAATAAAACAAAACAAAGTTTATATATATATATATATATATATATATATATATATATATATATATATATATATATATATATATATATATATATATATATATATATATACATAAAAAGTAACGTGAGAGAAAATTATATATATACATATATTTTTTCTTTTATGGATAAAATAAAACAAATTATATTTATATTACAAAAATGAAATATATACACATACATATATATTTTTTGATATTTTTATCTTTATTTACGGAAAATAAAATATAAATGAGATATTGGATTAAATTGTGTGAAAAATAATGAATAATGGACATTTGCGAATTTAATTGAAAAATACGTCCGTTCATCGATTTTTCGCACAATTAACCAGAAAAAACGAAGATTTCAACGCATATACTCTGACTAAATAATCAAACGATATGCATGACAAAAACAGATGATATGATATGCAAACGACACGAAGTGAAAATACAATCGAGTTTTGATCACTGGTGGTCAAAATTTGGGGTATGACACTTATCAAACAGCTGAAAATCCCCTTAAAAAGCACTCAGAACGCGTTATAAAAAGCCTAGAAAAACATGCATCGCGCACATTATACAAGCATCACGCGCGCGATGCAACTTTTCTTTCTTTATCGTGTATACGATAGCGTGCGATGGTGCACGTGATTATTCTAGTAGCTATGTGTTTTCACCCTTTTTGCACCATAATTTCCACTAAGTCTCATTCTTCCATACTTGGTTATTTTTCACTCATTCTTGGGTCTTTCTTCATCATTTTGGCTCATCTTTTACTTGTTTTCCCTGATTCTTCGACTAATTAGATGCAATGACGGACAATCATCAGTGTTTCAAATGAGGAAGGAGGTTTGGGATGAATTTATTTATGTATGGTCATTATTTATCATACTAAAACGGGATTAGGTTTTACGTCTAGAGAGTGTGTCGTTAATTGACATAGCTCACATGTACTCCTAGAAAGTGAGAGTTTACAGACATCTAGGGAGAGTCTTATAGTGAGGAATATAACTCACATGTACTTCTAAACTATAAAACTCCAGAAGAGTGTTATGGTACGAAATTTAGCTCGCATGTACTTTCAAAATATGCCATGAGTTCAGTGATTGATACCACATGCATATGGAGTAGAGAATAAGGTGCATTTCCTAAACACTCATATGTAAATTATGTATTGTCGCGTGATTGTGATATTGATTGTGTATTGTTATTCATTCTAGCATTTGTTTTTTTTGTACTGTATAATTTGTAGAATGTATTCTCACCCCTTTGTTTATATGTTTCCATGGTTGAATCTATATGCAGGATATCCCCATATCGAGACTGAGGAATAATGTGGTACTTTTATTGAGGATGGTGTATAAGACCTATTCATTAGTTTTCTTTCATGTTTATGTTTTTTGAATTATTAAGTCAACTAGTACATTTGATTGTAATAAGGCTCTGGTATTGCGACATCAGGACCGAGATTCGTGTTTTTCAAATTATTATGTTTGATTCAATGGTTGAACAAATACTCATATATTGGAAACATTTTGTTATTTAGAGTCAATGTGATACTCTATTTGTTATAAGAAATATATATTTCTCAATATTGTGTCTTATAAGTTATATAAAAAGAAAAAAAGAATTTAGGTTTTATGGTGTCACAAGAATTTTAAGACTCAGAGAATATCAGAGGTGTCCCAAACGAATTTCCCCTTGGTAATCACAGCTACAATTGGACAATTTGACGTCTCCAGAATCCACATCAATGACAACATCTCCTGTGACATTATGTACTCGAAGTTGTTCAAGAAGACAGCCTTAATAAAGGCAACTTATGGTTGTATGACGGGTTTGACCTCCATGCATTCAATGAAACAACCACCCATCCTTGGGGATATATGGAAATGATGGTCTCTATAGGCGACGAGAAGGAAATTTGGGAAATCAATTCACAATTTCTCGTTGTCCCTTGCAAGAGTGTATATAATTGTATCCTAGGAAGACCTTTTGCAAATGTGTTGGTCGGCATAGCTTCACTGATGCATCTAAAATTAAATTATCACAACTGTTCAAACTATGAGTCACAGGTGGTTTTTGGTATCGTCTCCACAGAGATTGTTTTGATATTGGATGCTTGTCGTTCAATAGTTTACCATTTCAAGAAAAAAGGGTTTTCAAAGTTTGTTTCATAAATTGTCACGATTTTAGTAGCAAAGCTTTTAAATTCTAAAGTGTTTGATTAACAAAATATATCAAAAGTAGTTTTCATCTACCCTAACTTATACGTATTCTCTTGATCTTACATGTGAAGTCGGATCCGATTAATATCATCGTGTATTCTCTCAATATCGTCTATCTCTAGAGCAGAGTCATGAGAAATATCGTATTCATCGCTACACGATCTCTCCATATAACAACCAATATAGTGAGGTTTAAGTTCAATACAAAGCAAATATCAACCGTAGACCGATATCTCCAATCTATAAATCGATAGATGAATATTTTAGGTCAAGTTCCATAAAATTTATGTCTAGAGTTTTACAAAACAATAATGGATCATTAAGAACAAAAATATTCATCATATATTAATCATCACTTGTTCACATACAAGGCCAATCAAAAGAAATACATAAAGCTAAGGTAGACTACCTCTACCTTTGATACAAAGGAAATTAGCTACCCATAACAATGTAGCTAGCTTTACAAGTATTGAGAGAAGATGAATAAGCATCCACGTCGAAGAATCGAACTCGGATGTGAATCCAGCTTCTACTTGCAAAATCTCACTCTTTTGTGAAGAAATGCTAAAAATGAGGTTTATGTGTGAAAATGGGGTTATTATCCCTAAAAAGTCTGAAAAGTACTTATATAGTACAACTAAAGTCTGCCAAGTTTGCCCAGCGAACATCACTTTATGGCCTTGAGGTGCTTCTGAACAGTTAAACCACCCCTGAGGAAATCACAAAGTTCGTTGTGCGATACTTCTTCGCCCAACGAGCTTCTTCTCTACAAGTTCGCACAATGAACTTGGTTCTTTAGTCACTGCCTCAAATCTGGGATGGTTCACTGGGGTTTCACTGCAACCTCGCCCAGTGAACTTAGTGCCCTTTTCTTACTGCCATCATTCTGAGATGGTTCGTTGGGGCTTCGCCAGGAGCTTGCCCAACAAACATTCGCTGTTGTTCCTCGCTTGTTGTTCGCCCAACAAACATGTTGAATCTTCTTCTTTTTCTTTGGCTTCTTTGTCCATTTACTCGTGTCTTACACTTTGATGTTTTATGCCTAATTCCTGCATAATAACACACAAATCAAAGTAACCAAAGGTATTTGTAACATAATTGAAGAATAACATGAAAACATGGAATAAATCTAACAAAACATAACAAATGAGATGAAAAATGCCAATAAATATGGATCAAATTAAAGCATGTTTAGAATTCAACAAACTCTCCCCAACTAGATTTTTGCTTGTCCTCAAGCAAAGTATGCCTCTCATTGAAAACAAGAGGATTTGCTCAAGCATTTAATTCAACCAAGAATGAATTTATGGCTCAAATTAACAAACAAATGTGCACAAGAAATGTTCACCACTTCCTAGAATAGAACAATGAAAAAGAATTTAGTTCTTAAACATATATCATGCAATGTTTCAAATAACAATTAAATTCTCATGCTTAAATCGCTCTAACACTCCTCTTCGAATAAGAATGAAGAAATTAACATGTTTGCAACCGCGGGGTAATTTCACTCACCTGAAAAAAAATGCAAATACAATCCAATTCATACATTCATCTAATCAATCAACAATGAATTCATGGAAGCAAGAAGACAACTAAGGTCTTTAAAGGTTGTAGCTTTGTTAGGTTCACAACAAAATGACATTTCTAAGGCCATGGATTCAAAGTTACCAATGCAAAAGAAACATTCACTATAAAAGGTTATGTACATGCTACAACTTCATCCAACACTTTCTTTTCTCACTTATTCCCCCTTCCAAACTTCATTTATGCACATTATTCATTTTCTATTTATTTCTCATTCAAACAAGCGTGCCTTGTCTTTTTCTTTTTCACATTTATTTTCACAATTTTCTTTTCAATGCTTGTTTGAAATTTTTCAAAATTTTTGAGTAACCTGCTATTTTTCTTTTCACTCTCCCCAACTTGAATTCAACCAAGCTGTTGAACCCTAATTTTTACCCCTAAGATATTTCACATTTTCATTTACATTTCATATCACAAGCAATATCATAATCTGTGTTTCTCCTGAGCACCTGTGTTATTCTCATTTGCTTTATTTGATTATGATTATCTAACCTCTAACCAAAATACAAAAATATGTGGCAGTTTGCTTGCTTCTCTCTCTGTGTGTTTAAGGTTTTGCAGGTTTGTCAAAACAAAGGCATAATTTCAAATCGAGTGTGGTTATTCAGCTATGATTTAGTTCAGATGGATGTTTGACCTAATCTTGGTTAAACTATCAAGCATTTGTTCCAAGTGCAAGATATCTATTTCAGTGGGCTATTCCTCAAAGCAGTGACTGTCAAGTTGTTGTGTGGTGATATTCGTCATGTTCATCTGAGTTCATCAGTCCAGACTATGTTCCTTTGTGGATTTATTTTCCTAGAAATAGTTCAAAGTGATTCAGAACTTATGAGATTCAGAGATTTGTCAGAACAAGTCAAGTTTGATGGATATTCAGACACAGTGTGCATCAGTGGCTTGTGATGTTGGGTTCATGTTCATTATTCAAGGTTTTGAGATTAAGAATCATAATTTCATGGCTGCGTGCGTGTTGGTGGTAGTCGGTTCACCTCATAAAAGTCAGTTCATACCCATTTCTTAAACCATTTTCTCTTATTATTCATAACCATTCATATTTTAATTTCTATAACCATTTTAATTATCCGTTTTCTCTCGATTATTCACTACCATTTTCCATTATCCATCCAAATAATCCATTAGTCACATTTTTTATCCATTGTCATAAATCTAATTCCAATTATCCATTTTAGAAACCATTCCCATATTCAATCCAAATATCCAATTCAAAACTCCATTTTATTATATCCATTTTAAAATCCATTATTCATATATATTCTTGAATTCCATTTTTTTCTCATAACCAATTTCATTTAAAAATCCATAACCATTTCCAAAACCAATGTCCATTACAAAAAAATCAATGTCCAAAATTTCAAGCCCATTTCTCATTTTTTTCCATGATACAAACAATTGCCAAAAGAAAAAAATAATAACAAGCTCTACAAGCCCAATTTGTTTCCAAAGCCATCAACATGCAATGTTTCACAAACTTCATGTTAGAAATGAACCTCAGCCACAACAACTTTATTGAGCCAGCTTCAATATGCCAAGGAAAAGCCTTTCAAGTCAATTCCATGCTGTACACATCCAAACCCTTTAAAGTCACAAGCCAGCTGCCACAAAAAAATAAAAAACAACAATAAGTCACACAAACCAAGTCGTCCCCACATGAGCTACTACTTCATGCTACTACAACCAAGTTAAAAGCGTTGTACCAAGCCGTGCCAATTTTGCAAACTGCCAACCGAGTAAAACACGCACTTCACAAGCTAATTTTCAGCTGCTACTCCAACAAGCTTCACGCAAGCTACTTTATGCCTTCCCAAGCCAACAATTCCAAACTTCATTGAAATTCCCAGCCAACTAAATCCATCTCCAACGCCACAAACAATAAGCCAAACCTTCAAGCCGCGGACAAAATGCAGCTGCAACCAATTCCAAACAAAATGAAACACAGAAAATCACAAAGTCAAACGACATCACCCTGCACAATTCCAAAATGCACACGTTGAGCTGCGGCGAACAAAAAACAAACCATGAGCATTCCAAACGACAATCAACGTGAGCACAAAACGCAACACATTACCAAAGTTCAAAACGTAGCAAATAATCAAAACGGCAATAGAAAAATTTCAGAAACTCAATTCAAAAACTCACCTCATTTGTTCTATAAATAAAGCCTCAATCCTTCACAATTCTTCAAGCTTCAAGGGGCAAAGAATCCCTGCCAAATTCACCCTCCAATTCTCTTCAACCTCCCAAACTTTCTTCAACCTTCTTCTTAAAACCTTCATACAAACTCATCTTCAAACTTAATTCAACTTTGTTTTTTCATCAATATCCATTTTCAATTCACATCACAACCTGCAAGAATCATCACCTAATTGAACAACAACAACAACACGCATTTAGAAGAAGAGAGTAAGAAGAGTTAGAGACATACAAATCCGGATTCGAAGGTAATTTGGAGTTTGGTGAGGAAACTTTGCGGTTCTGATTCGATTCATTCAAGCACCATAACACAAAATCGAGTGAACATTTGAGACCTCCATTTGATTTCGATCACAACCGTGTAATTTCGGAGCTCCGCCGCTCCGATTCGGTGGAGCTCCATTTTGCCATTGCCATGAACAGTAGTCGAGCGTGATAAAGAAGAAGATGATGGCTCGTCTTTTTTTTTCCTTTTCAGATTTCTTTTCCTTTCATTTTATTTTATATTACATTTTTGTTTTTTATTTCTTTTATTTTTTTATCAAATTTGGGCCGTGTGGCCTGCTTCATATTACCACCACCATTTTTCTAACATAACCTCCGTCTTATTTTTTTTAAGACTTTTTCTTTAAAACTTTTCTTTTAATTCTTTTGGTTTTTTTTTTCTTCTTAACTTTTCTAAAAAATTTTTGATATACTTTTATTTTAGATCTTTAGATTTTGATTTTGTCTTAAAAAAATATTTCTTCAATAAATCATTAAAAATAGTTTTGATTTTTATTTTCTTGCATTTCTCTTTATTGTTGGTTGTGTGGATTATAACATGTTAGATCCACTTTTCTTATTTCTTTTTCTTTTTGATCGATGAAAGTCTAATGGATCTTGAAATTCTTTTTTTTTTAATTTTGATCAAGACTATATCGTTATGTTTTTTCTTTTCTTGCGGTATTATTTTCGGATGACGATTTACATATCGTTCATCTAGCATGCATTAGCACAAAGATCTATTAACCGGCCTTATTGTAGGGTAATTACCCCGTAAATTACTCGGAGATTGCTTAACATAGCACAACATATGTCCCTTATCAGAAAATAATAAAAAATTATTGATTATTTGTCTTTTGGTTCAACACTTATGAGACTTATTGTTAGGAGACTTTGGTCTTATCAATCCTCTAATGAGTTCTCATTAACCTTGACCTAAGTGCAATTATTCAATTATTATTGATCACTTACTCTAACAACTAACAATTAATCACTAACTTCTAACTTTTACTTTTATGCTTCCTTCTCGCTCCCTATCTCTCTTTTACTTTTATGCTCAATTGTTATCATTTCATATCATGTTTATGTTTCCGCCATTTTTTCCTTTGTCCGTTGGACATATGTTTATGCTTCCGCAATTTTTCCTTTGTCCGTTGGACACATGTTTATGCTTATGCCTTTTTCTCTTTGTCCACTTGGACCAAAAATATTAATAAAGGCCAAAACCTCTAAAAAACTTGTGCTTCTAATCTTGGACTATGGTTACTATCCTATGCAATGGACATGGAGTTTTGCACCTAGACCTTGGACATCCAATGCAATTCTTGGAACCTTGGACTTAGACTTAGGACCTTTCTCCCTTTGCTTTGGAATTATGGTTCGAAGACTATGGAGCTTGCTCCCTTTGCTTTGGAATTATGGTTCGAAGACTATGGAGCTTGCTTGTGTGGTTAGGCTATTCTTACCCTTAGCTTTTACTTTATGCTTTAGGATAGTCACTTCTTCTCCTCCCCATTCTTCAATTTTCAAAACTCTCTCTTTTTCATAACTTTTCTTGATTTCAAGCTATCACTTCTTTCATAATCAAACATTGACTGTGTCCAGTGATTTTATCCTTTTCTTTTAATTTCTTAACAAATGCTAAACTACATAAGCATGTTGACACCTTTTTAAAAAGACTTTAAAAAACTCCAAACTCATCAAACTTCTTTTGTGCCCTCGTGCACTTTCTTTCCTTTAACTTTTTCATAAGTTTAGACATGATTCATTTCTTTAAGCGGAATTATTCGCTTGGAAATGACGACTTGTCTTTACATTTTAAAATCAACCGAAACAAAAAAAATTTCATTCTTTGTACCACGAACTACGAGGTTTTGATCCTACATTGCACTTCGTGGGTACGTAGGCATGAGTGGACAAGTCTTTCCAAACACAAAAATCATTAAAAACAATTTCTCTTCTCATCTCCTTAATCACTTTTCTAACAAACATTTTCAGACCAAAAGCGTAGATATTTCAAAGGGTTCCTATAGAGTACTATAGACGTTTTTGGTGCTAACACCTTACCTTAACGTAACCAACCCCCTTATCCAGTCTTTGTGCACTTGTTCTTCGTTGTAGAGCTTGTGTAGGTTTTGTTCGCTCTTTTTCCTTTCCTTTTTGGATAAAATAAAAGTGCGGTGGCGACTCTTGCTTTATGAGTTAAGTTAATCAATAACTTACACTCACGATTTTACCGCTACAGAAAAGTGGTGACTCTTCTGGGGACTCTGGTTCTTAGTGGTTTTGGCCTACTTTGATTTATTTACGCTTTATCTGATTGATTTGATTGTTATTGGTTGTTCTGCTTGGTGATATGTGTGGTGAGATAAGTCTTATACCCAGGCTTGAGCATACACCTAAGACTAGGGTGGAAAGTAGTGTGACTTATGTGGCATTTGGCCAGACTTAGTATACACGAAAACTCCACATCCAGATGAGGTTTTATTTGGTAATGTTCTATCCTGCGCATTAGTGTAGATGATGGAATGTAACCTGGAGAACTTTCGACTCTGGAGACCATTCTCGAGGACTCAGTTGAGGCACTCCTCCCAAGAGGTAGTGATGGCAGACCAGAAATGGCAATCCTGTTATGCTTCTTGATTCGAGGACCCAAAGCTAAGGACTTTAGAACCTTTAACCCCTCTTTGCCTTATTAGGACTTTAGAACCCTTAACCCCTCATTGTTACGCGATACCACACTCAGACGAGACTCTCTTGAGAATATTATTGACTACCAAGCAGTTGGGAAATCGATAATATCTGAAAGATGGGTTGTAGACTCTGGGAACGTCTTTAGAAACTTGTTTGCCAGGTGTTATACCCTTAGTACATACCTTTGTGGGTTGGTTCTTAACTTTGACTCCATGCTCGTGACTCGAACCTTTAAACCCGTGTGCTTTGAGTGATCTTGTTTGTGGTTGTTGCATCCATGCACTCTTGCATCCATGAGCATACATCTGCATTCTTCCTAGTTATCTCAGAAACTCACTGCAACTGTCTCCTTCTTCAGTTATCTATTTACCGTCAAGCTGTTTCCTCGACACAACTACGAAACTAGAGCTGCCGTCAGATTGAGAATGGAAAACCAAGAACAACACAACGCCGAAGTCAGAATGGAAATTGATGAGTTGAAGGCCGGCATGACCAAATTCACAGAAATGATGCAAGTTCTGATTGCTAGAGGTGAACCATATCAGAGAACTGTGATCTCTAAAATCTTACCTGCTACTGTTGACCCTCCACTGACTCAGCAACCAGTTTCTACTTGTCCAGAATTTGGGTTACCTCCGAATTACTCGCCACCCTTTGCAACTACTCTTGTGTTTGTCCCGTCTGTACTGCCAGTATCTTTTGCTCCATTGTTCACAGAACCTCAGCCTGTTGTGTATTCTGTTGCTAAAGCTATTCCTGAGAATCCTCCTTTCGTGTACCATGTTGCTGGTCCACAATCTGAAAGTCAGGGAGAACCTGGATACATTGAAGAAGTCAGAGAGCAATGGCAAACTCTAGACAAAAGGATAAGAGCTGTGGAAGGAAGTGATGTCTTTAGTGCTGCCGCAATGGACATGTGCTTAGTTTCAGATTTGGTTATGCCTGCAAAATTCAAAACTCCTGATTTTGAGAAATACAAGGGGCACACCTGTCCCAGAAGCCACTTGGTGATGTACTGCCGTAAGATGGCTGCTCATGCCAAAAACGACAAACTGTTCATTCACTGTTTCCAAGACAGCTTGAGTGGGGCTTTGATGAAATGGTATATGGGACTTGAGATGAACCGTATCGAAATCTGGAAAGACTTGGGTGATGCTTTCTTAAAATAATATAAGTACAATCTGGACATGGCACCTGATCGCCGCCAATTGCAGAATATGTCTCAGAAAGAAAAAGAATCCTTTAAAGAGTATGCTCAGTGCTGGAGAGAGCTAGCTGCTCAAGTGGAGCCACCATTGGCTGAAAAAGAATTGACTGGATTATTCATGGACACTCTTCAGCCACTCTTTTGGGAAAAGATGATAAGCAGTGTATCATATGGTTTTGTTGACCTAGTCACCATTGGAGAAAGACTAGAAGAAGGTATCAAGAAAGGAAATATTGCTAATGCTGAAGCCTTTAGTGGTGCTAAAAAGTATGCTGGGAATTTTCAAAAGAAAAAGGATGGCGATACCCATGCTATTTCAGTTGAAGGGAAACCTCGCCACAAGCAACAATAATATGTAGTTGCAGTTGCTCCTGTTGTCAATGCTCAACCAGTTCAAGCTCCTCGTCAGGCTGTTAGACAAAATCAGAATCGCAATAGGGTTAACTTTGATCCTATCCCGAAGTCCTACACTGAGCTATATCCATGTCTTGTAAAGAAAGGTTTGATTACAACGAGGGATCTACCTCCTCCTCTAAATCCTCTCCCAGCCGGCTATAGGGCTGATCTTCATTGTGAGTTCCATCGAGGTGGGGCAGGCTATAACTTGGAAGGTTGCTATACGTTGAAAGCTAGAGTACAAGAATTGGTGAACTTAAAGATTCTGACTTTTCTTGACGAGAATCCCAATGTTGTCAACAATCCTTTACCAGAGCATGCCAAGTGAAGTTTGATTCAGTTCAGACGGATCATCTCCTAAAGATAGTGTTTCAGACAAGATAGCTCATCCTTGTTATTGATTAGTCACTAGGCCTTGTTTCTTTATGTTTGCACTTTTCTTTGATTGTATTGTCTGTTTGTTTATTTGTACTTTCATGGTAATTTCAATTAAATGAGCATTGCAATGTTTTGATTCAAATTCATATCCACTGTGTGCATCTTTATGCTTTCTTTTTCACAAAAAAAAATATATCTCCTGTTCACTTTCTTTATCAAGCTTTTGTTTATGCAAAGATTGGAGGGAGGATGATGAAAACAAAATACCTGAAATTGCTGGATTGTATGGTTTTAATCAAAACTTGGCTGATGATGTACATGCATTATTTCAACTCCCAAATACTGGAGAAATAAGGAAGTTAATCCTTTGTCAACCCCTTTGAGCCTAGAAGTTTGAGTTTCTTTCTGTACGAAAAAACCCGCAATTTTAACCTGGGGATGGGTAGTTCTCAGTTAATTTGACTGTGTATTTAAACACAAGAGAATCATTGCAATCACAAACTTTCCTTCGCACACATCTAAGAAGTGTAGAAGATGTCTTTCAAATCGAAAGCCAATGATGGTTCACCGTAATCATTAAGCCTGACAGTCACTACCTTTAAAAAAAAAAGAGAATGAAAAAATCAAAAGAAAAGCCCGCTAAGTCAAAACCTATGAAGGAGACTCAGGCAAAAATTGGGGCATCCCGCTGACTGTAAGCTCAAATGACACAGTTCAGGCAAAAGTTAAGGATACAAAATAATCAATCAAGAGGTCACCAAAATCCTCAAAGACAAAACAAGTTGACTAAAGTCCTCATCAAAAACAACAAAATGTTGTAAGAGAAGTGACTGCCATCTCAAAAATCTCTTGAGCCATCATCATAATAGTGTTACAATTCCAAAATCACTTGGAACCTGAATGCATAGTTTGAATTAACTGAGCATAGAACTGGTGGTCATCATGAAGAATGGGTTGGGTACAAATAAACTTTGAGCCTATATCCTTTATTTCAAAAACCGTGAACCAAACCACGTTACAACCTTCAAAAGACCTAATTGAAGCCAGGTTTCTTTTGAAAGCATACTACAGCAAGGTTGCGTAAATTGACTCCTAAGTTTGTTGCCAATCATTTGCTTTGATGTCATACCTTTTGCTTTCTCTTTCATTTTGAGTGTCTAAACCGCCGTGTTTTGACAAGTGATTCATTTGCTTTACATCAATAATGCCATTCCAAAAATGATTTTGATTTCAAAATTGCATGAGCTTTGCATTAAAATTACCATGTTTGAATAATCCTATTTGCAGGCAAACTTTCCTCATTAAGAAATTTCAAACAGTTGAGAAACTTGGTCAGTGATCCTATCAGGGGCACATTACTTCCAGATCCTGTTGTGAATCAGTCCAAGATTTGTTTCTCAGTGCAAGTTATTCTCAAAATTGGTTAGCCAGAAGATATCTTAAGACCCCTATTGAGTTTAGCCTTCTTAACAGTCATTTCAAGAATTGAAGCCATGATCAGTTCATCCCTAATAATAGTCAAGCTGAAGCCATGATCAGTTTGTTCTCAAAACATTCATTTCAAGAATTGAAGCCATGATCAGTTCATTCTTCCCCTACAACAGTCAAACTGAAGCTATGATCAGTTTATCCTCATCAGTCAATCTGGGGCAGTCTTCTTCAAGAACCCTCAAGACGTCTTTCCTCAAAAGACCATCAGCCTGATACAATTCATAAGTGTGACAGAGATATGTTCAACATCTTCTCTCCAAGCAGAGTGGGCAGTGTTCCCTGTGTTGAGGAATCAGAGTTCCATTCTTCCCTCATAAAAGAGTCTATCTCAGTTATCTCTATCATCTGCATTGCATACATAAATCATTCACATATCATACATAGAAAGATTTTCATAGCTCGAAGTGTGCTTCATGCTCATATGCAATTCCCGAGGTCCTGTTGCTTCCAACATCTTACCTTGTGATCAAAGTCCAACTTACTTGGCGCCTACCAAAAATTTTACCTAACTTTTCATTCAGTGCCATTCCTGAATGTTTTCGTTTACCTGTCTTCTTTCTTTCCAGTGCCATTCCTGGATGTTGTCGTTTCCATGTGTATCTATTGTTGTTGTTAGACCTTTGTTTTCTTCTGTTCCAGTGCCATTCCTGGATCTTTGTTTTTCTTCCATTCCAGTGCTATTCCTGGATCTTTGCTTTCTTTCACTCCAGCGCCATTCCTGGATGTCTATCATTTTGATCTCCAGTGCCATTCCTGGATACCTCGTTCCTCTTGTTTCTCCCAGTGCTATTCTTGGAAGTTTTGCCTCTCTTCTGTAATCCCCAACATATTTTGTTTGGATATCTTTCAGTGCCATTCCTAAAAGTTTTATCTGTTCATTCAGTGCCATTCCTAGATGAGTTTTCTCCTTTGCATCCAGCGCCATTCCTGGATGTCTTTCTCACTATCATTCAGTGCCATTCCTGAATGTAGTGATTTACCTTTACTTTCAGTGCCATTCCTGAATGTAGTGATTTACCTTTTCTTTCAGTGCCATTCCTGAAAGTTTTATCTGTTTATTCAGTGCCATTCCTAAATGAGTTTTCTCCTTTGCATTCAGTGTCATTCCTGGATGTCTTTCTCACTATTATTCAATGCCATTCTTGAATGAAGTGATTTACCTTTACCTTTCAGTGCCATTCCTGAAAGCTCTTTCTCACTATCATTCAATGCCATTCTTAAATATAGTGATTTGCCTTTACCTTTCAGTGCCATTCCTGAAAGTCCCTACTCTTTTTATCCAATGCCATTCTTGGATACTTCTAATATATTTTACATAACTTTTCTCACTACATTCAATGCCATTCTTGGATGTTGAGATTCCTTTAGTGCAATGCCATTCTTGGACACCTTTTCCCCACCCAAGTCCAATGCTATTCTTGGATATCTCTGATTGTTTAACCTTGCCATCCAATGCCATTCTTGGATGTCCCCAGTGAAGTTTCAAATGGAAGTTTTTCTCCATCCAATGCCATTCTTGGATGTTTTTGATGTTTGCAGTTGCCCCATTCAATGCCATTTTTGAATGTTGTAGTTCCTTTCATCCAATACCATTCTTGGATATCTTATCCCCAATAGAGTGTTTTTCACCTCCATTCAATGCTATTCTTGGATGACGCTGTTGTTTTTACCAGAAACTTTCTTGTTATTGTCCAATGCCATTCTTGGACATCTTTTGGCATACCTTTTATCCCGTTCGTAGTTTCCATCCAATGCTATTCTTGGATGTCACTACTCGTCTTCCCAGGGCCTTGTCCCTCTCTTTCCAACTATTAATGGATACTTCTTGTCACCTTGACGGATCTCCAAAAATAGCTTGTGTTCCCCGACGTGTCTTTTCATGTCATCTCTCTCAATTTACCATGACTCCCTTGTTTCAATTTTCCCTGCAATCTGTCTCGTCCTTTGTATTCATATCATCCTGTGGCATCTTAGGGATAAAAATTTGGTTTTCTATATTTAAGTATCTTCAATCTTGTCAAGATGAAGTTTTAACCTTTATATCTCCAGATAGAAGAAACTTAAATAGGGGCAGCTGTTGAACCCTAATTTTTACCCCTAAGATATTTCACATTTTCATTTGCATTTCATATCACAAGCAAGATCACAATCTGTGTTTCTCTTGAGCACCTGTGTGATTCTCATTTACTTTATTTGATTATGATTATCTAACCTCTAACCAAAATACAAAAATATGTGGCAGTTTGCTTGCTTCTCTCTCTGTGTGTTTAAGGTTTTGCAGACTTGTTAAAGCAAAGGCATAATTTCAAATCGAGTGTGGTTATTCAGCTATGATTTAGTTCAGATGGATGTTTGACCTAATCTTGGTCAAACTATCAAGCATTTGTTCCAAGTGCAAGATATCTGTTTCAGTGGGCTATTCCTCAAAGCAGTGACTGTCAAGTTGTTGTGTGGTGATATTCGTCATGTTCATCTGAGTTCATCAGTCCAGACTGTGTTCCTTTGTGGATTTATTTTCCTAGAAATTGTTCAAAGTGATTCAGAACTTATGAGATTCAGAGATTTGTCCAAACAAGTTAAGTTTGATGGATATTCAAGGTGTTGAGATTAAGAATCATAATTTCATGGCTGCGTGCGTGTTGGTGGTAGTCGGTTCACCTCATAAAAGTCAGTTCATACCCATTTCTTAAACCATTTTCTCTCATTATTCATATCCATTCATATTTCAATTTCTATAACCATTTTCATTATCCGTTTTCTCTCGATTATTCACTACCATTTTCCATTATCCATCCAAATAATCCATTAGTCACATTTTTTATCCATTTTCATAAATCTAATTCCAATTATCCATTTTAGAAACCATTTCCATATTCAATCCAAATATCCAATTCAAAAATCCATTTTTTTATATCCATTTTAAAATCCATTATTCATATATATTCTTGAATTCCATTTTTTTTTCTCATAACCAATTTCATTTAAAAATCCATAACCATTTCCAAAACCAATGTCCATTACAAAAAAATCAATGTCCAAAATTACAAGCCCACTTCTCATTTTTTTCCATGATACAAACAATTGCCAAAAGAAAAAAAATAATAACAAGCTCTACAAGCCCAATTTGTTTCCAAAGCCATCAACATGCTATGTTTCACAAACTTCATGTTACAAATGAACCTCAACCACAACAACTTTATTGAGCCAACTTCAATATGCCAAGGAAAAGCCTTTCAAGTCAATGTCATGTTGTACATATCCAAACCCTTTAAAGTCAAAAGCCAGCTGCCATAAAAAAAAACAACAATAAGTCACACAAACCAAGCTGTCCCCACATGAGCTACTACTTCATGCTACTACAACCAAGTTAAAAGCGCTGTACCAAGCCGTGCCAGTTTCGCAAACTCCCAACCGAGCAAAACACGCACTTCACAAGCTAATTTTCAGCTGCTACTCTAACAAGCTTCATGCAAGCTACTTTATGCCTTCCCAAGCCAATAATTCCAAACTTCATTCCAATTCCCAGCCTACTAAATCCATCTCCAACGCCACAAATAATAAGCCAAACCTTCAAGCCGCGGACAAAGCACAGCCGCAACCAATTCCAAACAAAATGAAACGCAAAAAATCACAAAGTTAAACGACATCACCCTGTACAATTCCAAAACACACACGTTGAGCTGCAGTGAACAAAAAATAAACCACGAACATTCCAAAACGACAATCAGCGTGAGCACAAAACGCAACACATCACCAAAGTTCAAAACGCAGCAAATAATCAAAACGGCAACAGAAAAATTTCAGAAACTCAATTAAAAAACTCACCTTATTTGTTCTATAAATAAAGCCTCAATCCTTCACAATTCTTCAAGCTTCAAGGGGCAAAGAATCCCTGCCAAATTCACCCTCCAATTCTCTTCAACCTCCCAAACTTTCTTCAACCTTCTTCTTAAAACCTTCATACAAACTCATCTTCAAACTTAATTCAACTTTGTTTTTTCATCAATATCCATTTTCAATTCACATCACAACCTGCAAGAATCATCACCTAATTGAACAACAACAACAACACGCATTTAGAAGAAGAGAGGAAGAAGAGTTAGAGACATACAAATCCGGATTCGAAGGTAATTTGGAGTTTGGTGAGGAAACTTTGCGGTTCTGATTCGATTCATTCAAGCACCATAACACAAAATCGAGTGAACATTTGAGACCTCCATTTGATTTCGATCACAACCGTGTAATTTCGGAGCTCCGCCGCTCCGATTCGGTGGAGCTCCATTTTGCCATTGCCATGAACAGTAGTCGAGCGTGATAAAGAAGAAGATGATGGCTCGTCTTTTTTTTTCCTTTTCAGATTTCTTTTCCTTTCATTTTATTTTATATTACATTTTTGTTTTTTATTTCTTTTATTTTTTTATCAAATTTGGGCCGTGTGGCCTGCTTCATATTACCACCACCATTTTTCTAACATAACCTCCGTCTTATTTTTTTTAAGACTTTTTCTTTAAAACTTTTCTTTTAATTCTTTTGGTTTTTTTTTTCTTCTTAACTTTTCTAAAAAATTTTTGATATACTTTTATTTTAGATCTTTAGATTTTGATTTTGTCTTAAAAAAATATTTCTTAAAAAAATCATTAAAAATAGTTTTGATTTTTAATTTCTTGCATTTCTCTTTGTTGTTGGTTGTGTGGATCATAACATGTTAGATCCACTTTTCTTATTTCTTTTTCTTTTTGATCGATGAAAGTCTAATGGATCTTGAAATTCTTTTGGTTGAATTTTGATCAAGACTAGATCATTACCTTTTTTCTTTTTGTGCGGTATTGCTTTCGGATGACGATTTACATATCGTTTATCTAGCATGCATTAGCACAAAGATTTATTGATCGGCCTCATTGTAGGGTAATTACTCCGTAAATTACTCGGTGATTGCTTAACATAGCGCAACATATGTCCCTTATCGGAAACCAATAAAAAATTACTGATTATTTGTCTTTTGGTTTAACACTTATGAGGCTTGTTGTTAGGAGGCTTTGGTCTTATCAATCCTCTAATGATTTCTCATTAACCTTGACCTAAGTGCAATTATTCAATTATTATTGATCACTTACTCTAACAACTAACAATTAATCACTAACTTCTAACTTTTACTTTTATGCTTCCTTCTCGCTCCCTATCTCTCTTTTACTTTTATGCTCCATTATTATCATTTCATATCATGTTTATGTTTCCGCCATTTTTTCCTTTGTCCGTTGGACATATGTTTATGCTTCCCCAATTTTTCCTTTGTCCGTTGGACACATATTTATGCTTATGCCTTTTTCTCTTTGTCCACTTGGACCAAAAACATTAATAAAGGCCAAAACCTCTAAAAAACTTGTGCTTCTAATCTTGGACTATGGTTACTATCCTATGCAATGGACATGGAGTTTTGCACCTAGACCTTGGACATCCAATGCAATTCTTGGAACATTGGACTTAGACTTAGGACCTTTCTCCCCTTTCTTTGGAATTATGATTCAAAGACTATGGAGCTTGCTTGTGTGGTTAGGCTATTCTTATCCTTAGCTTTTACTTTGTGCTTTAGGATAGTCACTTCTTCTCCTCCCCATTATTCAATTTTCAAAACTCTCTCTCTTTTTCAAAACTTTTCTTGATTTCAAGCTATCACTTCTTTCATAATCAAACATTGACTTTGTCCAATGATTTTACTCTTTTCTTTTCATTTCTTAACAAATGCTAAACTACATAAGCATGTTGACACCTTTTTCAAAAGACTATAAAAAACTCCAAACTCATCAAACTCCTTTTGTGCCCTCGTGCACTTTCTTTCCTTTAACTTTTTCATAAGTTTAGACATGATTCATTTCTTTAAGCAGAATTATTCGCTTGGAAATGACGACTTGTCTTTACATTTTAAAATCAACCGAAACAAACAAATTTTCATTCTTTGTACCACGAACTACGAGGTTTTGATCCTACATTGCACTTCGTGGGTACGTAGGCATGAGGCGACAAGTCTTTCCAAACACAAAAATCATTAAAAACAATTTCTCTTCTCATATCCTCAATCACTTTTCAAACAAACATTTTTAGACCAAAAGCGTAGATATTTCAAAGGGTTCCTATAGAGTACTATAGACGTTTTGGGTGCTAACACCTTCCCTTAACGTAACCACCCCCCTTATCCAGTCTCTGTGCACTTGTTCTTCGTTGTAGAGCTTGTGTAGGTTTTGTTCGCTCTTTTTCCTTTCCTTTTTGGATAAAATAAAAGTGCGGTGGCGACTATTGCTTTATGAGTTAAGTCAATCAATAGCTTACACTCACGATTTTGCCGCTACACAAACCTCAAGTGAATGCTCCTTGCTTTTTATGGGAAGAAAATCAATTTAAACAATTGTTCAAAGGTTCAAGATTTTTTTTAGAATTCCACAAAATTCAATGATGAACTCACTTTTAATTTATACACAAACACCAAGTTCATCAATAAATTAGGATTTAAACTATTAAGCTCAAATGGGTTAGCGAATTCTCACTACTCATGGGTAGTTACTTTTTTGGGATATGGTTGATCTCAATATCAACAAATGCCTTGATCATTTCTAATGCTTCCACAAAATCAAAATAATCACAAGATTAAGCATGAATCAAATGTATTAAACAAAGTTTATCAGTCATCCTATGCATGTAGTAAACAATGGAGGTTTCTCACAAATTGTGGCTATTGGAACCTAAGTGAAACAAGCATTTAAAAAAAGTTGCAAAATGAAACAAAAATACATTTGCATCAAGAAAACAAATTCTCAAACATTCTAGCATCCTAGAAAGAGGTAACCATGTACCTTGCTTGCATTTACATGTTCAAATACTATCATCACCATCCAAACTTGGGAGAATCTTCATTAGATACTTTTAGCAAATAGCAACCAATCTAGAAGTTCTCACATTCAATCACCAAAGAAAGAAACATTAAATTCAAAACAAGCTACCAACAACCATAAAAAACTAGAGTTGAACATTCCTAAATTGAAGAATTCAACTCTAATAATCATAAAAAATGAAAGTTAAACATTCGTAAACTGAAGAATTCAACTGATATAACACTAAAATGTTATGGTGTTGAACACCAACAAAAGTAAGAGTACCCAAAAGTGGTACATACATACATTATCCAAAATAATTCACAAAGTGGATATTGTTCAACACCAAATAGAATACAATAAAAATAAAATATAGCAATGATCTTAGCTAAACAAAAAACTCCACTTTGTATCAACCAAATTAAGTTGCCTAAGATCATGCTCAAAACATTAAAAAAAACTAGTCCTCATCGGAATCGGTCTCCTCTTCATCCAACTCGACCTCCTCACCAGATCCAAAACTGGTATCAGTACCAACATCCTCATCATCACCAACTTTCTCAGTATCATCAGCCTCATCAGTATCAGCTACACCCGCCCCCTCTATAGAGAATGACATGGCCTCAGGCCAGCCAACATAAGCTGGGAACTGCTCCCTAGTCATAATCGAACGCTCCACCGAAGGCTCACGGTACTGTAGTGTCACGGTGAAACTCAGATACCAAAGCTACCATATCAGCTTGGCTTGCAAAACAATGATATCACCACCGAACTTTTATTTTATCCAAGGGAAAAGGGAAAAAGATCGAACAAAAACCTTAAGTAAAATGCAAAGCAAAAAGCAAAGCCTAAAGCTAAGCAAAGAGAGATCAAAGGTAGGGGTTGGTTATACTAATGGAAGGTACTAGCACCTTAAGTATCTGCAGTACTCTACAGGAACCTCTTGTTAGTATTTGTGTTTTGGCTAAAATTTTTTTCTAAGGATAAAGATTGGCAAAGTAAAGAGAAAATGTGGAAAAAGAAAAAGGTAGAAATATAAAAAGGTAACTCGCTAGGATCATTGCAATCCTATGCCTGCGTATCCTTAATAGGAAGGCAGATCAATCGTAGTTCAGAACTACAATGTAAAATGGTGTGAAAGAAAAGAGTGAAAAGGAAAAGTGTGCTCGCTAGGATCTCGCAATCCTATGCCTACGTATTCTCAAAAGGAACTTGAGAAATCAGAGTGTCCGTAGTTTGTGTAACTACGAGTTGCCAGGTTCTAAGAACCAAGAACAACAAAGACAAGTAAAGAATAAACAAGGGACACACACAATGACAATAAGTCAACATACAGTCCCTTCCCTTAGATTTGGGCAACAAGGAATAGAAACCAACATATACATGGAAAAACATATCAAAGAATACATAGACGCAATACACGGTAAGAACGTCATGTATGGTCAAACAGGTAAGATAGCACAGAATACACATGAAAAAACATTATGGTAATCATACAGTGAAAAGTCAACAAAAATACATGGAAAAGCATCATGTAATCAACAGACAAAGATACTTGGCAAAGCATCGCAAGTAACAAATAACAGGTACGCGAAAGAGAATCACGTAGTGAATAAAGAGAGATACGCGACAAAACATCGCGAATAAAATCCACAAACAATCACGACAAAGCATCGTGAAGCAAATAGAAAGCACACGACAAAACATCGTGGTATAAAAACAGACAGTCACGACAAAACATCGTGAAGATAAACAGATAAAATCCACATACATATACAACAACAATCACGAAAAAACATCGTGAGAAAATATTAACAATCACGACAAAGCATCGTGTAGAAACAACAGATAAAATCCTCAAGACAAAATAAAACATTCACGACAAAGCATCATGAATAAAATCAACAACACGTTCACGACAAAGCATCGTGAAGAAACAATAAACAATCACGGCAAAACATCGTAATAAAATCCACAGACAAAGAATAACATTCACGAAAATGCATCGTGAGAAATCCTTAAACAGTCACGACAAAACATCGTGAAACAGATTAATCAGGGAAAAGCAACATAAAAAATTAATCAAGTAGAATAAACCCAAAACATGAAACAGACAAGTCACAAAAATAAAATCGAGCGACAAGAAGAATTATTAATTAATTTAAATATTAATATTTAATCAGATTAACTAATAATTTAATTAATAAATATTAAATAAAAATATTTAAAATGATTAATAAATCATAACATAATTTTTGGTATTTTTCAATATTACAAAAATAAAAATAATTAAAACAAACTTTTTACATTTTTCTCATATAATTTAAATTAACTATAAAATTAGAAAATTAAACTACTAAACATAAAAGATTAAAACACATTTTTTTTAAATAACATTAAACAACTTAATAACAGATAATACAAAAAAATAGATTATTAAAACAAACTAATAATAATTATAATAATTAACAATAAAATAAAAAAGAATTTGTTTTTAAATATTTCTTGTCATGCATGCATGCAACATGATTAATAGTGTAACACAACAATAACAAGTCTCAAATAGAAAAGCAGGAAAACAAAAGCATATAAACTTAAACCGACAAGATACATATATACACAAAATTTGAACTAACATATTCAACATACATATATGGATATAGAAATAAAACTTACAGAAAGCATATTTATATATACATAAAATTTGAACTAACATATAAAACCTATATATATACCTATAAAAGTAAAACTTATATATATATATATATATATATATATATATATATATATATATATATATATATATATATATATATAAACTTGAACTTAGAGTAAGACATATAAAACTTAAACGTAAAGTCTATATATAACTATGAAACTAGAATTTTAAAATATATAAAACTTAAACTCACACTAAAACATATAAATCTTGAACTTGAAAACATAGAACATATATATTTATATGGCAAATTCTATGGTGAAGTCACAAAAACGACTTTTTTGGTAAATTCATTAATTTGACCAATCAGAAACAAATTTTAATTTGCCCTAATTTAATGAGTGCCATGTAGGATTATATTGTACATACAACTTACTATGTAATCTCATATTATTAATATTGCAATTAAGTCCTTATCATATTAAAAATGACAAAATTAATATTTTAATTGTTAAATTGAAAATAAAATAAAAGTGCCAAAATCATATAAACTTCATCTTTCTATTTTCTCTTCTGCGAATTTCAACTCTCAGTTCATACACAGGGTTAATTCATGCTCAGCAACATTCTGCCATTGTTTAGGGTATAGTTCACAAGGGCGTCATATTCATTCTACCATTGTTTGCTTGTGCTCAGTTCGTGCTCAGCTCATACCACCAATAATCTGCAAATCGCGTTCCGCCATTGTTCACAAGGGTTTGATTGTGTTCTTATTGAGAACAGAATTGCTAAGGTAAATACGTCATTCACTGTTATATTTAATTGATATTAGTTACTAAGATTTAATGATATCGAATTGGTGTATTACATTTGATTTCAATATGGGAATTAGAGTTTATGTCTGATTTAGTTTTCTGTATATGTGTTTCAATTTTAATGATTTCGATTTTCAATTTTTTGAGTTGCATTTGATTTTAATTATGGAATTAGGTATTGTGATTGGTGTTGAGTTTTGATGTGTTAAAAGTTGTTTTAATTCAGGTTCACGATGGAAAACTCAGACGAGTCATTTGAGGTTGATTCCAATGAAGTTCATTCCACTGATGTTGATATTTTTTATGTTGAATTAAATGATGATGAGGGTGACAGTTATCAAAGCTCGGATGATGATGTCGACGATGCTGATAATGCCGATGAAGATGATGCGGCAAAATTAGATGAAAGGGTAAGAATTAATTCCATGACTTCTGATGATATTCGTGCTATGGAATTCGATTCTGTTAATGACGCTTATAATTTTTATTATAAGTATGGTAAATGCAAAGGTTTTACCATTAGGAAAAGTGATATTAAGAGTAGAGGGCCTGAAGGTAGTAAAATAATAGTAATGAGGCAATTTGTATGCAACAGGCATGGTTTAAGAGAGGATAAACACTTTCGTAGGTTAGATATAAAAAGAGAGGAGAGACGTACGACCCGTACTAATTGCTTAGCTAGGCTTCGTGTGCACTACAAAGTAAAAAAGGGTATATATATAGTGTCATTTTTCGAAGAGGTTCATAACCATGAATTAACCCCATATAGGTTTATGCACTTACACCCCGGTTATCGTCAAATTTCTGAAGCGGATAGAGCTCAGACTGATGGTCTTCAGTCACATGGAGTTAGAACTTGTCATATAATGGGGTACATTGTTGCTCAGAAGGGTGGATACGCCGAAGTTGGATTTACAAAGAAAGATCTGTACAATTATTTTGATAAAAAAATGTGTGATACTATTAAAGATGGTGACATTGCCGCTTGTTTAAATTATCTAAATGTAAAGTCATCTACTGATCCCATGCTATATGCAAAATATGCCGTCAACGGTGATGGACGACTGAGGTCTCTTTTTTGGGCTGATGGGAGTAGTAGATCCGACTATTTTTGTTTTGGCGATGTGGTTGCGTTTGACACAACTTACAAGAAGAACAAATACAACTACCCATTGGTTATATTTTCAGGGTGTAACCACCACTCCCAGACAGTTATTTTTGGTGCTGCGTTAGTATCAGATGAAACAACGGATACCTATAAGTGGTTGTTGAGTTGTTTTTAAGAGTGCATGGATGAAAAATACCCACAAGCAGTGGTAACAGATGGAGATGGTGCTACGAGGGAGGCTATAAAACAGATTTTTCCCGATGCAACCCATCGGTTATGTGCTTGGCATTTGAATAAGAATGCAGGTGAAAATGTAAAGAACTCAGAATTTTTGGAAGGTTTTAAAAAAGAAATGTACTCAAATTTTTCAAAGGATGAATTTGAAGAATTTTGGTCAGAGCTAATTAAAGAAAATGAACTTGAAGGAAATCCATGGGTAACCAAGACGTATGAGAACAAGTCACTGTGGGGAACTGCATATTTACGTGACAAGTTTTTTGGACGTATAAGAACTACATCTCAATGTGAAGCGGTTAATGCAATAATCAAGAGTTACGTAAGGAAGAAAGGTTGTATTTTTGAATTTATGCGCAATTTTGATGAGGCTCTTAGACACTATAGAAACAATGAACCGATAACCGATTTTAAATCGAAATTTTTAGAACCGGTGTTGACAAGTCACTTGCGTTTGATTGAGAGCGATGCCGCTAAAATTTATACAGCCGAGATTTTCAAAGAAGTTAAAGATGAAATTATGAAGGCTGGTGCATTGATCGTTAAGAGCTATGTAAGACGCGATGATGTTAAGATGTACATATTGACAAAATATTGTCAGAAAAACTATGAAAGACGAGTTATTTATAAAGGTACAACATTTCAATGTTCTTGTAAGTTATTTGATTCACGTGGGCTTCCATGTTCTCGTATTTTTTATGTCATGAAGGAAGAACATGTTGAAAAATTCCTAGTAGTATGGTTCTGTCGCGCTGGACAAAGGATGCCAAAATTGAATATTTAAACATGGTTGATAATGGTACAGTTGATTCAAATTCGATTGAGGTTGCTCGTTTTGGTGCATATTGTTCTCTTTTTTACTGCTTTTTGCAAAGAAACTTCAAAAAAGAGTGGTGTTTACGAGGAAATAATGGAGGACATCATGAAGTTACACAAAAAATATTGCAGTACTGACGATCAAATTGGGACACAAAGGTCGGTTGTAGGTGATCCAATAACGGTGAAAAGTAAAGGTGCTCCGAAGAAAAGAAAGAATGACACAAAAGCTGTCAGGCACTGTTCAAAATGCAATAGTATAACTCATAATGCAAGGAATTGTTCGGTAAGTTCGATAACTTGTGATCTGATTGTTAGAGTCAATGTCTTGTTTTATTTTAAACATAACAATTATTATTGTTTAATTTGCAGAGTAGAGAAAACGCACTATCTGAGCGAAATTTTGAGTTTGAGTCGGTGTCGATAACTGATTCTTTAAGCCAAATTTCGAAGGTATTACATGTTTTTATAATTATATTGTGTAATTATCTGTATTTAAATAATAATTTATTTTTATCAACTATGTGTCCAATGAATAGATGATACTCAACTATGTGTCAAATAATAGTTGATACTCAACTATGTGTGCAATGAATAGATGATACTCAACTATGTGTCAAATGATAGATGATACTCAACTATGTGTCCAATGAATAGATGATACTCAACTATATGTCCAATGAATAGATGATACTCAACTATGTGTCCAATGAATAGATGATACTCAACTATGTGTCCAATGATAGATGATACTCATCTATGTGTCAAATAATAGTTGATACTGAACTATGTGTCCAATGAATAGATGATACTAAACTATGTGCCAAATAATAGTTGAAACTCAACTATGTGTCCAATGAATAGATGATACTCAACTATGTGTCAAATAATAGTTGATACTCAACTATGTGTCCAATGAACAGATGATACTCAACTATGTGTCCAATGAACAGATGATACTCAACTATGTGTCCAATGAATTGATGATTATATTTATTTTCTCTGTAGTGATGAGGTTTTGGTCAAAACAACTACAAGTGTATATGGAGATAGGAAAGCTCTGAGGATGCTGATGCCAGAATGCCCTATGGACCAAGAGGTTATTGTTAATATCATTATGAGTATAATTTATCCCATTAATGTATAATTTTGTTAACATCATTTTCATTTGACTATACAGATTATCAATCTTATCGTTTCAAGACAAAACTGGTTCATAAATAATATGGGAAAATCTAAGTCCTCTTGGTATCTGCCTACTGAGTTTGCGGTGAGTACTACTACTAATAGTATCCTCAAATGTACATTCCTTTAGTATTAATTATTGACTTAAGATATACTTATTCTAATTGCATCAATATGCCCTGAGTGGACATCATACTGCTGAATATGTGAGGAATATATACCAACCTTCCATAATGAGACCAAAAGAATGGGTTTCCAAGGTGAGTTGTGCGTCACTTCGTTGCCAAAATAGTAGGCACATAAAAAAATTTCATCATACTACTAAATATTAAGTTTTTGCGGATTTTTATTCTTATGAACGTCATAGAAGTGCACTGGTTTCTAATTGTTGTTGATTTTTTGGACAACAAATTGGTTTGGTTGGACTCATGGGATTGTCCTGAAAAACATTATATCAAACACCGTGCAATTAAAAAATTAGTATGCATGTGTGTGCGAATTGGTTTTTATACTATCCAATCAATTGTTTAGATTTTTTTAACTTTGGTTTGTACTATGTGGTAGGCCATATTTCTTGAGGAAATTCTGATGCATGAATCCTTTTGTGATACCAAATCACCTAATCTTGTAATAACAACATTCAGCATATGTCAACCAATGTGCCTTCAACAACGACCCAGATCATAAGTACTCATACAATACTATTTTTTATTCAATTGATAGTATTACCTATTATGTGTCACTAATGCACTTAGTGACTGAACGTAGAAATGATTGTGGAGTTTGGATCTGCAAATGGATGATTGAGTGTTCTTACAATGGTGGTATTTAGATGATATCACTATAAGTTGAATTCATATGAAAATGATTAATTTAATCATTGCTCTTTGTAATACCCCAAAATTTGCCCTCTCTTTTCTTCATGTCTTTTAGCATGAGTTTTCATTGCATTGCATTGCATTTAAGCATAGAAAAATAAACATCAAGCATTTAACATTGCATCTGGCATAAGGGCATGTGATCAGGTGATTATCTAAGGTGTTGATCATCCAAAGAAGAAGACTAAGCGTTTCTCACAAGCCTCAAGGGTCTCTTACATCATGTATCATCTCACAAGTCATGGGAAGAGGAGAATTCATCAAGAAGATTGGGCAGTGCATGATCTCCTACACAAGGCAGTCAAAAGTTGGGGTCTGACCTCCAAATGGGCAAGCTATTTGAATTTATCATCTCTAAAGGGCATATCTCATCATTGTTTGAGAAGATACACATCATATTCAGAGGAATTTGGATTTGGAGGATGTGTTATTTCCTCCTAACCAGAGGGTGCCAAAATTAGGGTTTGACCTAAAATCAGTTTATTTCTGATTTCTTGGCCAAGACTTGATCTCATGGTATTCCTTATGTTCTTAAGTGTTCATGGATGGAATCTTGGTCATTGGTTCTTAGAGGAAGATGTTCAATGGATCAGTTACTTGTGTAATAAGCAAAAGTCAACAGTTCAAAAGGAGAAAGTCAACTATGGAATTTTGAGACTCTTTTCATGGTTTTCAAGGTCTCACATGCTCATATGGTCTTTAATTGTCAAGATTCATGCCATTCATCAAGAATCAAGAGTTTGTGCAAAAGTTACTAAATTTAGAAAATGACCTATAATGAAAACTTTCCATTTTTGGCATTTTTTCCACCACATTCAACTTGACTTTTCATCATCAAGGAAGCTCCAAATGAATTTTCCTCCAACATGAAAGTTGAATATATTTCTCTCCCATTTCCAAAAAGTACTATAACATTTCCATATCATTTGTGGAACTCTAGTTATGGCCAAAACAATGGAAGGTGCATTTCTTGGATTTCTTATATGTCAAATTTTCCACCTTTTGCATTTTGGCACAAATGGACTTGTAATTGATCTTTTTGCTTCATGTTATATTACAATATCAAAATGCAAGTCAAGAGGAGTATTTTTGGCCTTGGAATCAATTTATTTCATGCCATATTTCTCATTATTTTCACAAAGTACAAAAATGCAAATTGATTCAAAACTTACAAACCAAGCAAGTACAAGGCCCAAATTCAACTCAGAGGTGATACATGAGTAAATTGGAGGTGAATAATGCTGATGGCAAGGGGGTTTACATGTGTGGTTTAAGAGTGGTAGCACAAAATGCATTTTTGCAATTTCACCCAAATCTCATTAACCAAGGTTCTAATCACTTGCTAATTCTAATCAGTGAACTAATGAAGAGTATATATGCTTACTCATACCCTCACAGCTAGGGTAGAGACTCTCATTTGCACAGTTTTGGTTTTTTGCTCTCACACTTCCTCTCATTGAATCTCACTCTCCTTGGAGTTTCTTTGAGATTTCTCTTCACATTCTTGATCAGTGAAGAGAATAGAGCAAGAATCAACTGCTATTTTGAGCTCATACTGAGGATTTCACCAAGTGCTATTCAAGAGGATTCAAACTTAAATCTTAAGATCTAGCACGATTTCAAGCTCTAGTTGCATTTATTTTGCATCTTGAGGTTCCAAGGAGTAGATCTGCAGTTTTTGGAGGGATTTCTTGACGTATTTTAAGCTCTTCAAGGTTCAGGTTAGTGTAATTTTTACCATCATAGAACTCAAATTTTAAGTGTGCATAATGATCTATGAGCTTCACTGAGCATGATGATGTGTTTTGTTTGAGTTTTGGACGTGTAGATTGTGTGTATTGTGAGTTTAAAGTTTTGGATCTAATTTTTATTTCCTTCGATTTGCATTATTAGTTGAATGTTTGCTGAAATGGCTTGGATATTTGAATTTCTCATGATTTTCTGGTCAAGATGATGTACTTGTACGCAATTTCTGGAGAAATTCTGGTGGCAGCTCACCGGAGAGGGTGACCGGAGCCCTAGCTCCGGCGGCTGGTTGTGTTCAGTCCGACGAGGGGAATTGAAGGAAGAAGAAGCAATCTCATCCGTCCGTTTCTTGATCTAACATCCCACATGCTGCCCCGTTTCTTTTAATTTTGTTTTCAATTTAATGTTTGTGTGTTGATTACCCCATGAGTGTTATCATGTACCTACAATCCTGACCATTGATTTCATTTGATTTTTGAATTGTTGATGTAATCTGGCGCGTTGGTTTGATCATGTGGTGGAGGTGGTGACAGCACATTAATGAGGGCATGTGATTGTCACGTGGATGTGTATGGTATGCTACTTGCTTTGGTGCGTGTGTGTGTATTTGATTATGGTGTGCATGTTTATCTGGACCGTTGATCATGTTTATTTTTGGATATGTTGATTTGTTTTCACGCGTTGGATGGATCAGATGGTGGATATTGAGTCTGCGTGTTGACTGTTTTCCTTGGTATGACCCATTGACTTGCGCTATTGGACTGGGATTGGCATTTTTGCTTCTTGTACCCCTCCCTTATTGGATCCAATTGTTTTTGCACGTGTTTGTATTGCTGCCTACACCCCTCTTGATCTTCTTTCTTTTTTCTTTTTTTCTTTTATTCTTTTTGTTGTTTCAATTTTATTTTAATATAAAAACATGTTATAAAAATCCACAAAAATATTTTTCTGTTTAATTAATGTGTCAACTTAATTTTCATTATTTTTATTTTATTTTTAATTTTGTTTTATTATTTTATTTGGAATTAATTTGATAGTGTGTTTCCAATGATACCCTTCTTCTAGGGTTAGGAACTTTTGTGACTTTCACACACCATTTAAGGCCAATCTTTTGGTCACTTTTAAGGAACAATATGAGGTTGTTTCAATGCTGGTTTGAGGTTGGTTTGAGTTACTTTTAGTGACTTTCCACTCAAGTTATATTAACCCTCGATCCATGCTCAATTTCTTGCTACCTTAACTTGTGGTTCACCTTTTGACAAGCTCTTTAACTATTTTTGATCCAATATTTTTGCATATGTTACTTGACTGAGTTAAATTCCATTTTATTTTTTTGGGATTTTATTGAGCCACTTTACTATTTTTATTGATTTTTACTTTTGATGCAAGTTTGATTGAGGTATACTTTGATACATGATCTAGTTTGAGTGCATTTGCTTACTTGTGATGGAATGATGCTTGAGATGTTTTTATGGTATGATCATGTTCTATTTGAGTTTACTTGTGACTTTGGAATCATCCTCATTTGATCATTTTTCAATTTGTTCTTGATTTTACAAGTTGATGTTGTTTTGGACTTGAATCTTGTGATATGTTCAACCTAATATTGTGATTGCTTCTTTGTGTGAATGCATTCATGTATGAAACCTTTTGTTTAGTTTGTATGACATGCTTGAGGTCCTGGTACTTTTGATTTAGGGTTCATTATGTGATTTTCATTTCACTTTATGCCTCACACTTATTTGCTTGCTTGCATGAATAATAAGTGAATGTCTTTCTCAATTTTGATACATGTTTTGAATGTGTTGCTTGATGATTAATCTTGTATGACTCGAGTTTGATCTTGGCATGATGCTAATGTGTATGCTACTGCCCTTTGGATTCATTACTTGATTTTCATCTCACTTGATCATCATGGTTTGAATTATGTGATGCATATCATCCCCTTTGCTTTGTAACTTCTTTGGTGCATAATATTGCATAATGTGAATCTCTTTTGCACATGTGAATTGTTGATGATGATATGATGTGAGTTCTGGTCTTGTTTCATTTTCATCTTGCCTCCTTCATTTCACTTTGATATGAAATCCATGTGTGTTTAATTGTGCATTTAATTCAAGTATGCTTGCATTCTTTCATGTCTATCTTTGCATGATTACTTGATTTATTTTGCATTGATCTTTGAAACATGTTGATTGATTTGAGTTGGACATTTATGATATGATGTGCTTGCTGCCACTTATTGTATCTCTTCTCTTTTCTTCTCCTTCTCTTTTCTTCTCTTTCACTCTTTCTCATCCCATGAATCTCAAGACTTGCTCAAGTCTTGGATTCTTTCCCTTTAGAGCTACCTAGTCCAATTTAATTTTTGATTAAGCTTGGAGTAGGATTAGCATTGGGTTTTAAGTAGTCTTTTCTCCTAAAACTCACTAACCATAGGACATCCATGCATGATAACATTAGGACTCCTAGTCTCCCTTTAGAGTTTCCTTTGCGTTTTCTCTCTTCTCATCTTCAAACAAAAGTAAAAAATACTTAATAAAGGCAAAACAAACATTGTATTTAGGCCTTTCATGTAAGAATAAGATAGTGAGGGATCTTCTCTCATTTTCTTAGAATGTTTAGCATGCGTCCCATCTCGGGTCGTTATGTGAGGCATTCGATCTTACATGAGGGACTTAAATACAATGTGCGTTACAAAAACACTAAATAATCAAATAACTTATTTCTAAAAAACTTCAAACCAACAATAACGTCTTTCCTTCGGGAATTCTTTTCTCATCTCACTCACTCTCAGCGTACGAACGTGCTCCTACTCGTTCTCTTGCAAGATGGTAACACACTTGGACCAGCGAGCCTGCAACACCTGAGCTAGAACGTTAGCCGTTCCCAAAAACACAAACAAAGCGACCCTCGTTGAGGGGAACTACGTCGCTCTGATTCTCATGTTCCCGATGAGATACGTAGGCAGTGGGGTAGGGCCCATTCGAGCACTTCTTTTATTTTCCCTACATTTGTTTCTTGTTCTCTCTCTCCTTTCTTCTTTCCTTTTTTCCTGTTACTTTTCTTTTCCAGTAGCAGTGGAGCTCCAGACGACGACACCCTTTATTCGAGACAAGCAAGCGTGGATCCCATCGGGTACGATGGACGCGAGGGGGTGCTAATACCTTCCTCTCGCGTAACTGACTCCCGAACCCAGTTCTCTTGGTCGCAAGACCATGCTCTTTCCTTTTCCCTCAGGTTTATGCAGTGTTTCCTTTCCCTCTCGTGGGATAAATACACATTGATGGAGACTCTGTTTCGGTGCCACTTTCGCGTTTGTACTTGGATGAAAATCCCAGGAGCGACAGCTGGCGACTCTGCTGGGGACGAACCCAGAATCTCTGGTTTCCTTAGCGAGTCAATCCTAGCGCTTGTCTATTTTCTTTCATCGGGTGTTTATTGTTGTGCCGTATTACTATTTACTGTATTGTTATTTACTGTATTTTTGCTTTACTGTATACTACCGTATTTACTGCATTTTTTTGCATTTTCATTTCATATGATGTATTATGCTGCACTGTTGTACTGTTTTCTGTTTGGCGGGATGGGGTATTCTGAGAGATAGGCCCAATACCCAGGCCTGAGTGCACTTATGATTAGCGTGTTTCATATCCTCTCGCGTTCCATCTCGGTTCGAGGAGGGAATATGAAACACAATCTGGATGTGGTTCTCTCTAGAGAATTCTGCGTTGTGGATTTCCCACGATGGTAGAACTATCTGGAAGAGCTGCTAAGTCTGGATGACCTGTTAGGATGACCCCTCTTTTTTTGAAGTGAATTAGCGGACTACCTCTTTGATTGGCGATAGCATTGTATCCTTCGGGCTGAATGTGCTATTGCTTCTCAAACCTCAGAAGCTGAGGACCTTTCATTTTGGAGAATCAGTTGAGGCCTCCTCGATTGATGATGATGCCAAACCAGAAATGGTGAACGTATCATCATTTCTCGACCTGAGAGCCCGGGATACTGAACATCCTAGTACCCACCTGTGAGATTGGGGGGATTGTTTATAGGTGTGCAGGAACCCTTGACCTTCAGAATACCTGGTTTTCTTATTTGTTCTGGATTGGTTACTGAAGTTATGATCCTGATCAGCTCACATGTTGGTTCTCTATTTGTTATTGGATTTCTTATCCTGGTTGTTGTATATCTCACCAAACTCAGATTGCAGTACAGTGGATTCGACTTTATTTGTGCAGCACTGATCACATGCCCTTGCATACATATCATCATTAGCATTCTTGCATTTAACCTTCATGTTTATTCATTTGTAGGGTATACTTCCTTTCGGTTTCAGTTGACAGTTCCCTTTTGCAGTTATGGAGATTCCCAGGAAGAACAATGTGCATTATAATTTCTTTGACACAAAGGTGGGACAGTTGCGAAAGATGATTTCTCTTATTACTCCAGACCATGTGGGTATGTTCCAAAAGGCTTATGGGGAGATTATGACTGTGGTTGTTGACTTGGATGCTTCAGAAAGGAGTGTTATCCATACGTGCTTACAGTTTTATGACCCACAACTAAGGTGCTTTTCTTTCTCAGATTTTCAGTTGGGCCCGATGTTAGAAGAGTATGCTCTGCTTCTAAGTGTGCCTCTCAAGTACCAGATTCCTTTCAACTCTGACATACGCCCTCCAAAGCCTGAGGAAATAGCTAAGGCTCTCCATCTGAGCATACCTGTGGTAGCAGATAACCTCGCCACCAAAGGAGGTTTATCTGGTTTTCACCTGGACTTCTTGGTTGCCAAAGCTGAAGAATGTGCTGCCAAATCTCAGTGGGAAACCGTTTGTGCAATCCTGGCTTTGAGTATCTATGGAATTATGTTGTTTGCTGATGAACCTAAGTTTGTGGACATGAGCGCAATCTGTATTTTTATAATGAAAAATCCCATACCTACACTCCTGGGCGATTTGTACTATTCTGTGCACTTTAAAAATGAGAAGAAGCGAGGAGGTCTGGTTAGATGTTGTGGACCCCTGTTCCATAAGTGGCTTATGAGTCATTTACCAAATTCAGAGGCCTTTTTGAATCCTCAGCCTGCAAAGAACCGGGCTAAGAGGATGATTCAGTTGACAGCAAAGGATATCCGTTGGATCAATCAGAGGACAATGGGGGGAGATTTCATCAGCATCTGTGGAAGACATCCTAACGTGCCACTCTTGGGAGTAAAAGGTTGCATTAATTATAACCCTGTTATTCTCAGGAGACAATTAGGATTTGCCTTAGTAGAGCCTCCGAGGGACAGTGATTTGGAAGAGTCTTTCTTTTTCCCTGTGAAGGATAACCTTTTGTTGGTAAGGCAAGCGGCTGGAGCTTGGGGTAATCCGCAAATGAAAGTCGTCTTCGGAAAGTGCAACAATGTGTCTTCTCTCAATATGATGCCTGGCTGAAAAGAAGGGTTCAGATTACTCTTTTGCCATTTTCTCAGGAAAGAATGTCAGATCCAGTTGCTGTGGAACCAGTGACCATGATAAGCATTGCTGAATATGACAAGCTTAAAGCGGAGATGGATAAGACTGTCAAAATGAATGAGAAGCTAAGTGAAGGACTAAGAAAGACTCTTTGTGACAAGCGTAAGGTTGAGTATGAACTACAGAAGCTGACTGAGCGTCATGAGGCCAATGAGAAAAGAATTGCCGAAGACACTATCTATATTCGTAAGGTCAAACAAAATGAGATGGCACTGAAGGAGGCGTGCAAGCGCATTATTGAGTAGTTGACCAAGTCAGAGAATGCCCTTGCCAAAGGACAACAGAGATGGGATGAGTTTTCTGAATGCCGGAGGGAGATTGGGCGAGAATCAGGGCTGAAAATGACGAGTTGAGGAAAAATTTAAAGAGCAAAGAAAGTGAATTTCTCCAGCAACTAAGCTCAGCTAATCAAGAGATCGAAGATCTGAAGATCCGCGCCGGAGTAAAGAGAGCCAAAGAGTCAGCTGTCAAAGATCAAATCCGAAAGCTAGAAGAAGCCGTCAAGTTAAGGAGTCTACTGATCAGAAGTCTTACCGAACGCCCAAATGATCTAGTTACTGAAGCGCTTCACAAAGAGGCCCAGGAAGATTTATATGGGCTCAGTGTTTGAGTTGTATTTTTGCTATTCTGGGAGTCACCATCAGGCTTGTTGATGGGTTTCCCTTTATTTGTATTCATACTATTCAGTTGTGTTTGTTCGAAGACAATTTGTATTTGACTGTTCCATACCTGGCTGTGGGTTTTTTCATTTATTTTATTGGATTTGTTGGTAATTTTTGAGGTGGATTCTTCTTCAGATTATACAATGATTCACACACTCACTGGGCTGTATGATGGGTATTCTGAATTATTAATATACACCTCTGGTGTTCTGTCGCTGTTAGCAACTGTAGGGATATGCGCTCTTCTCTTTTGGTCAAACTGGAATCGAAGGAAGAAATGCCTCAAAATGAATAAACATTGCATTGCATCGCATATCATGTTGCATTCTGTTGTTTGTTTTCAGGTACTTGTTGCAGGAGATCTCTAACCTTTATTTGGTTTGAGGAACTATAGCTGAGAATCACATTCACCGATACTCAACTCGAGGAAATCAAGCAAGTATAATGGTTCAAATGCAGAGTGATTTGGCTGAAATGAGGGCACGAATGGACCAGTTCATGACTCTCATGACTGGTATGGCACAAACTCAAGAAAGATTGAGACTTCTGGTCGAGCGTCCAGAGGCCATCCTTGGAGTTAATCAGAATGACAATGGCACTCCTCCTCCTGGTGGTAATTCGGGTAATGGGAATGGCAGAAATGTTGGTGGTATTCAGGAAGATGCTCAAGAAGACCAATTTACTCTGTTGGATGCTGAGATGGGTGCTCCTAATGATAAAAGGTATGATGAGTTGGCTGAAAAGATACGGGCTATGGAATGCAAGAATTCTCTGGGTATTGATGTTACTAGTTTGGGGCTGGTACCAGGGGTCAGGATCCCTCCAAAATTTAAGCCGCCTACTTTTGATAAATATCATGGCAATACGTGTCCCCAGACACATATCCAAGCTTATTTTGGAAGGATCTCAGCTCATACAGATGATGAGAAGTTATGGATGCATTACTTTCAAGACAGTCTGGCTGGAGCTTCTTTGACCTGGTATATGAAATTGAACAGAGCTGCTGTGAGAAGTTGGAAGGATCTGGCTGAAGCATTCCTAAAGCAATACTAGTACAACATTGACATGGCGCCCAATCGCACTCAATTGCAGGGGCTGTCACATAATGCTAAGGAAAGTTTTAAGGAATATGCTCAAAGGTGGGGAGAGATGGCTACACAGGTTCAACCTCCTTTGTTGGATAGGGAAATGGCAGATATGTTTATGGGCACCCAGCAAGGGGCATACCTTGATAGATTGGCTGCTTGTCCATCATCCGGATTTGCCGATATCGTGATTGTTGGAGAAAGAATAGAGAGTCTGTTAAAGCTTGGAAAAATCCAAGATGCAAGTGGGGCTGGCTCTTCTGGGATAAAGAAACCGTTTGCTAGTGGTCAGAAAAGGAGAGAAGGTGAACAAATGCTGTGTTTAGAGGACGAGGTAGAGGACGTTCTCAGGGTTATCATCAGGTAGGTACAGTGACAATCCCAGCACCATCTGTTCAGCAACAACAACCCCAACAGCAAGTTCAGCAGCAACAGCAACAACCTCCTTTCTAACAGAGGTCCGGGCAGAGGGATCGTAAGATTGACCCTCTCCCTTTGACTTATTCTGCATTGTTACCACAGTTACTCAAGTTGAAGTTGGTTGAGCTCCGTACTATGAGACCTCCTGCCACTGGCAACTTGCCTCCTAATTTTGATGTAAACGCTCGCTGCGAGTTCCACTCAGGTGCTCAGGGGCACTCCATTGAAAAATGTTGGGCTTTTCATCATAAAGTGCAAGACTTGATTGATGCCAAAGCAATCAATTTCTCTCTACCTCCCAATGTTCTTCAGAACCCCGTACCTAATCATGGTGCGACAAATGTGCATGCTATCGAAGATGGAAGGAGATTGAATTTGGTAACAGACATCAGTCAGGTGAAGACTTCTTTGTTGGTTGTAAAAGATCGTTTGTTGAAGGGACAGGTGTTCCCGGGTTGTAACCAAGATTGTTCTGAGTGTATGACTCAAGAGAATGGCTGTGATAAGTTGAAGGTGGGTTTGCAGAATCTGATCAATGAAGGATGTCTACAGTTTGACAAGGTGGTGAAAGAAACTGATGAGGTATCAACTGTGACCATCTATTATACTCCCGTTGAGATTCAAGTGCCGGTCAGTACAGTTCCTGTAGTAAGTGTTGTGCAAGAAAGGCCCAGTCCTGTTACCATCATGGTGCCAGGACCAGTTCCGTTTACAACTACGAAGGCAATCCCATGGCACTATGGGGTAGACGTGTATTATAAAGGTAAAAAGTAAGAGGTTGGGACATCAGTCAGTTCAAATATTGATAATGTGGGTGGTCTAGGTGGTTTTACAAGAAGCGGAAGATTGTTTACTCCCCAAACTTTGCACAGTGATAAAGAAGCAGAAGCTGCAGCAAAAGCTAAAGGAAAACAGGTGGTCGAGAGTGTGCCTGTACCTGAAACAGAGACCAAGATTACTTTTGATAATGAGATGGAAGAGTTCATGAGGATAATCAAGAAAAGAGATTATAAGATTGTCGATCAACTGAATCAGACCCCTTCGAAGATTTCAATTTTGTCATTGTTGATGTGTTTTGACGCACATTGGGAGGCTTTGTTGAAAGTGTTGAAGAGCGCATATGTGCCACAAGAAATCACTGTTAATCAGCTTGAAAGTGTAATCTCCAATGTTAATGTTAGCCATGGTTTGGGCTTTACAAGTAGGGATTTGACTGCTGAAGGAAGAAACCACAATAAGGCTTTGTACATCACGATGGAGTGTAAGGGTGTAGTGTTGTCTCATGTACTGGTAGACACTGGTTCCTCACTCAATGTCTTGCCTAAGAAGGCGCTAATGAAGCTGGAAGTTGATGGTTTGATTTTAAGGCCTAGTGAATTAGTTGTCAGAGCATTCGATGGGACTAAAAGATCTGTGTTTGGTGAAGTAGAATTGCCCATGCAAATTGGACCGCGGGTGTTCAAATCCACATTCTATATAATGGACATACAGCCTGCATATAGCTGCTTATTGGGTCGCCCTTGGATTCATGGAGCCGGGGCTGTTACATCCACCTTACACCAAAAGCTGAAGTATGAGTTTGAAGGACAGGATGTGACAGTGTGTGGTGAAGAAGATATCTTTGTTAGTCATTTGTCCACGTTTAAGTATGTGGAAATGGATGGGGAAATTCACGAGATGCTTTGCCAGTCATTTGAAGCGGTAAATATTGACAATGTGCCTGAGTCTTCCTCACACTAGTTGGAGCCAGTACCTCCATTTCATCCTATAAACAAGCTGTCGAGGACGTCAGAGCCGGCAATGCCCAAGGCTGGGGCAGGTTGATAGAGACACCATTGAAGGATGACAAATTTAGTATTGGTTATCATCCCTCTATGACTTGAGATGCGGAAAGCAGTGGACCCATCACTTTCAGTAGTGGGGGCATCATTTACACAGATCAGTTTTGTGCAGCTACAGAAGATGGTGTTGACAGTGATGGTGACTTGGACAACTGGGTACGCCTACGCGCTCTGGGACAATCATTACAGAACTGGTATGTTGAAGAAGTCATCAGGGTTACTCTTCAGACAGAGTAATTTTTCTTTGTTTTTCTAACCATAATGCATGTCAAAATCTTGCGCTCTGCCCAAGGTGTATAGATTCATTTGTAGGGCCACCCTGTTTGCATTTGCAATTTTAATCATCAATAAAGGACGTTTTGCACTCAAATTTTTGTTCTCCGTCTTTCAGTTTTTTATTTTTGCACAAAAATAATAAAATGGCAATGTTTCTTTTCTTTTTGTTTTAAAATAAATTCTAAAATAAAGCATGAACCCGCTCGTGCAGACTTGATCCTCCGGATTCCATTGATAATGATTTTGCTATGGCTATGTATGACTTTGACAATCCGATTTATCAAGCCGAAGAAGGGGATGAGAAGGACTGTGAACTCCCTGAGGAACTGGCCAGATTGTTAAAACAAGAGGAAAGGGTCATTCAGCCCCATCAAGAGACTGTAGAGATCATCAATATTGGTACCGAGGATGCTAAGAAAGAGATCAAGATTGGTGCCAGCCTGCAAGCAGATGTGAAGAGAGCTTTGATTGAGATGTTGTGTGAATATGTTGATATCTTCGCTTGGTCATATCAAGACATGCCAGGGTTGGATACTGATATGGTTGTACACAGGCTGCCATTGAGAGAAGAATATCCACCAGTCAAGCAGAAACTTCGTCGGACTCACCCCGACATGGCCATAAAGATCAAAGAAGAAGTTCAGAAACAAGGGGATACATGATTTCTTGCAGTGACTTACTATCCTCCCTGGGTTGCCAACATTGTGCCGGTACCAAAGAAAGACGGAAAGGTTAGAATGTGTGTGGATTATCGAGATCTTAATAAAGCTAGCCTGAAATATGATTTTCCACTACCTCACATTGATGTACTGGTCGACAGTACAACTCATTTTTCAGTGTTATCGTTTATGGATGGTTTCTCCGGGTACAACCAGATTAAGATGGCACCTAAAGATATGGAGAAGACCACGTTCATTACTCCGTGGGGTACATACTGTTATAAGGTGATGCCTTTTGGGTTGAAAAACGCAGGGGCAACGTATCAACGGGCAATGGTAACTTTGTTTCACGACTTGATTCACAAAGAGATTGAATGTTATGTGGATGACATGATTGCCAAGTCGAGAACAGAAGAAGAACATCTGGTTAACTTGAAGAAGCTGTTTGAAAGGTTGAGAAAGTTCCGCTTAAGGTTGAATCCAAATAAGTGCACTTTTGGGGTGCGTTCTGGAAAGCTGCTGGGTTTCATTGTGAGTGAAAAAGGAATTGAGGTTGATCCTGCCAAAGTTAAAGCAATACAAGAAATGCCTGAACCGAGAACGGAAAAGGAGGTTCGTGGTTTTTTGGGTAGATTAAACTACATTGCAAGGTTCATATCTCACCTAACAGCCACGTGTGAACCAATATTTAAACTGCTGAGAAAAGATCAAACGGTCAGGTGGAATGGATAAAAGAATACTTGTAGGAACCTCCAATTCTCATGCCTCCAGTTGAAGGAAGACCTTTGATAATGTATTTGACGGTGCTTGAAGGTTCCATGGGTTGTGTTCTCGGTCAACATGACGAGACAGGTAGGAAGGAGCTTGCTATCTACTACCTGAGCAAAAAGTTCAACGATTGTGAGTCCCGGTACTCAATGTTTGAAAAGACATGTTGTGCACTTGCATGGGCCGCAAAGCGATTGAGGCAGTATATGATTAGGCACACAACCTTGTTGATCTCCAAAACGGATCCTACCAAATACATTTTTGAGAAACCAGCACGAACAGGCAGAGTTGCACGGTGGCAAATGATTTTGACGGAGTATGATATTCAGTACACTTCCCAAAAGGCCATCAAAGGAAGTATCCTGTCGGACTATCTTGCGTAACAGCCGATTGATGATTACCAACCCATGAAATTTGATTTCCCTGATGAGGACATCATGTTTCTCAAAGCTAAAGACTGCGAGGAACCACTTCCGGAGGAGGGGCCAGACCCTGAATCCAAATGGAGTTTGATGTTTGATAGGGCCGTCAATATGAATGGATGCGGAGTTGGAGCATTTCTTATTACGCCGGAAGGTGTTCATATGCCTTTCACTGCCCGAATAACTTTCGGATGCACCAACAATGAGGCAGAATATGAAGCTTGTATAATGGGGATTGAGGAGGCGATTAATTTATGAATTAAGACCCTTGATATCTTTGGCGATTAAACGTTGGTAATTAATCAGGTGAAGGGGAGTTGGTACACGTACCAAGCAAATCTGGTTCCGTATAGAGATTATGCAAGGAGATTGCTGACATTCTTTACAACAGTGAAGCTGTACCATATCCCTAGAGATGAGAATAGGTTTGCAGATGCCTTGGCTACATTGTCTTCCATGATCAAAGTGCAAGGGTGGAATCATGTACCTAAGATTGAAGTGTATCGCCTTGATAGACCTACATTTGTGTTTGCTGTTGATGCAACGTCTGATGACAAGCCATGGTTTCATGATATCAAGTGTTTCTTGAAAAGTCAAGAGTACCCGCCAGGGGCATCTACTAAAGATAAGAAGATGTTGAGAAGGTTTTCTGGTAGTTTCTTCTTGAATCAGGATGATGTGTTGTACAAACAGAATTTTAACATGGTGCTGCTCAGATGTGTGGATAGATACGAAGCAGACCTGTTAATGCAGGAAGTACATGAAGGCTCTTTCGGTACCCATGCCGGAGGACATGCAATGGCTAAAAAATTATTGAGATCAGGATATTATTGGTTGACTATGGAGTCAGATTGCTGCAAGTACGCCCGCAAGTGTCACAAATGCCAGATCTATGCAGACAAAGTGCATGTACCTCCAAATTCGTTGAGTGTCATGTCCTCTCCTTGGCCCTTTGCAATGTGGGGCATTGACATGATCGGAAAGATTGAGCCTACTGCTTCAAATAGCCATCAATTCATCTTGGTCGCCATTGATTATTTCACTAAATGGGTTGAAGCTGCATCTTATGCCAATGTCACTAAGCAGGTGGTAGCTCGTTTCCTGAAACGGGATATCATTTGTCGCTATGGAGTGCCCGAGAGAATCATTACTGATAATGGTTATAATCTGAATAACAAAATGATGGCTGAGCTATGTCGGGACTTCAAAATTGAGCATCACAATTCTTCTACATATCGTCTGAAGATGAATGGCGCTGTGGAGGCGGCCAACAAGAATATTAAAAAGATTGTGCAGAAAATGGTTGTTACATACAAAGATTGGCATGAGATGTTACCGTTTGCTTTGCATGGGTACCGAACGTCAGTGCACATGTCCACTGGGGCAACCCCATTCTCACTTGTATACGGTATGGAGGCAGTACTATCGGTTGAAGTGGAGATTCCATCCCTCAGAGTAATGATGGATGTCAAGTTAGATGAGGCTGAATGGGTTCGTTCCAGGTTTAATCAGTTGAGCCTTATTGAGGAGAAACGACTGGCAGCTGTGTGTCATGGACAATTATACCAACGGAGGATGAAGCAGGCATTTGACCAGAAGGTGCGTCCTCGGGTTTACAAAGTGGGAGATGTGGTACTCAAAAGGATCCTTCCTCCAAGTACAAATCACAGGGGCAAGTGGACTCCTAACTATGAAGGTCCATTAGTGGTTAAGAAGGTCTTCTCGGGCGGAGCCTTGTTACTTACAACCATGGATGGCGAAGACTTTTCATCCCCTGTCAACTCAGACGTAGTAAAAAAATACTTCGCATAAATAGACCCGCTGGACAAAAAAAAAAAGAAAAAGTCCAGGCAAAAAAAGGGCATCCCGGCGAACCAAAAAAACAGAATAAAAAGGTTCGGGCAAAAATTAGGGATATAAAATAAAAAATTGTACACCCGGTGAGTTAAAAATCCGCAAGGACAACTCAGGCAAAAAAGGGTATCCCGGTGGATTGAAAACCCGAAAGGGCGGTCCACGCAAAAGAGGGATTTAAGCGAACGACTACGATCTGAGTTATCTGTACTCCATCATCCGTTTCAACAACTGACATTCCAAAGGGTAGAAATCATTCCGATCATTCCTCAGAAGGCAAGGTCGGGGATTTTTGAAGACATATTGGCTATAGCAGAATTGAAACTCAGTGGAACGCCGTTTTCACATTGCCATTAGGATAGTTTCTTTTCTCAATTTTCTGCAATCACCTCTTTCCAGGGATTGCTTCCTGATGTAATTGCCTATTCTGGGCCTTTTGATTAATAAATTGAATTTCAATTAAAAGCTTCTTATTTTGTTTTAATGCTTTGTTTGTAAAACGTCCGAATTTTTTATAAATCATTGCATTTGAAAACATGGTGGCTTCACAATAACATGCGCAGAAAAACATTTAAAATTGCTTTGAATGTTGAATAATCCTGGATGGTGGATTCAAACCACGCAATATTCTGGGGCATGTGTGTGTATTCTTTTATTGTAGGTAACAGATTCGGATGATTTCAAGCACAAGACGGGTAGTCACTTATTTCCACACAAGAGACTGGGGCAATCATGTTCAGGGAAGGGGTCACTTGTCCCCCTTTTGTCACAACATTTACTGATTGAGTCCATCCTTCGGTCGACGGTCGTTCATGACGTCTCGATATCAGTGAATTGAGTTCAACTGAGTATCGTTATATCTTATTAAGTCAATTCTCTCATTCAGTACTTCCAACAGCTACAAGCTTTTCTGTGTCGATGACGGTTGTGAATTCCCATCAGAGTCGCTTCGTAGGCACCGAAGTTGATGGTTAATCCCCAGTGAAGTCGTCAGGAGTTTAAAGATGCTTGATCTTCTGTAAAATCCTCTTAGGACGTTCCTTTCAGATCAGTCTTGTATCATGGAGCAGGAAGCAAGTTGTTGACTTTCCCGAGCATGGGGCATTTTGTTTTTCCCCTAGCAGGTTTTTGTTCCAGATCTATCATCCCCAGTAGAGTTTGAGGACGCTCGGTCTTCTGTAAAATCCTCTTAAAAGGCATTCCCCAGCATGAGACGCTTTAAAGCGGTTTTCTCCAGCAGAGTTTGTTATAAACTTATTACCCCCCAACGGAGTCGTCAAACGTAAAGTTCGCCTAGCATGAGGCATTATGACACTTATCCTGAGGCTCAACGGTCTTATTCCTCAGCAGATTACTGTGAAGTTACTTTGGATTTCCTCAGCAGATCTAAGAACTCTCTCCCAGCATGATTTGCATATCCTCGGCAGAGTATCTTTGATTCCCAGCAGGATCGTATCTATGGTAATGGTATCCCCACAGAGTTCAGCATTGAATTTTGTCAACAATACTCCCAGCTGAGTTGTGTTTTTGTCCCCACAGAGGCTTATCAGATCAACAAAATCTATTCCTCAAGCAGAGTTTTAATGACTTGTCTTCCATAGCAAGACGTCATGTAAAGAAATTCTCGTCCCCAGCGGAGTTGCTATGGCCAGAATTCATCCCCAAGCAGATGAAGTAATTCCTGGCAGAATCATCATTTCCCCATATTTCCAAAGTCCAATTTATTTTGGCAAGCGTGACAATTCGAAGCAGATGGATTGTTCATTCATTCTCCAGCAAAGACATCATCCTTTCAGGAGTATCTGAAGTCAAATCATTGATCATTATTCCTCAGTATAGTCAGCAGAGATGTCTGACACGGATGCAGAGAGTAGTTCAGTATTGGAATTCTTAAAGTCCAACTGTAGATTGGCAAAAGGTCCATCCAAGGGTCGCAAATTCTTAAAGTCCAACCGTAGATTGGCAAAAGTCCACCCGTAGTGTGGCAGGTCAGTAGTCTTCTGACTCCATTCAAAAAAGACAGTCCACCCGTAGTGTGGCAAGCCAGTAGTCGTCTGGCGTTGTAAAAAAGACATTGCTAAAGTCCACCCGTAGTGTGGCAAGCCACTAGTCGTCTGGTGTTGTACAAAAGACATTGCTAAAGTCCACCCGTAGTGTGGCAAGCCAGTAGTTGTCTGGCGTTGTACAAAATACATTGCTAAAGTCCACCCGTAGTGTGGTAAGCCAGTAGTCGTCTGGCGTTGTACAAAAGACATTGCTAAAGTTCACCCGTAGTGTGGCAGGCCAGTAGTCGTCTGGCGTTATATAAAAGACATCTTCCCAGTGTTTTTATTCTTCACGAGAGTTTTCTTCGAGCAGAGTTCGTTTGGTTGGGTTTATATCCCTTTTCTTCTTCCCTGCAGAGTGCAAATTTTTGGGTTATTTTCAGTATTCAATCTCTCCATACCTTGAAAGTCTGACAACAATCGCTATCAGCCGTTCAGGTCTACAGTGATTGAATAGGGGTAGCTGTAATACCCCAAAATTTGCCCTCTCTTTTCTTCATGTCTTTTAGCATGAGTTTTCATTGCATTACATTACATTCAAGCATAGAAAAATAAACATCAAGCATTTAGCATTGCATCTGGCATAAGGGCATGTGATAAGGTGATTCTCTAAGGTGTTAATCATCCAAAGAAGAAGACCAAGTGTTTCTCACAAGCCTCAAGGGTCTCTTACATCATGTATCATCTTACAAGTCATGGGAAGAGGAGAATTCATCAAGAAGATTGGGCAGTGCATGATCTCCTACACAAGGCAGTCAAAAGTTGGGGGCTGACCTCCAAATGGGCAAGCTATTTGAATTTTTGTCATCTCCAAAGGGCATATCTCATCATTGTTTGAGAAGATACACATCATATTCAGAGGAATTTGGATTTGGAGGATGTGATATTTCCTCCTAACCAGAGGGTACCAAAATTAGGGTTTAACCTAAAATCAGTTTATTTCTGATTTCTTGGCCAAGATTTGATCTCATGGTATTCCTTATGTTCTTAAGTGTTCATGGATGGAATCTTGGTCATTGGTTCTTAGAGCAAGATGTTCAATGGATCAGTTACTTGTGTAATAAGCAAAAGTCAACAGTTCAAAAGGAGAAAGTCAACTGTGGAATTTTGAGACTCTTTTCATGGTTTTAAAGGTCTCACATGCTCATATGGTCTTCAATTGTCAAGATTCATGCCATCCATCAAGAATCAAGAGTTTGTGCAAAAGTTACTAAATTTGGAAAATGATCTATAATGAAAACTTTCCATTTTTGGTAATTTTTCCACCACATTCAACTTGAATTTTCATCATCAAAGAAGCTCCAAATGAATTTTCCTCCAACATGAAAGTTGAAGATCTTTCTCTCCCATTTCCAAAAAGTACTAGAAAATTTCCATATCAATTGTGGAACTCTAGTTATGGCCAAAACAATGGAAGGTGCATTTCTTGGATTTCTTATATGTCAAATTTTCCACCTTTTGCATTTTGGCACAAATGGACTTGTAATTGATCTTTTTACTTCATGTTATATTACAATATCAAAATTCAAGTCAAGAGGAGTATTTTTGGCCTTGGAATCAATTTATTTCATGCCATATTTCTCATTATTTTCACAAAGTACAAAAATGCAAATTGATTCAAAACTTACAAACCAAGCAAGTACAAGGCCCAAATTCAATTCAGAGGCGATACATGAGTAAATTTGAGGTGAATCATGCTAATGGCAAGGGGGTTTACACGTGTGGTTTAAGAGTGGTAGTACAAAATGTATTTTTGCAATTTCACCCAAATCTCATTAACCAAGGTTCTAATCACTTGCTAATTCTAATCAGTGAATTAATGAAGAGTATATATGCTTACTCATACCCTCACAGCTAGGGTAGAGACTCTCATCCTCTCATTGAATCTCACTCTCCTTGGAGTTTCTTTGAGATTTCTCTTCACATTCTTGATCAGTGAAGAGAATAGAGCAAGAATCAACTGCTATTTTGAGCTCATACTGAGGATTTCACCAAGTGCCATTCAAGAGGATTCAAACTTAAATCTCAAGATCTAGCACAATTTCAAGCTCTAGTTGCATTTATTTTGCATCTTGAGGTTCCAAGGAGTAGATCTGCAGTTTTTGGAGGGATTTCTTGACGTATTTTAAGCTCTTCAAGGTTCAGGTTAGTGTAATTTTCACCATCATAGAACTCAAATTTTAAGTGTTCATAATGATCTATGAGCTTCACTGAGCATAATGATGTGTTTTGTTTGAGTTTTGGACGTGTAGATTGTGTGTATTGTGAGTTTAAAGTTTTGGATCTAATTTTTATTTCCTTCGATTTGCATTATTGGTTGAATGTTTGCTGAAATGGCTTGGATATTTGAATTCCTCATTATTTTCTGGTCAAGATGATGTACTTGTACGCAATTTCTGGAGAAATTCTGGTGGCAGCTCACCGGAGAGGGTGACCAGAGCCCTAGCTCCGGCGGCTGGTTGTGTTTAGTCTGGCGAGGGGAGTTGAAGGAAGAAGAAGCAATCTCATCCGTCCGTTTCTTTATCTAACGTCCCACATGCTGCCACGTTTCTTTTAATTTTGTTTTCAATTTAATGTTTGTGTGTTGATTACCCCATGAGTGTTATCATGTACCTACAATCCTGACCATTGATTTCATTTGATTTTTGAATTGTAATGTAATCTGGCGCGTTGGTTTGATCATGTGGTGGAGGTGGTGACAGCACATTAATGAGGGCATGTGATTGTCATGTGGATGTGTATGGTATGCTACTTGCTTTGGTGCGTGCGTGTGTATTTGATTATGGTGTGCATGTTTATCTGGACCGTTGATCATGTTTATTTTTGGATATGTTGATTTGTTTTCACGCGTTGGATGGATCAGATGGTGGATATTGAGTCTGCGTGTTAACTGTTTTCCTTGGTATGACCCATTGACTTGCGCTATTGGACTAGGCTTGGCATTTTTGCTTCTTGCACCCCTCCCTTATTGGATCCAATTGTTTTTGAACGTGTTTGTATTGCTGCCTACACCCCTCTTGATCTTCTTTCTTTTTTCTTTTTTTCTTTTATTCTTTTTGTTGTTTCAATTTTATTTTAATATAAAAACATGTTATAAAAATCCACAAAAATATTTTTCTGTTTAATTAATGTGTCAACTTAATTTTCATTATTTTTATTTTATTTTTAATTTCGTTTTATTATTTTATTTGGAATTAATTTGATAGTGTGTTTCCAATGATACCCTTCTTCTAGGGTTAGGAACTTTTGTGACTTTCACACACCATTTGAGGCCAATATTTTGGTCACTTTTAAGGTATAATATGAGGTTTTTTCAATGCTGGTTTGAGGTTTGTTTGAGTTACTTTTAGTGACTTTCCACTCAAGTTTTATTAACCCTCAATCCATGCTCAATTTCTTTCATACCTTAATTTGTAGTTCACCTTTTGACAATCTCTTTAACTCTTTTTGATCCAATATTTTTGCATATGTTACTTGACTGAGTTAAATTCCATTTGATTTTTTTTGGGATTTTATTGAGCCACTTTTCTATTTTTATTGATTTTTAATTTTGATGCAAGTTTGATTGAGGTATACTTTGATACATGATATAATTTGAGTGCATTTGCTTACTTGTGATGGAATGATGCTTAAGATGTTCTTATGGTATGATCATGTTCTATTTGAGTTTACTTGTGGCTTTGGAATCATCCTCATTTGATCATTTTTCAATTTGTTCTTGATTTTACAAGTTGATGTTGTTTTGGACTTGAATCTTGTGATATGTTCAACCTAATCTTGTGATTGCTTCTTTGTGTGAATGCATTCATGTATGAAACCTTTTGTTTAGTTTGTATGACAAGCTTGAGGTCCTGGTACTTTTGATTTAGGGTTCATTATGTGATTTTCATTTCACTTTATGCCTCACACTTCTTTGCATGCTTGCATGAATAATAAGTGAATGTCTTTCTCAATTTTGATACATGTTTTGAATCTGTTGCTTGATGATTAATCTTGTATGACTCGAGTTTGATCTTGGCATGGTTCTAATGTGTATGGTACTGTCCTTTGGGTTCATTACTTGATTTTCATCTCACTTGATCATCATGGTTTGAATTATGTGATGCATATCATCCCCTTTGCTTTGTAACTTCTTTGGTGCATAATATTGCATAATGTGAATCTCTTTTGCACATGTGAATTGTTAATGGTGATATGATGTGAGTTCTGGTCTTGTTTCATTTTCATCTTGCCTCCTTCATTTCACTTTGATATGAAATCCATGTGTGTTTAATTGTGCATTTAATTCAAGTATGCTTGCATTCTTTCATGTCTATCTTTGCATGATTACTTGATTTATTTTGCATTGATCTTTGAAACATGTTGATTAATTTGAGTTGGACATTTATGATATGATTTGCTTGCTACCACTTATTGTATCTCTTCTCTTTTCTTCTCCTTCTCTTTTTTTCTCTTTCACTCTTTCTCATCCCATGAATCTCAAGACTTGTTCAAGTCTTGGATTCTTTCCCTTTAGAGCTACCTAGTCCAATTTAATTTTTGATTAAGCTTGGAGTAGGATTAGCATTGGGTTTTAAGTAGTTTTTTCTCCTAAAACTCACTAACCATAGGACATCCATGCATGATAACATTAGGACTCTTAGTCTCCCTTTAGAGTTTCCTTTGCGTTTTCTCTCTTCTCATCTTCAAACAAAAGTAAAAAATACTTAATAAAGACAAAACAAACATTGTATTTAGGCCTTTCATGTAAGAATAAGATAGTGAGGGATCTTCTCTCATTTTCTTAGAATGTTTAGCGTGCGTCCCATCTCGGGTCGTTATGCGAGGCATTCGATCTTACATGAGGGACTTAAATACAATGTGCGTTACAAAAACACAAAATAATCAAAACACTTCTTTCTAAAAAACTTCAAACCAATAATAACGTCTTTCCTTCGGGAATTCTTTTCTCATCTCACTCACTCTCAGCGTACGAACGTGCTCCTACTCGTTCTCTTGCAAGATGGTAACGCACTCGGACCAGCGAGCCTGCAACACCTGAGCTAGAACGTTAGCCGTTCCCAAAAACACAAACAAAGCGACCTTCGTTGAGGGGAACTACGTCGCTCTGATTCTCATGTTCCCGATGAGATACGTAGGCAGTGGGGTAGGGCCCATTCGACCACTTCTTTTATTTTCCCTACATTTGTTTCTTGTTCTCTCTCTCCTTTCTTCTTTCCTTTTTTCCTGTTCCTTTTCTTTTCCAGTAGCAGTGGAGCTCCAGATGACGACACCCTTTATTCGAGACAAGTAAGTGTGGATCCCATCGGGTACGATGGACGCGAGGGGGTGCTAATACCTTCCTCTCGCGTAACCGACTCCCGAACCCAGTTCTCTTGGTCGCAAGACCATGCTCTTTCCTTTTCCCTCAGGTTTATGCGGTGTTTCCTTTCCCTCTCTTGGGATAAATACACATTGCTGGCGACTCTATTTCGGTGCCACTTTCGCGTTTGTACTTGGATGAAAATCCCGGGAGCGACACTCTTGTAGTTATATTTCTAATCGTCCTAAATGTTTTTAATTATATATAGGTTTCGACATCGACAAGAATGAAACTAGCACTATTTTTGGTGCATTCAGCAAAAAATGTGTTTCTAGATGAAGTGGTGTCAAGGTTAAAAGCTTATTGGAATAATCAGGAAAAACGTCATAAGGCATCGCTGAAATGTGATTGAAGTTTGATGTTTAATGTTTGTATGATTGTGGAAAGCATTTATTACATCGTTGGGATAATCCTTGTGAAAGCATTGGCATTGGTGATTCTTTAATAGTTGAAGTTTTAAAACATTGTTTCATTTACATTGTTGGTAGGCTTATTTGTAGTTGGAGTGGCTGTTTCAGCTTATGTAATAGATGTTTACTATGTGATTTTGAATTTGAGAATTTTAAGACATCAAATCCAGTTACATTGTTTCAACTTATCACAGTTCAAGTTTTAAAACATTGTTGCTTTGTTTACTATGTGTTTTGACCTTATTGACAAATTCAAAACAAAATACTACTAGTACTAGTATATGACAAATACACACCAAATCACAAAAATGATGATCTTTCACATCTGGAATTCACATACCTTTTTTATCTGGCCATGCACAATTGAATTTAACTAACGTCTGAATTGAGCGGTTCCAAGTTGACTTCACCTCTATTCAACACGATGCATACTCATATATTCTGATTCAAAATGCAGCAAAACCACATTTATCATTAAATCCAAATCATAAGCTCACCGTGATGATCAAATATTCAATTCGGACTTTTTACAAAATAATACTAAATAAAATTTTAGACTAATTTTAAACACAATTTTTGACTAATCACTTACCACACTTTTAGACTACTTTTAAATGCATCAATTTTCCTGCAGCCATCAGGTGATCTCTGAAGACTGTACCACCTCCAAAATACTTCTTGAAGTTAGCATAAAAACGCATTAGACAAAATCCATTTTCAATATCAGTATACTCTTTCTCAAATACTCGCACTATTCCCTAAACACATAATAACATAGATCATTAGTAAACTATAATGACAACCAACTACAATAACCACCAATGGAACATTACACATACCTTTTTCTAATCAAATATGAAGCGCCACCTGCTCTCACCACCAATGTCATCAAGAAGTAACTTGACAAACCAGCTCCAAGAGTCCTTGGTGAAGCTTATCTACAACCCCAATCTTCAACTTGTCAAAGGTAACTAACAACATTGAAAATCGAAATCATTACATTTGAAAACCATATACAGAAAACAAAATCAGGCATAAACCCTAATTCCTAAATTGAAATACCCATATATAGAAAACAAATTCAAGCATGAACCCTAATTCCCAAATTGAAATCAAATTTAACACCTCTAATTATAATTTATTCGAAATCAGTAAATCTTAATAACTAATTTCAAATAAATATAACAAACAATTTCATATTCACCTTAGCAACTGTGTCTTCAATATGAATGTCGCCCTCAAATGATAGTTGTGGTGTTATATCCGATGAGCAATTGAATCGGAAAACGCCATAGAATCGGAATCTGAGGTTGCTATTTGAAAGGTTTTGACTATGATTGAAAATGATCTGGAGTGTGAGGTTGCTATTAGAGAGAGTCATGTTGGGAGAACCTGTGAGGTGGTGTTTGGAGTGGTCCGATAATGGTGGTTTGAAGGTGGAAAAATGAAGAACGAAGAAGAACAAGAAGAACAAATTAATCAATTGATACTCTGTTTTTTAATTTTCAAATTATATAATTTAAATTTAAATAAATGTTATATTTAAATTTGTAAATTATTATTAATTTAATGAAGGTCTGATATGCAACAAATAAAAAGAGGTTCACTATAAATGTGCTGCACTATAATGCTGATGTGGCGTTGATTAAATTAGGGCTTGTTAGGACTTGTTTCTTATTGGTCAGATTAATGACTTCACCAAAGAAGTCATTTTAGTGACTTCACCCAAGAAGCTCCCTATTTATATACATATAAACAACAAGAAGTAAAAATATATAAGAAAATCAAAGCAAAATGTATATATATTAAAAAGAGTAACACAATAGTAACAAGTTTTCAAAATATATGCTCACACAACACATTAAACAATAACCCTCAAATATACATACAAACTATTAACATCTTACAACAATTACTAATTATATATTATAAACACAACATTCATGTCACACACATATTAACTTAAGAAACAAAACACATGTCTAAATACAAATGTAAAGGGAGATACATTACAGTGCAAAAATGGTCAGCAAAGGCAACGAATCCGCGATGGCGTGTGTGTGAGTGACATGGTGTAGCAAAGTTGTCGAAGCTGCTCGGAGATACCATTGTCGATGGAGCTTGCGGTGCAGTTTCGAGGAGCAAAACAGAAGGATTTTTGGAGATGAATGTATGAGATTCGATGAAGAGAGAGAGAGGGAGAGAGATGAAAGGAAGAGGTGTATTATGAAGATGATATATGATTTAATATCAATGAAGGTGCAGGAAAAATATGAAGGAAAAGTTAAAGTAGTGAGGGAGTAATATCTTGTGAGTCTTTACGCAAGAAAAAAGGGAGTATTCAATGGAGAGTATTGGATACATATTGTTTATGGTTTTGTTTCATGACATGAAGGTGAAGAATGTTGAAGGAGAAAAAGTGAGTTGTTGTTCATGTGGTTCTCCTTTTATTTATGCAGGAAGTGTTTGGTAGTTTATGACAATGCAAGTTGTGCTTTGTGTGTAGAATGAAGAGGTAAGAAGATGGTTTTGTGGGTTATTTGTGTGTGGGGTCCGCATGACTATGTACTAATGTGAGGAAAGGAAATACTATAAGGTTTTGTTTTTTTCCTTTTTAATAAGAGAGTCCGCTGAAAAAAAGGTGTAGTCTCCTATTTTTTCTTTAGAGAAATGTTATTCTTACACCAACATATACACTACACCGTAGTTTACTGTTCACCAATACGGTGAATAGTAAAATATTACAATAATAAAATATTTTAAAAAATATATAAAAATTAATTATTTTTTTATATTAGGATGTTTATTAACCAACTTCATAACTTCATTAACCAACTTTATTTTACTACTAAAAATTATTTTTACATCTGGACGTTTATTAACCAACTTCTTAATTTCATTAACCAACTTCTTACATTGTATTAACCAACTTTAATTTACTAGTAAAAATTATTTTTAATATCTGGACCTTTATTAACCAACTTCATCACTATATTAACCAACTTTTTACATTTCATTAACCAACTTTGATTTACTATTAAAAGTCACTGTTCACAGACACTTATCACGTTATTATTCATGTACGGTTTTACTGTTCACGACACTGTTCACAATATTTGTAAACAGTGCATACGGTGTAGTGTAAAAAAGGGTGTAAAGATAACATTCCTGTTTTCTTTAACATGTGCAGGTGGATGTATATAGATTTATGTCTTTGTTTTGAAAAATGTAATTACAATGGGATAGTAGCTATGGGTGTAGCAGAAAAATTGGAGAGAGATGGTTAAATGTTGTAGCACCTGCATAACTGAGTTAATTTCTTTTTTTCACCAAATGGAGTAAGAAACAACATATATTTTTAAACTTGTCAATTAAGTTTTGTAAAAAATGAAAAACAAACAAAATTAAATATTAAAATAAGAAAATATAATAAATAAAATAATAAATAAAAAAATTAACTATAATAAAATGAATAATCTAAAATAAAAATTGATTAATTAAAATAATTATTAATTAAAAATTGAAATAAAACGATAAAAAATGGATAAATGGGCCGGTATCGAAGTGCTCGAAAAAATAAAACAAATACACCAAAATGATCAGCGTGAAATATATGTATTGGAAAAATACAACGTTTGGACAAATTTCGAAATAAATTTTACCCAATTAAAAGGCTTAAGCTGTCTAAAAATGCGACCGAAAAGTAGTCAAAAAATTAAAATGAGCACGCCAGGTTAAACTACGCGAAACATAGATTAAAATATTTGACATTTGCAAACTCGATTTTAAAATTATTCCGCCACTGATTTTACGCACTGTTGACTTTTGTTTGACCGATTAGGGTGTAATTCCAACAAGTTCATTCTAGCTGATAAATTGGGTATTATGCGAGATGAAAGACATGATATGCTATGAAGACGATGCAAAAAGATGTGGGATCTTAGAGTCAAAAATTAGGGTATGACATGTAGCTGTCAAACCTGCATAGAATCATGTATGTCAATCATGGCACGCTAAGTAGCCGCCATCCAATCCCAGTTGTAGTTGCAGATCTCCCTCTGAAATGGGTCAAACCCCTGGAGCCTGCAACTCTAGAACCAGAAGCCTCTCTTGCTCCTGAACCTGTACCTGCACCATCACCAGAAGTCTGCCCTCCTCTCATGCTCTTGGGCCTGCAAAACTTATCCACATAATTTGTCATCAATTGCAGCCTGAATGGTAACCTGACGACGTGAGGGTAACTTCACCCTCTAATGCACACATAAAGCCATAATCAAGCATGGGAAAACCAAAGGGCTATTAGCTCGCGCCTCTGGTTTGATACCGCTTTCTACCACTGCATGTATCTCATCAGTAATAATCCGAGCCACATCAATCTGCGTATTAATCATGATGTTGTGGATCAAGTGGGCAACTGGAATATGCACAATGGAGGTATGCATCCTTGGCTTAATGTTTGTTAAGACCAAGAGTAGCATCAGCTGTGCTAGAGGACGTATATTCTCACTGTGATATCTCTTTGGAACCCCATATGGGTCCAGTTCCACCGACTTACCTTGCCTTAACAAGGCACCAGAAATCTCCTCAATATCTCTATTCAACCCTCAAAGTCTTATAATACTCATCCAATTCATCCTCCCCAAAGGTAAGAGGTCTATCCAACACATGGTTAACAGTGTTTCTATCAAACTTCACCTCTCTTCCGCAAACTTGTGTGCTATCAAACTTTACCTCTCTTCCGCAAACTTGTGTAGTCCAAGAAAAAACCTCATTATCGTCCGGAAGGTCATTAGCGTAGAACACCCTCACAAGTTCCACTTTATAACTATCACATCGGAGTAATTATTTTGTCCCACTTTTTCTCGTGAAGAATCGTGGCTACCGCCTGGTAGGAGCCTTGGGGGTTACTATTAAACACATTCTCAGGAAAGATGCTCATTCTCTCTAGAGCAACATATCTAGCAACTTATTTTGCCGATTTGAACCATTTGGTGTCATATGAGATTGGTTGCGGACGAAAGGAGCTTCTGCCCTTTCTTTTATTGGAAGAGTTGTTCTTGGAGGTGCCATCTGCATAACACCAAACATAACCAGCAAAAAACATATGACACATTAGTTACAAAGCAAGGCGCGAAGGACCAGAACAAGAAATCATAGCACATTTCAAAAATTAAAATTGTTGTCATGTTCGCCTTGGGTTCGCCCAGCAAGAACCCAGCGAACACTCGCTCCAAGTTCGCCCAGCGAACTCAAGGCGAACCTTGTGAATTTGAAAAATTCCAGGTTCTTCCTATTCAATCTCAACACAACAACAATATAATTCCTACCATTCAATCAATGTTATCCAGTTTTAAAATGAGTATCAAGTAAACAACAACAACCAAGCCACATTGTTCATGCAAATATTCAAAGTTCTTAAAATAATTCAAACCAATTTCAACCTAACCTAAGCAAGAACATCTCAAACTCTCAAAAATTCTTACGTCTCAGTACCCAAACAAGTATAGCAATGCAAACCAATAAAAATTACACATGTTTAACAGATTTACAGAGCCAAGAAGAAATTTTCCAAAATTTATCACATAACCCTAATTACATGCTTCTAAAAAGAACAATGAGTAAATAACAGACATCAAACCTGTAATGAAGTGGATAGAGAGAATGGAGATTGAAATTAAAACTTGGGAAAATTTTCTTCACTTGTAAAGGTACGGGTGAGAGAGACAAGAGAATGTGTGTTGTGTGTTTGTAAAGTGATAGAGACACAAGGGAAGGGAAAGGCAAAAGGGGGAGTGGGGAAAGGTTTGCCCCACAAAATAAACCAAAAAGGCATTAGTCGCATGAATTCTGGCCCACCAAATAAAATAACTTAAGTGATGTGGCAGAAAAAGTGATATTTTGTTATGTCTCGCTCAGTTCACACAGCGAACTTCTAGCGAGCATTCACCCCAAATTCACCCACCGAACTCAAGGCGAATGAGACAGATTTTTCAAAAAAATTATTTTCTTCTCACTTTACCATAAAACTTCCTATACTAATTTAACATTACAAAAGCATTAAAGATAAAAGGGTACTTACAATGTTGGGGTGCCTCCCAGCTAGCACTTTGTTTAACGTCGTTTGAGCTCGACAGTCCGATGGTTGAAACCTCGAAACTAAAAGCACTTGAATTAGCTTTCGGATGAAACCACTAACATAAAAGGTCCTTAATCATTGTCATAACCAGTTTTTGGTTCACTTTTCCTTAAGAAAGAAAAATCCCAACATGTTTTCATCATAGCCTCTTTGGCTTCTTCATCCTTCTTTTTGAACACCGCTTCAATATTTGCATCTTCGTCCTTCTTTTTCATCGATGCAACTCTTGCGTCTTCATCTTTTTTTTTCCTCATCGTAACTCTAGCATCTTCCTTTCTCACATGATCATCATCCTCCAATTGATTTGAATACACTACACTTTTGAAAAGTGTAAAACACACTTCTTCATCATTAGTCCTCACCTTCATTATACCTTAATCAACATCAATATCCTAGCGGTCTTCATGAAGGGTCTTCCAAGGATTATTGGTGTATCATCATCTTCTTCCACGTCCATGACTACGAAATCAACCGGAAATAAAAATTTGTCAACTTTCAATAACATGTCTTTAACAACACCATGAGGACGAGTCCTTGACTTGGACGCTAGTTGCAAAGTCATGTTGGTTGATTTCATCTCTATGGTCTCGAGTCTTTTGACCACAGATAAATGAATCAAATTAATAATAGCACCCATATCGACCAAAGCCTAACATTTGAAATCACTACCTATAGTTATAGGTATAGTTGTTCTTCCTGGATTTCCTTCCTTCTGCGAAAGAGTGCTTTGGACGATAGCACTACAGTTTGCATTGAGCTTAATGGTTTCTTTATCTATATACCTCTTCTTCTTTGTAAGTATTTCCTTCATGAATTTTGCATACTTTGGCATTTTCTCTAGAGCCTCAGAAAATGGAATGGATATTTGCAACCGGCTAAATATGTCCAAGAATCTAGCATAATGCTTCTCATTGTCTTTTTTCATAGGAACATTTGGATATGACAAATTTTTTCATTAGAACTTCACTCTCATGCTCCTTTCCTTTCTTACTTTTTTTCTTATTCTCCTCCTTCAACTTCTTTTCTACATCCTCCTTTTCAACTAACTCGTTATCATTCTTTTTTTCAACTTCTTCCACAATTTCATCCTCGTTTTCAACTTCAACATTTTTCTCCTTAACATTTTTATCAACTCCCACACCAATTATTCTCCCACTCCTAGTAAAGATGGCTTTGCAAGATTCCTTCGGATTCAATTGAGTATTATCCAAAAAGGTTTCTTTATGTTGGTCGGCTAGTTGCTTGGACAATTGTCCAACTTGAGTTTCAAGGTTCTGAATTTCGACATCCGTACTCTTTTGAGTGGAGATAGACATTTGCATGAATTGGTTAAAAGTTTCCTCAATCTTTGAGCTTCCGCCTTGGTTTTGTTGCGGTTGGTTGTAACTTTGAAAAGGTTGACGGTTAATAGATCCCGGTTCTTGCCTCCATCCTTGTTGGTAACTTTGGCTATTACCTCTCAGTTGGTAGCCTTGGTTATTGCTTTGATACGGTGATCTTGGTTGATAGCCTTGATTTTGGTTTCCCACATAGTTGGCTTCTTCAAAGACCGGTGGACAATAGCTGGTAGGATAATCACCTTTGTAAAGTTCACAACTTGCTACATGTTGATTTTTGGTGGGAACTTCTTGCATCTCTATGATTTATTGTGGAAGCTTTGACATTTTCTTTGTCAACAGCTCCAGTTGTACCGAGAGTAATTTATTTTGAGCAAGAATAGCATCTCTCGTTCCCAACTCAATAATTCCCGGCTCTCTTTGCGAAGTACCACGGTTGTGTTGACCTTGATGATCATTTAGTGCCATCCTATCAATGATGGACACTATATCTTCTACGATTTTTTACATTAGAGAATCACCAGCCGTAGCATCCAAAAGAGTTTTATGAATGGGTTGAAGTATGTTGCGGAATATGTGCACTTGAGTCAAGTCATCAAAGATTTGAATATCTTCCATGCTTCGTTGAGAGATTCGCTTCCTCCTCGCGCAAATACCGAAATCGCCATCTTGGCCTGCATAAGCCGATTGTGAGGGAATAATCGTTCAAGAAACTTCTCATCCAATACGTTCCAATTCATCATCACAAGAGTATATTGGTCAAGATACCATTCCTTCACCTTCCCAATTAAAGAATGTGGGAATTATCTTTTGAACAAAGGTTCCCCTTCGACTTCTGGAGCTCCAGTTGCACCCGTTATCTCGTAAAACTTTGTGAGACGTGTAAACAGATCCTCATGGTCCATCCCCGCAAATGGATTTGCATATAAAAGAGCTAAGATTCATGTCTTCATCTCAGAATGCCTTATGTTGTTGGCATTACGTGCAAACTGAGCATTGTGTCTTGGACTGTTAACACATGAGGTTGAAGCAGTGGGTGGTGGTGGTGGATCTTCCATGTTTGGCGTAACAATGGGTGTAGATGAAGAAGTTTATCCGCACCCTTGTCTTTCCTTGGTAAGTTGCCTTCTCCGCCTAGTTCTGCTATTGAGCTTCCGCACAGTTCTTTCAATCTGAGGATCGAAAGGAAGTTGGTCCGTAGGTACACTCCCTTGCATAAACAAAATTTGCACACTTAACCAAACAAATTAAACAACACAAGAAAAATAAACAGAGGTAAGAGATCACAATACAAAGATCTTAAAATCAATAAATTATTACAATGCTTGCAATATCAACAACAATCCCTGGCAACTGCGCCATTTTGTTCGAACTATGAATCATAGGGGGTTTTGTTATCATCTCCACAAGGATTGTTCTGATATCAGATGCTTGACGTTCAATAGTTTACCATTTCAAGAAAAAGGCTTTTCAAAGTTTGTTTCATAAATTGTCACGATTTTAGCAGCAAAGCTTTTAAATTCTAAAGTGTTTGATTAACAAAATATATCAAAAGTAGTTTTTATCTACCCTAACTTATACGTATTCTCTTAATCTTGCATGTGAAGTTGGATCCGATTAATATCATTGCATATTCTCTCAATACCGTCTATCTCTAGAGCAGTGTCGTGAGAAATACCGTATTCATCGCTACACGATCTCTCCATATAACAACAAATATAGTAAGCTTTAAGTCTAATACAAAGCAAATATCAACCATAGAATGATCTCTCCAATCTATAAATTGATAGATGAATATTTTAGGTCAAGTTCCATAAAATCTATGTCTAGAGTTTTACAAAACAAGAATGGATCATTAAGAAAAAAAATATTCATCATATATTAATCATCACTTGTTCACATACAAGGCCAATAAAAAAATACATAAAGATAAGGTAGACTACCTCTACCTTTGATACAAAGGATATTAGCTACCCATAACCATGGTAGCTTGCTTTACAAGTCTTGAGAGAAGATGAATGAATATCCACGTCGAAGAATCGAACTCGGATGCGAATCCAGCTTCTATTTGTAAAATATCACTCTTTGGTGAAGAAATGCTGAAAAGTGAGGTTTCTATGTGAAAATGGGGTTATTATCCCCAAAATATGTGAAAAGTACTTATACAGTCAAAATAAATTTTGCCAAGTTTACCCAGCGAACATCACTTTATGGCACCTGAGGTGCCTCTAAATAGTTAAATCGTCCCTGAGGAAATCACAAAGTTCGTTGTGCAAACACTTCTTCGCCCAGTGAGCTTCTTCACTACAAGTTCGCACAACGAACTTATGGTCCTTTAGATAGTTCCCCAAATCTGGGATGGTTCGCTAGGGCTTCTCCTTTGCTCGTATAACATTCAAAACTTCCATGATTTGCCCCATTCCTCCTCAGAGCTCACTCAATTCATTGTTGACTCTGTCCATCTCGCAGTATTGTTCAGACATCCTTTGTCGAGTTTGGCTCGGGTGACGATTCAAAGAAGATTCTGACGGGAAAACGGTGACATAAGACGAGGACAGAGAGGAAATGGACATGCTATGACATGATGCAATTAAGATGCTAATGCAAGCCAAGTGGTTTCAAGGAACTCAAAGGCAAGTTGCAAACTTTTGGAAAATTGAAAAGTTTTGTTTTAAAGATCCAAGCTCCAATATTTTGAAAAGGGAACAAACATTTGAGTTCCTCGAGACCAAAGGGCTAAGAATGCTTGAATGTAGAGATGCATAAAGCATACAAGCACACACATATGGCAAACACACATGTACACGCAACAAAACATACGAATCCTAGGTTTTGGGTCTCATAAATGGAGCCGTGGTCTACCCATCCCAATAGGTATGTACTACTGGTTTTCAGCTGTTGAACAGGGTTCTAATAAGTTCCCAGAGTCGACAACCCATCTTTCGGATTTTTTCAACTTCCCAATTGCTCGGTGATCAATAAAATTCTCGAGAGAATCTCGTCTGAGTGTAGTATCGCGTAGCAACCACTTGGGATTGCTCCTTCACAGTCATCGCACTACATCCTAAATGGGCCAAGTGGGGTAAAAGGGTAACTAAAGGTCATCAGTATCTCTGGCTCCTAGGTCGAAAGTAGTAACGCATTCACGATTGCTCGTTCAACATATACCACTTCCGAGAGGGCCTCAACTGAGTGTGGACTTCAAGTTTCCTCCTTTGGGATTTCTCCCTCGAAGTTCCCTTGACTATGTCCACGGTTCCTAAACATATGTGTTCTCTCAAGCCCGGGTTAGGACTTATCTCACTCATTGATATCATGTCAACCCAAACCAAACAGGAAAATATCAAACATAGAACAGATATACAATCATATAAGCAGATATGACATACAGGAAATCATACAAGTAGATAAGCAAACATGAATAACATAAAACGAGATAGGCTTAACCCTCTTAGGAAAAGGACCAGCAATAGGTCTAACATCCCCAGTGAAGTCGCCATTTCTGTTGTGGTGAAAATCGGATAACAAATTATTAATTAATTTGCATCATTTTCTTTTAAAACCGACTTTGATTTATCCAAAGGAAAGGTTCAAGATCGTTAGAAAAACCTAAAGGGGGAAGATCTAAGGTTTGGGGGTTGGTTACGCCTAGGGAAGGTATTAGCACCCTAAACGTCCGTAGTAATCTACGGGAACCTCTTGTTTTACTTATTATTTCTTACTCGCTTGCTAAGGGTTATATACTAAAGGTTGAAACCCTAGGGGTTAGTATCTAAGTATACTCGATAAGGCATCGCACCTTACGCCTACGTATCCTCAGGGATAAAATCAGAGTATGCGTAGTTCTACTCTACTGAATTATTGACTATGGCCAATATTCAGAGGGGAAATGAGTACAAGCTCATTGTAGAGTTTAAGAACTCTCTAAGTCTAGTTGTAATGGACCTATGTTATGTTTTAGTTAGTAGGGGAAGTGATAAATTCATTAGGATGAATATCACTAAGAGTTTAAGAACTCTCTCCTAAGGCTAGTTATGATTTCTATGGCTCTGATGAGGCCAAGAAATAAAGTTTTCTCCTAAGAGGTTACTTAGGTTAAGTTAGGGGTCTAAGGCTTATGAGTCAACAATAATCACCTTCCTTTGGAATGGGGGGAAAGATAACAGTTATAAGCTACTAACAAGATAACAAGTTAATAATGCAAATATGGTGATGCAACAATACATGAATAGGATGAGATAAGATACAATCATGATATCAATGCAAAGTGAGAATTAAACATGTTAGACAATGATTAAATATGAGATGAAATAAAATAGAAAAAGTCTCGTCTTAATCATGATTTAATTGAGAAATCGATAATCAATGATTCTTGACCTTCATCGACTAAAATAGAATCGGAACGAAAATAAAACTAGTCTCGTCTAAATCAGGATTTAATCGATAAATCGATAATCTTGAATTTTGACTTTCATCGACCAACATAAATAAATAAAAAAGTAGCATCACCTTTATCAAGACTTTTAGGTGATTTAAAATAAATCATCAAGGTCAAGATTTTTGTATGTCATTGGCCTAAATAAAGAAATGACAATAAAAGGTTGATCTCGTCTTAATCCAGATTTAAATCGGTAAATCGATAATCTTGACATTTGACTTTCATCGACCAAAATAGGATCGGAGTAAAAATCAAGCTAGTCTCGTCAAAATCAAGATTTAATCGACAAATCGATAATCTTGGATTTTGACTTTCATCGACCAAAATAGAATAAAATCAAGTTGGTCCCGTTTAAATCAAGATTTAATCGATAAATCAATAATCTTAGATTTTTACTTTCATCGACCAAAATAAAATAAAGTCAAGTTGGTCTCGTTTAAATCAAGATTTAATCGATAAATAAAATAATCTTAGATTTTTACTTTCATCGACCAAAATAAAATAAAATCAAGTTGGTCTCGTTTACATCAAGATTTAATCGATAAATCGAATAATCTTAGATTTTTACTTTCATCGACCAAAATAAAATAAAATCAAGTTGGTCTCGTTTAAATCAATATTTAATCGATAAATCGATAATCTTAGATTTCTAACTTTCATCGACCAAGATAAAATCGAAAAGAAAATAAAATTGATCTCGTTTAAATCAAGATCTAATCGACGAATCGATAATTTTAAGATTTTTAAACTTTCATCGACCATAATAGAATCGGAAAGTGACCTCCTACAAATCTAGACTTTAGTGATTTTGAAATAATCAACAAAGTCGAAATTTATATGATATCATTGGCCAACATAATTAAAGATTAAGACAAAATAGTCATGAAAATAAAGTCAGAACAAAATAAACTTGTAAAATATTTAAAAGTCTATTGTTAAAAAAAAGGCTAACTTACTTAAAAAAAACAAACTAAAGAAGATATTAAAAAAAATATGGAAAAAAAGGAGGGGGGGGGGGGGGGGGGGGCGGCGGGTCAGGATTAGCGGTAAGAATAGATGAGTATCATTGGGCTTGGGAGCCCATCAATTCATAACCCACAGGCGGTGTAAAAGCAATTGTACGGTGTTCACAAAGAAACCAAATAAGGGCTCAAAGGCCCATTAGCAAACACACGGAGGGTTTGAAACGGAAGATAGAAAAAACAAAACTTGACAAGCATTGGCAGTAAAATCTAAATACGATCAAACCTCAACATGGTCATCATAAAAGAAAAAAAAAGTACGATTTGGGTCAGACATCCACCGATCGAGAAGAAGGTGAAACCGAAACAAGTAATATGAAGCCACTTGTCACTACCGACCTTCTACCCATCTCGCTCAATCATAATCGTTCCATGGCTGGTTCGCCGTTTGACGGTTATTTTCGAAGATTCTTTGGTTTTGATCCAGGTTTACTTTCGTCCCAAACTCTCATTTCCTCTCTCTGGTTCTGGGATTTTGATTGATTTAGGTTCTAAAAGAGGGTTGTGAAGATTGAGTTTTGGGGAAGATGAACATCATTGGTGTTTTGTCGGTTTGTAAAGAAGAAATTTTGACTGGGAAAGGGTTTGTGTATTTGTTTTTGGGTTTTAGTTTCTCTTCGTCTCAATCTCTCTCCACTTCCGTGATTGTTGAGTGTTTATGGGATTTGATTTAGTGGATTTGGGATTGAAGATATGAAGTTTTTTTGAAGGAGGTTTGCGAATGGGTTGGAGGAAGAGAGACAGTTTTTGATTGATGGTAGCTGTTAAAGATTGAAGATGAAGGGGTATTTCTTGTGTTTTGCAGAAGAAGGAGAGTTGGGTTTGTGATAATGGAGAGCGGAAGAAGGTTCACGGATGGACGGGGATGAGAAGGACAGTGAGAAGCTTTGAAGTTGTGGTGGTAAGTTTGTGAATCGTGTGCCGAGGTTGTCGCAAGGAAATGATTGAGGTTAAAATTGGTGCTTAAACGTGAATGGTGTTTGGTTGTGTTGGTCCCTCTGAATCCGAGGCAGAGATGGTGGTGTTTATTAACTTGTGGTCGTAAGCGGGGGCAACGTAAAAGTGGGCTTTATGAGATGGTGAGGCTAGTAGCCGCAACTGTCGATGAAGAGAGGTATGTTATTTCTTTTGCTGGTTGGAAATTTTTCGAAGCCCCCTCCTCCCTTCTTGGTTTCCTTTTTCTGCTATTTAACCTCTTTGAAAAAACAGAACAAGTTCTTAAACTTATTTTGAAATTTTTGATCGTTGTGGCTTGTCATTTTCAGGCTGCAGAGGGTGGATGATGAATAGGGTAATGCTTAGAACCACTTTTAGGAACCAAGCCGTTGGAGGCTGAAACGGGAAAGGTCTTGGAGGAATCAAAACAAGCTAACGCGCCAACGATAATGAAACGGTCTTGATGAGTTGGAATGGCAAATTGTGTTTGAATTTCATTCCTCTTCTCTCTGAAATGCGAAAACACGACAAAGGAAAAGGGGATGCTTTGGTTGTTTTGATTCTTTGTAAGCCACGCGACATCCTTCCATTGGCTGAAGGGTAGAGTTGAAAAGTCAAAGCATTTTGCACACCTCCTATTGGTCCTCAACAAACGAGCTTATTCCAATATAGTTTATAACATGAATTTTGGTAATGATTTTTGTAACAATTGTAACATGAAGTTTTGTAACGTGGGCCTTTGGTGATGGGCTTGTGAGCAAATTTCAAGGATTGGTCTTCTTGTATGCCCCATGCCATGTTCTCATTGGTTGATGAAAGAGTTGAAAAGTCAAACACGACCAAGCTTGATTCTTATTGGTCAAGTGGCAATCCAAAATTGCAGCCTAAACTTTGGTCACGGTGGTCTTATGGACACATGTTGGTAATGTTCTCTTAATTGAATTAATAATATGGTTGTTAAAAAACAAATAACAAACTACTTAATATTCTAGATTAAGAATTGGTTAGAAAAAAAATTAAATGAATAATTAACTTAATTAATTAAAAATTAACTTAAATTAAGATTAATTTAAATTAATAAAATAAAACAACTTAAATATAAATAAAATAAAATGGGCCATATTTGAAATTAACCTAATCATAAAAAAACAAATAAAAAGCTAAGATAATTATTAAATTAAAATATGGAGAAAGATAACGGAACAACAATTAGCAGAAAAATGAGGGTAAAATTTGGGGTGCAACAGTTGCCCCTATTTAAATATCTTCACCTGATGACATGAGAGATGAAGATCCTCATGTAATCAATAGTGAAAGATATTTAAATACAGATAACCAAAAATTTTGCCCTCAGATGCACAGACATGCAATGCAACAAACATGATGCCAAGAAGATGCAAGAAAATGCAGACACAACGAGGCACCAAGGGGCAAACAGGAAGCAAAAAGATCACAAAGCTTCACTGGGGAAGGATGAAAGCTTGTATCCATGAGAAACACCTCACTAGGGATAAAAGCTAACCAACAAAAGAGACCCACCGGGGAGACTCCAAAGAAACACTAGGGAAAAGACCACAGACAATCTCCACTGGGGAAAGAAAATCCGGGGAGATAGATTAATGGGGACACAACAAACCCACACTCTTCCTGGGCACGAAACCAGAAAGAAAAACCTGATCGCTAGGGATCAGTCAAAAGGACAGACAACCAAGCTAAGACTTCCTGGGGATCTTATACTAAAGATTTCAAAATGGGATCTTCAAGAAAATCCAGGAAGACAGAGATAATCCTTGCACACCAGATAAGAGTCTTAAGGTTGAAGAAAATTGTTCCAAGAAGCTTAGCTTAAAGCAAGTTTTCAAAAATCGACGGTAAGGGTTCAATGTCTGACACGATTCGAACAAGAATGGTTTTAAAACGAGAAGACAGTGCTTGGCACGATTCAAACAATGTCCAAGTTCAATTTTGACACGATTCAAACGAGAACAAGTTTTAAAACAAGCAGATAATGTTTGACATGATTCAAACAAAGTCCAAGTTCAAGTTTGACTCGATTCAAATGAGAACGGTTTTAAAACAAGCAGACAATGTTTGACATGATTCAAACAAAGTCCAAGTTCAAGTTTAACATGATTCAAACGAGAACGGTTTTAAAACAAGCAGACAATGTTTGACATGATTCAAACAAAGGCCAAGTTCAAGTTTGACACGATTCAAACGAGAACGGTTTTAAAACAAGAGGCAGTGTCTGACACAATTCGAACAAAGACTCTGTTCATGTCCTGACACGATTCGAACAAGAATGATTTTAAAATAAGAAGACGATGCTTGACACGATTCAAACAAAGTCCAAGTTCAAGTCTGACACGATTCAAACAAGAATGGTTTTAAAACAAGAAGATGATACTTGACACGATTCAAACAAAGTCCAAGTTCAAGTCTGACACGATTCAAACAAGAACGGTCTTACAAAAAAATCTTTAATGTTAAACTTCTCGGGGAACAGTAAAAGGTTTAAAGATTCCCAAATCTGGCGCGCAAAGGTTAAGACCGAACAAGCACGACACAAAGCCAACCGGGAATGTCTTTACTTCACTGGGGAAATAAAGACAGACACCAACATAAGACCACAAGCAAAACAAAGCAGAAGGATGCAAAGATGCTAGGGTATGATGCATATGCTTAGCTATATGCTAGAAATGACGCGAACGACGCAAAACAGGAAAGAAGAAAGGATAACACAAGTCAACACCCTGAAACCCAAACATCCAGGATAACCGGGAAATCTTCTTTTCTCTGGAGATGGTAGATCCATGCCAAAAATACAATACTGCTAGTTCTTCTTGTATAAACTTGATTCCAAAATGTCTTGATATTAGAGGAAAAGTTAGTTTATCTTTGTGTTTCTTAAAACTTCCGCTTCCAAGAATCAGATGAAAATGACGAAGTTATTGTATTCAAAGACCAATAACAATTTTAGTGACTAAGAATTCTGTCGTCTAACAACTGACTTCTCTGGGGACTCCTGCATAAAGAGCTGGGGTTTAAATGGGAACATGGTTAATGAGTCAAGAATAGACTTTGGTACTCAAATAAGAGTTGGTTGAGATAACACATAATCTGCTTCATGAAGGAAAACCGGTAGGAGCCAGAAAGGTAACCTCATTGGAAGTAGCACCAAAAGATGGGTTCCAATAAAGGTATTTAGAATGATTGATCATCAAGGCTAAACACGACTAGATGACATTCTAGAAAGGATCCGCAATGAAGTATGAACCGAAAAACGGTCTTCACTGGGAAAAGACATCCAAAGTGATAGAACAACAGGTTCAAGTATGACCGGTTGGCACTTTGGCAAAAGAAGAACCTTATTGGAGATTGAACCAAGAAATGGGCCCCAATAAAGTATCTAGGATGATTGATCATCAAGTCTAACATGACTAAATGACGTCCTAGAAACACCTCTAAAGTGATGGAACAACAGGTTCAAGTATGACCGGTTGGCTCTTTAGAAGTAACCTTGTTGGAGATAGAACCAAAAAAATAGGCTCCAACAAAGTATCTAGAATGATTGATCATCAAGGCTAAACACGACTAGATGACATTCTAGAAAGAATCTGCAATGAAGGTTGAACCTAAAAACGGTCTCCACTGGGAAAGGATCCAAAGTGATGGAACAATAGGTTCAAGTATGACCAGTTGGCACTTTAGAAAAAGAAACCTTATCGGAGATAGAACCAAGAAATGGGCCCCAATAAAGGTATAGAATCTGATAGGTTAGTACCGGGGTTGCATAACTGAAGATAAAGCTTCCTGAGGAATACCCATTATGGTTACCGAAAAGACTGAATAGTACCAGAGATAGATAAGCTTCTTAAGAGATTGCCAAGCTTCTTCAAGAGATTGCTGCTTCAAAGATATGTTGATATCACAATAATGTTGGAGAAATAATGATGCCTTCAATGAGGATCTGTGAGAGATGCTTCTTTTGAGAAACGTTGCAAAATAAATGCACGTTCAAAGATAGGTTAAAAAAAACCACGTCTGCCAGGGACCAAAGTTCAATCTAGGAACAAGCTAGAAAGAAACGGTCAAACAAGACTCCAATTGAGGAATGAGCTCAAATGGGAACTTATCTTATCCACATGTGGAAAAGATAACTGAACCAACCATCATCCACGAAAATCAAACTCTGTGGGGAATTCAGAAAATGATGGGCACTTTATGCCTAGGGCTGACTTTCTATTGGAGTGAATAGACAAACCCAGTCACTTGGGGAGATAACCGCCAAAGTGAACAAAGACAGGAAAATCAGAAACATGTAGCAAAAATGATAATATGCTATGCATATGAGTGCTTATGCCATGCTTACGCTCATGCTGACAAAACAGACAAAAGGAAACGAGACTGGAGATGAAATAAACATCTTGACAAGGATACCCAGCCGACCTCATCAGATTGGACCATTACTAGGGATGAATAAGTAGGATCAGCAGATCTACTTCATTGGAAAAAGAGTATTCCACCTGAGGTATAACATCATGACTTCACTAGGATTGCCATCATGAGTTTGATTTCCTTATTGGAGAGAAGAGATCCATTGGGAAGTGCCAAGATTAGCTGAAGAGACAACTTACTGGGAGCTGGAAGAGACGCCACAAAAGCTGAGTAATTCTGCATAACTCATCTGCCACAGGGTACATGATCTGTTAGAAGAATACATCAAGAGGATTTTACAGAAGAATTGGCATACAAGGTGTTTCAATATCTTCAAACTCTTGGAGAGATTCATGAATTTCAGTCTGACTGCCCCTGATTGACTGCCTTCGCGTGACGAAGTCCTTGAGCTAGTTATGTGTCTTGATCGAAACCCCAGGTTGAAGCTGAGAGATTGATTGGGCTCTGCTAGGGAAAATCATTATACAAAGCCTAAGAGGAGGCTGGATTCTACTTGGCGAAAAATCATTATACAAAGCCTAAGAGGAGGCTATCTGATAGTTTATACTCATCCCGGAGTGTACAGAGCCCAAGATTAACAGCGTCTGCACAATAAAGTCCTTGAACTTGTCCTTCGGACTGGTTGTTGACAACTGGGGAACAAACTTGCCCCTGTCAAGTTGATCTAAGAAGGAGATGCCCCAGACTAGTTATTTTTTAGAGGTTTGCAGAATCTCGACTTGACTGCTTCTGATTAACTGGTCTTGCGATGATAAGTCTCCAAGAGGATTTTACAGAAGAATTGAAATGCCAGATGCTTCAATGTCTTCAAACTCTTGAAGAGGTTTATGAGCCTTGAAATAACTGCCCCAGTTCAAACGTATTTGAAATACTCATAGTAGTAGAAATGACTAGGGAACAAAACTTGCCCCTGCTGATAGGTCATTGGAGTCCACATTTGTCATAAGATGACCTCAGGGAGACTTGCCCCAATATTCTGAACTTTGAAGAGTTCTGCCCCTTGATTTAGCAGCTCTTGAGACGCTGGATCTATGGAGGAGATGCCCCAGACTGAGCCCTTTATCAAGTCAAATTCCCTAGCCGGCTGCATTTGTTGGGATTTCCTTTAATATTGAATTGTTTTTGCAAACAAGTATCGTTCATAAAAAAAATTGGCAAAATTTAATGCAAAGTTTGAAAACAAAGCTTTGATAAAAAACGCACAGTGAAATGATTAAATAGTCAAAACAAAGGTGGGTCTAGTCATTAAGGAAGTGACCAACACACGTGAGTAACAAAGATTATTAGGAGTCAGGTTACTCAACCTTGCTGTAGTATGCTTTTCAAAACAACCTTACCTCAATTAGGTCTTTTAAGGGTCGTAATATGGTATGGTTCATGGTTTATGAAACAAAAGATAAAGGCTCACATCCTACGCTCAGTTAACTCAAGATATACGTTCAAATCTCCAAAAATAGGAAATAACTTGATTTGAAAACTGACTGGCATCTTATATGAAGCCCTCGTGTTTAAATGCATAACCGAGTTAAACTGAGAACTACCCTGCCCGCCAAGGTTGAGTTAAGGTTTTTTTTTGTATTTGTGTAAGGAAAGAAAACTCCTACTTCTAGGCTCGAAGGGGTTAATAATGTTTAGGAAGTGTGAAACAATGCCTTACATCCTCGGGGAGGTTAATTTGAAAGTATACCACAACAATTATGAACATGAGGTTTTCATCATCCTCCCCAATCTTTGTTTAAACACACAATTGAATAAAGGGAGTGAAACAAGGTAAACATCTTTTTTAAAATAACAGTAAATGAGTGAAACGAATGGATTTAATCTAAAAGATGCACAAACATTTCATTAACCTTGCCAATTTGAAAGTACAACAAAGCTTATAAGCAAATACAAATTCAAAGTGCGAAGGAAATACGATAAATTTACTGAAACAACCAAAAGATTGCAGCCTTTAGGGAATCAAATACAGAAAATCAAAGAGGAGCTCAAACACAGGCACCTAATCCCTTTTTGTCTTGATACATCCTTTACTTGTCTCGTGGTGGGTAAGGATTGTTCTTGATATTAGGCTGTGAGCCGTCGAAAGACAAAATGTTTCTCTCCACTAAGTCCTTCACAATATGCTTCAAAGCAAAACAACCTTCTAAATTGTGGCCTGGTGCACCTTCATGGAATGCACAATGAGCATTGGGATTATAAGAAGGTGGAAGCGGATCGGGAGGTGGGCCTGATGACCTTGTAGTTATTAATCCTTGTTGCACCAAAACAGGATACAATGCTGTATACGTCATAGGAATGGGAGGGATCGGAGGCCGTCCACCCTTTCTTTTGCCTGGAATATTCTGACGAGAAACTTGAGTCTGTTATGAATAAGCAGGAGCGTTGGGCGCTCGTTGATACACTAGTGGTTGAGGAACCGGATGATAACCAAAAGCTTGGTGGTCGAATGTTGGCGGGATGGCGGCCACATAAGGTTGCTGAACAGAATAACACTGTTGCTGCTGCTGACATTTCCAGAACTGACTTTTCTTCCTTTTGTTCGTCATCACCACATTGGTATCTCCTTCCCTTTTAAAGGATAACTTGGCATCATCGCTCGAACTATCAGTTCTCTTGGTCATTTTCCCACTCTTCAGACTAAGCTCTACTTTAATCCCCACAGCCACGATATCAGAAAAATTAGCAGACACGCTACTGATCATCCTTTCGTAGAATTCTGGTCTCACCGTGTCGACAAACCAATCAGTTAACTTTTTTTCAGATAAAGGTGGATCTACCTGCGAAGCCAACTCTCTCCATCTTTATGCATACTCTCTAAAAGACTCAGTATCGTTCTGAGACATACTCAGTAGTTGTCTACGATCTGGCGTGAGGTCTATGTTATATCTATAATGCTTTACAAAAGCATCAGATACATCTTGAAAACATCGGATCCTAGATTGGTCCAAAGTCAAATACCACTTTGCGGCAGCTCCTTTCAAGCTATCTTGGAGGCAGTGGATCATCAACTTATCATTCTCCATAAATGCAGCCATTCGTCGGTAATACATGGCCAAATGTGACTTAGGACAGGTCACACCTGAGTATAGGTCAAAATTGGGTAGTTTGAACTTGGGTGGAATTACCAAGCCTGAGACTAAGCACAAGTCTTTAACATTAGTATTAGATACATTGCTCCTCTCCATTGCTTCCAACTTCCTCCGCATTATCTCTACACTTTGCTCCAACCTTTCATGTCGATTATCCCCTTCTTCGGACCTATTGACATGATCATGAACCGGATGTGGATTCTGAAAAATTGGGTGCGCCTGAGCTTGCACTGTTGCTAGAGTGAAGGTATGAATAGCTTGAAAAGCCTCATAACCAAGGGAACAGCTTGTTGAGTAGAAGTGATGGTAGGAGCATGCATAAAGATAAAAGGCATGCCTAAAGCAGGGTTCACAATAGTAACGGGAGGTTCTACAGTTGTAGCAACGACTTCTGAGACTACGGCGACCTGCGTATCCACCTTTGCTCGTATAACATTCAAAACTTCCATGATCTGACCCATTCCTCCTCGGAGCTCACTCAATTCATTGTTGAATCTGTCAATCTCGCAGTATTGTTCAGACATCCTTTGTCGAGTTTGGATCGGGTGACGATTCAAAGAAGATTTTTAAGGGAAAACGGTGACATAAGACGAGGACAAAGAGGAAATGTACATGCTATGACATGATGCAAATGAGATGCTAATGCAAGCCAAGTGGTTTCAAGGAACTCAAAGGCAAGTTACAAACGTTTGGAAAATTGAAAAGTTTTGTTTTAAAGATCCAAGCTCCGATCTTTTGAAAAGGGAATAAACATTTGAGTTCCTCAAGACCAAAGGGCTAAGAATGCTTGAATGTAGAGATGCATAAAGCATACAAGCACAAACATATGGTAAACACACACGTGTCATACCCCAAATTTTGACCACTAAGATTTCCCATCATTGTGCAAATCATCATCACAATATGGATGAACCATCATGCCTCATCAAATGCCTCAAGAGTTGTTGAGCATTCACTACAATCAAAATTAGGGTTTCAAGCCCTCTCAGAGCTTTTGACAAAGGATCAATCAAGGAATGACATGATCTTTAACTTGTCTAAACCTCTCAAACATCCACAAAGGATCAAAAGGACTCTCACTTTAAGGATTAAGCACAAAGCTGCTCCCTTCTAGGTGGATCAAGCCTCAAGATCGCCAGTGTCACCAAATTAGGGTTTTGATCGACCAGGGCCTCCAGATGGAAATTTTCATCTGGGCACAAGCCAATGATCCAAAACATAACCTAATATGCTCCATGGAACCTCATGGACCCAATCATCAAGTCAATTTGACCTCAGGGGATGCATACATCAAAAATCAGGAATTAGGGTTTCTTGACCTAATTCACCCCTAAGTTGACTTTTGGGGCAAATCATGAGCCAAAACCTCAAGAGAGGGTTTGAGGGTCTCTAATAAACCAAACTGATCCATTTGGAACAATGGATTAGGCCAAGAGGTTTGAGCAACAAGTCTCAATTTCATCTGCACCACAATTAGGGTTTTAAGGGAAAAGTCAACTGTAACTTTGACTTTTGACCAAGACATGCTCCTAAACCCTAGGACATACCTCAATACACCCTATGACACCCTTGGAACATGTCCATCAAGTTTGATTTAGGTCAAGGACATAATTTCCTGAAGAATTGCACAGTTTGGAATTCATCTGATAAAAAGTCAACTGTGCACAAAAGTCAACTTTGACTTTTTGAGATTTTTCACCAAAATGGATTTTTAACCCTAAAATGATGTTTATGTATGATTTGAATCATCATTCATCAAGAAAAATCAAGAAAAGTTGGATAACTTGTAAAAGGGGTAACCATAAAAACTTAGAAAATTTTCTAAGTTAAAAATAAAGTAACAAAGGTACTAACTTTGGAGGATCATAACTCCTAAACCACAAGGCCAATTTTTTTCATCGAAAGATGTATTTGTAGCCCTCATTAGCCTCTACAAAAACTTCAACTAGACCTAAGTCCAATTCATTAAGGATTTTGAGTTATGGAGTGATCAAAATCAAGAAATCACACTCTGTTCCAACACTAGGTGAAAATTTCACTAAGTCAGATTTTGCTTCACTTTTTCCCAAATGTAGAGGGATTTTTCACTTGGAATCAAAAGAGATCAAAACCAAACTTGTTCAAACAGTTGTTGTATCATGTAAGGGCTTTCCAAAATGGTCAAGAGCATTACCAAATTCAACTTACACCATGAAATATGACATTGGCAAGTTGCCTTGCTGAAATCTGTCAAGGCAAGGCAGAATTTGCAATTTTGCTCGATTTGCCAAAATCAGCCAAATTCAAATGCTCCTATCCACTTGGACACATTTGAGGATTGAATCTAAAGGGGACAATCACTGAGCCAAGCCTCCAAAGTCCATGGAACAAGAAATAGCATGTTGAACCTAGAATGGCCAAAATAGGGACAAGACTCCAAATTTGGATTGAAGCATTCAATGGAAGCATCAAGGTGGCATGGACTGAGCCATTCTCATCTGAAATTAGTCAAGACTTATCCAAGACCAAGGGAACCAAAGCTCTGTGCCCTAACCTCTAGTCAATGGCTAGAGGAGACTTGCATTTCCATTGGACAACATTGGCCAAACCTACTTACCAGCTGCCATGCACTATTCCTTGCAAAACAAACTTGCTCTACTATAAATAGAGCTCAATTGTGATCAGTTTGAGTACACCAAAGCCATCAAACAGATGCTTTCCTCAAAATCTCTTCTTTCACTCCAATTTTGCCTTCTAAGGCAAGTCACTATCGGGTTTTGAGTTTGAGAGCTCTTCCAATCAAACCAATCACTCACACACCTCACATACATCACATATGAGCTGATCAAACACTTAGATCACTTCTGAAACACCAATTTCACAAAATCACCAGCTGGTTGCTCAAGGTTTTAACCAAGTTGCAGCTGAGGTACCACAAAGTGATCCAGCCAATTTCAATCAAGTTCAACCATTCAAACACACTCCATAGGGTGTAGGGAAGCTGTTCAGATCATCACCACTCATCTGTAACACCTCCAAATCAAAAATCACATTGCACTTGCTGTCACGGCCTAGAGGTAAGCATATACTTGGTCATCTCTCAATCTATGCATATTTCCTCGCACAATAATTTGGCCATATGTTCATAATCATGCATGGAATATTTTCCCTCAATTAATTATATTGTTTGAATCGTGTATCAAAAATCCTAGCCTTCATGCAGAAATTAGGGTTCTTGAGGTTTCTTCGTGATTTCTTGTTGTATGTTTAATTTAAATGAAATTAAGTGTTATAGACATGATCGTGAGGTTGAGACGAGCATAATGATATGTGGATTGCATGATATGATTACGTATTCAGTGAGATTGGATGGAAAACGCAAATCAGCCAAACCCAGAAAAACGCGCGTGTTCTTGCTTGTGTTCTTGGCGCCTTTTTCACAAATTCAAATATTTGAATTTTGTGATTTTGTTTAATTGATTCAAAAATTAATTTCTCTCTGAGTTTTAATGATTTTGAGTTGATTCTTTTTTTAATAATTCACAAAAATGTTAAAATATTTTATTTTATCAAAAAATCCCAAAAATATTATTTATTTCATATAATTGATATTTTTGCAAAGAATTAATATTTTAATTATTTTTGACATTTTAAATATTTTTTCTACATTGATTTTGCAACTTTTAATGCTTTCTAATTATTTTGTAGGTCAATACTTAATTTTTGAAGCATTAATCCAAGATCACAATTTGTTTTTCACATGTTAAACAATTTTGATCATTTTAATTGAATTTTTATTCAATTAAATACATTTTTGAAAACAAATTAGGGTTTTTGGATTAATTCAACCCTCATAAATCATTTTCAAAACACTTTGGGCCTCTAATAGAGTGTAAGACCCAATCCTTTCTTGACCAAAACATTTTGGGCCTCAGTGCATTGTATAAGTCCCGATACCGTCAAAAACAAACGGCGCGATCGTCGCCTTTTCAAAGTAACCCTGGGCCTACCCTCGAGTAGTAAGACCCATTTCTTTTCTTTAAAACTCTACGGGCCTCTAATAGAGTGTAAGACCCAATCCCCTTTTAACCAAAACCTTTTTTGGGCCTCACTTATTGTATAAGTCCCTATGCGTTAAAAGAAAATCTCGGCACGATCGCCTTTTCAAAATAGAACCATCTGGGCCTACCCTTGTGTTATAAGCCCCACTCTTTTTCTTTAAAACTCTTTGGGCCTCTTGAGAGAGTGTAAGACCCATCCCTTTGTACAGAAAACCTTTTTGGGCCTCAGTCACTTGTATAAGTCCCTCTGTACAAATTCAAACAGTGCGCTCACTAATAAAACCCTGGGCCTCTCCTTGAGCTGTAAGCCCCAAACCTTTCTTTTTCAAAGCACTTTCTCCTTTGATTTTGAATATACTGTTGTTTTCAATCTTTCTTTGTTGAACAACTAACCAAACAACATGGAAGCTCTACAACCGAGTAAGTGTTTATACGTTTTCATCTACCGCTTTCATATACATATAATTGTATTGTGGGGCTATTTCACTGTAAGTCTTCTTTCATAAACTCATATCAACTGTGTAATAATAGTATAGATATTTCGAGTTTCCCCGGCAACTACGTCTAGAACTAGGTGACGCCGTTTCGTTTATTCATAGAAATAGATGACTAGATCCCCAATAGGACCACCAGATACAGTCTTCTCTTCGGCTGTCCTCATTAAGAATTGTCAAGAAACTCTACTCCCCAAAGATGAATGTCTTCTCCGTGAATGGCATCTTTGAGTTTCTTCCAAATTCTCGAACTTTCCTGACTTGATCTATTCCTTGTGAATAGCTTGCCTTGAATTTCTCGAGGTTTGGGGACCCATGGGCTTCTTAAAAGCATCGACCTCCTCTTGGGCATCGTACAAGGACCCACAAGCTTCCTAAAAGCAACCCAGCCTCCTCTTGGGCTTAGTACAAGGACCCTACGGCTTCTTAGAAGTATTCATCGCCTCCTCTTAGGCTTCGTATAATGATCTCTTCCTCCGGGAATGATAGCCTCTTCTTGGGCTTAGTACAAGGACCCGTCGGCTTCTTAAAAGATTCCAGCCTCCTCTTGGGCTTCGTACAAATTATCCCGACGACCTCCTAGAGGTATAGGAACAGAACTTAGTCATTTGCATAGAACAGTCCTTTCATAGAGTCTACTACTGTTTCTCAACGCATAGTACAAAAGATGAAACTCTAGACTTGGACAGTCTAATCTCCTTGAGTCTCAAAGACATTCTCAAGCACCCTTCAAAAAATAGGAAGGAAACCCGTAGACTCGGACAGTCTCAATACCCTTCGAATTTCCCGCTTCTTTAAAATACAGGAATAACCCGGATCCTTGAATCAAATCCCTGAGTACAGTGTTGCTTATATAAGAACTGATTTTCTCTTTCAAAATCAGTATATCGGACCTGTCACTCAACTGAAACAGTCATCTTAGCCTCCTCTTGGGCTTGGTACAATGATTCTCCCCAGCGGAGTCAAACAACGTTTAGCCTCCCTCTCGGGCTTTGTACGAGACACATAAGAGACTCCCTCGTTGAGTCAATCACCCTTTTCGCCTCCATCTCGGGCTTTATACGAGATACAAAAAAGGTTCTTATTGAGCCAAACAAGCAACAGCCTCCGCCTCAGGCTTCGTACGAGATACAAAAAAAAGAAACTCTCTTGTTGAGTCCAATAGCCTCCATCTCGGGCTTTATACGAGATACCAAAAGATTCCCTCGTTGAGTCAAAACCTTTTAGCCTCCTCTTAGGCTTTGTATAAGAAAATCACTGGTTAATCCAATTAACCTTTTAGCCTCAAAATTGTGCCTCATTCACAGTAAACAAACATCAAACAACTCCCTTCATCTAATCGCTGTAAGCGACAAGCCTCTGGATCATATACATCCATGCCACTGTCCCTCTTTTAGCATGAGAAATTCCTAAGGAAAGATAGCATTGCTCTACACTGAGTTAAAGTCTTCCCCTTCAGGTTAAAACCCCCTATAAAGGAAATTATGGCATTGCTAGGATCCGCGTATCCCGGTTAAAGTAATTCTTCTTTATAAATAGTTGTGACATACAACTCTCTCTTTAGAGATGACAAATTCTCTCTAAAGTCAACACCTTTAGCTTCACATCTTGGGCTTTGAACAAGATACAAATCACCTTCAGCTTCACATCTTGGGCTTTGAACAAGATACAAACTACCTTTCGCTTCACGTCTTGGGCTTTGAACAAGACACCAAAAACACCCATTTCCTCCCATAGAATAGGAGGAACTACGAACGCTCTGATTTCCCTATTTCAGTAAACGGGAATACGTAGGCATAAGATCGAAAGAAAAAGATCTTAGCGAGCACACTAAACAGAAACCCAAAATCCCATACTCCATCAATCAAAAGCAGTAATTCAAAAATATCCGTCCTAACATCCTAATCCTTGTTCCCCGCCAGAAACCTTCTGTCTGGATAAAAAGAAAGAAACCGTATTGGCGAAAATACAAATAACCAGTACAAAGGCCCCCCCACATTGATAGCATTTGTAACCTAACAGACTGCTGTTTAAACTCAGTATGCAAAGCAGGGTTAATTGGAGACTTCTATTTCCCTTCCTTCATCAGCTTTAATAGGATAAAAAATGAATCGACCTGTAGTAAGCTCAAACCGCAGAGAGCGACCAGCGCTTAAGAACCGCGTCCAAAATTGCTCGCTACAGAAAAATGGCGCCCACCGTGGGGCCCTATTTCTAAACCTTTTTTCTCTTCACTTGTGTAAAAGCCACAGATTGGGGCTTCCGCCGGGGAACCCGTTTTCTGTCAGGAACTTAGGATCCATAGCTTTAAAGGTCTAGGATGTTTAGGACAAAAATATATACTGCTTTTCCTAATTGATATACATGTTTATTTTTCTGCTAATGGGAATGCGGGTGATGCCGTATATGGAAAGAATGAGTATACACTTAAGATAAGTGATGGCGACGGGGTCGACCATCAACCTCAGTGGAGGCTGACCAACGCAACCCATTCACTCTTCTAGCCAATGGGCCGGTTGTTAAGTCTGAGAAGCTGAGGATCCAAACCCTTTCGTAGTGCGGAAACTATCAGAAATAGTTGTTACGCGATACTACCCTCATTTGAGGCTGGTGATCTATTCTCGGTGAATGGTACTTACTCTAAGATTGCTCTACAACTCGCTGGCGATCCGCTTGTTGTTTTGCTTTCCTGGGAGGAGCTGATGATAATGAGTACAGGTACAAAAAATCACCCTAGTATAAACCTTCGGGGATGGGTAGAGCCTTGACTTCATGACAACGACCCGTTGACCCCATGTTTTTCCTATGTTTTTGTGTGCTGCATTCATACATTCATTTAATAAAACATTAAAACATTCAAAAAAACTTCTCTTCTAGTCTCCCTGTTTTTCAAGTTAAACTAAGACTGTGATTGCAAATATCAGAGAAGAGGATTACACTAATGGATTTCGGTAAAAGGAGAACTCGTACGTACACCTTCAAGGTTCCAAAACTAGAGGATTTGAGAAGGTTAGCAAGGATGATCACTAACCCTGAGTCTTTCAGACCCAAACACAGAGGTTTGTTGCCTCTGTTAAGGGTCCATGTAATTGAGGGAATCATGGATGTGCTCATTCAGTTCTACGATCCGGTTTATCACTGTTTCACATTCCCGGATTACCAGCTAGCACCAACGCTGGAGGAGTATTCTCATCTGATCGATCTACACATTACGGATCGAGCTCCATTTTCTGGACTGGAAGAAATTCCAAAGAATCAGACCATTGCAAGAGAAATTCATTTGGACGAGTCTGAGGTTAGGACTCACCTAACTACCAAGGGTGGCATCCAAGGTTTGCCAGCCCAGTTCTTAACAAAGAAAGCTCTGTACTTTGCTAGTATAGGGAACGTGACTGCTTTTGAAAGCATATTTGTCTTGCTCACCTACGGGTTATTTTTGTTTCCCAACATCAATAACTTCGTCGATATCAACGCCATTAAGGTTTTTCTCATTGGAAACCCTGTGCCGACTTTGCTCGCAGATGCGTATCATTCTGTACACTTAGGAAATTTGTACAGTGAGGGGAGATCACATGTTGTGTACCTCTGCTTTATAAATGGTTTATCTCTCACTTGCCCAAGTCTGCTGCTTTTTGGGATTGCAAGAGTGCCTTACGTTGGTCGCAAAAGATCATGTCTCTTACCAACTCTGATATAGATTGGTGTAATAGGATTTATGAGGGAATCAGGATCATTGACCGTTGTGGAAACTTCCCTAACATACCCCTTATAGGAACTAAAGGAGGAATCAACTACCATCCGGTATTGGTTCGCCGTCAATTTGGATACCCGATGAGACACATCCCACTGGGTGTTCATCTGGAAGGTCTTTTCTTCAAAGAAGGAGAAAACAACAGAGCACTAAAGATGGAAATAGTGCACGCTTGGAAACATGTCCATAAGAAAGGACGAGAGTCTCTGGGAAAACCATAATGTGTCTCGGTGGAGCCTTATCTCCACTGGGTACAAACTAGAGCTCTCAAGCTAAAGATGCCTTATCCTCGTTACGGAATTCTTCCGCCGAGGGAATCTGTCATGTACTTCATGACGGAAACTGAAAAGCTTCAGGTTACTCTCAACAAAGTTCAACGGGAAAGAAGGTCTTGGAAGAACAAGTATCGCACTCTTGACATAGAGTGCATCAAAATACAGCAATTACTGAAAGAGAAAGATACTCTGATTGAATTTTTGGAGCAATATGCTGTAGAGAACCAAGATAACCAAAGGAATTTGCTCACTCCTTTCACCTAGCAAAGGAATGACAACCCGACAACGGCCCAAGAGCCTCGGTCAAAGAAAAGGAAGATACCAGAATCAGCACCCGATTTCTCTTCAGAGAGGACTCGGGGCCCATTAGCTTAGGTTTCTATTCCTGCACCTTGTAATCTACTGTATTTCCATTTCTGTAATCCTTTGGAATTCAATAAAAAGGGGTTTCCCCACTGTTTGATATTTGCAATCTAATTGTCGAAGTTTATTTTGATTAAACCAAAAAAACAATTAATATAATCATGACATTCATCATTCTCACATCGCGTATTCTTCTTCCCTACGAATCTCACGTTTGTGTCTCGGTTCTAGAGTCAAACTGTCTCATTCGTATAATACTCGGGCCAATCGTCAGAAAAAGATGGATGATCTTGAGGAAGAGAACAGAGAGTTGAAAGAAGAGATCGACGCTCTGAGAGAGGATATGAGAAAGCTTCGTAACGACATGCAACCCATGGCAGAAGCTCAGCTACAAAGGACTGTGATCTCAGAGATCACATCTACGCCCATAGTGGAAAAGTATGATCCTCGGTATAACATGCCTAAAGATCGTCCTTGGGGCATGCCTGTTAACTATATCCCGGAAGGATATCTTCCGCCGATCACTGAAGATCAGGGAATCACAACAGAAGCTGCTGGGCCTGAAGGTTACAAACTTCGGGAAAGCGAAGATGCCAGGGGCATACTGAAGACTCCTGAAGGTTACAAACTTCGGGAAACGCCAAGACTCACCACCGTAGTCACGGTACCACCTCCTGTGGTGCACACTGTCCCGGAAGGACAGGTTCCACCAATACCTTCTGGCAAAAAGAAAACTATGTTTGATCGAATGGATGAATTCCAGGAACAGTTCCTGGAAATGCAGAAGGAACTGCAAGCCATTCGCGGTCAGGATCTATTTGGAAAGGACGTCGCAGATCTCTGCTTAGTCCCCAATGTGAAAGTCCCGCACAAATTCCAAGTGCCCGACTTTGAAAAGTACAAGGGTAACTCTTGCCCTCAAAGCCATCTGGTGATGTACGCTCGGCGGATGTCAGCTCAGACGGAGAATCAGGACCTGCTGATTCACTATTTCCAGGATAGTTTAACCGGTGCCGCATTAAAATGGTACATGGGTTTAAACCGTGCCACGATCAGCACTTTCAGAGATCTTGGCACTGCCTTCGTCCAACAATACAAATACAATTTGGACATGGCACCCGACAGAGATCAACTCAGATCAATGTCGCAAAAGGACAAGGAAACCTTTAAGGAGTATGCTCAAAGGTGGCGTGAAGTTGCCGCTCAAATTTGTCCACCTCTTGAGGAAAAAGAGATGACAAAGATCTTCTTAAAGACCTTAAGCTCATTTTACTATGACCGAATGGTTGCCAGTGCGCCCAGTGATTTCACCGAAATGGTCGGCATGGGCGTACGTCTTGAGGAATCCTTCCGAGAAAGACGTTTGGTAAAAGACACTGGATCGACGAGCGGTACTAAAAAATACGGTAGTTCTCTCCCTAAGAAAAAAGAGCAAGATATTGGGAATATCTCTCTCGGAAAGCAAAGGCGACGTTATCAGCCGGTAGCAGCTGTGACTCCTGCTACCAGCTCTGCGCCTATTCCTACGTATCAACCTCAAGTTGCACAGAGCCAACCTGATTAGTAAAGGACACAACAGCCTCTTTAGCAGGCTCGTCCTCCATACAATAACAACCGTACAACACGACGATCAGGGTTTGATCCTATACCCATGTTGTACGCAGAATTATTTCTGTTACTACTGGCTAAGGGGCACATCCAGACTAAGTCTCCTCTTACGGTACCGGAAAATCTGCCTTTTTGGTTTAAGGTGGATCAGACATGCCCTTATCATCAAGGAGGATCAGGGAATAACATAGAGACTTGCCTCAATTTCAAGTCCAATGTGCAAAAACTTGTTAGGAGCGGGGTCTTATCTTTCAAAGATACGAATCCCAACGTTCTCACGAACCTGCTGCCTCAACATGAGAAAGCTGCAGTCAATCTGATTGAGAAAGAGACTAACAATGTCTATCAAATTCACGATGTACTCTTGTTGAAAACCAATCTGGTCAAGATGCATTGTAGACAGAGCGGATATGGCCATGTGCCACCTCATAATTATCACCAGTGTGATATCTGCTCTAAAGACAACCAAGGATGTTCTGTGGTGCAAGCAGCTCTACAAGAACAGATGGATCTCAGATGGATCCAAGAGCACCGAGTTCGTGGAGTTAACATGGTCTATACGAACTCCAACGTCATTCAGAACCATGACATATGTGCAATGAATGTCAACTTGGTGGCGATGCACTCAAGGAAAAGCCAGTATCATAATCTGCCGCGACACGATTACAATTCCTGTCTGACTTGCTCGGCAAACAAACAGGGATGCTCTTTCATACAAGAGGCCCTCTAGTGTCAGATGGATCTTGGATGGATCCAGGACTACCATGATAGGAATTCCTATCAGATCAATATGGTTCAGATCTTCGACATTCGCGTGATGAATACCGACCTGGTAGAGTTACATGCTGAGCAGGTCCGACTCGGATTCTTAATATCACATGACTATCAAAGCTGTAAAGCGGGTTGCGAAAGCGATCGAGGTTGTACCCTTGTCCAGGAGGTACTTTAGCACTTGTTAAATCACTGGTGGATGCCAATCTATATGGATGAAGATACCCAGCAAATTAGTATCACTAACGGAAATCCTACTAGATATCAAAGTCAGGATGTCCGATCAATGGAAGGTAACCTAGTGAGGTTACATTGTATTCAAAGTGGGCGTGGCCAGGTGCCACTACACAACTATGACAGTTGTGGCGTCTATTCGGAAAGTAACCAAGGGTGTTACCTTGTGAGAGAAGCTCTTCAGGGTCAGGTCGATCGTGGAGAAATTCGTCCATATCCGGGTTCTGGACCCATCAACTGGTCGCCGAACTACCTTGCCAATCAAGTTGAGGATGTTGTCACGATCTCTGGTCATCACAGGACCAGGGATGTTTTCGCCATTATCCCTCTACTTGACGAATCTAAAGTTCCCAACCGGGAACGAATCGAGATTACTTATGATGGTCAGAAAAATCAGAGGGCTCCTGTAGTCATCTATCTACCAGGACCGCTACCGTATGAATCAGCTAAGGCGATCCCTTACAAATACGGTGCAACAATAATTGAAAATGGAAAGGAAATTCCGTTACCCTCCGTCGTGAATATTGCAGACATCAGTCGAGTAACACGGAGTGATAGAATCTTCAACCGAGGGGTTGGGGAACTTAACAAGGAAAAGGAACTTTCGACAGAAGCTCCCGATCCCCCAGTCGGTCAATCCAGTAATCCCGACCTTTCGAAAAATAATGATGAGATGCTGAAGCTCATCCAAAGGAGTGAATATAACATTGTTGATCAGCTGTTACAGACTCCTTCAAAGATCTCGGTATTATCATTATTACTCAGTTCAGAAGCCCACAGGGAGGCTCTACAGAAAGTCTTGGAGCAAGCCTTTGTGGAACAGGATGTAACAATCAGACAGTTCGATAGCATTGTCTCTAACATCACTTCCTGCAATAATTTGGGATTTAGTGATGAAGAATTACTTGAACAGGGTCGTCATCATAACATGGCGCTCAATATCACAGTTAACTGCCAGGACGATGCTTTAGCCAGCGTACTGGTAGACACAGGGTCAGCCCTGAATGTTATGCCGAAGTCCACTTTGATGCAATTATCATTCAAGGGCCCTCCGATGAGAATCAGCGAGGTCATCGTCAAAGCGTTCGACGGATCCAGAAAAACAGTTATCGGCGAAGTTGACCTTCCCATAACTATCGGTCCTCACACTTTCCAAGTCACTTTCCAGGTCATGGATATCCGGGCAATGTACAGTTGTTTATTAGGAAGACCTTGGATACATCAGGCTGGAGCGGTCACTTCGACCCTCCACCAAAAGCTAAAGTTCGTCAAGAACGATCAACTTGTCACGGTTTGTGGGGAACAAGCCTTGCTTGTGAGTAACTTGTCATCATCTACTGGAATAGAACCCGAGGAGGTTATTGGAACTCAGTTCCAAGCATTGTCGGTGAGCAAGGACAATCAATCCCAAGGAGGAACCTCGATTTCCTCATACAAAGAGGCTATCAAAGCGGTCAAGAGTACCGATACGACAGGATGGGGGTAGCTTGTCATTCCTATTGACAATAAAACAAAGAAGGGTCTTGGTTTTTTTGCAACCTGTACCCAGACAGCTGCCAACGATGAAAGTCTTCATCCCCTTCAAAACTTCTTCCACAGTGGAGGTTTCCTCCACCCAGTGTCTCAAGCAGTACATGCTATCAATGAGGAAGATTCCTCTGACATGGACGAAGAATGGAAGTCCTATCTCAATGAGGACGGTTATATGTCTCGGGAAGAGGTGCCTATGCCTTTTTGCTTTCCTACAGAAAGTCCGAGATTTATACTAAGATCAGATGTCGAAATGATCTATGGGGATTGTGATCCGGAAGGATGCCGCGCTCCGCCAAATTCATTAGAGGAAGACACTCCGATGAAATACAATTTTGACTACACCTACTATGGCCCAATGGATGGCCTGCCAATGTGGCAACCTTATCCAGGAGACTTGGGACAAGAGAGTCAGCCGAACAATGAAAATCAGCTGACCGTCATCGAACAGAATACCTGTGTCCCCACCATGTCATGGGATCAACACTGAGGTCATTCAGAAACTACTCAACATGAAGATGAATTCGCAACGTTCGCAGGACTTGAGTTCATCAACTATGCTTTTCCCGAGGTCAACGTCATCGAGAGAGATGACTCCTCCAGTTCCAAAGAAGTGTGGGACACCTTGGGAGAACCGAGTGGAAAATTTGATTATATGGTCAAGTACACCGCTCCCGAAAGCTCTCGTATCAGGCTCGAAGATATCCAGCCAACTGGATGGGGAGATGCAGCTGAGTGCCCAAATGCTCTGCAAAATACAATAGAGGGATCCTCCTACGACAATTCTGCCTGGGAAACAGATTCCAATGATCCTGCTCCACCAGAAATCAGCGTTACTTCTGAAGACAAATCAAGGAAGGTGCTAGACTTTGTGATTCACCGAGGAGTTCGTCGCCAATGGGTTGCCATCGAGGTTCCGAAGGTCGTTCATCAGTCAAAGTAATTGCCATCTTTAACCTTTCAGCCTGCCCAGGTGAAACAGATGTTTTGATAGGGCTCGCTTTCTGTAAATTTCCCTCTTCGCTTCGCCCAAAGCGACAGAGTTTTGTTTTATAGGGCTGTAGTTTCAAGGATCGACTTGTTCATTAATAAAATAATGTCGTTCTGTAAATTCCGCATTAATTGCTGTTTTCTCTTTTTGCTTTTTCAAAGAAAATGGTAATCCTAAAAAACAAAACAATAAAAACAAGCAGTAAAATAAAACACTGCACACACTTGCATTTTTCTCTATCTCTTCTAAACACGAATCATCACGTCATGCAGATTGCTTGTTTTAAACCCCGTTGAAACATACTATCCGATGCCTTCTCCCAACTTTGAGTTCTCGGTGTTCGAGGCTGAAGAAGAAAATGATGACAAAATTCCAGAAGAGATCTCCCGACTACTCAGACAAGAGGAAAGGTCCATTGAACCTCACAAAGAGCCGTTGGAAATGGTAAACTTGGGTTCAGAGCAAGAGAGAAAAGAAATCAGGATTGGGGCACTGCTCAGTCCAACTGCTAGAGAGGGTTTGATAAAGCTTCTCAACGAATTCCCCGATGTATTCGCTTGGTCCTATCAGGATATGCCAGGGTTGGATACCAGCATCGTGGAACATCACTTACCGTTAAGATTGGAATGTCCGCCAGTAAAGCAAAGGTTGAGACGCACTCACCCGAACATGGCCATCAAAATCAAAGAGGAGGTACAGAAACAGATTGACGCAGGTTTCCTCGCCACATCAGAATATCCTCAATGGTTAGCCAACATTGTACCCGTTCCCAAAAAGGATGGAAAGGTCAGAATGTGTGTCGATTACAGAGATCTGAACAAGGCAAGTCCAAAGGACGACTTCCCTTTACCACACATTGACATGCTGGTTGACAGCACAACAAAGTTCAAAGTATTCTCCTTCATGGATGGATTATCGGGCTATAATCAGATCAAAATGGCGCCGAAAGACATGGAGAAAAATTCGTTCATTACCCCATGGGGCACCTTTTGTTACAAGGTAATGCCGTTCGGTTTGAAGAACGTCAGGGCAACCTATCAAAGGGCCATGACTACTCTGTTTCATGACATGATACACAAGGAAATTGAGGTATATGTCGATGATATGATTGCAAAATCAAAAATAGAGAGTGAGCACGTTGAACATCTGTCAAAATTGTTCGAACGTCTAAGAAAATTCAAGCTCCGCTTGAATCCCAACAAGTGCATCTTCGGTGTCCGTTCAGGGAAACTACTAGGGTTCATCGTCAGCCAGAAAGGAATTGAGGTTGATCCTGACAAGGTCAAGGCCATTCAAGAAATGCCTTCTCCGAAAACTTAAAACAAGTCAGAGGATTCCTGGGACGCTTGAACTACATCTCCAGATTCATATTCCTCATGACTGCCACTTGTGCGCCGATCTTCAAATTACTCAAAAAGAACCAGGATTGCGTTTGGTCAGAAGATTGCCAAACCGCCTTCGATAGTATTAAGGAATATCTGTTGAATCCTCCGATTCTATCACCTCCAGTGGAAGGAAGACCACTGATCATTTACCTCACAGTCCTAGAGGACTCAATGGGATGTGTACTTGGACAACAAGATGAAACCAAAAGGAAAGAGTCTGCCATTTACTATTTGAGCAAGAAATTCACCGACTGCGAAACTCGGTACACGATGCTTGAGAAAACTTGTTGTTGTTTGGCTTGGGCAGCCAAACGTCTTCGCCAATACATGATTCGTCATACTACTTGGTTAATCTCAGAAATGGATCCAATTAAGTATGTTTTCGAAAATCCTGCTCTCACGGGAAGGATTGCCCGTTGGGAGATGTTGTTATCAGAATATGACATAGAGTACCACGCTCAGAAAGCCGTTAAAGGAAGTATTTTAGTCGATCATTTGGCTCATCAACCGATTGACGATCAAGAATCAATCGGGTTTGACTTCCCAGACGAAGATGTCATGTATCTAAAAATGAAAGACTGCGATGAACCGCTACCCAGTGAAGGGCCAGAACCAGGTTCCCAATGGGGACTTATCTTTGACGGAGCAGTCAATCATTATGGAAACAGAATTGGGGCAATAATTGTTACCCCCCAGGGTACCCACATTCCTTTCACCGCTCGACTTACGTTCAAGTGTACAAATAACGAGGCCGAATACGAAGCTTGTATTATGGGTCTCGAGGAAGCAATTAATTTAAGGATCAAAAACTTGGAGGTATACGGCGATTCAGCCCTGGTTATCAATCAGATAAAAGGAGATTGGAACACATACCAATCAGGATTGATTCCTTACAAAGACTACGCAAGAAGGTTGCTACCTTTCTTCAACAGAGTTGAGTTTCATCACATCCCTCGTGATGAGAATCACATGGCTGATGCATTAGCCACTATCTCTTCCATGATTAGTGTAGGTCGATGGAATGACATACCTAAGATCGACATAATGCCCCTTGAATGGCCCGCTTACATCTTCACGATTGAAACAGTCATAGACGATAAACCTTGGTATCACGATATCAAATGCTTCCTTCAGAAATAGGAGTACCCACCTGGGGCATCCAGGAAAGATAGAAAAACCCTCAGAAGACTGGCTGGAAACTTCTTCCTGAGCGGTGACACTCTCTATAAGAGAAATTTTGACATGGTCTTGCTCTGATGCGTCGACAGGCCAGAAACAGACATGCTCATGAAAGAAATTCATGAAGGATCCTTTGGCACTCATGCCAACGGACACACGATGGCGAGAAAAATTTTAAGAGCAGGGTACTATTAGTTGACCATGGAATCCGACTGCTACAAGCACATGAGGAGGTGTCACAAGTGTCAGATATACTCCGACAAAATTCATGTACCGCCATCACATCTCAAAGTTCTTTCTTCCCCGTGGCCTTTTTCCATATGGGGAATCGACATGATTGGCATGATTGAGCCCAAGGCTTCAAACGGACATCGGTTCATCCTTGTAGCCATTGACTATTTCACCAAGTGGGTCGAAGCAGCATCATTCGCTAATGTAACCCGACAAGTGGTGATCCGATTTATCAAAAACAATATCATCTGCCGTTATGGTGTTCCAAGCGAGATCATTACTGATAATGGATCTAACTTGAACAATAAGATGATGAAAGAGTTGTGCGCAGAGTTCAAGATCGAACACCATAACTCATCTCCCTACCGACCCAAGATGAACGGAGCGGTAGAAGCGGCTAACAAGAACATCAAGAAGATTGTTCAAAAGATGGTTGTAATCTACAAAGACTGGCACGAGATGCTACCCTTTTCTCTTCACGGTTATCGCACATATGTCCGCACTTCAACAGGGGCAACCCCATTCTCTCTAGTATATGGCATGGAGGCAGTTCTCCCCATAGAAATAGAGATCCCGTCAATCTGAGTATTGATGGAAGCTAAGCTCACCGAAGCTGAATGGTGTCAAAGTCGACATGATGAACTGAACCTGATCGAAGAGAAGCAGATAACGGCACTATGCCACGGTCAGCTGTATCAACAGAGAATGAAAAAAGCGTTCGACAAAAAGGTTCGACCCTGCATCTTCAGGAAAGGAGACCTCGTGCTCAAGAAGATACAATCATTTCTCACTGATTCCCGGGGCAAATGGACTCCAAATTATGATGGCCCCTATGTGGTCACGAAAGCTTTCTCAGGCGGCGCCTTGAGACTTGCAACCATGGACGGAGAGGAATTTGCCTACCCCACGAATGTTGATGTAGTCAAGAAATACTTCGCCTAAAAAAAACGTCTCGGTGGACTGAGAACCCGAAAGGGCGGTCCAGGCAAAAGTTAGAGACAAAATAAAAAAAAATCATCCCGGTGGATTGGAAACATCATAGTACAATCCAGGCAAAAATTAGGGATAATGGCAAGTAACTATGTTCAACAGAGGCAAGTCCCTCAGCAGCAGCAGTTACATCTTCCATCAGAGGAAAATTCCAGTCAAGGTCATCTTCGACAGAAGCTCAGGATGTCCCGAATTCAAAGTTGGTAGAAGGATGGTGGTCGTTATGTTTCAACGTAGCCCTTTTCCATGTAAATTACCATTTTCAAGCTTTGTATATACTCTTTGGAATCACGCGTTTGGCTGATTTCCATCTTATCAATAAAATTTGAGCCCTTGTGCTTTTGTTTGTAATTCTTATTTGTTTTAGCTTTACAGAACGACGTTGTTAACATGATTAACGACTCTTGAAATAAATAAAAAATGAATTTACTTGTTAAAACTTTTTCTGCTTTTAAATTAAAGATGGGCATTTCGTTTGACTGTTGAACATCGGAAGAATATCGGTCGCCTCTCCAGAAGTAAGCAAACTTCAAAGTGCAGAATCAAAGTACTCCTTCTAAGCTAGTACGCCTGAATGAAGGATCAACTGAGTCAGATACCTTGTTTCGTCTGACACACCTCGACCGAGTTCTCATCTCCTAAGCCCGACCAACATAGCTCCCAATCGGGACTATCTCTCCTAAGCAAGGTGGAATTGCTATTTTGAACCAGCGATATTTCTATACGCCCCGCGATGGCCGAGTATCCAGTCATGTTCATCCGTCAAGTTGTATGTCGTGTCAGTTTTGTCAGCATAAACATACATACATCATGCATTTGATTTACATTGACATTTCATATTGCGTCACTATCACTCTAGTCGGTCGTATCCCCTATTGATAAAAGTCCTCTCAATCGAGTTGTCAGCCTTTTCCTCATCAGGAAGTGCTGTGTTTGGACAACCTCGCTCCCAGTTTATTTCTGGAAAGAAGTAGGTCCTTGACCACTTTGATAACTTGAACCTCTGAAAAGCCAGAGAAAACTTTCAACAAGTGTCACTCTTCGCCATTGAAGATGATATCCTTGCTTTTCCGGATTAAGGAAGATCCACAGAGAAAGCCTCTTAAGCAGAGATTTGGCAGTACAACTACCATCCTCTGAAAAGACCACTGATGAAAAGTTCATCGGCACCTGAAAATTGGATCCCATCATATGGCATTTCTCCGGGAAGATCCCGAGAAAAGTATGATGTAAGCTCCTAAACAAAAACAGTCTCTCAAGAGACTCGCTTTCCCCAGTAGAATCAATAAATGGCGTCTCCAACAGAGAAGTTTGTGCAACTCTACACCTCAGACGACTGGGTTCCCCGACAAGTCTGACATCAAAACTTTTTTCACTCAAATGGCATCTCCCCAGGAAAATTCGGCGAGAAGTTTGAAGGAAAATCGCTACTAATAGCGTTCCTTGTCAAGAAATTTTATTGACAAAAGAAACTGAGACCAGTTCCTTGGTAGGAAACCAGGATCGTGGGGAAGTTTATTTCAGAAACTAAGACCAGTTCCTTGGTAGGAAACCAGGATCGAGGGGAAGTTGACAAAAGAAACTGAGACCAGTTCCTTGGTAGGAAACCAGGATCGAGGGGAAGTTTTACCTTTTTTAAGCATCATTGCTTAGCATAAGAAGATGAATGTGCGTGTTACCATTCATAACCACCATCAAAATTTTAGGTATTCTGATATTTAATCCTCTTGCACCCCGAATGCCCGAATACCTTCACCATTCACACCTTCGGGTTCAAGAAAATTAAATAGGGGCATCTGTCATACCCCAAATTTTGACCACTAAGATTTCCCATCATTGTGCAAATCATCATCACAATATGGATGAACCATCATGCCTCATCAAATGCCTCAAGAGTTGTTGAGCATTCACTACAATCAAAATTAGGGTTTCAAGCCCTCTCAGAGCTTTTGAAAAAGGATCAATCAAGGAATGACATGATCTTCAACTTGTCTAAACCTCTCAAACATCCACAAAGGATCAAAAGGAATCCCACTTTAAGGATTAAGCACAAAGCTGCTCCCTTCTAGGTGGATCAAGCCTCAAGATCGCCAGTGTCACCAAATTAGGGTTTTGATCGACCAGGGCCTCCAGATAGAAATTTTCATCTGGACACAAGCCAATGATCCAAAACATAACCTAATATGCTCCATGGAACCTCATGGACCCAATCATCAAGTTAATTTGACCTCAGGGGATGCATACATCAAAAATCAGGAATTAGGGTTTCTTGACCTAATTCACCCCTAAGTTGACTTTTGGGGCAAATCATGAGCCAAGACCTCAAGAGAGGGTTTGAGGGTCTCTAATAAACCAAATTGATCCATTTGGAACAATGGATTAAGCCAAGAGGTTTGAGCAACAAGTCTCAATTTCATCTGCACCACAATTAGGGTTTTAAGTGAAAAGTCAACTGTAACTTTGACTTTTGACCAAGACATGCTCCTAAACCCTAGGACATACCTCAATACACCCTATGACACCCTTGGAACATGTCCAACAAGTTTTATTTAGGTCAAGGACATGATTTCCTGAAGAATTGCATAGTTTGGAATTCATCTGATAAAAAGTCAACTGTGCACAAAAGTCAACTTTGACTTTTTGAGATTTTTCACCAAAATGGATTTTTAACCCTAAAATGATGTTTATGTATGATTTGAATCATCATTCATGAAGAAAAATCAAGAAAAGTTGGATAACTTGTAAAAGGGGTAACCATAAAAACTTAGAAAATTTTCTAAGTTAAAAATAAAGTAACAAAGGTACTAACTTTGGAGGATCATAACTCCTAAACCACAAGGCCAATTTTTTTCATCCAAAGATGGATTTGTAGCCCTCATTAGCCTCTACAAAAACTTCAACTAGACCTAAGTCCAATTCATTAAGGATTTTGAGTTATGGAGTGATCAAAATCAAGAAATCACACTCTGTTCCAACACTAGGTGAAAATTTCACTAAGTCAGATTTTGCTTCACTTTTTGCCAAATGTAGAGGGATTTTTCACTTGGAATCAAAAGAGATCAAAACCAAACTTGTTCAAACAGTTGTTGTATCATGTAAGGGCTTTCCAAAATGGTCAAGAGCATTACCAAATTCAACTTACACCATGAAATATGACATTGGCAAGTTGCCTTGCTGAAATCTGTCAAGGCAAGGCAGAATTTGCAATTTTGCTCGATTTGCCAAAATCAGCCAAATTCAAATGCTCCTATCCACTTGGACACATTTGAGGATTGAATCTAAAGGGGACAATCACTGAGCCAAGCCTCCAAAGTCCATGGAACAAGAAATAGCATGTTGAACCTAGAATGGCCAAAATAGGGACAAGACTCCAAATTTGGATTGAAGCATTCAATGGAAGCATCAAGGTGGCATGGACTGAGCCATTCTCATCTGAAATTAGTCAAGACTTATCCAAGACCAAGGGAACCAAAGCTCTGTGCCCTAACCTCTAGTCAATGGCTAGAGGAGACTTGCATTTCCATTGGACAACATTGGCCAAACCTACTTACCAGCTGCCATGCACTATTCCTTGCAAAACAAACTTGCTCTACTATAAATAGAGCTCAATTGTGATCAGTTTGAGTACACCAAAGCCATCAAACAGATGCTTTCCTCAAAATCTCTTCTTTCACTCCAATTTTGCCTTCTAAGGCAAGTCACTATCGGGTTTTGAGTTTGAGAGCTCTTCCAATCAAACCAATCACTCACACACCTCACATACATCACATATGAGCTGATCAAACACTTAGATCACTTCTGAAACACCAATTTCACAAAATCACCAGCTGGTTGCTCAAGGTTTTAACCAAGTTGCAGCTGAGGTACCACAAAGTGATCCAGCCAATTTCAATCAAGTCCAACCATTCAAACACACTCCATAGGGTGTAGGGAAGCTGTTCAGATAATCACCACTCATCTGTAACACCTCCAAATCAAAAATCACATTGCACTTGCTGTCACGGCCTAGAGGTAAGCACATACTTGGTCATCTCTCAATCTATGCATATTTCCTCGCACAATAATTTGGCCATATGTTCATAATCATGCATGGAATGTTTTCCCTCAATTAATTGCATTGTTTGAATCGTGTATCAAAAATCCTAGCCTTCATGCAGAAATTAGGGTTCTTGAGGTTTCTTCGTGATTTCTTGTTGTATGTTTAATTTAAATGAAATTAAGTGTTATAGACATGATCGTGAGGTTGAGACGAGCATAATGATATGTGGATTGCATGATATGATTACGTATTCAGTGAGATTGGATGGAAAACGCAAATCAGCCAAACCCAGAAAAACGCGCGTGTTCTTGCTTGTGTTCTTGGCGCCTTTTTCACAAATTCAAATATTTGAATTTTGTGATTTTGTTTAATTGATTCAAAAATTAATTTCTCTCTGAGTTTTAATGATTTTGAGTTGATTCTTTTTTTAATAATTCACAAAAATGTTAAAATATTTTATTTTATCAAAAAATCCCAAAAATATTATTTATTTCATATAATTGATATTTTTCCAAAGAATTAATATTTTAATTGTTTTTGACATTTTAAATATTTTTTCTACATTGATTTTGCAACTTTTAATGCTTTCTAATTATTTTGTAGGTCAATACTTAATTTTTGAAACATTAATCCAAGATCACAATTTGTTTTTCACATGTTAAACAATTTTGATAATTTTAATTGAATTTTTATTCAATTAAATACATTTTTGAAAACAAATTAGGGTTTTTGGATTAATTCAACCCTCATAAATCATTTTCAAAACACTTTGGGCCTCTAATAGAGTGTAAGACCCAATCCTTTCTTGACCAAAACATTTTGGGCCTCAGTGCATTGTATAAGTCCCGATACCGTAAAAAACAAACGGCGCGATCGTCGCCTTTTCAAAGTAACCCTGGGCCTACCCTCGAGTAGTAAGACCCATTTCTTTTCTTTAAAACTGTCTGGGCCTCTAATAGAGTGTAAGACCCAATCCCCTTTTAACCAAAACCTTTTTTGGGCCTCACTTATTGTATAAGTCCCTATGCGTTAAAAGAAAATCTCGGCGCGATCGCCTTTTCAAAATAGAACCATCTGGGCCTACCCTCGTGTTATAAGCCCCACTCTTTTTCTTTAAAACTCTTTGGGCCTCTTGAGAGAGTGTAAGACCTATCCCTTTGTACAGAAAACCTTTTTGGGCCTCAGTCACTTGTATAAGTCCCTCTGTACAAATTCAAACAGTGCGCTCACTAATAAAACCCTGGGCCTCTCCTTGAGCTGTAAGCCCCAAACCTTTCTTTTTCAAAGCACTTTCTCCTTTGATTTTGAATATACTGTTGTTTTCAATCTTTCTTTGTTGAACAACTAACCAAACAGCATGGAAGCTCTACAACCGAGTAAGTGTTTATACGTTTTCATTTACCACTTTCATATACATATAACTGTATTGTGGGGCTATTTCACTGTAAGTCTTCTTTCATAAACTCATATCAACTGTGTAATAATAGTATAGATATTTCGAGTTTCCCCGGCAACTACGTCTAGAACTAGGTGACGCCGTTTCGTTTATTCATAGAAATAGACGACTAGATCCCCAATAGGACCACCAGATACAGTCTTCTCTTCGGCTGTCCTCATTAGGAATTGTCAAGAAACTCTACTCCCTAAAGATGAATGTCTTCTCCGTGAATGGCATCTTTGAGTTTCTTCCAAATTCTCGAACTTTCCTGACTTGATCTATTCCTTGTGAATAACTTGCCTTGAATTTCTTGGGGTTTGGGGACCCACGGGCTTCTTAAAAGCATCGACCTCCTCTTGGGTATCGTACAAGGACCCACAGGCTTCCTAAAAGCAACCCAGCCTCCTCTTGGGCTTAGTACAAGGACCCTACGGCTTCTTAGAAGTATTCACCGCCTCCTCTTAGGCTTCGTATAATGATCTTTTCCTCCGGGAATGATAGCCTCCTCTTGGGCTTAGTACAAGGACCCGTCGGCTTCTTAAAAGATTCCAGCCTCCTCTTGGGCTTCGTACAAATTGTCCCGACGACCTCCTAGAGGTATAGGAACAGAACTTAGTCATTTGCATAGAACAGTCCTTTCATAGAGTCTACTACTGTTTCTCAACGCATAGTTCAAAAGATGAAACTCTAGACTTGGACAGTTTAATCTCCTTGAGTCTCAAAGACATTCTCAAGCACCCTTCAAAAAATAGGAAGGAAACCTGTAGACTCGGACAGTCTCAATACCCTTCGGATTTCCCGCTTCCTTAAAAAACAGGAATAACCCGGATCCTTGAATCAAATCCCTGAGTACAGTGTTGCTCATATAAGAACTGATTTTCTCTTTCAAAATCAGTATACCGGACCTGTCACTCAACTAAAACAATCATCTTAGCCTCCTCTTGGGCTTGGTACAATGATTCTCCCCAGCGGAGTCAAACAACGTTTAGCCTCCCTCTCGGGCTTTGTACGAGACACATAAGAGACTCCCTCGTTGAGTCAATCACCCTTTTCGCCTCCATCCCGGGCTTTATACGAGATACAAAAAAGGTTCTTATTGAGCGAAACAAGCAACAGCCTCCGCCTCGGGCTTCGTACGAGATACAAAAAAAAGAAACTCTCTTGTTGAGTCCAATAGCCTCCATCTCGGGCTTTATACGAGATACCAAAAGATTCCCTCGTTGAGTCAAAACCTTTTAGCCTCTTCTTAGGCTTTGTATAAGAAAATCACTGGTTAATCCAATTAACCTTTTAGCATCAAAACTGTGCCTCGTTCACAGTAAACAAACATCAAACAACTCCCTTCATCTAATCGCTGTAAGCGGCAAGCCTCTGGATCATCTACATCCATGCCACTGCCCCTCTTTTAGCATGAGAAATTCCTAAGGAAAGATAGCATTGCTCTACACTGAGTTAAAGTCTTCCCCTTCAGGTTAAAACCCCCTATAAAGGAAATTATGGCATTGCTAGGATCCGCGTATCCCGGTTAAAGTAATTCTCCTTTATAAACAGTTGTGACATACAACTCTCTCTTTAGAGATGACAAATTCTCTCTAAAGTCAACACCTTTAGCTTCACATCTTGGGCTTTGAACAAGATACAAATCACCTTCAGCTTCACATCTTGGGCTTTGAACAAGATACAAACTACCTTTCGCTTCACGTCTTGGGCTTTGAACAAGACACTAAAAACACCCATTTCCTCCCATAGAATAGGAGGAACTACGAACGCTCTGATTTCCCTGTTTCGGTAAACGGGAATACGTAGGCATAAGATCGAAAGAAAAAGATCTTAGCGAGCACACTAAACAGAAACCCAAAATCCCATATCTCCATCAATCAAAAGCAGTAATTCAAAAATATCCGTCCTAACATCCTAATCCTTGTTCCCCGCCAGAAACCTTCTGTCTGGATAAAAAGAAAGAAACCGTATTGGCGAAAATACAAATAACCCGTACAAAGGCCCCCCCACATTGATAGCATTCGTAACCTAACAGACCGCTGTTTAAACTCAGTATGCAAAGCAGGGTTAATTGGAGACACCTATTTCCCTTCCTTCATCCGCTTTAATAGGATAAAAAATGAATCGACCTGTAGTAAGCTCAAACCGCAGAGAGCGACCAGCGCTTAAGAACCGCGTCCAAAATCGCTCACTACAACATGTATACGCAACAAAACATACGAATCCTAGGTTTTGGGTCTCATAAATGGAGTCGTGGTCTACCCATCCCAATAGGTATGTACTACTGGTTTTCAGCTGTTAAACAGGGTTCTAATAAGTTTCCAGAGTTGACAACCCATCTTTCGGATTTTATCAACTTCCCAATTGCTCGGTGATCAATAAAATTCTCAAGAGAATCTCATCTAAGTGTAGTATCGCGTAGCAACTGCTTGGGATTGCTCCCTCACAGTCATCGCACTAAATCCTAAATGGGCCAAGTGGGGTAAAAGGGTAACTAAAGGTCATCAGTATCTCTGGCTCCTAGGTCGAAAGTAGTAACGCATTCACAATTGCTCGTTCAACATATACCACTTCTGAGAGGGCCTCAACTGAGTGTGGACTTCAAGTTCCCTCCTTTGGGATTTCTCCCTCGAAGTTCCCTTGACTATGTCCACGGTTCCTAAACATATGTGTTCTCTCAAGCCCGGGTTAGGACTTATCTCACTCATTGATATCATGTTAACCCAAACTAAATAGGAAAATATCAAACATAGAACAAATATACAAGCATACAAGCAGATATGACATACAGGAAATCATACAAGTAGATAAGCAAACATGAATAACATAAAACGAGATAGGCTTAACCCTCTTAGGAAAAGGACCAACAATAGGTCTAACATCCCCAGTGAAGTCGCCATTTCTGTTGTGGTGAAAATCGGATAACAAATTATTAATTAATTTGCATCATTTTCTTTTACAACCGACTTTGATTTATCCAAAGGAAAGGTTCAAGATCGTTAGAAAAACCTAAAGGGGGAAGATCTAAGGTTCGGGGGTTGGTTACGCCTAGGGAAGGTATTAGCACCCTAAACGTCCGTAGTAATCTACGGGAACCTCTTGTTTTACTTGTTATTTCTTACTCGCTTGCTAAGGGTTCTATGCTAAAGGTTGAAACCCTAGGGGTTAGTATCTAAGTATACTCGATAAGGTATCGCACCTTACGCCTACGTATCCTCGGGGATAGAATCAGAGTATACGTAGTTCTACTTCTACTGAATTATTGACTATGGCCAATATTCAGAGGGGAAATGAGTACAAGCTCATTGTAGAGTTTAAGAACTCTCTAAGTCTAGTTGTAATGGACCTATGTTATGTTTTAGTTAGTAGGGGAAGTGATAAATTCATTAGGATGAATATCACTAAGAGTTTAAGAACTCTCTCCTAAGGCTAGTTATGATTTCTATGGCTCTGATGAGGCCAAGAAATAAAGTTTTCTCCTAAGAGGTTACTTAGGTTAAGTTGGGGGTCTATGGCTTATGAGTCAACAATAATCACCTTCCTTTGGAATGGGGGGAAAGATAACAGTTATAAGCTACTAACAAGATAACAAGTTAATAATGCAAATATGGTGATGCAACAATACATGAATAGGATGAGATAAGATACAATCATGATATCAATGCAAAGTGAGAATTAAACATGTTAGACAATGATTAAATATGAGATGAAATAAAATAGAAAAAGTCTCGTCTTAATCATGATTTAATCGAGAAATCGATAATCAATGATTCTTGACCTTCATCGACTAAAATAGAATCGGAACGAAAATAAAACTAGTCTCGTCTAAATCAGGATTTAATCGATAAATCGATAATCTTGAATTTTGACTTTCATCGACCAACATAAATAAATAAAAAAGTAGCGTCACCTTTATCAAGACTTTTAGGTGATTTAAAATAAATCATCAAGGTCAAGATTTTTGTATGTCATTGGCCTAAATAAAGAAATGACAATAAAAGGTTGATCTCGTCTTAATCCAGATTTAAATCGGTAAATCGATAATCTTGACATTTGACTTTCATCGACAAAAATAGGATTGGAGTAAAAATCAAGCTAGTCTCGTCTAAATCAAGATTTAATCGACAAATCGATAATCTTGGATTTTGACTTTCATCGACCAAAATAGAATAAAATCAAGTTGGTCTCGTTTAAATCAAGATTTAATCGATAAATCGATAATCTTAGATTTTTACTTTCATCGACCAAAATAAAATAAAGTCAAGTTGGTATCGTTTAAATCAAGATTTAATCGATAAATAAAATAATCTTAGATTTTTACTTTCATCGACCAAAATAAAATAAAATCAAGTTGGTCTCGTTTACATCAAGATTTAATCGATAAATCGAATAATCTTAGATTTTTACTTTCATCGACCAAAATAAAATAAAATCAAGTTGGTCTCGTTTAAATCAAGATTTAATCGATAAATCGATAATCTTAGATTTCTAACTTTCATCGACCAAGATAAAATCGGAAAGAAAATAAAATTGGTCTCGTTTAAATCAAGATCTAATCGACGAATCGATAATTTTAAGATTTTTAAACTTTCATCGACCATAATAGAATCGGAAAGTGACCTCCTACAAATCTAGACTTTAGTGATTTTGAAATAATCAACAAAGTCGAAATTTATATGATATCATTGGCCAACATAATTAAAGATTAAGACAAAATAGTCATGAAAATAAAGTCAGAACAAAATAAACTTGTAAAATATTTAAAAGTCTATTGTTAAAAAAAAGGCCAACTTACTTAAAAAAAATAAACTAAAGAAGATATTAAAAAAAATATGGAAAAAAAAGGGGGGGGGGGGGGGGGGGGGGGGGGCGGGTCAGGATTAGCGGTAAGAATAGATGAGTATCATTGGGCTTGGGAGCCCATCAACTCATAACCCACAGGCGGTGTAAAAGCAATCGTACGGTGTTCACAAAGAAACCAAATAAGGGCTCAAAGGCCCATTAGCAAACACACGGAGGGTTTGAAACGGAAGATAGAAAAAACAAAACTTGACAAGCATCAGCAGAAAAATCTAAATACGATCAAACCTCAACATGGTCATCATAAAAGAAAAAAAAAGTACGATTTGGATCAGACATCCACCGATCGAGAAGAAGGTGAAACCAAAACAAGCAATATGAAGCCACTCGTCACTACCGACCTTCTACATATCTCGCTCAATCATAATTGTTCCATGTCTAGTTCGCCGTTTGACGGTTGTTTTCGAAGATTCTTTGGTTTTGATCCAGGTTTACTTTCGTCCCAAACTCTCCTTTCCTCTCTCTGGTTCTGGGATTTTGATTGATTTAGGTTCTAAAACAGGGTTGTAAAGATTGAGTTTTGGGGAAGATGAACATCATTGGTGTTTTGTCGATTTGTAAAAAAGAAATTTTGACTGGGAAAGGGTTTGTGTATTTGTTTTTGGGTTTCAGTTTCTCTTCGTCTCAATCTCTCTCCACTTCCGTGATTGTTGAGTGTTTATGGGTTTTGATTTAGTGGGTTTGGGATTGAAGATATGAAGTTTTTTTGAAGGAGGTTTACGAATGGGTTGGAGGAAGAGAGACAGTTTTTGATTGATGGTAGCTGTTAAAGATTGAAGATGGAGGGGTATTTCTTGTGTTTGGCAGAAGAAGGAGAGCTGGGTTTGTGATAATGGAGAGCGGAAGAAGGTTCACGGATGGACGGGGATGAGAAAGACAGTGAGAAGCTTTGAAGTTGTGGTGGTAAGTTTGTGAATTGTGTGTCGAGGTTGTCGCAAGGAAACGATTGAGGTTAAAATTGGTGCTTAAACGTGAATGGTGTTTGGTTGTGTTGGTCCCTCTGAATCCGAGGCGGAGATGGTGGTGTTTATTAACTTGTGGTCGTAAGCGGGGGCACCATAAAAGTGGGCTTTATGAGATGTTGAGGCTAGTAGCCGCAACTGTCGATGAAGAGAGGTATGTTATTTCTTTTGCTGGTTGGAAATTTTTCGAAGCCCCCTCCTCCCTTCTTGGTTTCCTTTTTCTGCTATTTAACCTCTTTGAAAAAACAGAACAAGTTCTTAAACTTATTTTGAAATTTTTGATCGTTGTGGCTTGTCATTTTCAGGCTGCAGAGGGTGGATGATGAATAGGGTAATGCTCAGAACCACTTTTAGGAACCAAGCCGTTGGAGGCTGAAATGGGAAAGGTCTTGGAGGAATCAAAACAAGCTAACACACCAACGATAATGAAACGGTCTTGATGAGTTGGAATGGCAAATTTTGTTTAAATTTCATTCCTCTTCTCTCTGAAATGCGAAAACACGACAAAGGAAAAGGGGATACTTTGGTTGTTTTGATTCTTTGTAAGCCACGCGGCATCCTTCCATTGGCTGAAGGGTAGAGTTGAAAAGTCAAAGCATTTTTCACACCTCCTATTGGTCCTCAACAAACGAGCTTATTCCAATATAGTTTATAACATGAATTTTGGTAATGATTTTTGTAACAATTGTAACATGAAGTTTTGTAATGTGGGCCTTTGGTGATGGGCTTGTGAGCAAATTTCAAGGATTGGTCTTCTTGTATGCCACATGCCATGTTCTCATTGGTTGATGAAAGAGTTGAAAAGTCAAACACGACCAAGCTTGATTCTTATTGGTCAAGTGGCAATCCAAAATTGCAGCCTAAACTTTGGTCACGGTGGTCTTATGGACACATGTTGGTAATGTTCTCTTAATTGAATTAATAATATGGTTGTTAAAAAACAAATAACAAACTACTTAATATTCTAGATTAAGAATTGGTTAGAAAAAAAACTAAATGAATAATTAACTTAATTAATTAAAAATTAACTTAAATTAAGATTAATTTAAATTAATAAAATAAAACAACTTAAATATAAATAAAATAAAATGGGCCATATTTGAAATTAACCTAATCATAAAAAAACAAATAAAAAGTTAAGATAATTATTAAATTAAAATATGGAGAAAGATAATAGAACAACAATTAGCAGAAAAATGAGGGTAAAATTTGGGGTGCAACACACACACACACACACACATATATATATATATATATATATATATATATATATATATATTCTTCAATTTCATAAGTACTACACCTAAAGTATATAAAAAAAATAAAAAACTCGTTAGGGTTACTTCCGCAATGACACAACCTTCTGGATGAGAGGATCTTTGTTTGTACTTTCTTTGAGGTGCTAGTGTGTTAGCAACTTCTGGTGTTGATTGTTCAGTTTCATGTTGAGCACTTCCAGAGTCTTTATCCACAGAGTTCTTGTCTTCAGAGTTTGAATAGATAAATTTCAAATTTATAAACTTTTCAACTAGCTTTGACATTTTAGAGTTAAGCTTATCATCAAACTTAACATGAATTGATTCCTTGAGACTTCTGTTTTCAGTCTTATCTACTCTGTAGCCTTTTGAGAGTTCAAAGTATCCTAACATGATACACTTTTGAGATTTAGAATCAAACTTGTTTAAGTTGTCTTTAGCATAAAACAAATGCAACCGAATGGATGAAAGTAAGAAATTTTGGGCTTTCTATTCTTCCATAACTCATGAGGAGTCTTATATTATAGAGATCCCGTTTTGAATGTAACATGTAGTATTTACCACTTCTGCCCATAAATGCTTTTCCACATTTGTCTCATTGATCATGGTTCTAGTCATTTCTTGCAAAGTACAATTTTTCCTCTATACAACTCCATTCTGTTGAGGAGTTATAGGACATGAGAAATCATGAGAGATACCATTATCTTCAAAAAGTTTTCAAAGTCTTTAGCTTTAAGTTCACCACCATGATTACTTCTGACTTTAATAATAGTTAAGCCTTTTTTGTTTTGCACTTGTGACAGAAGGTAGTAAACATAGAATGTGACTCATCCTCGTGTCTTAAAAACTTTACCCATGTCCATTTGATGTAGTCATCTACAATGACTAACCCATACTTCTTGCCTTTTATCGAAGCTATTTTAAATGGTCTAAACAGATCAATATGCAAGAGTTCCAGAGGCATAAAGGTGGAAACAACATTCTTAGCTTTAAAAGAGGTTTTAGAAAACTTGCCTTTCTGGCATGCCTCAAAAAAACCATATGAAGCAAACTTCATATTTGGAAGGCCTCTGACTAAATTTAGCTTGTTGAGCTTAGACAATGCATTTAACATTTTGTTTTTCTAAATTAGAAAGTTTTATTTTATAGATGTTATTTTTACTCTTACCACTGAAAAGTACAGAGCAATCCTTTTGACTCACAACTTTACAGGACTTTTGATTAAGTATAATGTCATAACCATTGTCACCAAATTGACTTATGGACAGAAGGTTATGCATTAGACCTTCAACTAATAAAACATCTGTAATAGAGGAAAGAAAGTTGTTGCCAATTGTTCTTGTACCAATGATCTTACCCTTCTGATTTCCTAAAAAACATACAGAACCTCTAGATTTAAGTTCTAGCTTTTGGAACACATGCCTTCTTCCTATCATGTGTCTAGGGTATCCAAAGTCCAAGTACCAAGACTGGTGTCTCAACTTTGTTGCTTAGGATATCTACAACATAAATTATTTTTTCTTAGGTACCCACATCTTTTTGGGTCCTTTATGGTTAGTTTTCCTAGAGGTTTTATCAACCCAGGGTTTCTACGCAAAAAAGGTATCATGTGTGTAACCATAAGTAAAATGAGACTACATAGTTTATTTTTTTGGTTTTATTACCATTTCTTTATATTTAGATTTAAGCATAGAGTTCTTTGGTGGAGCATAACCAATGCCCCTTTTTTATTTCTACTTACTCCATAGATCATGAAATCCATCTTGCCTCTATCTATGTTTCTTGCTATAATTTCTTTAACAGATCTTTCATATTTCTTTGAAGCACACTCAAAATCCATATGAGCTTCTAAAAGAAACCTGTTCTCTAGTTTTTCACTCTTGCATTTGAGAACAGAGTTTTCTTTTTCCAAATCATCAATTTTTTCTTTTAAAATATAATTTTCTTTTATCAGCTCACTATGGGCTCCAGAATTAATTACATGAATCAATTTTAGATTCTTGTATCTTTTTTGAAGTCTCTGATTCTTTTCAAGAATTTCAGCTAAAGATAATTCAAGTTTAGAATGAGTTAGATGAAAGAATACCTCTTTAGTGTCTGAATCTGATTATATTTTTGATTCAGAGGTTTCGGTGTTAGCCATAAGCGCTATGATAGATTGCTTTTCTTCAGAGTCATCTTTATAAGAGTCAGAGTCATCCTATGTTGCCATTAGAACCTTCTTATTTTTTTCTAAAGAATTTATGCTTAGCATTTTCTTTGATGAGTTTGGGACACTCATTCTTGTAGTGGCTAGACTCTTTGAACACATAACAGATAACCTCGTTGTTAACTCTGAACTTCTTCTTCCCAAAGGTTGACTCAGAATGTCCACCTATTATTCTATAACCTTTAGACTTCTTATGTCTTTGCTTCTAGAGTTGGTTGACCCTTCTAGATAGTAGAGACAACTCATCCTCTTCATCAGAACCTTCTTCAGACTCTTCTTCTTCATCTTGAAGAGCTTTAGTATTTTTTGGTTTTCCTTTAGACTTCAGAGCCACAGACTTCCCTTTCCTCTAGGGCTCATTCTATTCTAGCTCAATCTCATGACTCCTTAGAGAGCTTACAAGCTCTTCCAAAGTTGGGGTATTCATATCCTTTGACACCTATAGTGCTATCACCATTGACCTTCATTTCTTTGGCAGACTTTTGATGATTTTCTTGACATGATATGCAGTGGTGTAACCTTTATTCAAAACTTTCAAACAAACAACTAGATTTTGAAACCTTGAGAACGTATCTTCAACAATTTCATCTTCTTCCATTTTGAAGGCTTGATGTTTCTGGATCAAAGTCAGATCGTTTGTTTCCTCTACTTGCTCATTTCCTTCATGAGTCATCCTCAAAGAATCAAATATAAACTTAGTTGAGTCTATATTTGTAATATTCCCATACTCAGTATAAGAAATATCATTCAATAAGATTGTTTTGGATCTGTGATGATTCTTGTTGTCCTTTTTTTTGCTGTTCATCCATCTTGTTTCTTCCAAGATTTACACCATTAGAATCTACAGGATGTGTGTAACCTTCCATTATCATATCCCATAGGTCTGCATCACAACTAAGGAAGAAACTTTCAATTCTATATTTCTAGTAGTTAAACTTTTCTGCATCAAAGATTGAAGGTTTAACAGAATAATGTTCTCTTTCATTATTGTTAGTAGATGCCATACTATGTTTCTAAAAGCGGATATTTATCTGAAATGGTTAAGTTTTTAGCACAATATTCAATATCAGAACCAAACTCTAATGCCAATTGAAGGTTCACGAAACACAATAAAGGGGGGGGGGGGGGGGGGAATTGAATTGGGTTTCAGATATGACAACTTTTTAAAAACCAAAGACAAGAACAATAATGATAGAAATACACAAGATTTTTATACTGGTTTAGTGTTAACTAATCTAGTCCAATCCACTAGTTAGAGTTGTTTTTCCTTCTCACAAGGACTTAATCCATCAATCAGATTACAAACTCAAAGACAAACTATCAACGACTTCTTGAGGCTACAGACTAAAATTAGTCCCTTGAGGAATTTAACCAAAGTTAAGATACAATCAGTGTATGTTTACAAGAGTGATTCTAAACAATTAGATACACAAAGTGAATATCAGAGTTTATGCTTAAGAAAATATCCAAGAAATAGCTCTAAGTGTAGTGAGTGTTGTAATTGTTGTTTATCTTGTTTTCTCTTATTGCTGTCGTACTCCACATTTTCTTCAAGATTTATTGTCCTCTTTAAGTAGATGATGAATAGTACCATTGAATGATGGAATTGGAAATTTCTTCAATTTCACATATGTAATATTGGTACGAGGTTGAGTCGTGAATACCCGTTGGTAGTACATTCCTTAAGAATTCTAACATATTTGTCATTTTAAAGAAATATTTGATTTTACCGCTTGAATGTATCATCTCCAAGAATATTTTTTCAATTATTCTCTAAACTATTGGCTTCATATGTGAGATGATTTGAAGCTTGATTAGAGTTCAGAGCCTTGTATATTAGACTTTAGAGTCTAGTCAAAATGAGGCTTGGGTTATCATAGTATATCTAGATTGTTTGTTGCAGAAGCGTTGACTTGGTTAAGCAAATGATTGACTATCAAATGAACATTTCTTTATATTTCAACTTGTTTTAGAATCCATTGAAGTCTAGAGTCTAGAGTCCAAAGTCTGAGACAAGAATCTGAGTTATCCAGAGTCTAGAGTTTGAGTCCAAAGTCTGAGTTCAGAGTCTGAGTTCAAAGTCCAGAGTCTAGAGTCTGCTTTCATTATCTTAAGATTATGCGCACTTAAAGAAACTAGTAGTGTACAAAATTGTTCTCTATATTGTGTTATCATAAAAACTTAAGGATTGTAGATGTATAACCAAACTTGTTCCAACAATCAACCGTTATAGTGGTGGACAACAATAACTAAAATAAAGACTCAAAAATAGAAACGCTAACACAAATAGTCTTCAAAACATCCACACATCAAACTCTAGGTTTGAGTCTCCTTATATAGCAATGCTAACTCTAGGCTTTTCTCATTGAATAAGATCACATCCAGAAATATAGAGGATTTAATTTTAATTTGTTCCACAAAATACTCCAAAAGATATGATTTTTTATTAATTCAAATCTCCATTTAAATTGATTTGATCTTTAAACAATTGTCAAAAAAATCACACAAACGCAATGGTAAATAATAACAGCAAATCTAATTGAAATCCAATCATAAAATTTGCTCAAATTGCAATAACCTGTGTCTGTTGTCAAGGTCTAGATGTTGCTATGCACATATGCTAGAACATCGTGTTCCACATGTTGAACAAAAACATCCAAAATAAATCTCTTCATATAAGTCTTCTTTGTTGAGTAGGTCATAGATTAAATAAATCTGAACCACATCTTCCTTCAAAGCAGATCTAGTCAAATCTTCCTTGACTAAATCAAATCCAATTATTTTCCAAATTGATTTGGATTAACAAAACAAACTTCTTCCAAAAGCAAACTTCTGCATCTTCAGAAGAAATGAACACCAAAATTGTTATGAAGGAAATCTGAAGATAATCAGAACACAATCCTTACGCCAAGATGTCGCACACCATGTGCTGAACATCTTGCTCAACAAGTTGCTTATAATCAAATCTTTTTCTTACTTACTTTAGCAGAAACTTGGACCTAACAAATCTTCTTAGAAACAAACACAATCATGCTCATTTTTTATTTATGAAATATAGCTAATAGACTGAGGCCAGATGCTGGAACACATGCAAGAACATCTTGTTTTACATGTTATCTCTACACAAAATACATCTTGTTCTACATGTTGTCTCTACACAAAATACATTTTGTTCACTTTTTATTTTACCTAATGCAACAAATCACATAGATCAACATTTTGAATTATAAAAACTTAAGACAAACTATCTCAAACTAAGGTTCCAATTCCAAAGGACGTACCAATTTGTTTAGGATCAATTTTGTCACGTTTAACAAATAAAATCGATGATTAACCTAGTACAAGAGTTAAATTCTTTTGGGGTTCTTAATTGACAAATTTACTAGTTTAAATCTAAAATTGCCAAGAAAGTAAATATAAATGTAATGAAAACACAATAAAAATAAGAGTTAAGATCTATTTTAGGAAAATTTTACCTCATATCCCTACTTTTATCCCTATACCCCTACATTTTATAAAAATTACTAATTTTACCCTTGTGTATTTTTAACTAATTTATCATTTTATTTTAAAAATATATTTTAAATTTTATTTTGCATAGCGGAACACTTTGCAAAAGAGTTCTGGTACACAAAATAAAAGTAAAAAAAATATTTAAAAAAATGACTACCAGAACTCTTTTGCAAAGTCTTCCGGTACACAAAAGAAAGTTAAAAAAAATGACTACCAGAACTCTTTTGAAAAGTCTTCCACTGCACAAAAATTGATTACCGGAACTCTTTTTGCAAAGTCTTCCGGTACACAAAAATTGACTACCGGAACTCTTTTATAAAGTCTTCCGGTACATTATAAAAGTTAAAAAAAATGATTACCAGAACTCTTTTGTAAAGTCTTCCGGTACACAAAAATTTACTACCGGAACTCTTTTGCATAGTCTTCAGGTTCACAAAATTAAAATTAAAAAAAAGTTTTAAAAGATGACTACCATAACTCTTTATTAAAGTCTTTTGATACACAAAAATTGATTACCGAAACTTTTTTGCAAAGTCTTCCGGTACACACAAAAAAGTTTTAAAAAATGACTACCAGAGTTCTTTTGTAAAGTCTTCCGGTACTGGTACACTAAAATTGACTACCAAAACTCTTTGACAAAGTCTTCCGGTACACAAATAAAAGTTTAAAAATACTTGAAAAGTGACTACCGAAACTCTTTTGCAAAGTTTTTCAGTACGCAAAATAAAATTTAAAAAATATTTACAAAATAAAATAATAAATTAGTTAAAAATATAAAACAATAAAATTGATTTTTTTTATAAAATGCAGGGATATAAGGATAAAAATAGGGGTATGGGATAAAATATTCCCATTTTAGTCCCTCACAAAAATTGGAGAGTCCAAATTAATTCATAAGAAAAAAAGTCCCTATTAAATCCCTTGCAAAATTCAAACTGTTTCTTTTACCTTCTTTTGAACCATGACTGGACTATCCCATGTGTATTATTTTTGCTTACATTGCACCAAGCAAGGGTTGAACCAAACACCCATTGGTTAGTGGGCATCTATCTCTACCACTAAACCAACATATTAAATTACAAATAACACTTATATTACCATAATTTCTTATTTTCTTTTAATTATTGGCAATACTTAATACATTTTGATCCTAATTAAAAAAAATACACTATTTAATCTTTTACAAAATTTAATTAGGTTTTGATCTCTAACAAAAAATACACTATTTAATACCTTAAAAAATACACCATCTAAAAAATACATATATGTTCAATCATATATTATAGTACCATCACATTGAAATCAAGGAACTAAAATTCTACATTACCATCACATACATTATAAATGTGTTGAGTTGTAATTCCTTGTGTCGAAGCAGTGTAACTCGACAGAAACAAGGAGCAGACGAATTGTGATAATGTGTGTGTCAAGTTGTAATAGTGTGTCGAAGTGTCGAAGGAGGCTCATTCGCACAGGATTTCGACTTAGGCCTATTTTAGTAATGTTAACTACTTTGGGCTTTTATAGTTTTGGGTCTTGGCTTGGGGTGCAAGCTAACCTAAATCTATAAATAGGGAGAAACCCTTATTTTTTGTAAGAAGCTTAGAATTGAGAAATTGTATTCACAGTTTACAGTTGCAAGTGAAATAACAAAATTTCCACAGTTTGTGGGCAGAGAGTTCTCTGCAGAAAATTGTTCATCTTCTCCTCCAACATTTCTCTTTCTTTTCTTTCTCCACTTTTTTTCATTGCCATTGCGTGTTAGTTAACAATCTTGAAATCTAGATTGAATAGGAATTCCCACAAGATTTTGGGTTAATTCTAACATCTGGTATCTAGATCTCTGGTTGCGATTCAAGGAAGGAAAATCGTGATGGCAATGAATCATCCGAACGGGCACTTTCCGGCAAGCCTTTCGATTCTCAAGAAAGATAATTATGAGAATTGGTGCAAGCAGATTAAGGTAGTTTTATGTTATCAAGATCTTTGGGATCTTGTGAAGGAAGGAGTAGCACCGCTTGTAGAGAACGTGACGAATCAAGAAAAGGTTGCACACAAAGAATTGAAGAAGAAAGATTATAAAGCTCTCTTTATAATCCATCAGTGTGTTGATCCAGATAACTTTGAAAAGGTTAGTGATGTAGAGTCAGCGAAGGAAACATGGGAGATTCTTGAAAAGTCGTTTGGAGGCGCAGAGAAGGTGAAAGAGGTGAGGTTACAAACTCACAAGAGAACCTATGAGTTGCTTCAGATGGAAGACAATGAAAGTATAATAAATTTCTTCACCAGAGTCACAGAGCTGGTGAATCAAATCAAGGTATGTGGAGAGGTGTTGACATTAAGATCAGTTGTTGCAAAGATCTTGAGGTCATTGGCTCTAAAGTTCGACCACGTGGTAGTAGCCATAGAAGAGTCAAAAGACTTGTTAGTATTGACGAAGGAAGAGCTTCAAGGGACGCTTGAGTCTCATGAACAAAGGATGACTGAAAGGGCTACAGGAAAGTCGAAGAGTGATATGGCTTTGCAGGCGCAGTCAGAAAAGGAAAGGAAAGACAAAGGAAGCGGGAATAGTAACAAAGGTAGAGGAGGAAACTGGTCAAATCAGAGAAAACCTTGGAATCAAGGCAACCAAAGAGGTGGAGCTGTAGGAAGAGGAAGAGGTGATGGTCGAAAATATGACAAAAGTCACATTCAGTGTTTCAATTATCAGAAGTATGGCCACTATTTTAGTGACTGTACAGAAAAGAAGAAAAATCAAGAAACTTATGCAAAGCTGGCGAAACAAGAAGAAGAAGAGACGTTGTTGATGGTCACAATAAGAGATGAAGAAAGATTCCAAAATCAGTGGTACTTGGACTCAGGATGCTCATCACACATGACTGGAAGGAAATATTAGTTTATCAACATGAAGACCTCATCGAAGAACACAGTGAAGTTTGCAAATGACAACACTATAGCAGCTGAAGGTGTTGGTGATGTTCTGATTATGAGGAAAGATGGCAAGAGGTCAACAATTTCCATTCTGTTGTACATACCAGGCATGAAAAGCAATTTGCTCAGTATAGGGCAGCTGATCGAAAAGAACTACAAGGTAGTTGTCGAAAACAAGATGATGAGAGTCCTCGACGCAGGTGGAAGGTTGATCTTGAAGGCTACAATGTCTGAGAATAGGACCTTCAAGATTGAACTCAAGGTGATGGAGCACAAGTGCCTAGCAACTGCAGCCAGCAAAGATGAGTGGTTATGACATTCCAAGTGAAGTCTGTGAAGAGTGTGTTCAGTCGAAACAACACAAGAATAGCTTTAGCAAGGATGCAGGAAGGAAGTCGAAGGCAATTTTGGAAGTCATATACTCTGATATATGTGGTCCAATCCAGGTGGATTCGATTGGTGGCAACAAATATTTTGTCATGTTCATAGATGATTACAGTCGAAAGTTATGGACTTACCTCATCAAGAAGAAAAGTGATGTGATCGAGGTATTTTCCAGATTCAAATCTATGGTTGAAAGACAGAGTGGTCGAAAGTTGAAAATTCTGAGGACTGATGGTGGTGGAGAGTATGTTTCGAAAGAGTTCGATGCATTATGTGAAAAAGAAGGGATTATGCATGAGGTGGTGCCACCTTACACTCCACAGCAAAATGGAGTTGCAGAACGAAAGAACAGAACCATCATGAACATGGTAAGAAGTATGTTGAATGGAAAGCACTTACCCAAAGAATTATGGGGAGAAGCGGCTTCGACAACAACATATATCTTGAATAGATGTCCGATGAAGAAGCTTGAAGGAATCACACCAGAAGAATGTTGGTCTGGTGTCAAGCCTAGCCTCAGTCACTTGAAGGTGTTTGGATCTATAGTACATAGACATGTGCCAGATCAGTTGAGAAAGAAGCTTGATGACAAGTCTAATCAGATGATCTTGATAAAATATCATTCGACTGGAGGTTACAAGTTGTTCGACCCAGTGAATAAGTAGGTAGTGATCAGCAGGGACGTGATCATAGATGAGCTTAAAGAATGGGATTGGACTAAGAATGTCAAGAAGGATTTAGCGAGAATCTCTTGTGAAGAACCAACCACTAAAGTCGAAAGAGAAGTTCGACAGGAACAAGTCAGAGATGAAGCAGGCCCAAGCAGACCTCGACGAACAAGAGACATGCTTGCAAGGTTACAAGAATGTGTAATTACATCAAATGATGTGGTTGATGAAGAGGGTGAGCTGGTACATTATGCTTTCTATGCAGATGTCGAACCAGTCAATGCAGCTGAGGCATTGAAAGATTTGAAGTGGGTGAAAGCAATGAATGAGGAGTTAGAGTCCATCGAAGTCAACAACACCTGGTCACTTATTGAATTGCCTCAGGGCAAGAAGACAATTGATGTGAAGTGGGTTTACAAGGTGAAGGTGAATCCTAGAGGAGAAGTAACTCGACTAGGATTTCTACAGAAGGACTTGTGGCGAAAGGATTTCTACAGAAGGAAGGAATCGACTTCGATGAAGTGTTCGCACCTGTTGCTAGGATCGAAACAATCAGGTTGGTTATTGGTCTAGCAAATATGAATAATTGGCACACATGTCAGATGGACGTGAAGTGTGCATTCCTTAATGGCCCCTTAGATGAAGAAGTTTATGTCGCACAACCAGCTGGGTATGTGAAACAAGGCAAAGAAGGAAAGGTGTACAGGCTGCATAAAGCCCTTTATGGACTTAAGAAAGCTCCAAGAGCTTGGAATAAGAAAATCGAAACTTCTTAAGGGAGAAGGAATTTGTGAAGTGTACGACTGAGCATGAAGTGTATGTAAGGAGAAGCAATAATGAATTGCTTATACTATGCCTCTATGTCGATGATTTGTTGATAACAGGGAGTTGCAAGAAGGAGATCGAAGATTTTAAACATGACCTAAGTGAGGAGTTTGAAATGTCAGACTTGGTAAATATCCCATATTTCCTTGACATCGAATTCTACAAGACTAGTAGAGGTTTGATGATGCACCAAAGAAGATATGCATGAGAAATACTCAAGAGATTTGAGATGTAAGATTGCAACCCAACTTCGACTCCAACTGAGACCAGACTGCAACTATCGAAGGATTCAGATGAAGATGATGTCGACCTAACCCAATACAGAAGACTTATTGGGTCACTTAGATACCTTTGTCACACAAGGCCTGACTTAGCATATAGTGTGGGTATAGTAAGTAGATTCATGTAGAAGCCAAAGGTATCACACCTAGCAGCAATGAAGAGGATACTGAGGTATCTGAAAGGGACTCTCGACTACAACATTTTGTTTCCTGCAGCTGATGAAGGGAAAGACTGCAAGTTAGTGGGATACACCGACTCTAACTGGTGTAGTGATGTTGAGGATAGAAAATCCACAACTGGATATGTGTTTATGTTAGGTGGTGCACCAGTTGCTTGGAGTTCGAGAAAGGAGCCAGTAGTGGCATTGTCATCATGCGAAGCAGAATATATAGCTGCTTCTCTTTGTGCATGTCAAGCAACTTGGATGGTGAACTTGGTCGAAGAGATTACAGGGAAGAGTCATAGAGAAATTACCATGAAGATCGACAGAATGTCAGCTATTAACTTGGCAAAGAATCCAATAGCACACGGTCGAAGCAAGCACGTCGAAATGAGGTTTCATTATCTTCGAGAGCAGGTAGCAGAAGGGAAGATGAACTTAGAACACTGCAGAACTGAGAATCAGATTGCAGATATCATGACGAAGGGAGTGCGGGTCGAAGTTTTCAGAAGACTAAGAGCCATCTTGAATGTAAACAGCTTAGACACAATGAATTAGGTGGTGTGTTGAGTTGTAATTCCTTGTGTCGAAGTAGTGTAGCTCGACAAAAACAAGGAGCAGACGAATTGTGATAATGTGTGTGTCAAGTTGTAATAGTGTGTCAAAGTGTCGAAGGAGTTTCCTTCACACAGAATTTTGACTTAGGCCTATTTTAGTAATGTTAACTACTTTGGGCTTTTATAGTTTTGGGCCTTGCCTTGGGGTGCAAGCTAACCTAAATCTATAAATATGGAGAAACCCTTATTTTTTATAAGAAGCTTAAAATTGAGAAATTGTATTAACAGTTTGCAGTTGCAAGTGAAATAACAGATTTTCCACAGTTTGTGGGCAGAGAGTTCTCTGCAGAAAATTGTTCATTTTCTCCTCCAACGTTTCTCTTTCTTTTCGTTCTCCACTTTTTTTTCATTGCCATTGCGTGTTAGTTAACAATCTTGAAATCAAGATTGAATAGGACTTTCCAAAAGATTTTGGGTTAATTCCAACAAGAAGTACCATTATATTCAAAATATTATAGTACCATCAAATTCCAAAATATTGTACAAACAAATAGAACTTCAAAACCCAAAACATCTAGTATCACCAAAATAAAAAAAATAAAAAAAGTATCATAAAATTGTAATGAACATTGTACCAACTATTACAACTTAATTTTTTTTTAATAATTCCATCAAATCTAAAAGACAAACTAAATAAAGTAGAAGGAAATTTTGACTTTGAACTTCCCTCATCGTCTGTGACTAAATAAAGCAAAAATAATATATATGAGACAGTCCAGTCACAGTTCAAAAGTAGGAAAAAGAACCTGTTTGAGAAAAATATTAATAAAGAAACTAGCATGGCTCAGTTAAATTTTGCAAAAGATTTAATAAGAACTTTTTTTCTTAGGGATTAATTTGAACTTTCCAATTTTTTTGAAGGACTAAAATGGATCTTCACTCTAATTAAAAAATAATAAGAAATTGTGTTGATATAAGTGTTATTTATAATTTAAAATATAAAACATATATTGGTTTAGTGGTAGAGATAGTTGCCCACTAACATGACTATGTTAAATTTTGCAAGGGATTTAAATGAGATTTTTTTCTTAGGAATTAATTTGAATTCTTTAATTTTTGTGAGGGACTAAAATAGATCTTCATTCTAAAAATAAAGTAAATGGTGCACTTAATAATAAAATTGAATTACTTACACATTCAAAGTAATATATATATATATATATATATATATATATATATATATATATATATATATATATATCTATATATATATATATATATATATATATATATGGAACGTATCATATGAGAATGTCATTTTTATGTGAGAACATAAGAATGAATCTCAACCATTAGATTTTAAAATAAATAGTGGAGATTATGTGTCAGTTTTTTTTTCTCTTTCCTCCATCATTTATTTTAATAATGGAGGAGAGAGAAAAATAAAAATCACACATAATCTCCACCATTTATTTTAAAATCTAATGATCCAGATTCATTCTCATGTTCTTATATAAAAATGGCATTCTCATAAGATATGAACCCTATATATATATATATGCGTAGATGTGCAATTTATTAATCTATTAAGTAAGTTTTCGAAATGGAAATGAAATCTACCAATAGAAAGTAATGTTTTATGAGATATGTTTGTAAAATTTGTAATTTAAATTTCAAAAGTATATATTTTTATTTTAAATTTGCAACTCCTTCAACTTTTTTGGGTACCACCTACAAATTAAAACTTTGACAAAATGATTGTCTTCAACAATATACAAGCAAACATTATCTTACATGATTTTATATTTATATAAAATTTGTTAAAAAGAACATCATCCCTAAGACTTTTATTCATGTTTTTTTTTAATAAATAATGTCCAAATAAAACATTAAGAAACAATCCAAAATACTAATGCATTCCCATACAAGTCTATATCTCACACACAAGATATCAAAAGGAAAAAAACAAACAAAACTTGCTAAGGTTCATTTTCTACTTCCATACTTTGAACATTTGTTTGAATATTTCTACTTGACTTAGGGTTCCAAACAAACATTTGTTGCCAAATCTCCATGAAAGCTCTCACAATTACTCCATGATAATCCCTAGAATTCAAAGCCAAAAAACACTGCAATAATTGCTCCAAATCCTTAGCTTCTGACATCTCCATCTCTTCTATAATCTCCATCATTGATTTCTTGAAGTCTTCATAAGGATCCTTTGACTTTTTCACCACCGCAAAACTCTCTTTCACCTTCTCTTCCATTCTACTCCTCATAACCTTAGTTTCTACTCCTCTTTGATTCTCTATAGTACTTTGAAACCTCACTCTTTCAACCTTCTTTACACTATTTATCCTCCTTCTATCCCGGCTAATTATTTCTTTACTCTCCGTTTTATCATGGATCACGGTGTAGTCGTTGTCGTTAGAGAGTCTTGATAAGCAAGAAATCAAAGTTTCACTTTCTTCTTCATTGATTTTATCAATGAGAAAGTCACTCTTTTTAGAGGGGACACTAGAGGTACTTTTTCGGCCTTTGGATTTCGCTTTATTGATCTTTGAGGACACCTTGCATTGGTGTTCCGGTGAAGATGACGGTGACATGTTTGGATATCCTACGTCATGTGCTTTGGAGTTTACCGGAGAAAGGCGGTATATGGCGGGGACTGGATTTCCGGGGAAGGAGGAAAGGTCATTGGAGCGACACATTTGAAGAGAAGGGATTGTGAATTTCATCTTGAAGCGTTTAGACATAGTGGAGGTGTGAAACTAAATACGGAGGAAAGGAAAAGTGATGTTGGTGCAAGTTTAATTAAAGCTTTCATGGTTTGAGGTTATTTATAATGGGAAATAAAATGTGAAGAAATAATTTAAGGCCGGCATGAAAAGAATAAAGACAAAAGAAAGTAGGACCAATGATGGTAATAAATATCTTAGAATTCTATTTAGAAAAATTAATTAAAAAATTAAAATATATTTTAAAATAAGTAAATAGAAAAATAAATGAGATTAATATTATGTTATTTGACTTGTTTTTACAATTAGATTAAAGATAAGCTTAGTCTTTATTCATTACTGAATTAAATTTTTTGCATTAGGGTGTCTTACATTTCTATTCTATTGAAATTCTTATCAATTTATCGATGTTTTAAAACTCGGATCGATCATTGATTTAATTAAGTTATTGAAACATTGAGTTACCGACTGGATCAGTGGATCACTGATTGGACGACATGAATTCTAATAGTATGAAAATATAATTTTTTTTTGGTAACATTTTTTTTTCAATTTTTTTGTTAGTTTAGAGTATTATTATATCGTATAATTAATTTTATAATATTTTAAATTTATTATAATTAATAATAAATAAGTTTAATGAGAATTGTACGAAAGTATTAAAATAATACATAAATAATGTTAATAACCAGCTAAAACAACAAAGCATAAAAAATTACAATTTAAGAATGAGAAGACAGAAAATTTTCAAAATAATGTAAGTACTTTTTTGTAAAGATTTCCACATATCAAAGAAATAATTACACTATAATCAAATGAGGTTACAAGAAAGTATTAGAATAATGCATAAATAATGTCAATAACTAGCTAAAACAACAAAGCATAACAAATTACAATTTAAGAATGAGAAGACAGAAAATATCCAAAAAAAATAGTGCACTTCAAACACGATATCTCTTTGCTTAGACCTTGTTTTGACGATCCAAACAATTAAAGTGTAGAATTATGTCTCACAAACCTTTTGTCCAAAAACTAGACAGATTGAACGGTTAACGAAGTCAACAAGCACAAAATATATAAATAGGGAGTAATCCCTATCATTGAATAATAACTTGCAGTTGTAAAGAATAAAATCCCAATTTGGAAGTAGACAAAAGCCCTGCAGAAAATCTTTTCTTCTTCTCCTATTTTTCTCTCTAAAACCCTAATCTCTTACAAGTAGTACCACAAAGGTACCTTAAAAATCTATTTTACAACATTCTAATGCTCTCTACATGAATTTGACAAAAATCTACTAACTGCAATATATGACCTTGAACACACCATCACATACATCAAAATATCCATTTCAGACGCATAAGGAACCTGTTCCATATCCATTCTCTCATTTTCATTATAAGGATTTTCTTTAGAACTCAATTTTAATAAGTTGCAAAAGGATTACTAATCCCCTTAGAATTTTACATCTCAAACATCTTCAACAGTCTTTGAATATAGTGTTCTTGTGACATATACAATTTCTTCTCCTTTCTATCACACATAATTCGTATACGAGTAATAATCGCTCCTAAGTATTTCATGGCACCAACTACTTATTTAACCTGTGAGATTTGGGTCGAACTCATGCTGTGTCGAAGGAGAAGTTTTCATGTTTTCGACAGGAGGTAAGCATGCTGTCGAAGCTTGTTCACATGCTGATGCCTGATGGTTACAAACTGTAGTCGAAGTCTGTTCTAGTTTGTAGTGTCAAAATGTTATTCTGTCGAATTGGGCCTTGTGTTAAGGATCTAATTGTTTAGGTTTATTGGGCTGCAAGTTACCTAGTTAGTCTATAAATAGGCTAGTACACTCAGTTTGTTGAGTGTGGCAAATTGTGATATTCACTTGTAAGCATTTGTAAACATTAATGTGAAAGTGAATAGTAAACAAAATTATATTTGCCCAATCCTTTTTGTTCTTCCTTCTTCTTCTTCTTCTTGTTTTTCCTTTTTCTTTAAACCCTAACCCTTGTTTTATTTCTTGATTATCAAGAAACCGTTTTATACTTTGCTTAAAGATATCGTTTTTCACAACAAATTGGTGCGGTGAGCGTGGAGGAGATGTCTTCAACAAAGTATGAGATCGAGAAGTTCACCGGAGTGAACGACTTCGGTGTGTGGTGCTTGAAGATGAAAGCCCTACTGGTTCAGCAGGGTTGTTTGGAAGCGTTGAAGGGAATGGCAGCCATGGATGCTGCTTTGACGGAAAGAGAAAAGACAATAATGATCGAGAAAGCCCACAACGCGATTTTGTTGAGCCTTGGTGATAAGGTTCTCCGGCAGGTATCAAAGGAGACTACGGCGTCAGGATTATGGGTTAAACTTGAAAGTTTGTATATGACCAAATCTCTGATGAATCGTCTCTACCTGAAGCAAGCCTTGTATTCATTCAAGATGAGTGAAGACAAAGCTTTGACTGAGCAGTTGGATTCGTTCAACAAGCTGATTCTTGATCTTGAAAACATTGATGTGAAGGTCGATGATGAAGATCAAGCACTGTTGCTGTTGTGTGCTTTGCCCAGATTGGATGCTCACTTCAAAGAAACACTCTTGTATGGAAGAGAGTCCCTGACCTTTGAAGAAGTTCAAGCAGCCTTGTATTCGAAGGATTTGAACTAAAGAAAGGAGAAGAAATGTTCATCAGTTGGCGAAGGGTTGTCCGTGAAAGGAAGATCGTCAAAAAAAGATGGTAGGTTTGACAAGAAGAAAGGAAAGGTCCAGCAGAAGTCTTATGGTGGTGATATGTCAAGTATCAAATATTATCGTTGTAAGAATGAGGGTCACACAAGAAAGATGTGCCCTGAGTGCCTGAATAATCATGGAGGTAAGGACAATGGGAATGCAGCTATAGTGCAAGATGGTTATGAATCATCTGATGTCCTTGTGGTGTCAAGCAGCAACTCTTGCGAAGAGTGGATTATGGATTCTGGATGTAATTGGCATATGACTCCAAACAAGAATGTGTTTGAAGAATTATGTGATCAAGATGGAGGATCAGTGCTGCTGGGGAACAATAAAGCTTGCAAGATTGTAGGTATTGGATCTGTTAGATTCAAGCTCCATGATGAGTCAATAAAGTTATTGATTAGGGTTAGGTATGTACCTGATCTTAAGAAGAATTTAATTTCTCTTGGTGAATTCGACAGAAAGGTATATGTTTTCAAAGGAGAACAAGGTATCCTGAAAGTCAGGAAAGGGTCGAAGGAAGTCTTGAGAGGCGTGAAAAACTAAGGCTTGTATACCCTTGAGGCTGAGGTTGTAAGTGGTTCGACAAATGTTGTATCCACGAAACTTATGTCGAAAACAGAGTTATGGCACATGAGATTGGGCCATGTCAGCGAAAGAGGCCTGGTCGAATTAGGGAAGCAGAACCTGCTAGGAGGTGACAAAGTCGAAAAGCTGGAGTTTTGTGAATCTTGTGTATTTGGTAAATCCTGTAGGGCGGAGTTTAACAAAGGCAAGAAAAGAACACATGGATCCCTTGATTACATTCATGCTGGTCTTTGGGGGCCTGCAAGGAATCCTTCACACTCAGGTGCAAGGTATTTTCTATCCATCATTGATGACTATTCTAGAAAGCTATGGGTATTCATTCAGAAGACGAAGGATGAAACTTTTGAGAATTTCAAAAGCTGGAAGGTTCTGGTCGAAACTTAAACTGGAAGAAAGGTTAAGAGGTTGAGAACCGACAATGGCCTTGAATTCTGCAACGAAGCATTCGACAAATACTGTGTTGAGTCTGGGATTGCAAGGCATAAGACTGTAGCATGTACTCCTCAACAAAATGGCTTAGCTGAGAGATTCAATCGAATAATCCTTGAAAGGGTTAGATACATGTTGGTTAGTGCTGGATTGAAGAAGGTGTTTTGGGCGGAGGCTGTTTCGACAGCAGCTTATCTGATAAATAGATGTCCCTCGACTGCGCTGGGAATGAAGACACCTAAAGAAGTTTGGTCGGGTCATCCACTAGATCTCGACAAACTGAGGGTATTTGGCTGTTTAGACTATGCTCACATTAGGCAAGACAAGGTCGAACCTAGAGCTCTGAGATGCATGTTCCTTAGATATCCTGAGGGAGTCAAGGGTTATAGGCTGTGGTGCCTATAACCAGGTCATAGAAGATGTATCACAAGTCGTGATGTAGTTTTCAATGAGGTCGAAATGGCTTTCAAGAAAACTGGTGATGTTAGTCGAAGTGTAGAAATCTCTGAAGAGGAGCTGGAACAGGTAGAGATACCTGTTGAGGTGAAGCATAGTGATGTTGAAGTGCATAGCCCTGATGAAGTCGAAGAGCAAGATGCTGATGAGGTTGAAGAAACTGTCGATGACTACCTACTGGCAAGAGATAGGCCGAGAAGAGTCATCAAGCCACCTTAGAGACATGGTTAGCTTTTTCCTTAATCTCTACAAGTGAGGTACTTGACGAAGAACCTAGAGATTACAAGAAAGCTATAAGGAGTCGAGACAAGACTGAATGGCAAAAAGCCATGAATGACGAGATAAAATCTCTTCATGATAATAACACTTGGGAGCTGATTGAGAAACCTGTAGGAGCAAGGTTAGTCAGTTGTAAGTGGATTTTCAAGGTCAAGGAAGGAATCGAAGGAGTGATGTCAAAGCGCTTTAAGGCGAGGCTGGTTGCTAGGCGGTTCACTCAGAAAGAAAGAGTCGACTTCAATGATGTGTTCTCACCTGTTGTAAAGCACAGATCCATTCGAATGTTATTGGCCATGGTGGCAAAGTTTAACTTGGAACTTGAGCAAATGGATGTGAAGACATCATTTCTGTATGGTGATCTAGATGAAACGATCCTGATGCGTCAACCTGAAGGGTATGCAGAAAAGGGAAAAGAAGATTATGTGTGCAAGTTGAATAGGTCTTTGTATGGTCTGAAACAATCTTCTCGACAGTGGAATAGGAGATTTGACAAGTTCATGGCACACATTGGTTTCACTAGAAGTCAGTTCGATCACTGTGTTTACTTCAGATTTCGACCTAGAAACTCACTTGTTATGTTGTTGTTGTATGTGGATGATATCCTCATATCTAGTAACAGTATTGAGGATGTAACGAAGGTGAAGGCTGAACTCAGTAAGGAGTTTGAAATGAAGGATCTGGGAGCTGCAGTCAGGATTCTTGGGATTGACATCAGGAGAGATAGAAAGCAATCGAAGTTGTGCTTATCTCAAGAGACATACCTACGGAAGCTTCTCGACAGGTTTGGTATGTCGAATTCAAAGCCTGTTGTGACACCTACTAATCCTCAGTTTAAGCTTAGTACTACTCAAAGTCCGAGTACTGAAGCTGAAAGAATCTATATGAATAGCATTCCATATGCTAGTGTAGTGGGTTCTTTGATGTATGTTATGGTATGTACGAGGCCAGACATAGCATATGGAGTGAGCCTTGTGAGCAGGTATATGGCCAATCCTGGAAAGGCGCACTGGCAAGCTGTAAAGTGGATTCTCAGGTACATAAATGGGTCTCTGAAAAGAGTCTTGATTTATGGTGGAGCCTGTGATGGTGATAGCATAGTCGAAATCGAAGGATTTGTTGACTCTGATTATGCAGGTTGTATGGATTCCAGAAAGTCTATTTTTGGATATGTTTTCACAATGTTTGGCACAACAATTAGTTGGAAAGCGACACTTCAGAAGGTTATTGCCTTATCAACCACTGAAGCTGAATATATTGCCCTCACTGAAGCTGTGAAGGAAGCATTGTGGCTTGAAGGTTTTGCAAAGGAGCTGAAACTTCAAGGTCGAAGTATCACTGTTAAATGTGATAGTCAAAGTGCAATACACCTGTCGAAGAATTCAGCCTATTGATGTGAGGCTGCATTTCGTCAGAGAGATAATCGAGCGTGGTGAAGTCCAGGTGTTGAAGGTTTCGACTGCAGATAATGCTGCTGATATGATCACCAAGACGTTGCCAAGTTGCAAGTTCTTCCACTGTATGCAGTTGATAATGCTGCATGATGAAAGCTAGTTAATTCCCTTGTTGCTGAGTTAGATCCAAGGTGGAGATTTGTGAGATTTGGGTCGAACTCATGCTGTGTCGAAGGAGAAGTTTTCATGTTTTCGACAGGAGGCAAGCATGATGTCGAAGTTTGTTCACATGCTGATGCCTGATGGTTACAAACTGTAGTTGAAGTCTGTTCTAGTTTGTAGTGTCGAAATGTTATTCTGTCGAATTGGGCCTTGTGTTAAGGATCCAATTGTTTAGGTTTCTTGGGTTGCAATTTACCTAGTTAGTCTATAAATAGGCTAGTACACTCAGTTTGTTGAGTGTGGCAAATTGTGATATTCACTTGTAAGCATTTGTAAACATTAATGTGAAAGTGAATAGTAAACAGAATTATATTTGCCAAGTCCTTGTTGTTCTTCCTTCTTCTTTTTGTTTTTCCTTTTTCGTTAAACCCTAACCCTTGTTTTGGTTCTTGATTATCAAGAAACTGTTTTATACTTTGCTTAAAGATATCGTTTTTCACAACATAACCTACCAATTTGTAAAATATTTTTACCAACAATCGGCATGTCATAAAAATATGACAACAAGATAATGAAATCAATTTCAAGTTTTTTTTCTAATAAACACACTGTGATCATAATAAGTCTTCATGTATCATTGGTAAAATATAATAGACTCAAACTTCTTCTACCATTTATTTGAAGTTTGCTTCAAACCATATAGACTTTTTTTTTAAGTCTAAAAGTATAGTCTTCATCGCCCTCACCCAGAAAACTATATGATTATTTCATATAAATTTCTTCCTCCAAATCACCATGAAGAAAGATTATTTTCATCACATCTATTTTCTCTACTTCTAAGTTAATAGTGTGGAACCATGTTTTGAAGGCCATTTAAGAAGTGATCAAAGCTAAAGACAATCATGCATTATTTTTTATGATGACAACTTAGACATGCAACCTTTGATGACATCCTATGAAGAATCAAATATTTCAAGTAGTTAAAGATGCACAAGATAATTTTTATTCAAAGCTTTTCTTCTAAATCAAGCAGATGAACTATAGTTATTTGATGATCTTAATCCTCTGACGATGACATTTAACTTGAAAATATCTCAAGCCTCATATCCAATAATGTTCAAGCAAGTGCTAATATGATTTGTTCATTCCTAAATTCTTGAAGCTTTCGAGTGTGAAAGAGAGAAAATGTGAAAGTTCGCTCAGTCGCGTCTGAGTGATCGGTGTTTTGTGAAAACACACGGGAATTTTCGTAAAGTGATATGGATAAATCACATACACACAAAAACATTTTTTAAAGCCTCTATTTCTAAAATAAATTAACCTAAAAAATATTTTGGGGTTGTGCCAGTTGAATCAGGAATTGTCAAAATGTTTTGGAGTAAGTTTTTTGAACTGTCCAATCGATTAAAACATATACCCAATCGATTGGATTAGTGAAAAAATTGTCCATAACCAATTGTGATAGAGTCTTAATGAAATGAAACGTCTTTATATTCATTCTTTACAAATTGATCCATTGCAAGCAATTATTTAGGGCTCCTAATTGATTGGCATAAGGTCCTAATCAACTGGCTTATTAATTTGGCCCATGAATCTTTTCCTTTTTTGTGTCAACCTCTAGCATATAAGTAAAGGCCTCTTCATTCACATTCTCATATCTAGAAATGTGAGATTTATAGCATACTCATCACTCTATCTCTCTCTCTCTCTCTCTCTAAAAATATTTTATATTTTCTCTCAGTATAATTTAGTCGTTACATTTCGAGAAAGTCACTTTGTTTTAATGAGTCTTTTTGTATTATGAAAAAAAGGGTGATTATATATTCACCAAGGAGAATTTTTCTCTTGGTTTACTAATTTTATCCTTAAGGAAGTGTTTGTTTTGGGTTCAAAGCTAAACCCAATAAAATATTGGCTTGAGGATGTAATATTAAGTCTCTGGTTCGGTTCATGAGCTCAGCCGTGTAAAAACTCCATTTTGACATTATCCTGGTGTATAATCTCAATTGAGTTTGCAGTCAGCCGTGTAAAAACTCCAGTCCGATTTGAATAATATCCAGTTAAAAACTCCGCATTTGGTTTGAGATAAGTCCGTACAAAATCTCAGTCTAGCTTGGGGTTTAACCACTTCAAGTTCGTGTTTGGAAAATAAGACTAATCACTTCAGTCCGCTGTTCTTTGTTTGGTTGGAAGTTAGCCTGAAACTTAATTTTTCCTTGTATGAGGGGATTTGTAAGTTTAACCTACTAAAAGCTCAAAAGCATTACATGATACTCTCAAGATCAAGTCTTAGGGACATAATTAGGTCTTCTTGGCCGAACCTACATAATTCTCTGGTGTCATCCTCTTACCCTTATGTCTTTATTTTCCGTATATTTATTTTCCGCTGCTATCTTTCAAACTTTTTTTTTTATCAAAAATGATTTTAACGTCTTAAAATGAAAATAATAATGTTTCGAGCCATATTTTTTCAAACTCCCAAAATTCACCCCCACCTCTTGTGTATGGAGTCATATGTTCAACAAAGAGTAATTTTCAAACTTAACACAATTCTAATTAATGACATTTTTATTATAGGTGTGAAAATTTCATTAAAAATAACACCCTTTCTTTGAATGAAACCTTTCACCGCCAATTCGAATTTATAACTTAGAGATTTAAACTTACTTTCATGTTTTACTTTATATATAAACCTATTTTCCAAAGCCCTTTTTTATTTTGGCAACTTCACCAAATTATGAGTGTATTATCATGCAATGATTTAATCTCATCCAACATTGTATGCAATCACTTTTTTTTTAAACTTTTCATAGCCTTTAAAAAACATTAAGGTTACCTTCACTATTCAAAGCAACATAGTAATTAGTATCATACCTTGTAGAATGTTTTATCGGCCTATTAGACCTCCTAATTCGTGATTGAGATAACTCAAAAGCAACACCCGAATTTTTATCCTATGACATCTAATGTTCATGACCATCATCATAATCATCTATTGGAATATTTGACTCATCTCCAAGCTGCTGATCGCCAACATAATCATTTGACTCACCATTATGAAAATTTGCCTTCAATAGTATTGAAATTAGGATCAAGTAACCTAAATGGATAAACATCAAATAAGATGTTATCTTTCATCCTTTGAAACATGCACACAATCCTTACTTCCAAAAACTCTCAAATGATCATAGCTGAATTTCTTTCCAAACCAAATCTTGTATGGAACCTCACTATTCAAATCCACAACATGAGTAATATTAAAAACACGCACCACCATGTACATGGCCTCACCACAATAATGAAAAGGAAACTTGGATTAAGAGAGCATACATCTAACTTTATAAACTAATGTTTGATTCATCCTCTCTTCTAAACCAATCAAATAAGAAGTTTTAGAAGGAGACTTTTTATGTGCAATACCCTGCTGCTTGCAATATATATCAAAGGGTCTACAATAATCACCACCATTGTTAGTAGGATCATTTTTCAACTTCTTACATGTCTGTCTCTCACCCAAAGTATAATCTTTTCTAACTTTTCAAACACTCAATCTTTTTTCTTCAAAGAATAAATCCATAGTTTTCTGGAACAATCATAAATAAAATTAAAAAAATATGCACAACTAAAATATTTTACATTTGAAGGGCCACAAACATCATAATGCATTAACTAAAGCAACACTGACTTCCTTGAGGGAGAATGTCTTTTGAAGAATATTCTGGTCTACTTACCATCCCTGCCATGAGGACATTTCTTTAATTATGCCTTGTTCAATTATGGAAGCACAAATATGCTTCCATGTCTACAACATTCACATTGTCGTTAGCAACCAAAGCTCTTGTATAATACAATTTAGAAATTTTTTCTTGAGCCACAACATAATTTCCTTTGCTTATTTTTTAATTTACATAAGAAAAATGATTATCAAAACCACCATCATCAAGTATATGTACAAAGATCAAATTAAATTGAACATGCATATCATGCTTAACTCCTTTAAGCAACAACTGCATTTCCATGTTGGTTTGCAAACAAAATTCAACACCAATTACCTTAGACACACCATCATTACTAGTCTACAATACTCCAAAGTCACCTGAAGTATAATAGACGAATAAATCCTTTCACGGTGTAGCATGTAGTGTAGAACCATTATCAATTATCCACATGCTCTCATCAGATACAAAATTAACTTACTCATGGTCACAAATAACAACAATATCATCATTGGTAGTAGTAGTAACACAATCATTATCATTATCAACATCACAACCTTTTTGTTTATGCTGATTCTTTTTATACTTGTTCTCCTTTTTTCCAAAGAAAATAATTTTTCTATATGTGCTATGTTCTATGACAACAATGACACCCCACATTCTTGTATTTACATTTGGACTTGTTCCTGCTATCATCTCTACCACCTCTCGATTCCTTTTTATGAATTTTCTCATATTTTTAGTGACATGTATTTCATATAGAGATTAAGAACCATGTTCCTTCCCTCTCATTTCCTCATTAAGAACGCATCCTCTAATATTTTCCAAAGAAACAACACCTTTAGAAGCTGAACTCATTATAGAAACTTGAAATATCTCCCAAGATTCTAGTAAAGATAATAATATGAATAACCCTAATAACTCATCATAAAATTTAATACCCATTTTTGACACATGATTAAAGAGCCCTTAAAAATCACTCAAGTGATATGAAGTAGAAGTTTTATCCTTATGCTTCAAACTTTTGAATCTATTCAACAAGAATAATTTATTATCCCCTGATTTAGAAGCATACAAGGACTCTATCTTTTCCCAAAAAGTTTTTGAAATTTTCTCATTAGCAATATGATTATAAGCACTATATTTTACATATTGCTGAAAGAAACTACACACTTTTTAATATTTAAATTTTCATTCTTCATTAGACTTAAAATCCGACTTTTTAAAACCAAAAATAGGAAGATGCATTTTCTTCACAAATAAAAAAATTTCAGCTTTTCTTTTCCTAAATGGTAATTAGTACTATTCAAGCTCGCCATCTTATATTCATATTTTTCTCAATCATTCAAGCAAGTCAAATCATCCCATAACCAAGAACTTTAATGTTATTATGGTGGAAATTAACACAAAAAACAATAACAAGCAATTGGCAATGAATATAAAATTCCTAACTTGCAAGAATCTTCGAGGTACAAAACACCAGATGTTTAATGTGGAAAACCCCTTAAAGTAAGGGTAAAAATCACGAGTCGTCAGTTCCAAAGAAATAATTCCACTATGATCAAATGAGATTACAAGAGAGTGTCAAAATAATGCAACAACCAACCAAAACAACAAAGCACAAAAACCTAAAATTTGAGAACGAGAAGCCAAAAAAAATCCCCATAAAATTAGTGCAGTACGAATACAACATCTTTCTTCCTAGACATTTTTTTATGATCCAAATGCTAAAAGTTTAAAACTATGTCTCACAGATCTTATATCTTAAAACTAGCTCGATCAAATGATTAGCGAATCCATAATTATTATGTTTCTAATTTTGATATGAGAAAAACAAGAATTAATTTTCTCACCTCTTTTCTCATTACTGGTTTGTTTTCTCATTTCTTTTCTTTCTATGTTCTTAACCTTAAAATGACCATCTCCACTTAATATAAGTGAGGCACAGACATATAGAAATTTAAACCGTGATCCATATTAGGCGTGAAGGTTAGATTAAAGTTGTTTTGTATTCCCACACTGGTATTCTTCGCATGTTGTTGGATGTATAAATGTGTTTGAGTATCATCTTGAAATATGTTCCTTTTGATGGGATTTCTCTATGAGGTTCCACTATATATGTATGTATACTTTGTTTTCCCTGTTATATTTAGGAAATTCAATTAAAAAATATTTTGTTTTTATTGCCTTCTTTCTTATGTTGTTTGGTTTTTAACTACAAGTAATTAATGATAATTTTTTTTAATGTTTGATTATATATTGTCATCGTTATTTTTTTCGGGTACTTTACACATTTTTCCTTTGAATTAGAGAGGATCACAATAAACAGTAAAACTCTCTCTTAAAAAAATGTAATATTGTTACGTGTCCAAAACTAAATTTGAAGTTCGAAACTTAGACATCGTATTTGTTATAAAAAATGATAACTTGAAACAAAATATTAATGGTTTCTTTATGGGCAAGAAAGACGCAAGTGTTAGGGTTAACAAGGAAAAACAACTGAAACCCTATTAGGGTTCACAAAGGAAGAGAAAAGAGGAAGAAGAATAGAGAATTGGTTAAATCTGTTTTACTATTCACTTTCTTTATAGGGTTCAAAGATTACAAGTGAATACCAACAATTAACCTCTTTCAACCTAATAAGGTTTTGTCACACTTAGGAAGAGAGACTAGTATGTTATTTATAATAAACCTAACATACTAAACTAATGGGCTTTTTAACAATTACCCATTACAAGCTAACTTAGGGTACAAGCTAACTTATACAATTGGATCCATAACACAAGGCCCAATTCGATCTCCTACATACTAGAACACAATTCGACTACAGCATGTAGGTATTCGACAACAACATGTGAGCGGACTTCGACGACATGCTAAACTAGAGTTCGATCCAATATCTCACAAATCTCCACCTTGGATCTAACTCTATATCCTCAAGAAATAACTAGTTTTCTTCATGCAGTTTTATCAACTGCATACAGTGGAAAAGCTTGCCACTGGGCAACGTCTTAGTGATCATATCAACAACATTATGATCTGTCGAAACCTTCAGCACTTGGACTTCTCCATGCTCGATTACCCTTCTGACGAAATGCAGCCTCACATCAATGTGCTTGGTTCGCTCATGATAGGTTGAATTCTTCGACAGGTGTATTGCACTTTGACTATCACATTTAATAGTGATAACTGGACCTTGAAGTTTCAGCTCCTTTGCAAAATCTTCAAGCCACAATGCCTCCTTTACAGCTTCAGTTAGGGCAATATATTCTGCTTCCATGGTTGATAAGGCAACAACCTTCTGAAGTGTTGCTTTCCAACTGATTGTTGTCCCAAACATAGTGAACACATATCCATAAATAAATTTTCTGGAATCCATACAACCTGCATAATCAGAGTCGACATATCCTTCGATTTCTGCTTTACTATCTTCACCCAAGGCTCCACCATAAATTAGTACTCTATTCAGAGACCCATTTATGTACCTTAAAATCCACTTCAATGCTTGCGAGTGAGCCTTTCCAGGATTCGCCACCAGACTTACTGCATATGTTATGTCAGGTCTAGTACAGACCATATCATACATCAAAGAACCCACTATATTAGCATATGGAATACTATTTATATAAGCTCTTTCGACATCAGTACTGGGACACTGATCTATACTCAGCTTGAATTGAGGTTTTGTCTGAGTTACTACAGGCTTTGAATTCGACATACCATACTTTTTGAGAATCTTCCGTAGGTATGCCTCTTGAGATAAGCATAATTTCGACTGCTTTCTATCTCTTCGGATGTCAATCCCAAGAATCCTGGACGCAGCTCCCAGCTCCTTCATGTCGAACTCCTTATTAAGTTCAGCCTTCACCCTCATTACATCTTCGACATTGTTGCTTGCTATTAGAATATCATCCACATAAAGCAACAAAATAACAAATAAATTACCAAGTCAAAATCTAAAGTAAACACAGTGGTCAAACTGACTTCTAATAAAACTTATGCATACCATGAGCTTGTCGAATCTCCTATTCCACTGTCGAGGAGATTGTTTCAGTCCATATAAGGATCTCTTCAGCTTGCACACATAATCTTCCTTCCCCTTTTCGACATACCCTTCAGGTTGCCTTATCAGGATTATTTCATCTAGATCACCATACAAGAACGCAGTCTTCACATCCATCTGTTCCAGTTCAAGATCGAGTTGTGCCACTGTGGCAAGCAACATTCGAATGGACCTGTGCTTCACAACAGGAGAGAACACATCATTGAAGTCGACACCTTCTTTTTTAGTGAACCCCCTAGCGACCAATCTTTCCTTGTATCTCTTCGACGCCACTCCTTCGATTCCTTCCTTAACTTTGAAAATCCATTTACAGCTGATTAACCTGGCTCCAACAGGTTTCTTGATCAGTTCCCATATGTTGTTGTCATGAAAAGATTTCATCTCATCATCCATGGCCTTCAGCCATTTAGTCTTCTTTCGACTCCTCATAACTTCCTTATAGTCTCTACGTTCTTCGTCGAGAACCTCACTAGCAGAGATTAAGGTATAAGCTATAAGATCTGCATACCCAAGTCTCTGAGGTGGCTTGATGACTCTCCTCGACCCGTCTCTTGCTAGTAGGTAGTCATTATCAGTCTCCTCATCTTCGACAACATCTTCTGCTTCTTCTTCGACTTCATCTGGGGTACGCAATTCAACATCAACATGCTCCACCTCAACAGGAATCTCTCCCTGTTCCAGCTCTTCGTCAGCATCATCAATTTTCTTAAAAACCAACTCAGCTTCATTGAAAACTACATCTCGACTGGTGATACATCTCCTATGACCTGGCTCTAGGCACCATAACCTATAAGCTTTGACTCCTTCAGGGTATCACATGAACTTGCATTTCAGAGCTCTAGGTTCGACCTTGTCTTGCCTAATATGAGCATAGGCCACACAGCCAAATACTCTCAGTCTGTCGAGATTAGGTGGATGTCCCGACCAAAATTCTTCAAGTATCTTCATTACCAAGGCAGTCGAGGGACATCTATTTATCAGATAAGCTGCTGTCGAAACAGCCTCCGCCCAAAACACCTTCTTCAATCCAGCACTAACCAACATGCATATAACCTTTTCAAGGATTGTTCGATTGAATCTCTCAGCTAAGCCATTTTGTATAGGAGTACCTGCTACAATCTTATGCCTTGCAATCCCAGACTCAACACAGCAAATGTCGAACGCTTCGTTGCAGAACTCAAGGCCATTGTCGGTTCTCAACCTCTTAACCTTTCTGCCAGTTTGAGTTTCGACCAGAACCTTCCAACTTTTGAAATTCTCAAAAGTTTCATCCTTCTTCTTCTGAATGAATACTCATAACTTTCTGGAATAGTCATCAACGATGGATAGAAAATACCTTGCACCAGAGTGTGAAGGATTCCTTCCAGGTCCCCAAAGATCAGCATGAATGTAATCCAGGGATCCATGTGTTCTTTTCTTGCCTTTGTTAAACTTCGGCCTACAGGATTTGCCAAATATGCAAGATTCACAAAACTCCAACTTTTCGACTTTGTCACCACCTAGCAGGTTCTGCTTCCCCAATTCGACCAAGTCTCTTTCGCTGACATGGCCCAATCTCATGTGCCATAATTCTGTCTTCGACACAGGTTTTGTGGATGCAATATTTGTCGAACCACTTACAACCTCAGCCTCAAGGGTATACAAGCCTTGTTTCTTCACGCCTCTCAAAACTTCATTCGACCACTTCATGACTCTTAGGATACTTTTCTCTCCTATGAAAACATATCCCTTCCCGTCGAATTCACCAAGAGAAATTAAATTTCTCTTCAAATCAGGTACATACCTGACTTCAGTCAATAACCTTATTGACTCATCATGGAGCTTGAATCTCATAGATCCAATACCTGCAATTTTACAGGATTTGTTGTTTCCCAGGAGCACCGATCCACCATCTTGATCACATAGCTCCTCGAACAATTCTCTGTTTAGAGTCATGTGTCAAGTGCAACCTGAATTCATAATCCACTCTTTTCTTGAGTCGCCGCTTGAAACTACAAGGACATCAGATGAGTTGAAGTCATCTTGAATAATGCCTGCGTTGTCATTATCCTTATCTCCATGATCTTTTAGGCGTTCAGTGCACACCTTTCTTGTGTGACCCTCCTTCTTACAGTGATAACATCGAATACCAGATGTTTCGCCACTATAAGACTTCTGCTGACTTTTACCTTTCTTCTTGTCAAACTTACCATCCTTTCGCAAGAATTTTCCCTTAACGGCCAAACCTTCACCAACCGTCGAAGGTTTATGCTCCTTTCGTTCGTTCACATCCTTAGAATAAAAGGCTGATTTAACTTCTTCAAAGCTCAGGGACTCCCTTCCATACAAGAGAGTTTCTTTGAAGTGAGAATGTGTTCTGGGCAAAGCACACAATAGCAACAGTGCTTGATCTTCGTCATCGATCTTCACATCAATATTTTCAAGATCAAGAATCAGCTTGTTGAACATATCTAACTGCTCAGCCAAAACTTTGTCTTCACTCATCTTGAATGAATACAAAGCTTGCTATTTATAATAAACCTAACATACTAAATTAATGGGTTTTTTAACAATTACCCATTACAAGCTAACTTAGGGTACAAACTAACTTAAACAATTGGATCCATAACACAAGGCTCAATTCGATCTCCTACATACTAGAACACAATTCGACTACAGCATGTAGGTATTCGACAACAGTACGTGAGCGGAGTTCGACGGCATACTAAAACTAGAGTTCGATCCAATATCTAACATTATTAAAATAAAAAATTATTTCTTGTTTTCTCTTCCAAGTGCTATTGGGCGGTGTTTTACAATAAAATAATTGAATAATGAATATAAGTTCAACAAAACTTCAATTATCCAAGTGAAGGATTCTTCATCAGACTCTTCTGAGAAAAAGGGTAGGAATTTGGTGGTCCAGTTACAAATTTGACATATTGAATACGACATGCACATAATTGCAAGAAATCCACGTTTACACACATAACCAAACCAAGTAGGGATAAGCATTCCATTCAGACAATTGATTATTTAGAGTAAAAGTCCAGCAATTCAATTAGTTGACAACTTCAACACACATCATGTACCACAACCGCAAAAGAATGAATCTGTCTCTATCTCTATTCCCCTTACAGCATTTTCTTTTAATAAAAATTATTATTGTTTGATCCAGTGGGGATTGCTTTATCTTTTGGAGTAAGAAATCCAGAGATGCACAAGAGACAAATTTCATATCAGAGACCTAGCAATCAGATAGAAGTTTAGGGTTATTAAATTTAAAAAGCTCTAAATCGGAATTAGGAAGTTTCAAAAATGCTTTCATGACTTAGTGGTATTAAGGAGTATTTAGGTTTTACCTTTGAAATGCAGTTAAGATTCCAAACTTTATAATTTTTTTTAGTGTTTTGGATTTGATTATAATCTTATCTTAGATTAGTAATAATAAATGACATTTAATAATTAGTAACAGAAAAGAAGATTGCTGCTCCTTCAAATGACTCATTAATACTCATTTTGACAACGATTATAAGAAACAAACAATTACTTTAATTTAAGTGTAATTAATATTTTAGATTTCATGTAACAATCATAATAAAATTTATTTTAATATATTGTTAGTGATGTTTAATAAATCAACCATCAATATTAAATATATTTTTAATTAAATCAAAGATATATTAGTAATTATTAGAGAATAGGTCTACCATAGGAATGTTATTTTTTGAAAATTGATTAGGTGGTTTGTGAGTTAGTTAAGGAAGATAGAGTGTGTAATTAGCTTCTGGTTAGAGTGTGTAACTAACATTAACTTCATGATCAACATGTATAAATGTAAAGTTTGAGTCATCTCAAATGTAATGCATATTATTAAAGCGAGAAGATCTTGCTCAAAATCAATCAATCTATCTCTCTCTTGTTTATTCAATATTGTATCATACACCTAGAATATACTTATGCTGCATCATTATGATCATCTTCATCCTCTTCGTATTCTTGGTTGAAGTTCTAAGCTTGGTTGAAGTTCTAAGCTTTAAAGAAGCTTTATCTTTCTGGTTGTAATCTCTCTGAAAATTAGATTCTATATCAAGTTTTAAAGAAGTTTCAATAGCAAAATTAGAGAATTCTTCTCATGATTCCCAACATGTTGCTTACTTGTCTCAAGCTAATTCAATACAATTTACATTTTCAAGCTCTGTAAATACATTTGCACCGAAACCATCAATCAAACGTCAAGAAAATAATTTTTTGTTGTGAAATCAACAAGTTGAAGGGATCATCCTCTCTCACAAACTCAAAAATAGTTGTGGTAAATTCTCAAATCTCTCTTATGTTCAAAACATAAAATGATAGGATAACTAATGTGGTTTCCAAAAATTATGAATCTTAGATAGTTCAGTATCACGCTTTGTTTACATGGCCTCTATCTATAATATTTGAAGTAGTGTTACCTCGAGTTCTTCCATGCAAACATGCTTATCAAGTTTAGGGATAAGGTGCACAATCACTTTAACTCTCAAATGAAAACTCGAGTTCATCAGCTGAGGTAAGAATTAAAGACCAACAAGAAAGAAAATCGTTCTATTTCAGAATATGTTCTTTGAGATCGATCTATAGCTGACTCACTTCTAGCTATTGGACATCCCGTTTCTGAAAGAGATCAAATATATGCAATCCTTCAAGGATTGCTTGATGAATACAATCTTTTTATTATAATGATCCATGGTAAGGTGGAACCAACTGATATCAATGATGGTGAAGCTCTTTTATATGATCAAGAAGTTCAATTGGACAAAATTTGCCAAGAATTTGTAGTTAGGGTGGTAAAATGGTCCCAGTCTGCCAAGCATGCCTGTTTTGGCCGCTTTTTTGTGAGGTGGATCAAAGTTTTAGGCCCACGCCCTCTAATGTGTCCACCCCGCTCCATTTTTGTTGGCTTTTGCGGACATAAACATAAATTTTTTCATTTTAGACTTTAAAATTGCATGCACGCGGACTCGCTCCACCTTTATTTTTTTTTTTTCGGGGAGGATTAAGGTTGTAGGCATGCTCCCTTAACTATGTCTACCCCACCCCATTCTTTGTGGACTTTTGCAGGGTGGGCGTGCGTGTTTACCACCCCTACTAGCAACTCTTAGTGTATTTTCCAATGTTGCTCAAGCTATGACTAGCACAAATCTTAGTCAGAATAGTAATTTATCTGTTTCTCATTATTATTTTTATGGTAAGGTACGTTCAACTCGTGGTAGAAAGTGCGGTTAAAAAGTGTACAACACAGGTAATCGACCAACATGTAAACTCTGCAACAAGTATTATCAGTCAATAGTGGATTCTTAGCATAATTATGATGAATGATCTTGCTCTCATATAAACATTAATTAATGTTAATGTTATTGACTTTTATTTATAAATTTTACCGAGATTTAATTTTTTCCACTTATAATAATGAAGGAGGGATTGGGGAGAGAGGAAAGAAGGTGTGTTAGGAGTAAGAGATATCTATCTTGGAATTGAAATCTCAATAAAGAAAATAAGATATCAGCCATAGTTGTCTTTGAGAGTGTGAAATGCGGTCCATAACATTAGGACTCAGATTTATTAGGGTTAAACTATAGCTAAATAAGATCTCATAAAATATTTGTTAAAGTAAGTTATAATTGAATATGACCTCTATTTATTTTGTCATGGTTAATTGTGACTAACTGTTTTGGACTAGGCAGGCGCTTAGCCCACAGTAGGGCAAGGCCCAATCCAGTCCAGCTCTTGGCAAGGCCTAATAGCCAGAAACTAGCCGTTGGGAAGAAACTAGCCGTTGGGCACAATATGACCGTTGGGGACTTCCCCCTCACGCGCTTGACAGTTCACGCGACCAACTGCCTCCCCGAATCCCACGGAAGCAGATGGACCAAGTCAAAGGGTCACGCGCTTGATCCTCCACCTGGCAGTCTCTCATTGGTCGACTAGATATTTTGGCCACACGGGAGACCATGGCCCCGCGCCGGGGGTTACTTTTATAAATACCTTCTCACTTGAGAGGGTCAGGTTTGATCACTGTTGAATACTCAAAATCACACCTTACGCTTTGTGCTTCCTTTCTCTCTTTTGCCCAAATACTTACTTTGGCATCGGAGTACCTTGCAGGTACACCCCCTCCTCTCCTACAAGCATCATCATTTGTCCTACACGAAGGCCACGACAATCCAGTCTAATCACCTCAGATCAGTGGCGCCGTCTGTGGGAATCTTCTCCTCCCTGTTTTTTTTATTCAAGATTCCTCATCTTTTTCACCCAAAAGACCAAAGCTTTCTCTCCAAAATTCCTTTGATCATCTTGGCCTCCATCAGAAATGATGATGCCTATCAAGATCTCGTTGCCGCCGTTGTGCAAGACAACGCCGACCACCTCATCCTCGGAGCTGCTGTCACGGAGCACGATCACCGTGACGGGAAGACTGCATCCCTGTTCTTCGATGACGTCAAGCCACGCACACAGGCCGCTGGTCCCGTTTTTTAGCCTATCTCGATCCCTTAAAACGCTAACCCCTGCACTGCTACCCTCATCGCCTCTCTCAACAGGTCCAACTTCCTGATCTTCCAACAGGGCGAGAAGATCAGCATGCTCGAGCACGCTCTCCAGGAGCAACGTCCTTCGCAGAAGCCTGGCATCCCCTCTCCACGCCCGCAATCTCCTCCTCATAAACGGCGGCGAGACAGATCCAGGAGTCTTTCTCCCGTCCAAAGACGTTCAAGATCGAAAGAACCTGATTCAGAAGTTGCCAGAAGACGACATTGATCTCCTCATCGGAGATCCAGGCATTCCCTCTATCCCAAAGAGGACTAGACCTTCGAGGAACCATCATGAGCACCGCAGGTCGCACAGACTTTCTCCTCGACGCAGCAGAAGTCGCGGATGCAACCATTCCCCCTGCCAGTCATCCAGCGCGAGCAGCGACGACGATGTCCATGAACCCCTATCTCAGGAGATCATGGACACTCGTATTCCTCGTGGACTAGAGAAGCCACCTCCTCTGGCCACTTATGACAGGACCACCGACCCAGACGAGCATATAGAAAATATCAAAGCTATGTTCCACTATCATAACGTAAGCGGGGCTATTAAATGCAGGTTATTCCCCATCACCCTCAGGAAGGGGGCCATGGCCTGGTACAAACAGCTTCCCCGAGGTTCGGTCACGTCCTGGAAGGATCTAAAGAACCAGTTTTCCCGGCATTTTACTGCCTCCCGACGTCATCCCAAGTCGGAGGCCACGCTCAAAGCCATTATACAGGGCAAGAATAAGCCCTTGCGTGCATACATCGAGCATTTTAACAAAGAGGTTGTTGAGGTCCGCACCACGGACCACATGAAGAAGTATCTCCTCGAGAATGGGTTAAGACCAATGAGCGAATTTCGTAAGGCGGTGGGCATAGAGACCAAAGAGCTCAATCGTATATACAATACAAGGAGAAAGGGGCTGCATACAAGGCTCGGGACTCTAGAGATCAAGAGGGTTCCCGGGCAACAAAAAAAGACGAATCAGAGGCCCCCAGGCGCGATAAAGAGAGACGACTAGACGATCGTCCTCGCGAAGGCAAGGGACCTGCTGGTCGATTCACGGAATATACTCCGTTGACAGCTCCCCGTGAGCGTGTTCTCTCTGAATGCATCAATGCGGAGTTCAAGCAGGGAGGTGTCTGGTTCCCTTATAGGACGCTATTGAAATCCTCATCAAGGAGGGTCACCTAAAGCAGTATACGAAAAAGGGTGAATCCTCCCGACGAGAAACTTCGGAGACCAAGAAGGAAGCAGAGTTGTCACCTCCCAGACCTCCCCCACAAGTCGCTATGTCCATCACGCGCCCAGAGAACTTCATCATCCCCAACCACATCTAGGACCCTCCTCGGATATCCGCGCACAGCACCTGGGAGACTTTCCTCGCGGCAATGGTCATTTCATGTGGCGGATACAACGATCTCACAGTAGGCTCGGTCAAGAGAAAATTCCACCAGCTCATCGACTGCAGTCCCGACCAGCTATCCACACTCGAGAAAGTTCGGGGGCGTTCTCAGCCAATCACATTCTACCGCGAGGAACTGCCTGAGGGCTCACCAAACTCACACATTCCCCTGCTCATCAGGGCAAAGCTGGCCAGTACTGATGTCAGACGGATCCTAGTCGACCAGAGCAGCTCTGTAGACATCATGTACACTGGTTTATTCTGGGCACTGAAGCTCGACCAGAAGAACCTCTCACCGTACGTGGGATCAAATCTCCAAGGGTTCAACGGAGCTACCGCCAGACCTTGGGGGTACGTGGAGCTCCCCGTCACGTTTGGATAAGAAGAAGCGTCAAGGACGGTCAAAACTCAGTTTCTGTTAATTGACTGTCCTTCACTGTACCAGTGCATCTTGGGCAGACCCACCCTTGTGGAGCTGATCGCCGTCCCTTTGACCGTTCATCTCAAGATGAAGTATTATACAGAGAAGGGCCACGTCGCGACCTTGCACGAGGATATAGAAGCTGCGAGGAGATGCTTTAAAGCAGCTACCCGGGTACAAAGCTTGATTGGTGCAACATCCAAGGCCGTCAAGCGGGAAAGGGAGGAAGAACACCCCATTGAAAAAAGTCATCTTGGCAAGAAGCATGATCTCCCTGTGCACACCATCGACCTCGACAACCGGATTTCTGAAGAAGGCGAGGAGGATAGCGGTGAAGGCACGTCAACAGGGACAAGCAGTTCCTCTGCATCAGCCATCATGCGTCCTGTACCAGATGGGGAGTTCGAGGTCATCACCTTTGGGGCCAATCTGAGCAGAGAAGTGAGGATAGGCGCAGGGCTTTCCGATGAGGTAAAGCAGCAGTTGAAGAAATGCCTGGAGGACAACGCTTATTTGTTTGCATGGAGCGCAGCGGACATGCCCGACCTTAACCCTGAGACCGCATGCCATCAACTGGCCATTGACCCAGCTGCTCGAGTCATTGCACAGCGCAGGCGCATGCAATCCGATGAAAAGGCACAGGCTGCCGAAAAACTTGTACAAGACCTCTTAGAGGCAAAATTTATCTCGGAGGCCAAGTATACAACATGGTTGTCCAATATTGTACTTGTCAAGAAAAATAATGGAAAATGGCATATGTGCATTGATTATACTAATCTCAACCGGGCTTGCCCGAAGGATGCCTATCCTTTGCCTAGCATAGATAAGCTCGTAGACAATTCTGCAGGTTTCAAGCTCTTGTCCTTCATGGACGCCTATTCAGGATACAATCAAATCCCCATGACCGGAAAGGAAAATAAGTATACCGCGTTCATGACCTCGTCGGAGAACTATTACTACAATGTAATGCCCTTTGGTCTGAAGAACGCGGGGGCCACATACCAGCGCATGATGAATAAAGTCTTTCGATCAGAGATCGGAGACATGCTCAAAGTATACATGGACGATATGATCGTGAAGTCCCAAGAGGAATCCGATCACATGGCCCACTTGCAAAAGGTCTTCGACCAAGCGAGAAAATGCAAAATGCGTTTTAACCCAGAAAAATGCACCTTCGGTGTGCGGGCAGGGAAATTCCTCGGCTTCTACCTCACCGAGAGGGGGATAGAGGACAACCCTGACAAATTTCGGGCATTCGCTAAATTCCCCACCCCCAGGTCAAAGAAATCCATACAATCCCTCAACAGGATGCTCGCTTCACTTTCTCGCTTCGTGGCCAAGTCTGCCCAACATGTTCTGCCTTTCTTTAAACTCCTCAGAAAAGAAGCCACATTCGAGTGGACAGAGGAATGCGAGCAGGCTCTGACCCACCTCAAGCGAGCACTATCTGAACCCCCCGTCCTGTCACGACCAGATTGCTAGAAGACGTTATACCTATATCTAGCCGTCACCGGCGAAGCCATTAGTGCCGCACTCATCCGTGAAGCAACTGACGGGAAAAATCCCATTTACTTCATGAGCAAGGCCTTACAAGGGCCAGAAGTCAGATACGCGCAGATAGAAAATGTCGCTCTCGCATTTGTCAACGCCGCGAGGAGGTTGAGGCATTACTTCTTGGCCCATACCATAGTAGTGCAAATGGACCAGTCAATAAGACAGCTGCTTTACCGACCAGACATGGCCGGTAGAATGCTCAAATGGTCTTTGGAGCTGTCAGAATTTGACATCCACTACGAGGGCAGGAAGGCCCTCAAGGCGCATGTTCTGGCCGATTTCGTGGCTGAAATGACGCCTCCAGCGTCCCCGCCCAGCGGGGCACAAAAATGGACCATCTACGTTGACGGAGCATCCAGCCCCTCGGGCAGTGGCGCCAGTATCATCCTCGAAAACGAGGAAGGAATCCTGATTGAAGTATCATTAGTCATGTCTTTCCCCACGTCCAACAACCAAGCCGAGTACGAAGCTTTCCTCGCAGGCTTATGACTGGCCAAAGACTTGGGTGCCAAGGAGGTAAAGATCTTCACTGATTCCCAGCTCGTAGCGTCTCAAGTACGAGGAGAGTACCAAGCTAAAAATGATCAACTGGTCGAGTATTTGACGCTGGTGATGGAAAGAATGACTAAGTTTGACGTGTGGGAAGTCCAACACATCCCCCGCGAACGAAACACAGAGGCAGATGTCCTGTCGAAATTGGCTAGCACCAGAAAGAAAGGTGGCAATAAATCTGTCGTACAAGAGATACTCGTCCGACCAAGTATTGAGAAGTCATCAGGGTTGCTCGACGTTAATGCCATTGTAGACAGCAGCTGCTGGATGACCCCAGTATACAATTACCTCACCACGGGGGAACTGCCTGAGGACGACAAGGAGGCCAGCGTGACTAAAAGAAGAGCCGGCTCGTACGTGCTGGTCGAAGACAAGCTCTATCGACGGGGATTCTCCATCCCCCTCCTGAAATGCATTGAAGAGGACAAGGTCCCCGAAATCCTCCAGGAAATTCACGAGGGCATCAACGCACAACACTTGGAAGGGAGATCATTGGCACAAAAGGCCCTATGGGCCGGATACTATTGGCCGACCATGCAACACGATGCTAAGGAGCATGTCAAGAAATGTGACCGGTGCCAGCGCCATGGGGACATGCACCTGGCGCCCCCTAACGAGTTGAAGACCCTGTCCTTGCCTTGGCCCTTCGCCTGGTGGGGGATGGATATACTTGGCCCCTTCACAATGGGGTCGTACCAAAACAAATTTCTGATTGTGCCCGTCGATTACTATACCAAGTGGATCGAAGCCGAAGCCCTCGCCAAGATCACAGTCTTCAACATACTTCATTTCTACAAAAGAAAAATCCTCGCGCGATTTGGGGTACCCCAGGCCCGCGCGATTTCGGACAGGAAGTTCCAAGACTTTGTCGCCAAACTAGGCACGAAGCAACACTTCACTTCCGTCGAACACCCCCAGACTAACGGACAAGCGGAGGCCGCGAACAGGGTAATCCTTTGAGGTCTAAAATGAAGGCTAGGCGAAGCCAAGAAGAAATGGGTTGAGGAGCTACACATCGTGCTCTGGGCCTATAGAACAACCCCACACTCCACCACCGGAGAGACTCCTTTCTGTCTAGCCTACGGAACCAAGGCGGTGATACCGGTGGAGATCAGGGAGCCTTCCAGACGAATGGAAGCTCCTCTCGACGAGGAGATGAACGAAGAGGCTTTGAGAGAAGAGCTCGACCTGGTCGAAGAAATACGATCAGGGGCAACTCTCTGGGAGGCCTCGCTAAAACAAAATATAACCTTGTGCCACGACGCTAAAGTTATAAAGCGCGACTTCCCCGTTGGCAGTTTGGTCCTACGCAGAAACCAAAAGGATTCACGCGAGGACAAGCTGGTCGCGAACTGGGAAGGACCTTACAGGGTCAAGTCAAAAACAGGCACTGGAGCCTACTACCTAGAAACTCTTTACGGAGAACCATTTACTCGACCATGGAACGTTGCAAAGCTCAAACAATATTATAGTTAGGACCAGCCACCAGGCCGGACTAACTGCCGACGAGATCACCCCCAACGGGGAGACGACTCAGCCACAGGACCATGCCCCGGTGCAAACACGATCCTTCACCTTACAACGCCAGCCAATTTCTGCTCATGGGACGAGCAGACTCTGTGCACAATGGGGATACCTCAATCGAGCTCCGCCGTTGCCGCACCAGCAAGGCAGGACACCCAGCTCGTGATAGGAATAGTACAAGCCTATGAGATTAGTACCTCAACCGAGATCCTAGCCCCATCTCCGACGAAACTACTTCGCCTCCTCGCCAAGTCTCCCAAACTGTCTAGCATAATAAGAATAAGTCGAGCAAAGCGTCCATACTTAGCATTCAAATGTTAAAAGCATACACAAACAAATGCAACGAACAATGATAAATACAAGATATTGACATAAATATGGCCCGAAGGCCAGAGTAGTTAGTATTACAAAAGGAGGGCCATGCCCGACAAAAGGTTACAACCAAAAGGAACGCAGGCCCACAAAAACAGTACAAATTCTTATGGCTAAGCATCGCCAGGAACTTCTGGAGGAACTACCTCGCCATTGACGACCACGTTGAGAACACCCATTCCCTCGGTCAGCAGCTGGACATCGGAGTTAAGGGCTTTCATCTGCTCCACTGCAGCGTTGAAACCAAATTCAACTTCCCCCAAATTATCCTGCTCAAGGAGACGAATCCTCCAAATCAGGTCTCCCCGGGTCTTCAGGGCTTTTTCATCTTCAGTCTCATCCTGGCCAACCGCTGACAAGCCCTTCAGCTCGGCTATCCTCGCCATCAAACGGGAATTCTCTTCATTCACTCTGGTCACCCCCCCTTCATCTGGGTTACCTCCTTCTGAAGCTTGATCTTGGCCTCCAGGTTGCCTTGAAGCTTTGTCAAATCATTGTGAATCTCCGCGTTCTCCAGCTCCAGGTCAGAGATCTTGGCCTTCGCCCTCTTAAGATCAGCCAGCGGAACCATCTCCGCATCCCCGAGGGCCAGCGCCACCTCCAACACTCTGATCATGGCAGCCGCATCTTGGCAGAGTAGCTTCCTCCACACCTGAGGATCGGCGGACAGGATGGCTGATGCATCGAGTTCGGGGACGATGACAGAACTTTCCCCGTCAAACATTCTCCTTTGAAGATAACATGGGGGCAATACAAACTTCCCCCCGATGAAACCACTCGAACCGCCAGTCGGCGAAGAGCTAACATCGTCTCTCTTCCTCTTGTGGGTCGTGTCCAGGGTTGGAGGGTTCGAAGTGGTCCCCGGGGCTGAGCCAAAGCCACTCACAGACTTTTCTAGCATCACTTGCTGCTTGGCAGCACCAGCTTTCGGCACAAGGGGCACCTTCTTCATGTTTTTGGCCGCTTGGGAGCTCATCAGACGCTCCCTCATGTCCTCCATTTTTCCTGCAAACATGAAAGAAGAAGTTAGTACACTGAACAAGAATCATAAACACGGGAAAAGAAATAATTTGCACCAAAGAGCTCGAACACAACATCGTCGATTTCGCATTCGAGGAGGGCCCGGGTATTAATATAACGAGCCGCTCGGGCAGGTTCTCCGTCCTCCCCGAGCAGCTCATTGCCATCCCTGTCCACCACAAAGGCAGGACTGAAACTCTCCACGTAAGCATGCAAAACCAGATAAGACTTCTTGTCCCCCTCACAGAGTTGCTCATGCTTGACGAGGAACTGATCGGTCCTGTATCTAAAATGGGCATATACTCACTCCAATGGGAACTTGGACACAAATTTTACAACTTGTCGACCATCTACTTCCACGGTCTCCAAAGTAGAGATGGACCTCTTAGCCGCCTCGAAAACAGGTTTCACAATCAAGAACATGTCCTTAAAGTTTCGGACAGACTCCGAATACGGCCAGAAGAGCCTGCTCTGCTGCTTGAAAGACACCCAGCTTTGCTTCGGACCTGCTGTACTCCGTTGGATTTGAAAGATACAGAAGAAAAGGTCCACGGTCGCCCCGACGTGCAAATAACGGCAGACCAGCTCGAAGGCCCTGATGAACGCCAGTGCAGTGGGATGGAGTTGAGCCGGGCACAATTCTAAGTGGCAGAAGATGGCCTCCTGGAAATCAGTAAAGGACAGGCGGTAACGCGCCTCCACAAATACAAACTCTTACATAGGGAGGCGCATCCCCGGAAATACCGAGCATATTCGGTAGTTCTCCGTAGGACAGATAACCCTCCACTGCACGGGCCCACCCTCTGCCCGGTGTTCGAGACAAGGAAACTCCTGAGCTTCCTCCTTAGTAAGTGTTGACCTCGTCGACAGGGGTTCATGGGCGATCCACTTGAGATCCCCCTCCGCTACTTGGACGTTGGCGTATTCTACGGGCTGCCCCGCCTCTTCGTGCGCAGCCCCGACGTTAGGAATGCCCCTTCCTGTCGGTCAGCCATTTCACCTGAAAAGCAGAGGAAGAAAAGTGAATTCGACGACAAAGATCAAATCTACCCTTCCACCACTAATCAAGTGAAAGGGCGAGGAATAAGTCAAGGACAACCTCGAGCCCTAGTTGATCACGACAGAGTATGGTGACTTCATTTTCCCCAAACAGCGGGGACAAGTCACCACGACCAAAGGAGAAGACTCCGCGAGGAGAAGCTTACTCGACAGAATAAACTTGTTGCGCGAAAGCTAGGTTTCACGTCAAACAGGACTAATGCCCGACTACAAACCTAAAACTAATCCTAACCATAATCTAGGAAGATCTACATAATCCTACGTCATATTCATGGACATTCATCCTATGTGCTTCATGTTCTTCACGTTCTTCATGAATTTTCCAGAAATTCATGTGTTCATCGAAGAACACATGAACATTCAACCCGAAAGTTCATAACTCACCGGAAAATTCATGAGAATTTCCAGAAATGAAGATCGCTATAGAAATCCTAAAGGGAGATGATGAACGTACTTGATAAGTATAAAGGTAGAAGATGAAGATCGACGGTGGTGCTGAAGCTCCCGCGAGAACACAAGTTGTAGAGCAAAGAGGATTAGGGAGAGGAATTTGAGTGAAGTGTTCAAATAAATCCTCTCTTCCCTCTTTTATAAGCACTTCCTCGCTTGGGAAGCGCAAAGGCCATCATAGCCTAGGCCTCTAGGCCTGACAGGAATTGAATACACCACCACGTGTCAGAAAGGGAATCTTCGTTTGGCATCCCCAAAGCTAGACGTTACATTCACCAAGTCTTCTGCTATCCCGCGAGCACATCTTCGTCGACAATACGCGCAACTCATGTCCATGTCAGGGCTCATCGACATAAAAATCACAGGTTTCGCGGGCACGTTTCCTAAACCTGATCGACAGAAAAATGCCGTTTTTGCGAGGACATTTTCCAAATCTGGTCGACATAAATACGCCACTTCTGCAGGCACGTCCTCGCATACGAAAGGCTGTTGGGCTGCCAAGCAACCAACGTCGACCACACATGACCCCAAACATTACCATTCAAGGCAACTGCCCACGAGGCTATCTCAAGTTATCACTCTTCCTCAGAGCAAAGACTTGGGGGGCTCCTGTTTTGGACTGGGCAGGTGTAACACCCCAAATTTTGTAAGAATATTTATTTAATTTATTTAAATATAATATTCGTGATTTTTGGTGTTTTGGGCATTGTGTGGAATTTTGTGGAGTTTTGGTTATTTAATTAAATAATAGTATATAATATGGAATATATTATTATTATTATAAATTTAAATAATATTAGAGGAATTAAGGGCAAGATGGACTTTTGAGGAGGATTAGTGGGGGTAAATTGGGGAAAGCCCATTTTGGAAGCCCAATGGTTTAACAAAAAGGAATTGGGAGGAATATGATTCATTTGGCTAGATCGTGAAAATAAGGAGAAAGGTGCAGAGCTCTGAGGAAAAAGGGAAAGGCGAGGATTCGAGAAGGTTTCCGAAGACTCAATAGAGAAAAGCTCCGGATCGACAATCTAAGGTATGGGGGAGTATTGCCTTTCATTGTATTCAATATAGGAAGTGATGTGTTTAAAGTGGATTTTTGAGGTTTTTGGGGTTTTTGAAAGGTTTATGAGTTATTGATGATTTAGGGGTATTTCTGAGGATCGATGATGGATTATTGAGGGTTGAATTAATTTGGGTAAAAATAAGCCTTCGAGGCTAAACCTTTTTTATGATATGTGGGATCTTGTATGAGAAAGGGATTTATGGGGTTTATGGGAACCTTGAGAGTTTGTGAAGGTTTAGGTGATTTTGAGTTAGGATAGTGGAATTAATCGACCTAAATGTCGTAAGTTTTATGCCTTTGACTTGCCATGATGCCTTGGGGATGTTTTGGGTGAACTGAGGTAGAATTCGTAAGGTGTTTTGGGTCTGTTATGCTACTGATGTGTAGCAGCGATTTCCTGAAATCGCGAGTTCGCAAAGCGAACAATTCCTTCGCAAGGCAAACACTCGCCCAGGCTCGCAAAGCGAGCAGCGCAGCGAATGCGCAATGACTTTGTTTGATGATACTCTGATGAAATATTAAATGACGTAAAGTTCGCAAAGCGAACGTCCCAGCGAATGGCTTTGCACAGCGAATGAGTGTAGCGAGGGAGACAGAGTGAAGGGGGGGATTCCTCTGGTTTTGTGTGGGAGTTGGGGGATTCGCAGGAGCTCGCAAAGCGAACCTCCCAGCGAATGAGTTCGCACGATGAACTCTGCAGCGAACGCCTCCTGTTCGCGAATTTTGTTTTATGATGTTGTGTTGTCTTGATGTTTTGATGCTGTGATTTTTCTGACAATTTACTATGATGTTATTGATGATTATGAGATGATGATTTCGTGATGTTTTGAGGGAATATTTGATGATATGATTTATTGTGATGTATATTGATGATTATGAGCTGTTTATATATGATGTATGATGATTAAGTGATGATATGAATTACCACGAGTGTATTGATGATTATGAGCTGTTTATACCTGATGTTTGATGATTAAATACTGATGTGAATTACCATGAGCTATATTGATGATTATAAGATGATGATGCATGATGTTTTGATGAATAAATGACGATATGACGAATATGAGATTTTGATGAATGATGATGCACGTAATGAATTTATTGATGATGATGATTATGACGTTGTGCATCATGCATTCATAGCATTTCAGTGATGACGTTAGACTTCGGTCTATTGTGGCTTCCATCCCATTGTGTGGATGTGAAGTGGTTTATGACGTGCTCCGGTTCTTGTGTGGAACCGATCCTAATGACGGGGATCTTTGGAGGGTGATGGCCTAAGTGTCCATCGATTGTGACGATTGGTACCACATGCATGAGTCTTATTGTGCATTACATTTATGTGGCATATTATTGTGATTTATGATGTCGTGCTTTGATGTTTGCCTGTGATGACTCTGATGATGCTGTATATGATGATGACGCCATTTTTATGCATATCTTTTTTATATTGATTATAATGAATTGTATTACTCACCCTGCCTGTTTGCATGTTGCCTCCACGTGGGTAACGTGCAGATGATCAAGATTAGCTGTGGATGCTTCGAGGAATTTTTGAAGTATTATTTGCTTTTGGTCGATGTAGAGGGTCTTACTCTGATAATGTAACATCGGGTTGGGTCGTTGAGTCGAACCATGTTGAGTTTTATTTGGCTGTTATTTTGTTGTTATTTTGATGATTATGGTTTTGCTTCAAAAACCCTTTGGATGGATTTTGTGGTTATGGTGGATCTGCTGCCCTTTGAGGCATTTTTGAGTTATTTTGAGAAAAACCCGTTGTTTACGGAGCAACTTTTGCTGATTTGATTTTATTGAGAAATGTGCACCATTTGAGGTGATGCTGATTTATTTAATGGTTTTATGTTTAATCCGCTGCGATATTTGTGGGGTAGAAAAGGGTGTTACAACAGTCTAATCACCTAAGATAACTAACCTATACAGAACCTGCAAAAATTTGAAATAATCGATATATATTTAAATGGTGCTCGAATTCAGTGTGAATTTGAGGTCAATGGTAAATGTTTACTTGGTTTATGCTTATGTTTTCGGCATGTTTTATGGGAATTTTCAATGAAAGTATATGTATCAAGTGGTCTGAAAATTTAGGGTGAGTTAGATGTCATTATCAAACCTTCAAAGGTCTTCTTATGGTGGAGTAATGTATCCATTAACAAAATTAACCTCAGGTGGTAGTGTGTTTATGGTGTTCCAACATTGGTGTAATTTCAACAGGTGTTTTTCTTTGAATATCAGTCTGTTTTTTATTTGGCTTTAGGTGTAATTATAAAAAACTTAGACTTAAGATATGTTGGTATCTTAATTTATTTTTTTTATTTTTTTAAGTCGTATCTTAATTCATTTTATTACATGCAACATCACATCACCCACACATAAGAGCGTCATTATTGCCAATTTTAAAGGCATAGTCCTTTATCCATCACTCATAAATTATGAATTACATTTGAAAATAAAACATTATATAGTTAATTAATTTAATTTTGTAGTTTTCAAATAATAACATGATTATAATAATTTCTTCCTACAGATCGGATAAACATTTCCAAACAAACATTAAATCCACTTGAACTACATGATCTTATCTATCCATGTTCTTTTTCTGACGCTGATTGCCCATCATACCCTGGACTGGCATGCCAATATGAAATTCTTTCCAGTCCTATTATAAAATAATTTTGATAAGTATTTGAAGGATGATACATGTTAATTTTTCTTTATTATAATTTTTATCGTTATTATTTTATTTTATTATTATTAATAAAGATTAAATATAATTTATAAGTTATTTGAAAAATAGAATATGTAATAGATGAAATAAATTATATGAAATATATTTTTTTAAATAATTAGTAGAAGACCCATGCGTCCGCAAGGGTAGTTTCATGAAGAAAAAAAATAAATTTGAGATAGAAGTATAAGGTTTACATTATTTATTGGAATTAACCCAAAACCTTTTGGAGATTCCTATTCAATCTTGATCTCAAGATTGTTAACAACACGCAATGACAATGAAAAGAGTTGAGAAAGAACAGAAAGAAAAGAAAGAAAAAGAAAGAAAAATCGTTGGAAGAGAAGATGAACAATTTACTGTAGAGAACTCTCTGCCTACAAACTGTGAAAATTCTATTATTTCACTTGCAACTGCAAACTGTGAATACAAGTTCTCAAATCTGAGTCTGTTCTTCTTCTTCTTACAAAAAATAAGGGTTTCTCCCTATTTATAGATTTAGGTTAGATTGCACCCCAAGTCAATGCCCAAAACTATAAAAGCCCAAAATAATTAACATTACTAAAATAGGTCTAAGTTGAAATTCTGTGTGAAGGAACCTCCTTCGACACTTCGACACACTATTACAACTTGACACACACATTATCACAATTCGTCTGCTCCTTGTTTCTGTCGAGCTAAACTGCTTCGACACAAGGAATTACAACTCAACAAACCACCTAATTCATTGTGTCTAAGCTGTCTACATTCATCATGGCTCTTAGTCTTCTGAAAACTTCGACCTGCACTCCCTTCGTCATGATATCTGCAATCTGATTCTCAGTTTTGCAGTGTTCCAAGTTCATTTTCCCTTGTGCTACTTGCTCTCGAAGATAATGGAACCTCATTTCAATGTGCTTGCTTCGACCGTGTGCTATTGGATTCTTCGCCAAGTTGATAGGTGACATGCTGTCGATCTTCATGGTAATTGCTCTATGACTCTTCCCTGTGATCTCTTCGACCAAGTTCACCATCTAGATTGCTTGACATGCACAAAGAGAAGCAGCTACATATTCTGCTTCGCATGATAACAATGCCACTACTGACTCCTTTCTCGAACTCCAAGCAACTGGTGCACCACCTAACATAAACACATATCCAGCTGTGGATTTTCTATCCTCAACATCACTACACCAGCTAGAGTCGATGTATCCCACTAACTTGCATTCTTTTCCTTCATCAGCTGCAGGAAACAAAATGTCGTAGTCGAGAGTCCCTTTCAGATACCTCAGTATCCTCTTCGTTGCTGCTAGGTGTGATACCTTTGACTTTTGCATGAATCTACTTATCATACCCACATTGTATGCTAAGTCGTGCCTTATATGACAAAGGTATCTAAGTGACCCAATAAGTCTTCTGTATTGGGTTAGGTCGACATCATCTTCATCTGAATCCTTCGACAGTTGCAGTCTGGTCTCAACTGGAGTCGAAGTTGGATTGCAATCTTGCATCTCAAATCTCTTGAGTATTCCGCCTGCATATCTTCTATGGTGCATCATCAAACCTCTACTAGCCTTGTAGAATTCGATGCCAAGGAAATATGAGAGATTTCCCAAGTCTGACATTTCAAACTCCTCACTTAGGTCATGTTTGAAATCTTCGATCTCCTTCTTGCAACTCCCTGTTATCAACAGGTCATCGACATAGAGGCATAGTATAAGCAATTCATTATTGCTTCTCCTTACATAGACTCCATGCTGAGTCGTACACTTCACAAATTCCTTCTTCCTTAAGAAGCTGTCGATTTTCTTATTCCAAGCTCTTGGAGCTTGCTTAAGTCCATACAGGGCTTTATGCAGTCTGTACACCTTTCCTTCTTCGCCTCATTTCACATATCCAGCTGGTTGTGCGACATAAACTTCTTCATCTAAGGGGCCATTAAGGAATGCACACTTCACGTCCATCTGACATGTGTGCCAATTGTTCAAATTTGCTAGACCAATAACCAACCTGATTGTTTCGATCCTAGCAACAGGTGCAAACACTTCATCAAAGTCGATTCCTTCCTTCTGAAGAAATCCTTTCGCCACAAGTCTCGCCTTGTGTCGAGTTACTTCTCCTCTAGGATTCACCTTCACCTTTTAAACCCACTTAACATCAATAGCCTTCTTGCCTTGAGGCAATTCAACAAGTGACCAGGTGTTGTTGACTTTGATGGACTCTAACTCCTCATTCATTGCTTTCACCCACTTCGAATCTTTCAATGCCTCAGCTGCATTGACTGGTTCGACATCTGCGTAGAAAGCATAATGTACCAGCTCACCCTCTTCATCAACCACATCATCTGATGTAATTACACATTCTTGCAACCTTGCAGGCATGTGTCTTGTTCATCGAGATCTGCTTGGGCCTGCTTCATCTCTGACTTGTTCCTGGATCACTTCTCTTTCGACTTCAGTGGTTGGTTCTTCACAAGAGATTCTTACTGAATCCTTCTTGACATTCTCAGTCCAATCCCATTTTTTAAGCTCATATATGATCACGTCTCTGCTGATTTCTACCTGCTTATTCACTGGGTCGAACAGTCTGTAACCTCCAGTCGAATGATATCCTATCAAGATCATCTGATTCGACTTGTCATCAAGCTTCCTTCTCAATTGATCTGGCACATGTCTATGTGTTAGAGATCCAAACACCTTCAAGTGACTGAGACTAGGCTTGACACCAGACCAACATTCTTCTGGTGTGATTCCTTTAAGCTTCTTCGTCGGACATCTGTTTAAAATATATGTTGTTGTCGAAACTGCTTCTCCCCATAGTTCTTTGGGTAAGTGATTTCCATTCAACATACTTCTCACCATGTTCATGATGGTTCTGTTCTTTCGTTCTGCAACTTCATTTTGCTGTGGAGTGTAGGGTGGCACTACCTCATGCACAATCCCTTCCTTTTCACATAATGTATCGAACTCCTTCGAAACATACTCTCTACCACCATCAGTCCTCAAAATTTTCAACTTTCGATCACTCTGTCTTTCGACCATGGATTTGAATTTGGCAAATACCTCGATCACATCGCTTTTCTTCTTGATGAGGTAAGTCCACGACTTTCGACTGTAATCATCTATGAACGTGACAAAGTATCTGTTGCCACCAATCGAATCCACCTGGATTGGACCACATACATCAGAGTATATGACTTCCAGAATTGCCTTCGACTTTCTTCCTGCATCCTTGCTGAAGTTATTCTTGTGTTGTTTCGACTGAACACACTCTTCACAGACTTCACTTGAAATGTCGATTTCTGGTAATCCTGAAACCATATTTCTTCTCTTCAGCTCTCTGATGTCATTGAAGTTGATATAGCCTAGTCGAAAATGCCATAACCACTCATCTCTACTGGCTGCAGTTGATAGGCACTTGTGCTCCATCACCTTGAGTTCAATCTTGAAGGTCCTATTATGATACATTGGAGCCTTCAAGATCAACCTACCACCTGCGTCGAGGACTCTCATCATCTTGTCTTCGACAACTACCTTGTAGTTCTTTTCGACCAGCTGCCCTATACTGAGCAAATTACTCTTCATGCCTGGTATGTACAACACATTGGAAATTGTTGACCTCTTGCCATCTTTCCTCATAATCAGAACATCACCAACACCTTCAGCTGCTAGAGTGTTGTCATTTGCAAACTTCACCGTGTTCTTCAATGAGGGCTTCATGTTGACAAACCAATCTTTCCTTCCAGTCATGTGTGATGAGCATCCTAAGTCCAAGTACCACTGATCTTGGAATCTTTCTTCATCTCTTGTTGTGACCATCAGCAACGTCTCTTCTTCTTCTTCATGTTTCGCCATCTTTGCATCAGTTTCTTGGTTTTTCTTCTTTTCTGGACAGTCACTAAAATAGTGGCCATACTTCTGACAATTGAAACACTGAATGTGACTTTTGTTAGATTTTCGACCACCACCTCTTCCTCTTCCTGCAGCACCACCTCTTTGGTTGCCTTGATTCCAGGGTTTTTTTTCTGATTCGACCAGTTTCCTCCTCTACCTTTGTTGCCATTTCAGCTTCCTTTGCCTTTCCTTTCCTTTTCTGATTGCGACTGCAAAGCCATATCGCTCTTCGACTTTCCTGCAGCTCTTTCATCCATCCTTTGTTCATGAGACTCAAGCGTCCCTTGAAGCTCTTCCTTCGTCAATACTAACAAGTCTTTCGACTCTTCTATAGCTATTACCACGTAGTCGAACTTTGAAGCTAATGACCTCAAGATCTTTGTAACAACTGATCTTGATGTCAACACCTCTCCACATATCTTGATTTGATTCACCAGCTTTGTAACTCTGGTGAAGAAATCTATTATACTTTCATTGTCTTCCATCTGAAGCAACTCATAGGTTCTCTTGTGAGTTTGTAACCTTACCTCTTTCACCTTCTCTGTGCCTCCAAACAACTTGTCAAGAATCTCCCACGCTTCCTTCGCTGACTCTACATCACTAACCTTTTCAAATTTATCTGGATCAACACACTGATAGATTATAAAGAGAGCTTTATAATCTTTCTTCTTCAACTCTTTGTGTGCAGCCTTTTCTTGATCAGTCATGTTCTCTGCAAGTGGTGTTACTCCTTCCTTCACAAGATCCCAAAGATCTTGATAACAGAAAACTACCTTGATCTGCTTGCACCAATTCTCATAATTGTCTTTCTTGAGAATCGGAAGGCTCACCGGAAAGTGCCCGTTCGAATAATTCATTGCCATCACGATTTTCCTTCCTTGAATCGCAACCGGAGCTCTAGATACCAGATGTTGGAATTAACCCAAAACCTTTTGGGAATTCCTATTCAATCTTGATCTCAAGATTGTTAACAAACACGCAATGGCAATGAAAAAGGTTGAGAAAGAACAGAAAGAAAAGAAAGAAAAAGAAAGAAAAATCGTTGGAAGAGAAGGCAAACAATTTACTGCAGAGAACTCTCTGCCCACAAACTGTGGAAATTCTGTTATTTCACTTGCAACTGCAAACTGTGAATACAAGTTCTCAAATCTGAGTCTGTTCTCCTTCTTCTTACAAAAAATAAGGGTTTCTCCCTATTTATAGATTTAGGTTAGCTTGCACCCCAAGCCAAGGCCCAAAACTATAAAAGCCCAAAATAGTTATCATTACTAAAATAGGCCTAAGTCGAAATTCTGTGTGAAGGAGCCTCCTTCGACACTTCGACACACTATTACAACTTAACACACACATTATCACAATTCGTCTGCTCCTTGTTTCTGTCGAGCTAAACTGCTTCGACACAAGGAATTACAACTCAACATTATTAAGTATAAACTTTATAATTGTGAATTAAAAATTATCCAAGGAAATAGTAATTTAGACTTGGTGGTATATAATAAGTAGTAAATAATATGAAGTAATAATCTAACATTAAATGAAAAGTCACGTAGAATTAGTAGGGTATAACATGAAATAAACATGTAACATAAAAAAAATAATAAGTAACAAAATATTTGTCAACACCTAAACAACATTATGAAAAACTTTTTTGAAAACAAAATTAGTTATTTGAGCTAAAGTTTTCTTGTCTTTATCATGAATTAGGATCTTCAACCATCATTGGTCTTGACTCTTGACATTGCTACATATAGTTGAGTGTGACTGAAGACGTCTTTGGGCAAATATAAACCATCAAAGTCTAAAGATTGACCTTGAGATTTGTTTATTGTCATTGCAAATGAAACAATAATGGGGAATTGTCGACGAATAAGTTTGAATGGCCAAGGAGATTGAGAAGGAGACAAAGACATTATGGGTATGTAAATATTATTTCCAATATGAGTACCTGAAATAATCTTTGCTTCAATGACATGATTTGCCAGTCTAGTAACCGTTAATCTTGTACCATTACAAAGTCCTTCGCATTGATCCAAATTCCTTATCAACATGATACATGTCCCAATTTTTAGCTTCATTGAATGATTTGGCAAACCAGAAGTCTTCAAGCAACTTAAGAATTTAGGAGTTAAATGCTCAAAACCATCATTGTCATTTGCTTCTGATCTGTCAATGGAATCACTACTCAAGAATTCTTTTGACTCGCCTACAAAATTGAAAATATGTAGTTAGCACAAATGTAGGTAATTAAGGTGAATAAAAATAGATGGAGAAAGGCATGTAACCATTTTGATTACCTGGTAGAAGATTTATTATATAATCATTGATTTCATCCACAATCTCAATGGTTGATGCAAATATAGCTCTACTTTGAAGGAAAGAAGTATTTGTGTAATTGTCAAGGATATTAGGTTAAGTACTTGCAACAATCTTCTCTATTGGCTCATCAAAGTCTCTTAGAAGTAATTCAGGTGGAATAGTAATTTCTGCATATCCATCATTTGGTTCAGATAGCTTTCCATCTCCAACTTGTAAAATCCATTCAGAAAACTTGTGTATCTCTGCGGCATTGGTTGAATTTGTCCCAGCCTCCAAACACATATTTTTGGTTAGTTTTAGAACTTTGCAATGATCCCAAATATATGATGCATTTATTGTGGAATGGACAATGTCAGACCTGGTTCCTCTAGGGACTACGGGTAGTATTTGTCTAAAATCACCACCAAAGACCACAACCTTGCCTCCAAAAATTGTCTTTGAAGCTACTTTGTCATCACCCATTATATCTTTCAAAGACTTGTCTAGAGCTTCGAAACAGAATTTGTTAGCCATAGGAGCCTCATCCCAAATGATTAGATTTGTTATTTGCAATAATTCTGCAAGGTCTGATTTTTTCTCAATGTTACAAATTGATGATTCCATACATGGTACTGGAATTTTGAATTTGGAATGTGCTGTTCTTCCTCCAGGTAATAGTAGGCTTGCAATTTCACTTGAAGCAACATTCAAAATAATGTCTCGATTAGAACGTAGAATTGCTGAAAGTATGTTCCAGATGAAAGTCTTTCCACTTCCACCATAACCGTATAAAAAAAACACACCTCTTTTTTTTTCTTTTACCGCGTGCATGATTTTGTTATAAATTCCTAGCTGTTCATCTAGAAAAAAAAGGAAAACAAAAATAACATGACTATAAATAAAACAGCATGACAATATTGGCAATATAGTTTAAATGCATCAGTAGGTTTCCCGTTTTAAATATTCTGTAACAGCATGGCAATATTGCATTAGTTGCTGCATATAATATTAGATATTGTTCCTCGCATGCATAATACTTAGTTCCTGAGAAATTGTTACGACATGCAGATAATATAATAGTTCACATGCATATAAAATAATACAGCATGGCAGTATAATGAAAGCAACAACATTAAGAGGTTTGCATGGCATGGCAATATATAGTGGTTCATATGCCTATAAAATATCACAGCATGCATAATGTAGTGGTTCGCATGAAAATAGTAAGCATAACATATAATATAGTAAGCATAACATTATAACAAATATTGCATGGAAGTATAACTAATACAACATGGCAATATAATGAACTGAAACATAATACAGTAAGCATACTTGTCACGACATGGCAGTATAATATTAGTAAACATGTATAGTTACCGAGACCAATATATTAGTCACGACATGGTCACGGCATGGTATGTCATTATAGTTGCCAGACCAATATATTAGTAATCATATAATAAGAACAATATATAATGGTAAGCATACTGAGTTGAAATTTCCATGGCAATACATGGGAATTAGCAAAACTAAATTGTAATATATGATTACAAACAAAAGTATGGAAATAGAAATATATATATAATATATATATATATATATATATATATATATATATATATATATATATATATATATATATATATATATATATATATATAAGGTTTCGTGATTTATACCTGTTAGAGATTGAAACAAAGTTTGGTGTAATATTTTTTGAGCTGAAATATCGTATTGTCGCTCATCATAAATCAGTCTATTTCCAAGAAAATCCAGCATAAAACTATTCAGATACGGCATAGGCTTAAAATCTTTCAAAGTCCTTCTATTTTTCTGTAGATGTTTCTCAATTTGAATTAATGTGAGTTCTTGGATTTCTGCTTCAGACAGGGATAAGGCTACAATAAAAGAAAAATACTACTTAAATAAACATCATATGTTAAGAATAAAACATGAAATTCAATAACATTTAATATTACCGGGATTTCTTGATAGTAGTCTTTGCTCAAAAAAAATTCCATCAGATAAGTATTTCCAAGTGTTACGCCATACATTATCCTGTCGATTCATTGAAGCTGATATCAACATGGTAACAAAAAGTTTGCACAAAAACACACCAAAACCCCAATTGTAAGCCTCTTTGATAGCCTCAATGAACTCTTTGTCATCTTGTAGAAACCCCATTGCAAAGCATGCCTCTCGAAAAGTTGAATGTTTAAACCCCTCAACTGTTTTGAGATCATCATAACTTGTAGGTCCTTTCTTAACCGTCAACAACATCCGCATATAATATAATTCTCCGGTTGATTGAGGGACCCAAATCAAGCGACCAATAGTGTAACCTCTTTGTCTAGGTTTGGAACATCTTTTTTTCTTGTCATAAACAAACTTTGACACAAATTGGCCATATGTCAATTGTTTTGCCTCATCATATTCCCTGTTAGCAACAAACTAAGAAGTAAACATGGATTCAGTTACACTTTCCTTAAGAAGGACATTTCCAATTTGTTCAAAATCTTTGAAGTATACCGAGTTCTCTCCTTCCATGTGAAAAAACAATCTCTCAACAGCCAGTTTCCTACCATGAATGGAATAGGAAAATATTCTCCAAGAAGCCTCGCTTAGTGATACATATCTGCAATCCAGGTATTGTTTGATTTCTTCAAGATTTCCCTCACCGCCATGTGCATTAGGAACAATAACTGCTGATATTCTATCAGAACCGTTGTTGATGTACTTGAAAAGATATTTTATTGAAGTACTTTGATTGCACCACTCCATTTTGATGTGTGCTTCATATTTCATTAGCAAGCGTGGGTTATGGGGCACAACATGACCACTATTCAGCATGATTCCATTCTTGTCAATTGTATGGCCATTACCTCGTCTTCTATAAACTGGATAACCATCTTGATCAACTATTGTTAATTCTTGAAACTTCTTTGGAAAATACTTGGTACACTTTCCTTCCTTCATGCATGGATATTTTGGGTTTGCCATGCCACAAGGCCCATGAACCATGTGGTTCTTCACAAGACTATACAACTTTGGTTGTTTCAAAGGATCGGGAACCTCAGCAGATATAATTTTGTCAATATCTTCAGGTGCTAGATATTTGTTGGATGGATGCAAGAAAATAAGAATGTGTGCATGTGGCAAACCTTCTTCTGAAATTCTATGGTGTACATGTCTAAATTGAAAAGCATACGTTAGAATAAAAATATTGCAAAAAAATAGGATAAAATAATAAGTAAGAATAAATTGTAACTACTTACATGCAAGAACTTTTCCCAAGCAACCTTTCTTAGTCACGTCAACTAATAGGTTATTAAACTTCATCTTGAAAACTCTATCAATGATATCAGGTCTATCTTGTGGCTTTAGGTTAAGAGGATGCAAAGCTCTATGAATTTATGGCCAATTTGGATTGCAAGTGAATGTAATAAAAAGATCTGGAAAGCCGACTTTGTTACAAATTGCCATGCCATCATAGTACAATTGATCCATAAATCTCCGACTCCCAACAGAAGATGACTCGTTTTCCCGTGCTAGACCCTTGTGTTTGTGTCGAATCTCTTTCTTCATTAAGACTCTGATACTTTGACACTCGAAGCTTTGACTGATTGTTACGCAGCCATTTTAATCTCTCTCCCTCAAGCATGGTGAAACCATCAACCAAAAATTGTTGAAACAATCTCCTAGATGATAAAAGAATTTTACCTTCTTCACATCTGGTTTGTATACGAAATGCCAACCACTCTTTAATAGTAAGTCTGTTTCTTGGACTATCATCGAAAATGTCGAGATCTCGGTGGGCAACATTTGGTCTATAACCATCTTCTCCATATGGAAATATAAAAGGATATTGGTAAGCCAAATAACTTGCATGAAATTCATCAATACGTTTCAATGATCCACCTTGTCTCTGCATAATAATGTCTCTTTCTTCAGTCGTGTAAACATCACCAACAATCAAAGCAGACACCTCAGAAACTGTAGGTTGGTTGTATACTCTTCCATCAGTAGATCTATTTGCAATAAGCCTGAGCTTCAAATTGTGGACATTGTCTTGATTTAGTCTTTGTCTCACCATAAGGAAACTCTTTGCATGTGTGTTATGTTTGTACAACATATCAGATAGAGCTTGGACTATTTTTAGGTCGATTTTGCTTTTGTTCCTAAAAAGAAAAAGCTTAGTCAGTATATATGAAAATATACTTTTATATATTGCATTATATATATATATATAAAAAATCACGCTAACTGTATAGAAAAATACCGTAGGCCCTCCATTTGATTAGCGATTTCATTTTCCGTGTCATATATGTAAAGTTGTGCAAACTTGGGATGTTGGCCTTCAGGCGGTAACAAACTCCCAGTCCGATGGCAAGGTTGTCCTTGGATCCGTATTGAAGATGGACCACGACTATTGTTAAATTTGTTGTCTAATTTAGCGCTGGGTGAAGTGAATGCAAACATCATGTTGTATGAGAAGGACATAAATTTAATAATTCTTGAGATGAAAGCACAAAATGGCAGCAAGTTATAAAGTCATGTTTACTTGGTGATGGGTGTCGACATGGTTTCGGAGCAGTCGCAATGAAAGGATTCTCCAGGTGACTTGTTTGTCTTGTTACATGATCGACAAACTTTATAATACCATCCAAAACGATTGGCCTTGAATCGTTTAGTAATTCCAACTGTGTTGCAGTAAGTTTCCTACAAAAAATAAATGGAGTCATTAATAGAAACAACATTTTTAATAGTATGATTACAGAATAAGAAAGTACGCATACGTCAGTCAGACAGATCATCGTAGCAATAGACTTGATGTCTTTAGTAAATGAGAAAGATTTGTCTTCAAAAGTCCCTTGTGATCCAAAATGAAGTGTTAGTGTTTGTGAACTAATAGGAGAAGGATTACCCGCATCAAACCTGAGATGTTAAGAAATAAATCAAAGTCAGATATAAATGAAATAATATGTGAAGTTGCTTGAAAAAACAAAGGAAATGTGTTTAAAAGAAAGGTATATTAGCAACAGACTTTGACTTGAATTCTTCCACTTGAGGATGGTCATAGTTGAGAAGTAGTTTGGATCCATTCCAAGAATTCGAAAGATTGAGATTTCAGGTGGCTGAAAAAATGCAATAATCCATGTGAAATGAAAAAGTAAAAGGACAAGGAATGTTTGTAAGTTAAAATTTCAATGATGGAATATACTTGAACTTTGACGACACCAAGCATGAGTGAGAATGACAACCGGGGGACCATTATCTTTTGTAAAAGCCATAAGTTGGTTAGCGTAAGCCTCCCAAAGTGTGACATCAATCTCTGCTCCACTAATCAAACAAACAACAACGAAAGCGAACCAAATAGTTAGTATTTAGTGCAACAGTGGTATATTATGAATGTGTGTTGTTGAAATGTGACTTACGATTCATCGGGCAATGTAAGGTTCATGCAAGCCTTTTTCCCACCTCCTCCAACCTGGCTTCTAACCACTTGTTGTAGTACACCAATGATATCTGCTAATAAAAACAATGCTAGTACACCAATGAAATGTTTTGTAAAGGTAACACAGTAATGCAAAACGAAAAAAAAAGTTAAAAGTGAATACCGTATAAGTGATCCACTACAAAATCTCCATTTAAGAATTCCCTAAAAGGTTTTAATTTGAATGTGTGAAGTGGTATCTCAGGCATGTTGATGCTTGTGATTGCAGTTGTACCATTAAAAAAAAGTTTTAACTTATTGTCACATACTTTTAATGGGAGATCATTGATCAAAGGTTCTCCATTGTAGATCATATAGGTTTGATGCTCTAGCAAGGTTTGCTTCCAGACGTCAAGTTCGCGGTTGCGGGAAATAACCTGGATCTGGTGACCCTAGCAAGAAAAAAATGTTACGAAAATTAGTGAAACACGTAAATAGAAATGCAACGCAATAAGGAATAAAAACCTTGACATCTTATAAGATAGCTTTAACATGTTGGTTTCCATTGCATTCCTTTACTATCCATACGTCGATAACGCGAACAACAATTTTCCATACCTTTAGATCAGGCCTCAACTCAGTGATAAGGAGAGGTGGTCTTGACATGATAAACAATTGAGGAAATATAAAATCGGAAAAAAATCACCACCATAAATAGTAGAAACAACAGAGAAACAAAATAATCAACATAATAAACTCAGGTCCATCAAAATGAACATGAAGAAATAACAGAGCAACCACATTAACATAATAAACATAAGAAACAATAAAGTATTTTGAAAAACCTAAACTTTTTTTTTGAAAAACCTGAACTTTTTTTGAAAAACCTGAACATCATTTAGTTGAAATACCTAAACAGCTGAGCATTATAAAAGCTTAACATTGTGGTTGAAAACAACCTAAACATCATTTTGAAAAACCTGGAAAAAAATTCTACAAAGACCAATAAGTTGAAAACCAACATCAGCATCAACAACAACAATGAAAAAGAAGACGAAAATAAGTTGAAAAACCACAAAACAGATATTCAACTTTAAAAGTTGAAAACCAACATCAGCATCAACAACAATGAAAAAAAGACAAAAATAACTGAAGTAAACAACACTTATACACTTCATTATGAAAACACGATCTGAACAACAAAAAAGAAAGGGGAATGAGAAAAAAACATGAACATGAAGAATATAAGCACCGGAACATCATTCTGAAAAACCTGGAAAAAAAATCACGGTAACCACATTAAAACATTAAAACCAACACAAATGGCGGAAAATGTTTTTAACTGCACATGGAAACTATCTATGGAAACAATGAAGAATATAAGCACTGGATGGTGTGAAGCAAACCTGGAAAAAATGGCTAAAATGGATGTAGGAGGTTTGTTGAAGAAAGAGATGAGATAGCAGCAGGGATGGTGTGAAGCTTGTGAAATGAAAAAAAAAGTGTATTTACAGAAAATATATTGGAATGAGAGAGGGAAGGTAACCCGGGCTATTGCAAGATCCATCAGATAAAAGTGTAATTTGAATTGAAACAAGTGGAAGGCAGCCACCTGTCATAAAGATTTGTTCTGATTGGTCAGAATCTTTGATTTAGTAAATTACATATATGGGCAAAATTAAGTGCAAATTTAAATTGGAAGTAAGGGTAGATTAGGGAGATTAGTTGCATCTTCCATGCTTAGTTAGATAGTTGATAGTAAAAAATACATCGAAAAATATAATAAAGAAAAACATAATAGAAAAATATACAATAATAAACTTAATAGTAAAAAACACATAGTGAATAGATCAATCGACAGAATCAATCCGTAGCAAAACAATTAGTTTGGCTCGATTTCATATTTGGAAAACACTATAAACTAAACCAAACTAAGCCAAATCAAATAGATAGAGATATCACCGGTTCAAACTTTTTTTATCAAAATTCGATTTAAATCGAACCCATTATATCCCTACTTATTTTCTTAAATATAAAAAAAAATTAAAATCTAATTTATGAATCAAATATATTTTACTTTTTTTTTGTTTGTTTATATTTTAAAACATATTACATATATTTTTATTTTTTAAGATTTTCCACTTTAAATCACAATAAAAATTCATACTCTCTACGGTTTCAAAGATAACTTTATTACTATAGATATAAAATATGAAAGTGCGATTTGTTATTGTTCATCTCTTAACCTACATTATTCACAATTCTTTCATTGAAGGTAATCACAAGGTCATGTCGCAATCAAATATTCCTTGAAAGTTTTTAAGTCATTTACTGAAACCTTGAGTGAAAGGGGATAGGTTGTCAATAGTCAGTTCAAATGAGGAGTATCATATATGTGTGGAAGCTTGCAAGCACAATTTACATGGCCGAGTCATCTGGCTCAAAGGTACAACAACTCCGGTCACGGTGATGAATCTAAAGACAAAGTTACTATTTCAAATTTTCATATTCAAACTTATAAGATGTTACAAAGGAAGCTGTTAGACTGCTTGATGAAAATGAAGCAAGAATATCTAAGGAAACTTGCATTCCAATTGATGTGGTACAAAAGGAGAAAGGCAAGAAAACCGATGGGAATTCAAATGCAAAGGGCAAAGGTGCTTGTGTGAAAAGGTATTAATATGGATATTATGGATATTGATGACCATTAGTATCATTCACTTTCAAGATTGATGATAAACTCACAAAAAATTTGTTGTATATGCATCTACTTGTTATATATCTAGGAGGCTCATATGGACTACATTGCAAAATATAATAAATATCAACAACATTACATAATGCTTCATTAGGAATTTTAACACCGTTATTAGAGCCCAAAGAGTATAGAGGTTCTTGCATGTTCACTAGAGGTCCAATGGGTGATTTTTCTACTTGGACTGAAACAAACCATCTTTTAAATTTACCAATTTCTGGAGCTAGATTTACATGGTATAATGGTATAAGAGGATCTGGTCATAACCAAAAAATGTTGGACAAGGCTAATGTGCAAGACAAAGTTAGAATGGTTGAACATGATCTGATTATCATTCTGGAGAAGATTGTCCATTCAAGCCATAATGATGATCTTGCATATCAAGAAAGGATAGCACTGTCAAAATTGAATTATGCTCTAAACATAGAGGAAGCGTTCTGGAAAGAAAAGGCTAGAGTGCAATGGAATGTTGAAGGGGATAAGAACACTAAATTCTCCCATGGTGTCACCAAGATCAGAAATGCAAACTATGATAATACACCCCTTGAAAGTGGGAAATTTCATCATCCCAAATCAAGATCAACTGGCAGAGCATGCGGCGAATCATTACAAAAGTTTATTTAGCAATGTTTCTATTTTGCAGAACAATTCATTCGTGGGAGAGGTAATCCCTCACGTGGTCCCTGAACAAGCCAAGAATTTGCTAACCAAGTTTCCTTCAGAAGATGAAATTTATAATGCCGCTTTCAGCTTGAAGAGAGACAATGTAGCAGGTCCATATGGGGGTTTGGGCCTCTATTTTATCAGACTTATTGTGAAGTGATTAAAGATGATGTGATCAGATCCATAATGTAGTTCTTTAAAGAAAGTTGAATTCTTCCAAATTACAACTCCAACATTTTTAGGCATCCAGCTTTATTTTGTTATGCTCAAAATAACAGTGCAGATTTGCAAACAGATCGGTTGGAGCAATTTTTAATCGCGCGTAAAATCAAGGAACGTTGTTCTTAGGTTTGGTCCTGCGACTGTATTTTTAGTTGAACGCCATTGCGCCTAGGTTGGTTTGGTGTACTTTTCAAAAACACATTTTTGGTGCCATTTTTCTCAATTATAAAAGCCTATGACGTTCGCATCAAGCCTCCTAAGGCTCCCCATTAAATAGGTTATAAGCTTTGAAGTTGCCATCAAATCCATGGAAATTGCTATTTTGAGGTGCTGGTCTAAGTTTTGGCCATAAACTAATTCTTCTTTGGTGACCAAAGTTTTTCATAACTGCGAATTGGTACCTTGTAAATTTAGAAACCGTTGGAATTTCTGTATTCTCCCTAGAAATTTTTCTAACTTAATCATCACTCACATATATAGAGAAGGTAATTCTTGTGCTGACTTTTTGGCGAATTTTGCGCTCGGCACCAACACCCTAACGTTTTTTTATTCCAATCCGTTGTTGAAATATTAGATTAGATTTGATTAGATTTAATATTTAATATTTAAATATAATCCAAGCTGTGTTAACCCAAGCCCAATTAGGGTTGCATATAAATAGTCCTAGTTTGTATCATTATTTACACAATTCAATAATACAAATCCTTATTTCCTTATTCTCTCTCTGTTCTCTCCTCACTAAAAGTGTCTCACGCACTAACAAATTGGTATCCAGAGCTCCCGGTTATTGTTCTTGATCGATTTTTCAAGAACTTCACGTCAGAGATCGTGTTTCCAGGGCAAGTGAATCAACTGCTACGAAGATGACTGGTGTTAAGAGCATTCTGAATTCCCTTCCAATGCTTGACGGCAAGAATTGGATCCGATGGAAAAATAGATGCAATCCTTATTTGGCTTCCATGATACCCTAGAAGTGGTTATCGGCGGTGTTCCTATGTTGGCTGAAAATGCAACCGAAGAACAGAAAAAGCCCATGATGAAGTCAAGAAGAAAGATTGCAAGGCTGCTTATTGCATTCAGACGGCAGTCGATGCTACTAACTTCGATAGAATCTCTCATGCTGAAACGGTGAAGGAGGCATGGGATATTCTGGTGAAGTATTATGAAGGAGGTGAGAAAGTCAAGGTTGTCAAGTTGCAAACCTTGCGTCGACAATATGCGTTGTTGTCGATGGGAGAAGACAAAAAAGTTGCAGAATATGTGTCGAAGGTTCAAAAACTCGTCCATCTCATGAAGGGTTGTGGCGAAACCATAACTGATAAGATGATAGTTGAGAAGGTAATGAGAATGTTGACCTCTTAATTTGATCACGTTATCCTAGCTATTCAAGAATCCAACAATCTTGAAACCCTAAAAGTGGAAGATTTGGTTGGTTAGTTGGAGGCGCATGAGATGAGGATTGTCGAAAGAAAGGGAGTTCAGGATTCGATACAAGTACTGCAGGCTCATTCATGTAAACGAAATGGTGGTTCCAAAAAATTCAAAGGCAAAGTCGACAAGACTCAAGGAAAGAAGCTTGGTCGAACCCTCACAAGAATCAGGTCGAAGATAGAGCTTCTGAATCCTCGAAAAGAGGAGGAGGAAACTATCAAAAGGACAAAGAAGATAAGAAAGGTATGCAATGTTATAACTGTGAAAAGTGGGGTCATTTGGCCAAACATTGTTGGTACAGGAAAGACAATGGATCGAAAAAAGGAAAGGACGAAGGAGAGAACCTTGCACGCCAAGATTCAGATGATTCTGAAGGTGGTATGGTGGTTATGGCTGCAGTGGCAGATAACAATGTCGAATCCAAGATTTGGTTCCTCGACTCAGGCTGCTCAAATCACATGACTGGTCGAAAGGAGTGGTTGGCAGATTTTGACAAGTCGAAGAAGAGCAAGGTAAAACTTGCTGATAACAGTTCATTGCAAGCAGAAGGTACTGGAAACATAGTTTTTCAACTGAGTAATGGAGCGAAAGCTATGATCATAGATGTGTTCTATGTACCTGGAATAAAGTACAACCTGTTAAGTGTTGGACAACTGGTCGAAAAAGGCTTCTCAGTTGTCATGAAAGATGGAGTTTTGAAATTGTTCGACACCCAGAACAATTTGGTCTTGAAATCTCCGTTGTCGAAGAACAGGACGTTTAAGACCATGATCAGTTCGACTAAAGTACAATGTCTAAAAATTATTGTTGACCACGGGGATAGTTGATTGTGGCATTTGAGGTTTGGACATTTGAACTTTCAATCACTCAATCAGCTGATTACTCAAGATATGGTATCTGGTATTCCAAGTCTTGATATGTCTGACAAACTCTGTGAAGGTTGTTTAGTTGGAAAGCAATCCAGAAATTCTTTCGTTTCGACTATGCCAATGAGATCGTCCTGCATACTCGAAGTTTTATATTCAGATGTATGTGGTTCGTTCGAAGAACATACCATTGGTGGAAACATATATTTTGTTTTGTTTGTCGATGAGTTTAGTCGAAAGCTGTGGATCTATGTGATCAAGAGAAAGGATGAAGTATTTGAAATCTTTAAGAGATTCAAGATGCTTATCAAAAATGAGAGTGAGAAGAGGATCAAAGTTCTGCGAATCGATGGAGGTGGTGAATGCACTTCAAAGATGTTTGAAAAATTCTCTGCAGAACATGGTGTTGATCATGAGGTAACTACTCCTTATACTCCTCAACATAATGGAATTATTGAAAAAAGAAACAGAACCATATTGGATATGGCGAGATGTATGCTCAAGCAGAAGAATTTGCCAAAATCTTTATGGGGGTGAAGTTGTTTCGATTGCAGTTTATATCCTAAACAGGTGCCCTACCAAGAAATTGAAGAACAAGGTTCCTGAAGAAGTGTGGAGTGCCAAACGACCATCAGTGAGTCATTTGAAGGTGTTTGGCTCTATGTGTTACAAGCATGTTCCTGATGCAAGAAGAAGGAAGCTTGATGACAAGAGTGAACCTATGATTCTGGTAGGATATCATAAGACTGGTGCATATAGGCTATTCAATCAAATTAATGAGAAGATTGTGTTGAGTCGAGATAGTGTGATTGATGAAAATTCAGCCTGGGATTGGAATTCTAGTAATTCAATTAACAAGCCATTGATAAGCTCTGATTTCGACGAAGAAACTGATGAAGTCGAAGTTGAAGGAATTGCTGAGAATCCAGTCGAAGTTGAAGTAGAAGCAGTTGCTGACATTCCCGACACAGAGGTTGTGGCTGAAACAAGCCAAAGACCTCGGCGAAATAGAGTTCCTCCAACAAGACTTCATGATTATGAAGTGACTGGTGATGATGAAGTCGCACCAGATGGAGAATTAGTTCATTTTGCTTTACTTGCAGGTGCTGAACCAATCAACTATAACGAAGCTTTAAAAATTCAACAGTGAAAGTTAACTATGGTCGAAGAGTTACAGGCAATCGAAAGAAACAACATGTGGGAGTTAGTCGAATTGCCAACACATACAAAAGCTATCAAAGTAAAGTGGGTGTTCAAGTTGAAACACAATGTTGATGGGTCGATAGCAAGACATAAAGCAAGATTAGTAGCTCGAGGGTTTCTTCAAAGAGAAAGACTTGACTACTCTGAAGTATTTGCTCCGATAGCAAGACTGGAGACTGTTCGACTAGTGGTAGCATTGGCATGTAACCAAGGTTGGTCAACATTTCACTTAGATATGAAGTCAGCATTTTTGAATGGTTCGTTAGACGAAGAGGTCTATGTCACACAACCTCCTGGGTTTATGATTCAGAAGGAAGAGAATAATGTATATAAGTTGCACAAAGCGCTCTATGGCCTCAAGCAGGCACCTAGGGCATGGAACAAGAAGATCGACTCATACTTAGTCGAATTGGGATTTGTCAAAAGCAAGTATGAGTATGGTGTATATGTTCAGGTTATAGCACAAAATATAACAATCATCTGCTTATATGCCGATGACTTGTTGGTAACTGGAAATAGCTTGGAGAACTTGTCGAAGTTCAAAGAGTTGATGATGAAGGAATTTGAAATGTCGGATCTGGGAAAAGTGTCTTATTTCCTAGGCATGGAATTTCAAATGCTGAAGCAAGGTATGGTGCTCAAAGGAAGTATGTCAAAGAAATAATCAAGAGATTCAGAATGGATGATTCAAATCCTGCATCCTCACCTGTCGAACCAAACTTGAATTTGGAGAAGCATGGAGAGGAAGGAAAAGTTGATGTAACTTTGTTCAAAACAAATAGTTAGATCTCTGAGATATGTGTGCAACAGTCAACCTAATATAGGTTTCACAGTCGGATTAGTGAGCAGATTCATGGGTGAACCAAGAGTGTCACACATGAAAGCTGCAAGAAGAATTCTGAGATACTTAAAAGGAACAACAGATTTTGGAATTCTGTTACCACGAGATTCTGAAGGCAAAGGAGCAATAGTTAATTTCTTTTCAGATGTTGATGGGTGTGGAGATAAGGAAGATCTAAGAAGTACAACTGGCTATTTCTTTCAAGTATTTGGTGCCCCAATCTCATGGTGTTCGAAGAAGCAACCTGTGGTGGCATTGTCATCGTGTGAAGCAGAATATATAGCAGGATCATATGCTGCATGTCAAGCAATTTGGATCAGATCAGTACTTGAAGAAATGGAGGTTGAAGTGAAGAAACCTCTTGTGTTGCAAATCGACAACAAGTCAACCATAAATCTGGTGAAGAATCCAGTTCTGCGTGGAAGGAGTAAGCATATCGAAGCCAGATTTCACTTCTTGAGGGAAAAGGTAAATCGAGGTGAACTTGAAGTTAGGCATTGCTCAAGTGAAGCACAGTTGGCCGACATTTTCACCAAAGGATTGAAGATCGACAGATTCCTGAATTTGAGAAAGAAATTAGGAATAGTTCAGATCGACTATGACTAGCGTAGGCTCGACAACTTGGATTATGGGGGTGTGTTGAAATATTAGAATAGATTTGATTAGATTTAATATTTAAATATAATCCAAGTTGTGTTATCCCAAGCCCAATTAGGGTTGTATATAAATAGTCCTAGTTTGTATCATTATTTACACAATTCAATAATGCAAATCCTTATTTCCTTATTCTCTCTCTGTTCTCTCCTCACTAAAAGTGCCTCACGTACTAACATCCGTTAGGGATTCAGAATGATTTTGTAAAAAATATGTTAGACTTACCTTTCTTTAGTTTCTCTTCTTGGGGCTAACTTGTTCCCTCTTTTATATCTACTTCTTTTTGGAATATATTGGCAGATTTATAAAAAAAAAAAGCCATACACAAACTCTTTAGTTTGCAAATAATATTAGGTAACATAAGGAGGCTGGTTTTGGGTGAAATGTCGGGCCAATAACTAGAAAATGATTGGAAGGGTGCATTTGTGCACTTGGACGTCTTTGGTAGACCAAGAAAGGTTTTGCGTGTTTTTTTTTATGGGAAAATACTTTCATTAAAACGAAACAGAGGGAACAAACTGACCCTGAGAGTTAAGAAAGGGGCACTCCCCTCTCCAAGAGTTTGAACCATAAGCTTTTCCAACTCTAACAAGACTATGAGCTAGAAGATTTAGGTTCCTAGGAATGTGAATTACAGAACAGTGATAAAATCTCCTACACATTTGTCTACAATCTTCAGCCAGAGGCTCAATAGTGGCATAAGTGAGACTGTGGTTGATACAATCTACTACATTCACAGCATCTGAGTGAACCACGAGCTTGCCAACATTCTGATCACGCGTAATTTTCAAACCCCAATGGATAGCCATGGTCTCCGCCACTGCTGGATCAGCCTTAAAATATTCTACCTTGCACTCAGAGTGAATAGTATTAGAAGCTGGATCCTTCAAAACACATCCAAGAATCGTATGGCCATCTTCAAAGACACCAGCATCAACATGGATAGTGTAAGAGTCACTATAGCTAGTCAGATCAAACTTTTCCTGTTCATTTGTTCGATGCACCTTGAAGTTCCACTGATTGTAATCATGCACCATAACCACTGCATCCATAGCAGTCTGTCCAGGTTTGGAGGGCTTCGCTTGAAAGAGAAGAAGGTTCCTAGCATTCCAGATCTTGTAGAGAAGAGTTGCAAAGATTTGACAAAATTCCATGTCTTTCACCGCAAGCATCTTTTGAAGCCAATTGCAAAAATCGTTACCTGATGGAATCCTTATGCCAAGGTTTGAACTGAAAAGGACTTGCCTTGCAAAATCACAGGTCATGAATAAATGATCAACAGTTTCAGGACAAGCTTGACAAAAAGGGCAGGAAGTATCGAGTTGCAAACCTCTTTTCTCAAGATTCTGCCTGGTGGGAAGAATGTTTTTCGCCATCCTCCACATGAAATTCTTAATCTTATTGTGAATCTGCACCTTCCAGATAAGGCTCCAAAGCCGCTGATAGGGAACACTAGATGGCCCAGGATTTGAGGATAGTTTGTCCTTTAGACAAAGGTGGTAGGTTGTCTTGACAGAATAATTCCCGTCCTTCTCATGGTGCCAAATAATAACATCTTCATTGAAGCTTCTAGATATGAATGCAATCAAGATCTTCATCATTGGAAATCCAGTTCTAACCCTACTTGCAGACGCCTACCATTCAGTGCATTTGAGGACTGCTCATAAGGGAGGGATGGTAACATGCTGTGCCACACTGTTGTATAGGCGGTTTATTTCCTACTTACCCCGTTCTAAGACCTTTTGGGATCTCCAAGATGGACTTCTTTGGTCAGAAAAAATCATGTCTCTCACCAACACTGATCTGGAGTGGTACCACCCAATGCTCAAAGGCAAATATATGATTGTTAGCTGTAGAGGATTTGCTAATGTACCTCTTCTTGGCACAAAAGGAGGAATAAGCTACAATCCAGCTTTGGCTTGTCATCAACATGGTTATTCTATGGAAGCTAAGCCTAACAACATTTACTTGGAAGGTTTGTTCTTTGAAGAACATAAAGACCCTGTGCTTAGGGAAAAGATGGCTCACGCTTGGCGTCATGTTCACACGAGAGGTATCTCTGCTTTGGGGAAACCTGAGTGCTTGGCTTCAGAATCTTACACTCAGTGGGTGCAAAAGAGGGCTGTTGAGTTGAAGATGCCATATGATCGTCATGATCCTATCCCATTAGCTCCCAGAGATCCTGTTCTTTACTTCACAAGCAATGAGGACGAATTGAAGATCTGGCTGGCTCAAGCGGAACGAGAAAGGAATGCATGGATGAACAAGTATCAGATTCTTAATTTTGAGATGAACGAACTTCAGAAGAGTCTCAGGAGGAAGGAAGAAGAGTCCGTCAGAAAAAGGAAGGCGCAAGGAGATTTATTTTCTCCTAGCACATCATCTCCACCAGAACCATGGAAGTCACAGTGGGTCAAGCTCACTGTTGAGAATGAGAGGTTGTAGAAGGAAAACCAGAAGCTCGCCATGAGATTGATGGGAGAAGACTAATTGGATGGCTTAGGACTTAGTTTTCTTTATTTCGCACTCTGTATTTTGGCTTTTGAAGGTGTATTCGTCTCTCTTTAATCTAAAAACTTTATTATCAATGAAATGAAATGAGATTTTCTTCTAAGAAAAGTGTTCCTTAAAATTTGAAAAATACAATATTGAGTACCTTGAATTACGCCCACCATTTAGCTTGCATATAGCTTGCATTAGCATCTCATTTTGCATCCTTGCATGTGCATGTGCATTCTTCCCCGTCTCATGTCGTCTTGTTTTCTTCAGAACCCGTCACCTTGATTTTCCAAACGCCAATACCCAAGTCCAAACTTGACAAAGGATGTCTGAGAAATACTGTGAAATGGACAGAGTCAACCATGAATTGAGAGAACTCCGAGGAGGAATGGGGCAGTTTCTGGAAACTATGAAGGTCACGCTAGCAACGATGAAGGAAATTTGGGAGTACCAGGAGAAAATGGGAGAGGAGATCAGAATCCTCAAGTGCCAGATGAATTGGGTTCTGGAAACTCTGTTGAAAAAGGAGAATCGCATTCATCCCATCAGACCAACTTTCAAGAGCGCTCGACAAAGGCCAAGGAAGCCAGAGAGGAATTTCACTCTGTTGCCGATGGCATACAGTCAGCTTTTGCCAGTTTTGATCAGAAGTGGATTGATAATACCGAAGGATTTAGAGCCAGTGATCCCTCCATACCCACTAGGCTTTGATGCCAACGTCCGATGCGAGTACCACGCTGGGGCACCGGGGCATTCAACTGAGGATTGCAAGGTACTTAGAAGCCAGGTTCAGACGCTGCTTAATTCTGAGAAGTTATCATTTACACCACAAGGCATTCAAATCAACTATCCTTTGCCCTCTCCTAAGGATCACTCGTGTCCAGAATTTGTTTTTAGAGAAGCCTCATACCAGCTGAACGTTGGTCCTATTCCTGCATCCAAACGTAATCTTCGTCAAGTGTTTACGAAGAGGGGTTTTCAGTCTCCAACGTGTGTTTCTCCTCAAGATAAGAAGAAGTGTGCTGCCAAAAGAGGAAAATTTAACCACCAGCCTATCCCGGTGCCGTTAAGCAAACTTTTCCCACTGTTGATGCAAAACAAGCTGGTAACTCCACGACTTCTCACACCTTTCCAGGGACCTTGGTATGATCCCAACCTAACCTGTGAATTCCATAAGGGAGCTGAAGGGCATGATTTGGACAATTGTCGAGCTTTAGAATATTTTGTGCAAGAACTGATCTATGACAAGGACTTAATCTTTGAAGAAGACCGCCCAAAGACTGAATGCAAGTTTCGCACTGGGACAATTGGACATCCCATTGAAGAATGCAAGGAATTTGAAGAGAAGCTGATGAGCTTGCTAAAGAATCTGAAACCTCAAGAAGATACTTCAAACGTTGGTACCTCAACTTTCGAAGCAAAAGGTAAAGGACCTGCAAGGCCTCTCAAAGTTCGATACCACAAAGAGCAAGTGATTGGTGGTGAAGACTTTTTTCCGTTCGGACCCGGAAACTGAAGTATTTGGTTGGCTGTGTTTTGTATTTCAGTTGTATTTCCTTTAATTGTATTGATATTTGCATATGAGCTTTGTTGTACCTTTAAATTGACAACATTAATGAAATATTTATGCATCTTTTGGTTAAATCCATTCGTTTCACTCATTTACTTTTATTTTCATAAAGCAAAATATATATCTTTTTCACCCTTTTTTCAAACTTTTGTTAAAGCAGAGATTGGGGAGGATGATGAAAACCTCATGTTCATAATTGCTGTGATATGCTTTCAATTAAACCTCGCCGAGGATGTAAGGCGTTGTTTCAATTCCCAAGTAAAGATGATAATCCCTTGTTAACCCTTTCGAGCCTAGAAGTAGGAGTTTTCTTTCTTTATACAAAAAACCTTAAATTTCAACCTTGGGGCAGGGTAGTTCTCAGTTTAACTCGGCTATGCATTCAAACACGAGCGCTTCGTATAAGGCGCCAGTCAGCTTTCAAACCAAGTGACTTCCTACTTTTGGAGATTTGAATGTATATTTTGAGTTAACTGAGCGTAGGATTGGAATTCATCCTTTGTTTCATAAACCATGAACCATACCACATTACAACCCCTAAAAGACCTAATTGAGGTAAGGTTGTTTTGAAAAGCATACTACAGCAAGGTTGAGTAACCTGACTCCTAATAATCTTTGTTGCTCGCGTGTGTTGGTAATTTCCTTAATGACTATACCCATCTTTGTTTTTGATTTAATCATTCCACTGTGCATTTTATCAAAGCTTTGTTTTCAAACTTTGCATTAAACTTTGCATTAAATTTTGCCAATTTTAATGAACAACACTTGTTTGCAATACCATTCGATATCAAGGAATCCCAACAAACGCGGTCAGTCAAGGAATTGAACTTGATAAAGGAAATTTGACTCAGTCAGGGGCAACCAAGTGTGAGGTTTGCCAATCTATTATCCCAAGAGTTGACAAATCAGAGGCAGAATTCTGCAAATTCAGAATATTGGGGCAAATATTCTTGAAATCATCTTATGACAAGTTTTGACTTCAGTAACCCATCAGCAGGAGCAAATCTGTTCCCCAGTAATTTCTACTACAGTTTGAGTATCTCGAGTATAACTGAACAGAAACAGCTACGTCAAGATTCTAGTTGGAAGATATTGAAGCACCTAGTCTTTCAAGTCTTCCGTAAAATTCTTTTGATTATTCAAGTTGGAAGATATTGAAGCATCTGGTATTTCAATCCTTCTGTAAAATTCTTTTGATTATTCATCCCCTAATCTGGGGCAGTTATGCCGAGATCTCTCCAAGAGTTTAAAGATATTGAAACACCCTGTATGCCAATTCTTCTATAAAATCCTCTTGTTATCGTATAGACCGTCTAGCCTGGGGCAGATAAGATTTGAAGATGGTAGTTATGCCAGTGAAATGCATAATTACCTTGTTAGCTCCCCATCAAGTTGCTACATCAGCTGATTTTGACAAATTCCCAATGGATTTATTTCCCCAATAATGAAGAAAAACTTTCCCAATATATCCAAAACATTTGTCTAAGCTAGGCTTATGCTTTGGTTTTCACCTTTGAGTACCAGACCCCAGCTCTTTATGCAGGAGTCCCCAGAGAAGTCAGCTGTTAGACGATAGAATTCTTAGTCACTAGAGTTGTTATTGGTCTTTGAATATAATAACTTTGTCATTTTCACTTGATTTTTGAAAACGAAAACATTGCAATTTCTAAGAAAACACAAAGATGAACTAAGTTTTACTCTAGTATCAAGATGTTTTATGGAATCAAGTTGGTATAGGAAGAGTAAGTAGTACTGTATCTTTGGCTTGGATTTGCCATCTCCAGTGAAAAGAAGATTGCCCCGGTTATCCTTGATGTTTGGGTTTCAGGGTGTTGGCTTGTGTTATCCTTTCTTCTTTCCTGTTTTGCGTCGTTCACGTTGTTTCTAGCATATAGCTAAGCATATGCATCATACCTTAGCATCTTCGCATCTTTGTGCTCTGTTTTGCTTGTGATCTTTTGTTGGTGTCTGTCATTATTTCCCCAGTAAAGTAAAGACATTCATGGTTTGCTTTGTGTCGTGCTTGTTCGGTCTTAACCTTTGCGCGCCAGATTTGAATCTTTAAACCTTTTGTTGTTCCCCAAGAAGTTTAACATTAAAGATTTTTAAAACCTGTTCTTGTTTGAATCGTGTCAAACTTGAACTTGGACTTTGTTTGAATCGTGTCAAGCATTGTCTTGTATTTTAAAACTTGTTCTTGTTTGAATCATGTCAAACCTGAACAGAGTCTTTGTTCGAATCGTGTCAAACACTGCCTCTTGTTTTAAAACTTGTTCTTGTTTGAATCGTGTCAAACTTGAACTTGGACTTTGTTTGAATCGTGTCAAGCATTGTCTTCTTGTTTTAAAACTATTCTTGTTTGAATCGTGTCAAACTTGAACTTGGACTTTGTTTGAATCGTGTCAAGCATTGTCTTGTGTTTTAAAACTTGTTCTTGTTTGAATCGTGTCAAACTTGAACTTGGACTTTGTTTGAATCGTGTCAAGCATTGTCTTGTGTTTTAAAACTTGTTCTTGTTTGAATCGTGTCAAACTTGAACTTGAACTTAGTTTGAATCGTGTCAAGCATTGTCTTGTGTTTTAAAACTGTTCTTGTTTGAATCGTGTCAAACTTGAACTTGGACTTTGTTTGAATCGTGTCAAGCATTGTCTTGTGTTTTAAAACTTGTTCTTGTTTGAATCGTGTCAAACTTGAACTTGAACTTTGTTTGAATCGTGTCAAGCATTGTCTTGTGTTTTAAAACTTGTTCTTGTTTGAATCGTGTCAAACCTGAACAGAGTCTTTGTTCGAATCGTGTCGGACACTGCCTCTCATTTTAAAACTGTTCTTGTTTGAATCGTGTCAAACTTGAACTTGTTCTTGTTTGAATCGTGTCAAACTTGACTTTGGACTTTGTTTGAATCGTGTCAAGCATTGTCTTGTGTTTTAAAACTGTTCTTGTTTGAATCGTGTCAAACTTGAACTTGGACTTTGTTTGAATCGTGTCAAGCATTGTCTTGTGTTTTAAAACTGTTCTCATTTGAATCGTGTCAAACTTGAACTTGGACTTTGTTTGAATTGTGTCAAGCATTGTCTTGTGTTTTAAAACTTGTTCTTGTTTGAATCATGTCAAACCTGAACAGAGTCTTTGTTCGAATCGTGTCGGACACTGCCTCTTGTTTTAAAACTTGTTCTTGTTTGAATCGTGTCAAGCATTGTCTTCTTGTTTTAAAACTGTTCTTGTTTGAATCGTGTCAAACCTGAACAGAGTCTTTGTTCGAATCGTGTCGGACACTGCCTCTTGTTTTAAAACTTGTTCTTGTTTGAATCGTGTCAAACTTGAACTTGGACTTTGTTTGAATCGTGTCAAGCATTGTCTTGTGTTTTAAAACTTGTTCTTGTTTGAATCGTGTCAAACTTGAACTTGGACTTTGTTTGAATCGTGTCAAGCATTGTCTTCTTGTTTTAAAACTGTTCTTGTTCGAATCGTGTCGGACATTGAACCCTTACCTTGGATTTTTGAAAACTTGCATTAAGCTAAGCTTCTTGGAACAAATTTCTTCAACCTTATAAGACTCCTAGTTGGTGCGCAGGGTTTGTCTTTGTCTTCCTGGCTTTTCTTGAAGATCCCATTTTGAACTCTTCAGTATAAGATCCCCAGGAAGCCTTTACTTGGTTGTCTGTCTTTTTTAGGCTGATCCCTAGTGATCAGGTTTTTCTTTCTGGTTTCATGCCTAGGAAGAGTGTGGGTTTGTTTTGTCCCCAGTAGTCTATCTCCCCGGTTTTTTTTCTAGTGGAGATTGTTTTTGGTTTTTCCCCGGTGTTTCTTTGGAGTCTCCCCAGTGAGTCTCTTTCGTTGGTTAGCCTGTATCCCCAGTGAGTTTTTCTCATGGATACTAGCTTTCGTCTTTCCCTGGTGAAGCTTATCTTGTGTGTTTGCTTCCTGTTGTCCCTGGTATCTGGTCTGTCTGCATCTTTGCACCTTCCTGGCATCATATCATCATTTTTAGAAGTTCATGGCATGTCTGTTGCTTGTCCTTAGCATTTGCATTCCATCTAAGGGCAAAATTTTCGGTCTACTATATTTAAATATCTTTCACCTTGATGCCCCTGGAATCTTTGTTCCTCGTGCCATCTGGTAAAGCTATTTAAATAGGGGCAACTGTTGTACCCTAAATTTTTACCCTTAGATGTCATCTTCACTTGTGCATCTTAGGTCAAGCATCTCTGCATTGTTTGAGCTAACCTATATCGTGCAGTTTGTTTCTTTGTGTTCAAATTAGGATTACATATCACCATGAAGCTCCACCAGTTGTTTTGAAGCAAGTCAAGTCAACAAAAGATCTCCAGTGCAAGAACTTTGGAATTAGGGTTTTGCTCTGAAGAAATCACTGAGAAATTGACTCTATCAAGTCAAGATTTGTGTGGTTCACTTACCACTTAAGGTCATCTACATACAAGAGACACCATTCAACAGGAATCCAAGATCCATTGGTCCTCAATAGGAGAAATTTGAGCCTCAGCCTCTCTATACCTCCAAATTAGGGTTTCTGTGACACCTATCAGTCAATCGCTTTGATTTTCATCAAGATGAATTCCCAAACCCTAATTCTTGATTCTATTGGTTTATCAACATCCTCAAGAGTCTCCTAAGACCTTTAGATGAGAAGGAAGTAGTAAGTTTACAAGATTTGACCTCAGTGCATTCACAGTCAAAATTAGGGTTTTATTGAAACCCTAATCCTTGGAAACTTTGGTTCAGATGGAGAATCAATGGTTCCAATCATCATAGAATGTCTCATGAAGTGTTCAAAGTATCCATATCAAGTTTCATGAGGTTTCTTGCAAGAGAAGTAGGGTTTTGACCAAGAAAGATTTCATACATAAGATTTTCCCTCTAATAGGACAAATTGAAATGACCATAACTCCTAAACCACACACTCAAATTGAGTGACTCAAAGCTCATTGGAAAGCTCTTTTCAAGATATTCAATTTGTTCCATATGACTTTTCCTCTAAAAATGCTTGGTTTTTGAGTTATGAAGCTTGCAAGATAATTTGACCAAACACTTAGAAATTTCAACACTTTTCTTCATTTTTCTCCAACTTTGACCTTATTTTTCACCCATTTCCACTTGGATTCAAGACTTGGGCCCCAAATGAAAGTTTTAGAGCATGATGAGAGCTTTCCAAGCATAAGTGGAACTTCTCATTTGGATTATTCAATCAAAAGTTATGAGGTTCTAAAGTTTGATGTTTCACATTGAACTTTGCATAACTTAGAAATTTCCTACGCTTTTGTTTTGACAGCATGGTATACATGGTTTCATGTCATGTTTTCTCACGTTTTCAAGCTTCCATTCCAAATGATTTCCATATGAAAAATGTGCTATTAGATGCCAACTTTCCAAAGAAGCAAAGGACTCATGAAATAGAGCATTAGTCATCAAGAAATATTGTATCAAAGTGGGCATGTCACAAAGTTATTGTACTCTTGGAAATTCTGGTTTGGTGTTCTTCTGCCACAACCAAGTTTGTCACGATTCAACATGTGTTCTCAAGACCAAATTTCAAGCTTCTCCCAACATATTGGTTGTGTTATTAAATGCCAGTTGTCCAAAGAATAAACAATGTATTATAGTTGGTAATGTACTCGTTTGATAAAAAACCACAATATGGTTCACTTTCCTTGCATACCTTCCTAGCAATTTGAATAAATCTAAACTAGAGGTTATGGCAAGTACAAGTGTTGAGTTTTGTTCACATTAGTTCCCAACTACAAGTTACCACAAACCGTGCAAGAAGGCCATCCAAGAACCAACCCGTTTGGTTCACCTTGTTTCATGTTATCATGTGTAGTAAAATGGGATCTTTGGTTTAGTTTCAGTACACAACTTTGCTTTATCTTAAAATCACAATTCTGAACCACCAAGTACACGTTTCTGATTCTTCTTGCCAACTTCCAACGTCCCTTTTATCCTAAAACCCGTGAAAAGAAGCCTCCAAAGTACAACTACTTTGTACTTGAAAAGTTGACATACAAAAAGGTGTCATGCTGCAAAAATTACGTACCATCGTGTAACTTTTATTTGCACCATAACATGTTGGTTTATGACTTTATCCCTCTGACCTAAGACATAAAACAAGGAACCCGTGTTCAGACTTCACTGGGCTCCATAAGTTTGTAATCAGAACAGCCACATTTTTCAGAATCTCTCCACGATTTTCTTCCCAAGAACAAACCCTTGGTCCATTGGATCTTCACTCCCCTTTGTCCAGCAAACTCCCTATATAACGGAACTCTTCTCTCATTCAAAGATCATCAACTAGCTTCACAAACTACTCTGAAAATAAGCTTGCATTGGGAGCTCGAGTCAGCTGGGAAAGGAAAGGAATTCTTGCTGATCTCACTTGGAGACCAGGTAAGTCTCTCAACCTCCTATCCTAAACACTTGCAATATGTTGCCATCTCTTTGAGTTGTATGCATGATGTTCTAAAGTTGAGTTCATGATAATGATATAATGTTATCCTCCTGATCTGTGCATGTTCATGGTGTGTGTGTGGTTTATACTTTGATATTTAAACTCTACTAGGATATTTAGACATCTCATATCTCTCATTTTTGCCACTATGTAAGAAAGATAGGACTATTTCTATGCTTAGGTCATTGTTAACCTGTTTCATGAATCCATTCAAAGCTAAGTAGGAACTTATGTCTCTATATGTTATGTGCTTATGTTGAAATCTGTCAACGTTGGTACCATTTTGCTTCACTTTGTTGTTTGAATGACCATGCAAGTTTTGTTGAGGTTCGTGTGAGTTCTGTGAGCATTATGGTTGGTATGTTGCCATGATTTTGACAAGTATTTGATTAGTTCTATGTCTGTTCTGGATAAATGTTGAACTAGTTTGATGTTGTTCTTCAACCTACGACAGTTTTCAAACAATCGATTTCCTTTGCTTCTTGCTCATGATGTGGTCACTATCTTGTTTAGATTAGGGTTTATTATTATTCTAGACTTTGAATGCTTCAGTTTGATATTTTATTTCATGATATTTGGTTGCATATTGAGGGTTTTGTGCGAGCTTGAAATCTAATGTTTGTTTGAAGTTTCAAGATGGAAATACGATGGTACGTTGTTGCTGCATGTTTTGTTTCCCATGCGTGCTTCCTGATTGGTGGTTGATGTTTGGTTTTATCGTGTTGTGTTTTAAAGGGCACATGACCAATTGATATTTATGTGGTACTCTCAGTTTATGTAGCACACGCATTGTTTTTCATTTTAATGCATTTTCATGAATTGCTTTGGTTTATAATGTTATGGAAGCATATTATGTATGGATGAAACAGCCGTCCCAACGGTAGCTCACTTGCCTTGCCTTTGCCTTTCATGTACCGCGCCTGGGTTCGATCCTGTGGATCAACCCTTTTGCTTTTTTATTTTATTTTATTTCGCCTGCGTTTTCTTTTCCTTTTGGACCATGGGCCTGGTTTGATTTTTCTTATCCACATCCCCCTGCCAGAGGCCCATGAGCAGCCACAACTAAACCCAGTTCATTTCCAACTGCTTATTACACCCCCCTGCGTTTTTTTTGTTATTCTTTTTTTCTATTTTCAACATTTCTATTTTAATTTCAAATCTTTTTAAAAAAAACCTTTTTTATTTTATTTATTTTATTTAAAACATTTTCTTTATTTCAAAAACTCCAAAATATTTAATCTTTATTTTAATTTTAATTAGCAATTTATTTCTTAATTGTCTATTTAAGCTTAATAGTTAATATGTGATTTATTTCTAATTGTTTCTTAATTATTCAAATTTAAAATTTTTCTTAATTATTTCTTAATTGGATTAATTGTTAGCTTTATTAACGAGTCATTCTTATTGATCATTTGAATGTTTATTCACTAATTATTGTTTGTTTAGGTCTTGAACTAATTTATCCCATGTTTGATTTATCATGTGTTTGACTTTAATGTGAACTTTGTTCTTCTTTAAATATCATCTTTGATTAATAGCATGCCTCTTTATCTTGTGAGTGTTCCTTATGTTTGTCTTCCTTAAGATTGAAACATATTGATTTGTCTTTGTTTACATGTTTCTATGATGATCATGTCCATCTTATCCATACTTTATTATGAGATACTTCTTGCCATACTCATGTTATTGTTGTCATCTTATTCATCTTTATTAATGTCACTTGTTATCTTTTAGGATTTTTATAACTGTTACCTTTTTCCCCATTCCGAAGGAAGGTGATTAATGTTGACTCTTAAAGTCATGGCCTCCCACCTTAACCTAAGTAACCTCTTAGGAGAAACTTCATTTCTTAGCCTCATCAGAGCCATAGAAATCATAACTAGCTTTAGGAGAGAGTTCCTGAACTCTTAGTGACATTCATCATAATGAATCATCACTTTCCCCTACTGACTAAAACATAATTATAGGACCATTATAACTAGACTTAGAGAGTTCTTATACTCTACAATGAGGTCACACTCATTTCACCTCTGAATATTGACCACAGTCAATCATTCAGTAGAAGTAGAACTACGCATACTCTGATTCTACTCCCGAGGATACGTAGGCGTAAGGTGCGATGCCTTATCGAGTATACTTAGATACTAACCCCTAGGGTTTCAACCTTTAGCATAGAACCTTTAGCAAACATAGCATAACACAAACTTAACAAGAGGCTCCCATAGAATATTACGGACGTTTAGGGCGCTAATACCTTCCCTAGGCGTAACCAACCCCCGAACCTTAGATCTTCCCCCCTTAGGTTTTTTTAACGATCTTGAACCTTTCCTTTGGATAAATCAAAGTCGGTTGTAAAAGAAAAATGATGCAAGTTAATTAATAGCTTGTTATCCGATTTTCACCGCAACAAGGAGTATGCCATGGTGGAGAAAAAATGTTTACTTGCATAAGAATGATGGAAAGAGGATGGTGGTTAAGTGTATCACTGGCTGCAAATTTTACATGAGGATTGGGAAGAGGGTATGCAATCAGTATTGGCAGGTTGTGTCTTTGTATGATGAACATACATGCCATAGGACTACTCATAATAGACAGGCTAAGACTGAATGGTTGAGGAAGCAGTTTATCCATATTTTAAGGCATAGTCCTAATTTGAAACCAGTTGGTTTAGTTGCCATGAGTTTTGAGAAGTGGGGAGTTAAATTGTCTACTGATCAAGCATACAGGGCTAAAAGAAGAGCTATGGAGATTATTCAAGGTGCTGGAAGGGACTAGTTTAGGCAACTAAGAACATATGCAAATGAGCTTTTTGCATCAAACCCTAATAGCAACATAGTCTTGCAATGCTCAGATTCTGCTGCTGGACCTGTGTTTGAAAGAATCTACATATGTTTAGAGGCATGTAAGGTAGGTTTTACAAACTATTGTAGGCCACTCATTGGTCTTGATGCTTGTTTTTTGAAAGGGGATTTTGGTGGGCAGTTGATGTCAGCTGTAGGAAGGGATGGAAATAACCAAATATTTCCAATAGCATATGCTGTTGTGGAGGCTGAAACAAAGGACTCTTGGGAGTGGTTCCTTAATTTGTTACTTGATGACTTGCAAAAAATTAATCAAAGGGCTTATGCTTTCATATCTGATCAACAGAAGGTAAATGACACTATATTGATTTCAATTTGATTCTTTAACTTGTCAATAATAGTTAACTGATATAAAACTATGAATTGCAGGGACTTGTTCCAGCTGTCCAAGGATTGAGTGAGAATGTGGAACAGAGGTTATGTGTCAAGCATCTGTATGGAAATTGGAAGAAAAAGTATGCTGGTATGGAATTGAAGGAAGCATTGTGGAGTGCTGCAAGGGCCACTACTGTGCAAGGGTGGGAGAGAGCAATGTTGAGGATGAAAGGTTTGAAAGAAGCTGCTTGGCAAGACATGAAACAGGTTCCAGCTGAATTTTGGACTAGGTCTCATTTCAAGACTTACTCTAAGTGTGACCTTCAGGTAAACAACATGTGTGAAGCTTTTAATAGGGCTATCCTAGAATATAGGGATAAACCAATCATCACCCTTTTAGAAGGGATTAAGCATTACCTGACCAAGAGGATTACACAACAAAAAGAATTGATGGTTAAATATGCTGGTGATCTTTGCCCAAGAATTCAAGTAGTTCTTGAGAAAAATAAGAGGTTTGCTGAAAGATGGATTCCAAATTGGCATGGTGATGATGATATGGCAATATTTGGTGTGACTAATGGTATTGAAACATATTGTGTCAACCTTAAGGAGGGAACATGTGCTTGTAGGAAATGTAACCTCTCTGGTATACCTTGCAGTCATGCAATAGCATGCATGTGGCATAACAAAACACAACCAGAAGAATTCACTTCTGATTACTACAAGTATGATTAAACTATTACCATTTTTTGTGACTTTGTTTTTTTTTTTTTGTCATTTTATCAACTGAACTTAGTGCTACACTTCTGCAGGAAAGCTACTTTCCAGAAAACATATTCACATATCATCTTCCCAACTAATGGTTCTCAGTTGTGGCCTGTAAATGATGAGCTGGTAGTCAATCCACCTGTGATGAGGAGGGCAATTGGACGCCCAAAGAAAATGAGGAACAAAACCAATGATGAACCCAAAAATCCACATGTGTTACCAAGGAAATTCCAAACTGTGACATGCCACAAGTGTGGTTCCATTGGCCATAACATGAGAACTTGCAAGGGGAAGAGAGCAGCTGATAGAGTGATGCCTAAGGGAGGGAACAAAAAGCAAAAAACTGTCAGTAAGCAGAAGAAGCATAAAGATGGAAAGGGTGCAAAAGCAAAGAAGGCAAAGAAGGCAAAGAAGCAAAAGAACCAAAATGAGTCAACTCAAGAGATTGGATCATGTTCTCAAGCTCCACAACCTACCCAAGAATAGGATTATGTATTTTCCTAAGCTGTCATTTTGTAACTGTCATGTTCTCTAAGCTGTCATTTTGTAACTGTCATGACATAAGCTGTCATTTTGGATTAAGTACTTTGTTATGCTGAATTAAGTATTTTGTAACTTTCATGACCTAAGTGTTATGTTGAATTATGTAGCCATTACTGGCTGTACTAAAATTTGATTAAGTATTTTGTAATGAAGCTAGCATTTTGTTATGTTGAATTAATGTTTTGAATTACAAAGCTGGTACTGATATTTACAAAGCTATCATTTAGTGTTGTACTAATGAAGCTATCATTCTGTTATTGATGTACTAATGTTACAAAGCTTTATAGGTCTGTTAATTCAATCAAAAATTATAGGTCTATTATTGCAGGTCATTATAGGTCATTATCTCTGTTAATTTAACCAAACATTACAGGTCATTATAGGTCTGATATTAGCATGTTTTTAAAGGTATATGTCTCTTACTTTAACCAAACATTACAGGTCATTATAGGTCTGATAATAGCATGTTTTTAAAGGTATATGTCTGTTAATTCGACCAAAGCTGTGTTGTTGTACTGATATAGTTATGCTAATTCAACCAAACATTATAGGTCATTGATGTACTATATAGTTCTGTTAATTCAACCAAACATTATAGGTCATGTATTACGAATATAGGCACCAAAGAAATAAGAAGCACAAACATAATAATCAAACACAAACATATACACTACAGGTCTGGTTGCAACTTAACATTTTCATTATATATTACAGGTCCGAGATTACAAACTACTTAACATTTTGTTTGAGATTACAACCAAACCTAACACTTAACCATTACAAACTACTTTGTTACATTAGATACAACCCATCCAATCAACACCACTATTGTCATTCCCATAATAACTTTGTTCAACATCTTCAAATATTTGATCTCTAACTTGAGCTCTTCTTCTCTAACAGTAGCTTCAATAAGCTTAACCTTTTCTTGGTTCAATTTTTGATGTAGAGAAGATATAACTTCCTTGACCCGTTGAGACATTTCTTCATCAAAGCAGACAAAGTGAGAACATCTCTTGTATCCATGACTCTAGCAAAATAGATGAAGGAATTAGGGATTTACTTGATTATAAGACAAACAATGGAAGAAAATAGGGATTTCACGACAAACCTTGTACATCCCACAACCAAAAAAACGACGACCTGGGTTTTGATCCGTCCAGGCCGTCATCAATGGCGACAGAATCCCACACTTGCATTCAACGTCAATGGAGCGAGACACCGTGCACTTGCTTGTAGAAGAATACGCAGACATCCTGGTGAGGGTTGAATGGTGAGGATTGAAACGCAATTAGAATTTGCAAATGATTATAGATTTAGGGTTTCTGAAATTTGAAGATTGGGGAAGAACAAGAGATTTAGGGTTACTGAGTTTTTCAAATGGGGAAGAAGACAAACATGCATAAGTACACGTGAATATGTCTTGGCAATTACTTTAATTAAAATTGTTTTTTATATTCAGAATAATAATAATAACATAAAGTTAATATATTAATTATGTAAATGAATATAAAATAATACATAATTCTAGTCAGCTAATCCACATCAGCAAGAAAAATGCCACATACCCTAATTTAGAAGGGGACCAAAAAAATCCCAAAAAAAATCAAAATAAGGGATCTAAAACCTGAGTTTTTTTAAAGGGGGATTAAAAGTTTAGAAAAATAATACTATGGGGACCAAAAGTGCATTTAAGCCTTAAGAAAATTATGATACAAGGAAACAATAGAAGTGGAGTTGGCAAATATAGTGAATGTTGTAACATTTCTCCTTGGTTGTCTAATTGGACATTCCTTAACGTTGTAACCTTCTTTTGACAGAATTATTTAACTAGAGTGTGTGATTTTCTCATTTTATAAATAGAGAGAAAAATAATTATACCAAACATCAACATTATACCAAACCTAGGGTGTGTGATTTTTTCATATTATAAACAGAGTTTCATCAATCATATTCAGAAGCAAAACATATCATAAGCAGTTTCCATCATATTTATAAAAAGATATATAAAAAATCTATGGCATTTCATTATTTTAAAAAATAATGAAACGTGTAAAAATAGTAATTAAGAAAGAGAGAAGGAAAACATAACACCTTTCTAAACACTTGCTATAAATTTTCATATAGAAAAAAAAGAAGAAAAAGCTATATAAGCTAAAGGAAAACTCACACCTACACCTACGGATAAGGAACACCTAGAAAAAGAAATCCCAAGGGTTGGTCCTGTCCTGTGTGTTTTGCTTCCCCTAGGGGACATAAACATTCTACAAACACAAAACATTTGATTCTGTCACAACAAACTAATCAACCCCAAGCCCATTGAGGCAAAGGGGTAAGCAGAAAGAGAGGAAGAAAGAGAGAAAGAAAACACTTTTTTTCTCTCTTTCTTGATTTTTTATTTCAATAACTTGTTTCTTGTGCTTAAAAACATTCCTTGGAACGCAAGCAATGAGAAAATCATGTCCAAATTTTGACAAAACAGATGGACTGGACACAATTCTGGAGGTGCCTATTCCGGAGGAAATGTTGGCAAACATGGGCACGAACGGGTTCAATCGTTGGCAGAATCTAAAAGCACTAATGAATAGTGCTCAAGATAAGTCGTCGGGTCTATCCGCGCCTTCGAATAACGAATTCACTGCATTGCTTAAGCTTGTTGGTGCTCCCCTTATTCCTTTTCAGGTTCAATCCGACAACGCTTTGACTCGGCCTCTTAGAGATTGTTCCATCGTAAGCATTCGTTATATATCCGTGTTTTTGTTTAAAAGATTCAACTTCAGTAGAGTAAGTAATGATATAGAATTTTGATTGAAATGTTTCGACAGAGAGATTCGATTGGGAAATACATAATACAACAGTATGTGGCGGCAACCGGAGGACAAAGTGCATTGAATTCATTGAAAAACATGTATGCAGTTGGAGAAGTTAGAATACATGGATCGGATATGCGTCACGGCGCCGATGATAATAGTGTTAATTCAAGAGGGAAAGCTGAAGTAGGAGGTTTTGTTCTATGGCAAAAGAATCCTGATTTATGGTGCTTGGAATTGGTTGTTTCTGGTTTCAAAATCACTGCTGGTAGCAATGGCAAAGTATCTTGGAATCAGTCTTCTTCTCAACCTTTTCATTCGAATAAAGGCCCTCCTCGACCCCTTCGCCGCTTCTTTCAGGTAATAATAATATTCAATCCGCATATTTCATTTATCAGAGCCGTCTTTAAGAACATACAACACAGACTATCACACAGAGAGCCAAAATTAGTCAGATTAATCTGCGGTTGCCATATACCTGACATATGTGTTTGATGTGTTTGGCTTGTTAACTCTTACCAGGGGCTGGATCCGAGGTACACGGCTAACTTATTCCTCGACGCAGAATGCGTAGGCGAGAACAAAATCAACGAAGACTTATGTTTCATGCTAAAACTACAAGCGGAACAGCATTTCCTGCAAGCGCAAAGCACGTCAAACACAGAAATCATAATGCACACGGTATTGGGGTACTTCAGCCAGCGAACGGGACTACTTATAAAATTTGAGGACACAAAGTTAGTTAGAATGAAGCCTGTTAAAGGAAAAGACTCGGTGTTCTGGGAAACGAACATCGAGTCTACGATTGAAGACTATAGATGCATTGGTGGTATTAACATAGCCCATGGTGGGAAGACAGTTTCGACGCTATACAGGTATGGCGCGGCGCATAATCATAAACAGATGATTGAAGAAACATGGTGCATTGAAGAGATTGATTTCAACATTTTTGGATTGTCTATGGATTGTTTTCTTCCGCCGTCGGATCAGGAGAAAGAACATGATGGTGCAGAGCATGCAGTGGGAGTGAGTTAGGATTTTGGTTCACTTCAAACTGTAGGAAGGAAGTGTAAATACAACATACACAAGTATAGGTGAATCAAAAGTTTTGTATTTTGTCCTATACTTGGAAGGTCCAAAGTTTATCTTTTTAACACAGAATTTTTGTTGACATCAAATATATATTTTTTCTATTGAAATCTGACTATGAAGAACCGACACATTCATAGGCACGGGACACGACACCGACACTCAGACATCATTACCGGTAATAATTTGACAAAATGAATAAATTCAACGTAATTACAAGCGTACGTGTTGGTGCTACAGAGAATTTGAACAGCATAGGATCCAATTCATGGAGATCCCAAAAGATCCTTAGTCCCTCCACAAAAGACCTAGAATCAAGGAACAAAAGTGATTTTTGAAGAAAAGAACTTACTCCTTCTGTTTCATAGTATAAGCAAAAGTTATTTTTTAAATATATTAAATAATTAATGTATCTGGTCTAATAGTTATATTCAGCGTTTCATCGACAAAGCCACTTCAATTATCATTATTTTTTTATCACATATTTGGAGTTGTACTTTTTTTCATCTGCAATGCCATTTCCTGGAGTCAAACTTTGGTGTGAAAAGAACGCTATATGCAATTAATTAATTTTTTTAAAATTAAACAACATTGCTCTTTTTGAATTTTGATATTAGTGTTTTTAACTATGCATATCTAGTGTATAAATTATGCTTACAACACATCTCTTCTAACTGACTCTTTTCAACACTTTTTTAGGTTGAAGTTCAAATTTATCGTTGTAATTTTATGTGTGGGATACTTGAGTTACAACTTATAGAAGTGTGTGATGGTGCTTCTCATTGTCAACTTTTATAAAGTGCTAGTCTTTTGATTTTGGACGACAATTTGATCTAGTAATATATCATTCGTCTAATAAATAATTTATAATCTTTTATTATTAAAAAAATTAATTAATGTATTGGATCAAATCCGCCTAATTAAATTTATGAATCTAATTAAATTTATAAATGAATTTAATTTATTAAATATATTCTAAATGTGAATTCGGAACGATAACTAAGAACGATTGGGTTCAGTTGCTTCAGTTTGTGCAACCGAGACTTCTTTAAAATGAATCCTCTCGAATTTCAAGGTGGTTTAGATCCAGTGAAGGCTCATGAATGGTTGTTCTGCATAGAAATAGTGTTTTAGATAATGCGTTATAGTGAAGAAAACAAGGTGATATTTGCTTCTCACGTGATGAAGGGTCTTGTTGTAAGATGGTGAGAGAGTGTTTCGACCCTTATGAGCAATCAGGGAGTACCTAAGGATTGAGAACATTTTAAGACCACTTTTTAGGATAAGTATTTTCCAAGTACCTTAAGGACTCACAAGGAGTTTGAATTCCAACAGTTTAGACAAGGTAACATGTTAGCGGCTGATTATGCTGAAAAAGTTTGAGGATAAGGCTACTTACTCCATACAGGCCATGTACCCACCTGACGAGAAATGGAAGGTAGATCAATTTATGTTTGGATGAGGGGGTGAAATCTCTCATAGTGTTTCTCAAAGAGAGTTCACTACTTACGCGGAGTTGTTGAGACAATGCTATATTGCTGCGAATAGTTTGAAGAAGGCGCGAGAGGAGAGAGATTTTTATAGGGTTGGTCAAAAGGACCACGGAAGACCAAGTCATCAATTTAGACATAAGCCACGGTCTTTTAAGGGGAAGCAAGTACATAATGCAAAACCCGCCCAACCTCCTCAATGTTAAATGTGTAAGAGGTTTCATTTTAGGAGATGTGTTGGTGGGGTACTTATGTGTTTTCTATGTCAGGGAGAAGGTCACATGGTTAGACATTGCCCTTAGAGGAATGATCATGTGTAGGGGAAGAATACGGGTCGAGTCTATACTCTGGAGGCTAAGAAGGCTAAAGGAAATAATGATTTTTTTTGGAATATAAAACTTTATTAACCAAAGTAGGGAAAATACAAAAGGACTACAAAGACCAGAGGCAAAATCACCAAATCAAAACTATTCTAGCATGAGATTAGCTAAATGCTTTCTTAGGCTATGATTATTCCATCCCCTATTAGTAATCGTATGAATTACTATACTCTTTATGTCTATGTTATCCACAAGATTGCAAAACTAATTTTGTTCCTATAGTTCCAAATTTTGTATACAGTTTCCGCCACAATGCTACGGAGGACACAAGCTCTCCAACCTTTTCCTTTCCCCTTATTTATCAACCACTTGATCTCTTCATGCCACCCTTGTGGCTCCCGAATAATACCAATCCACTGCAAAATGTTCTTCCAAATTTCCTTCGACTTCTGACACTGAAAAAATAAGTGGTCTGTTGTTTCCGGTTAGTGGCAAAACGAGCATGTATCATCCAGAATCATACCAAATCTTTTCATTCTCTCCCTAGTGGCCAGCTTTCCATGGCATACCAACCACAGTATGAACAAGGACCTTGGTCTAGCCACATTCCTACGAAACAGACAATTCCAATCAACCTTGTAGTCATCTTCAATAAGCTGCATATAAACCCATTTTGTGCTAAACTTCTCATCCATCATATGCCAACATTCCATATTTTTAACTGTATCTCGTTCTTTTAGAATTGCTTTGATAACCCACGACATGTTCTGCTTCTACTGCACGTCATCAATGCTCCCACCTTTAAAATAGAACGAGTGAATCCATTTCACCCAAAGGGTGTCCTTCTTCTTGCTCAAGTTCTACAACAGCTTTGCCATATTCGCATGATTCCAATCTGCAAGAGAAATAATATTATGTCCTCCTTTTTCCTTAGTCGTACAAACTTGTTTCCATGCCACAAGAGACTTCCTAGAAGGAGTGTCCCCACCCTTCCAAAGAAAAGCTCTAACAACGGCCTCAATAGAATGGATAACTTTCTTGGAAAATGGGAGACATTGCATCCAATAAGAGGTCATAGACGTAAGGATGCTATTTAATAGTTTGTATGTGTCACTTGAATAACTGTCGCAGCGGGAAAAATTATTGAGATTAAGTTATTGATTAACTTAACTCGAAAAGCAAGAGTCGCCACCAAACTTTATTGTTTCCAAAGGAAAAAGAAAAAAACGTCGAACAAAACCCACAAAAAGGTAAAACAAAAGAGAGAATCTGGATACGGGAGTTGGTTATGTAAGGGGGATGTATTAACACCCCTAACATCTATGGTACTCCATAGGAACCACTTGCAAATATGTATTTATAAAAAAAGCTAGGTTGTTTGTTAATTGATTTTAAATGACAAGAAATTTATTTTATCCGAGTGGAAAACTCAACTTACTACCCACAAATATGAGGAAATGAACATTTACATCATCTTGTGGAGAACTTTTACTTGCACTTTCTCACAAGCACGTCTTAACATTCAAGTGGAAAATGTCATTCATTTCTCTACATATTGTAGAAATATAGTGGTTTACATCACTACGAGAATAGACTAATATCCAATCATTCAAAAAAAAACCCCTTAAAGAAAAGTGCACAAAGACACAAAAAGAAGTTTGATGAGGTTTGTCTTTTTTAGAGTTTTGAAAGAGTTTGAATATACTTAAGTGTTTTAGCGTTTATTAAGAAAAAGATTTTCAGGATCACTTGACAAAGTCAATGTTTATTAAGAAAAATGTGTGAAGTTGAAAACAATAAGTTTTTGAAATAGGGAGAAGTTTTGAAAATTGAATAAGTGAGAAGGAGAAGAAGAGACTATCCTAAAGCAAAAAAAAAAAGCAAAAGACATGAAATAAAGGGTCTCATTGTATGGTAGCTCAGGAGAAAGCCTTTGTGTGTGCAAGTGTACTAAGTGTAACACCCCCAATCTATAACCCGAGCAATTAAAGCGATAACAGATAATCAGAGTATAATTAAAACATTCATGGCATAGACGGGAGCGTCACATCAAAATGATGAAATAAAATAACCTGCTCAAATAGATATGCAACAGTCAGGTAGCAACATAAGCAGAGGAACTCAGTTCCTATCACCCACTATTCAGATACAAAATAAAAGCGGAAAATCTACAACTGAAATCTCATATATATAAACATAAAAGTTTGTCTGTCATACACAGAGTCATACATGTACAATCCAATATATATATATATATATATATATATATATATATATATATATATATATATATATATATATACATATACATATACACATAATTCACATAACGATCTCTCCGACTACCCGGTGCTACATATCAGAGCCGACTGACAAAAGAATAAAGACATAATCTTCACTAAAAGACCTCCAGCATCTAATCTGCAATGCCTCATAGAGCATTCAAAACAGCAGAAGGGTGAGAAACACAATTATAATATAGTTGCATACAAATATATAATGACATAAAATACACATGTAAAACATTCTCACCACAACTTACACCATAATTCAAATACAAAACACCACAATCCATATCTCATACATCCATCACAACAGCATATCAATCATGCTCAATGCATTTATCACCAACATATATATATATATATATATATATATATATATATATATCAACTCATCAATTCCATTCACAATTCTACACACAATCAATCCATTCATGATTTATGCAAATGCACAGAGACTGACACAACGACTCTATGCAATGCAATGCGGTACCGTCCATCCATCATCTCATCATTAATTCACTCAGGAATTATTGGAATCATCGCTTGTTACTTAGTGTAACTCCCCGTCGGGCAAACGATGTTCCCCGTCGCTTTAGGTCCTCTTTGTATAAGGCACACGACGTTTATGGATCGCTTTATGTCCTCTTTGTATAAGGCACACGATCCGATCGCTTTAGGTCCTCTTTGTATAAGGCACACGATCGTCTGTAACGTCGCTTTAGGTCCTCTTTGTATAAGGCACACGACCGTTACAGCAGATTCCCTCTGGAATCGTTTCGTCGCTCACACCCACTAGGGCACACGACATCACAAGAATGCATATCATGGTGCTTGGCATACAATGACTCATGACAATCAAATTCATAACATACATAACCATGTGAACCATTCCAACATCCATAATCATGCATATACAATCAAACCCAAAACAATGCATTTATTTGCCATAAGGCCACAAACCATCATCACAATATTTCATTACATGCATTCACATCATATAACAGCACACAAGCTATACATTATATATATCAAAACATATTGCATGATAACACATCAATCGCACACAATTACGACGGTAAAAGTCGACAAAACGATACGTTTTCAATTACCCAACACAATTAAATCGGCCACCACTCTCCAAACCATTTTTATAAGAAATAAAATTTCCTTAGCTTCCCAACGCATCCAACCGCGCCTCGATCCGAGCTACGGATCAAAAGTTATGTACTTTCAAAGAAAACAGAATTTATTGAAAATCCCCAGGAGCGCCTGGCGGTACCAACTTTCGCCCGGCGGTGCTCCCTTCGCCTCTGCATCGCCCGGAGAAACAGCGGCGTAAAACCTCCAACCAAAACTTAAAAGAGTCAGCAGTGTGACAAGCTGCGCCTCTTGGGCATCGCCCGGCAGAGAAGCGGCGCAACCCATGCGTCGCCCGGCGCCCTACACCAGAAACAGAAAATTCTGCTGCGTTTTACACGGTTCCAAAACCCCAAAAATCCCATTTTTCACTCCAAATCAATTCCAACAGCAAAACAAGTATCAAAGATTGTTCATAAACACAGTGTGATCATACAACGCAATTTATATCAAATTCCGACCGTGAAAACATCGATTTCTACTCGTTTAGCTCATTTCAACCTATAATTGAAAAACTAGTAAAACTTCCAACACACACATACATAATCATACACAAACATAGAATAACCGAGTTTCGCACCCTTACCCGATTAATCGCGCTTCGAAGTGTCGGTTGAATCGATTTCTTCACTCCAAGTTTTTCCTCTTTTTCTTCTTCTCACTCTACTTTTTCTCTTCTCTTCTTTCTATTCTCTCTATTTTTCTCTCTATTTCCTATTTTATGAAAAACAATAACCCACCAAGCCAAAAAGACCAAAATACCCCTACACTCAATTTTCTCGCAAACGTTCCCATAACGCGATAAAACATAACAACGAAGAATAAAACAATATAAAGACCAAAAATAATTAAATCGACTCGATTAAATAAATCTAACAAAAACCGGGGCGTTACAACTCTCCCCCACTTAGAAATTTTCGTCCTCGAAAATATTACCTGAGACGAACAACTCCGGATACGATTCCCGCATCCGACTCTCCAACTCCCAAGTTAAATTTCCCTCATCAGTGCCTCCCCACTCTACTTTCACAAGCGCAGTGTCCTTGCCTCTTAACCGCTTCAACTCGCGATCCAAAACTCTCACCAGTAATGCCTCAATCGTAAGGTTCTCCCTTACCTCAACCTCATCCATCGGAATCACATGCGATGGATCCGGAACATACTTCCGAAGCTGTGAAACATGGAACACATCATGCAAATTTGAAAGATTCGGTGGCAACGCCACCCTATAAGCCACAGCACCCACCACTACAAAAAACGCGCTTGATTTGCGGGGATTTTATACCCATTTTGAGGGGGTTTCTGACCTCCGCAGAATATTTTGCGGGATTTATTAAAACCCCCGGAGATACGATTCCCGTAGTATATATGCGGGGGTTATGACTAACCGCTGGTACCAAACTGCAGGGGTTATTTTCCGGGGTTTTTAAACCCCCTCAGTATATAGAGTTTAATTTGAGGCAGTCTTCAACCTCCTTTAACACCATATTAATAAAAAATTTTATTTATTTTTTAACTTATTCTATGGGAGTTTGAAACCTCCACAATAAATGACAGATTTTATTTTTTATCGATTTTTTTTTGTCAATCAATTACTTTTAAATAATTATATTAAAAATTTTATATGCGTCTTTATGTTTTGTTTGAAATTTTTTTTACCCTGCATTTTTAAATTATAGTATTTGTTATTAACTATTAAATATAATCGTTATACTAAATAATTTTAAAAATAAATAAGTAATATAACATGAATCTAGTTAAAATGGAACCATACAATCCAAATTCATGATATCATCTTCAATTTTAAGATGATAATAATGTGTAATTCAAAACTTTGAATGTTATATTAAATGTGACAATTCAACACAAATTCAAAATAGTCTAACATAGTTTTTCATCTAATCCAACACTAATTCAAAACAGTCTAACATAATTTTTCATCTAATCCAACACAAATTTAAAATAGTCTAACATAAGTTTTCATCTAAAGAGTCAACATAAGAAAAACATAGGCATTAATATCGATCTTGTTCAATCTCCTTGATAAAACACACATCAAATGTTGCTACCATCACAAGATCCTCTTGGAATCAACGGCGAATTAGGCTCACTTGCAACATCACTTGGCTGAAATTATAAATGAAACAATCAATTAGATAAAATATTTAACTAATAATTTAGGCATTAAACATTGTTATCAAAATGTATACTTTTTAAAATAACTATGTAAAATAAATCTGCAGAATTTTGTTATTAATGAATTAGTGAAATTGAAACATAAGAAACAAAACTTACATTTGACAAACCCAAGATGTCAGCCACTTGATCAGGAATCTTTCCTTCTTTCATCATAATATATGCTTTAAATGTTGCCATATTGTTTTGAACTTGAGATTCCAAATTCATGTATTTCTCTTGCCAAAAGTTAGATGATGATGTCTCAAGTTTGAAAGTCTAACTCCATTATTTCTAAATGTATTGGTAGGAGCTGCTCCGATACCCATGCTTCTCACTCTTCCAGAATGCTCGGGCCCAAAGACTCTACCGACAACATCATTAGGAGAAATTAGAGATTCATCAACACTGCTCTGTGTCAAACCCACTTCAATTTGTTCCTATCAGTATACAAGACCGCCATATTAAAAAACTATAGTATAAAAAAGATCCAAAAATGCAACCTTACAATAATAAAAATTAAACTCATGAATAATGAAAATGGATGTTACAATAGACTCATGAATAAATCATTACTCCTAATTCATTACAGTAGATTCATGAACTATTAAACCTTCAACTTACAAACTCTAATTTAGTATCAAACTATAATTTGTAATAGTTTGAAAAGTTGTTACACTGAGTTAGAAATTGTACTAAAAAAAGAGTAAGTAAGTTACAATAGATACAAGATACTATAATTTGCAAAGGTGTTACAGTAAGTTAGAAATTGTACTAAAAAGGGAGTTTAGAAAATTAATGAAGGAAAAAAGGAGTTTAGAATCACTAAATTAGAACATGAATAGTAAGAATACCCACGTTTTAAAAACAATTGGTCTGTAACTAAAAGCAACATAGAAGAACAAAACACGAGGAAGGAGATGAATCAATAAAAATGCACAATCAAACACAATGTTTGAGCTAGAGATTAGGTTCCAGGTTTTCAAGATGCACAGAGTAACCATTTACTTTCTACAGAAGCAAACAAAAGATAGCCGTTTAGACAAAGACCACTGCATCATGATTTAATCAAGGCATCATTCTTTGTACCTCCTCTCCTTATGGTTAAATATTTGTTCGTGTAAACAAGCAAAATACTTAACCCTAGCAAGCAATGAACGCATGTTTTTTAAACAGAGACTAGCCAATAGTAAAACACGCAAAAGGATACAAATGCAATTTAAAGCTGTTTTGATGAATAATTTGCAAAGCTGTTACAGTAAGTTAGAAATTGTATCAAACTATAATTTGCAAAAATGTTATAGTAGACTCATGATACTATAGACTCAAATTAAAATTTGCAAAAATTCATTACTATAATTTACAGTAGACTCATGATACAATAGACTCAAATTAAAATTTGCAAATTATTCATCAAAAATTCATTATTATAATTTAAAGTAGACTCATGAACCAACTATTCAAAATTTCAAACTACAAATTGTAATTTATACTATAATATTATGAAGATTGTGTTTATCATGAACTTACCACAATATTCTTTGCTGCATCATTTACAATTGATCCATCTTTTATTTTATGAGTTTGAATGTATAACTTTCCACGACTAGGTTGTTGTCTGGTTTCCAAAAATTAAAGAAGAAAGTATGTCAAAACAAATAGTAAATTATATCAAATAGTAGAACATACAAAGTTAATTAGTTAAACTACCATCTCATGTCTTTTCCTCGATAGAGGTTTAGAACCACCGGTGTGAGGAATCACTTGCTTGCTGCGATTTTCTCTATTTTTGCGACAAAGCTCCTATAAAAAATAAATACAAGTTAATTTATTAATAGTATAATTAAAATACAACAATAAATCAATAAAAGTAATTAAATTTTACCATTGTTTTCGGTTTCAAGCGATAATTAACAAAATGAGCCCATTGAATTGGGTCTACACCAACAGGAACATTACTTATGATTTCATCTCGGGTTTGAGATGGATCATTAAATCTAGTCCACAAACTTTGTCTATGTGCAGCCCACTTCTTTGAAATGCTAAGTTTGCAATATCTCCTTGCCATGACTTCAATAGTGTTAAACTGAAACTGAGGCTTCAAGAGAAAACAAAGTCAGACTTTAGGCTTTTAAATATGAAAAGTAAGTCCACTATATAAGGCGTAGCAAACTATTAATACCTTTAAATCAGTTTCAAAGCAATTATCAAAATAAGATTTTGGCATGCCTAACTTTCCAGACCACCTTTCAAAATTAATTAGAAATAAAATGGAATTTGTTGCTAGTGTTCCGCAATATCCGGCTAGCAAGCCTTGTGCTTCACCATATGCAGCACCTTGGTCACAAAGTGTACAATTACACGTTCTCTAATAGGTAAATCATTCACTTGCCAATACTTGAGTTTTATCTTCTTAGTAGCTCCTTGTGAGTCTTGAAAATAAAATAAATTATATCATAAATCTATCATAAAAAATTAAACACAAATGAAGAAAATATAACACATATACCTATTGATTCAACAGTCCAATATTCCACATATTCACGCCCAACATATTTCTTAGATGCTTGAGATTGTTGTGGAATTTCTACAGATTCTGTTGGTGTTGTACCATTTAATGTATCTTGTGATGAGCCTTCAACTAGTGGTGGGGAGTTTGTTGGAGTTTGTGTTGGAGAAGGTTCACTATGATGTGTTTGAGATAAAGAATGAGTTGAAATTTGAACTTGAGGTAATGAATGGGATGAAGTTGGTGCTTGAGTTATATTATGAACTTGAGGTAGAGATTGATGTGTAAGATAAACATGGGGTGGAACTTGAGATGAAGCACGAGCTTGAGGTGGAATTTGAGTTGCTTGGGATGCTTGAGGTTCTTGTGAAACTTGAGGTGGAGTATGGACTCTAGGTAGAACTTGATGTGTAAGATGAACTTGGGGTGGAACTTGAGTTGCTTGGTATGCTTGAGAACGTGTTGCATGAGTAGTTTGAGGTGTTGACTTTAATGGATTTGGGAAACGCTTTTGCTTTTCCATGCCTACATATTAGCAAGAAATATATTAGAGCAAACTAAATAAAATAACTTTGAAGTACAAAATGGACTATATTACAACAAAATATATAAAATAAATAAATTTTACAAAAACACATCTTTAACACTTTTAAAACCATTTACCTATAAATATATAACAAAATACATTTATCTACTTAGACATTTGTGCATTTTAATCAACTACATCATCATTCAAATGATTTGTAGCTAATTGCACATACTCATCGTCATTGTTATTAAAATGCAAAGGAGGTTCATGTTCTCCATATGACATGTTTTCATGAACTTCCTTTTCTACTTCTTCCCCCATTTCATACAAATCTCTTGGCTTTAAATGCACGGCAACACTCCATCCATTATTAACCAAATCATCAACATAATACACCAATTGTGCTTGATATGCCTCAATGTAAGGATCATGTTCTTCACGATCACCATTATGAATCAATCTATCAAAATTTACACAATTAAAATTCCAACTATCCTTTTTATACCCTCTATCTCGTGCGGTATCTGGCCATTTGAATTTGAAAAGAGCAACCTTGAAATGGCCATAATAGTTAATCTCAATGATATCTTCCAACTTTCCATAATAAGGCAAGTCTGCTTGTCTTATGTTTCTATCAACACTACTTGAAACACAAGATGTGTTGGATGTTAAAAAAACCCCACTATTTTGTGTTCTCAATCCCAATTCTCTAGCTAAAGTCTGAAATTTGAACCCGTTAATGTTGTAAGCAGTATATCTCTTTGATTTGTCCAAAGGTCCCCGCGCTAAGAATTTTAGATCAGCTGAGTATGAATTGGTAGATTCTGGTTTCAAAATCTAAATTAAAGTAATTGTATTAGTTATCATATGAGATTAGATCTCATGAAACGTTCACAAAATAACAAGAAAATTTGGAGTATTATTTATAACTTACCAATCTTTGAAACCAATCAACGAACTCTCTATATACTCTTTTTTATATATTTGTGGCTGAAGGTCGTCTTGACCTTGAACTTCTCCTTATGAATCCTCTAAATTCACTATGTTCATTATACATATTGCAATCATTAAATTAATCTATGATATTTAAATTGCTCCAACAATAAATAAGACGAAATTCATTCTAATTACTCACTCAACAAATGGTGTGACTATTGCACAATTTAGAAGAACATATCGATGAGCTTGAATTTTTTGCATATGAGTTAATGTGAAATCTGAGGAAGCTCCTACTGGTTTACCGAGTCGAGGGAAGATGTGAGATGCAAAGGAAGGTTCATTTTCATTTGAGTCGTCATAAACATGTCTAGGTCTATTGAACTGTGTTTCTATATCTTCAATGTACCGCGAACAAAAAGTGAGAGACTCTTCTATTATGTAACCCTCGGCTATAGAACCTTCTGGTTGAGCCTTGTTGCGTACAAAGGATTTCAAATGACCTAATTCCCTGTAAAAACCTTTATATAATTAGTGTATACATGATTGATCCTTATATCAAGATGCTTTAAATTGTAAATGTAAATAATTTATCTCTCTATGGGATACATGTATCGATAATGCACCGGACCTCCAAGTTTTGCTTCCTCTATTAGATGGACACTTAAATGAACCATGACTGTGAAGAATGATGGAGGGAATAACATTTCCAAATGACAAAGTGTATTAACAATACGCTCTTGTAGATTTTGAAGTTCGGAAATTTTCATACTTTTCCCACATAGAACTCTATAAAATGAGCAAAACTCCACCAAGACTGTCGTAACATGATTTGGCAATAAATTGCGAATGGCTAAAGGCAGCAAGTGTTCAAATAAAATGTGACAATCATGACTTTTCAAACCAGAAATTTTTTGTTGAACAACATCAACACATCTTGAAACGTTACTTGAGTAACCATCTGGAAATCTAACATTTTTCAATGTGTTGAGAAACAACCTTTTAGTATCACGTGTTAGTGAAAACAAAGCAAGATGATATCTCCCTTTTTCATCAGGCCACAGATCACGTCTTATACCCATTTCTTGCAAATCTCTTCGAGCATTGAGATTGTCTTTTGATTTATTCTTCTCATTGAGCAAAGTATACAACACATTATCACATACATTTTTTTCAATATGCATAAAATCTAGATTATGGCGCAACAAATTAAACTCCCAATATGGAAGTTCAAAGAATATACTTCTTTTATTCCACTGTATAACTTTTTTTCTAGGTCTCTTTCTATTAGCATCCAACATTTCTCCTCTACCAAATGTAACATCAAGATCTTCTGTCTGCCTTAAAATGTCAGATCCTGATATTTTTGCTGGTGGATTCCGTTCCTCTATATCTCCATTAAAGCGAGCTCGATTTAGTCTAAATTTATGACCTCTACTCAAAAATCTACGATGACCCATAAAACACCACTTTTTACTTTTACTAAGACGACAACCTTTTGTGTCAAAATTGCAAGATGGGCAAGCCAAACCTGTATGTGTGTTCCAACCAGAAAGATTACCTAGAGCCGGAAAGTCACTAATTATCCACATAAGGGCTGCCCGCATTCTAAAACTTCCATAGCTCCTTTAACTCATTCACAAGTGGTTGTAAGTAAACATCTATACTATTTCCAGGACTCAACTTTCCAAGAATGATCATTGACAAGATGAAGGAAGTGTGTTTCATACACATCCAAGGAGGAGTGTTGTATGGGATCAAGAACACTGGCCAAACACTATAGTTAGAATTCATGGTCCTAAAAGGGTTAAAACCGTCACTAGCAAGGCCCAAGCGAACATTTCGATGATCTTAGGCAAATTCAGGATGAATTAAATTAAAATTCTTCCATGCTTCACCATCCCTTGGATGTCTTAATAGCCCATCATTGTTATTGTCTAAAGCATGCCATCTCATATGCTCTGCAGTCTTAGAACACATGAATAATCTTTGCAATCTTGTTTTTAGCGGAAAGTAACGTAACTCCTTTGCAGCTTGCTGCTTCTTCTTCTTAGGATTCCATCGAGATGCTCCACAATGCTTGCATGCTTGCAATTCTTTTTCCGCGTCTCCCAAGAACAACATGCAATCATTTGGACATGCATCTATCTTTGTATAATTAAGACCGAGTTTATTGATGGTTTTCTTTGCCTCGTAAAATGAATGAGGTAACTTTACTTGTTGAAATGCGTCTCTCAACAAATCTAATATCATAGTCATGGTTGTCACTTATTCCACACAAGACTTTTATATGATATAGTTTTATTATAAATTCAAGTTTTGTGTAATTGCTTCCTTCTTGCAATATCTGGCTTCCGTCATTGCGAAACTCATGATAATCACCACTATCAACCCTTGTCCCTTCATTTAGTATGTCATCTGAGGCTACCGGACCAGATTCATTTAAATTAGGAGCATCTTGCCTATGGTTACCAAATGCATCATTGAGCATTGTTTCAATCATATTATCTGATTGATACTTATCTTGCACAAAGTCTTCATTTCTAGAAGACTCTGAAAGATTTCTCTCACCGTGAAGGCTCCATACGACATAGTTCTTGGGAAATGGTTTGCATAGTAAGTGATCCTTAACTACACTTCTAGTTTGTGGTTTCAAAAACCTACACATCTGACACGGCCATTGTATTGTATCTTCAACAGCTACATTCTTGAAAGCAAAATCTAAGAATATATCTAATCCGGTTTCATATTCATGTGTGGTATGTAGCTTATAAATCCAAGACTTATCCATACCTATAAAATTTATCATGAATAAAAATACAAGATCAAAGTAAAAAAAAAACAAGTACCCTATAGAGATTATTATCTAACTAAAGGATAAAATAAGAATAATTTTAAATAAAACAACTTATATATAGTAACAGTAACATTTACATGCAAAGCCTCCATTGTGTATTTCTAACAAAAAATTCAAATAAAAAAGAAGTACGGTTGTTTTCTGAATATAACGAGAGAAAAGAGATAAACAATGCATACGCGGTGTTTTAAATACCAGTGAGTATTTTTCTTTAATGAACTTAATGGCCAAATCACTAAAGTAAAGAAATGAATGACTAATTCAAAAAAAGATTTTAGCATATCAAATATTATTATGATCTTTAATTATATGTGTTGTACTACCAACCAAATTAGACAATTGGCTTTTATTAACTGATTTCTTCATTACATTGTTAAAGAAAATACAAGAGCTAGTTTATAAATTTGAAAAAAAAAACACTTTTACTTAATATTGTAGCTCCCTCAGATGAGTTGATACTATTTGACTATTTGGTCACAAGAGGAGTAATATTAGAACTTCTAAACTTTAACAACGTGAGTAACTATACTATATTAAAATACATTTAAAATAGGTGTTAGTTTAATTAATGAAAAGAATTATTATTTTAAATTGACAACTGTACGAGGATATGGTATCAATGTATCAACCTAAGTTTTCTCTTGAAACAGATATTCGTATATAAACATCTTTGTAGTGTCTGGATTCCATTATTTTTAATAACCTATTTTAAATAATAATGAGCAATGTTATCACAAAGTTATCACAACATATTTTAAATGTCGCAAACTTTGTTCTATTATTATTAAACATGACAATAGATTAGTGAAATAATTTAGCAGGATGGGGTATCCTTTGTTAGTAGGTATCCAGAATTATTTGTTACATCGGAGGATAAAATCGTAATGGTCAAAGAATTTGTAGAGATTGAGAGGGAGAAGAAAAAGTGGTATTTTAGTTGCAGTAGGAGTTTATGTGAGGAAGAATTGGTTTTGGAAGCAGACTGGAAACTAAAAACTCAAGGAATTCTTGTGAGAGTGAATCATTCGGATAAATGGTTATGGTTTAAAGATAAGTATTCTGTCAAAAATGCCTATGCAGAACTAATAAGTGGGTCGACAAATGAGGACAGTAGGAATGTATCAGCAACTTGGAATGGAGTGGTTCCTCTAAAGGTGGCAGTGTTAACTTGGAGAATGTTTCAAAACAAGATACCGACTAAGGATAATGGAGCTCAAATTCGTTGTACAAACAAATGTGGAGTGGAGGAAACTCTGTCTCACTGGTTCTTTGAATGTCCAGTGAATTTGAAAGTATAGTATAACATTCTACTGTGCCTAAATCAAAACCCAAGCAACAACAAAACCGCAAATAGCTGCAGCCCATGGATCAACAACAGAACAACCTGCAGTTATAGCAGCAAAATCACCCAGAAGACGATTACACACATCAGTAACATTCCAATGACCAGTTTGCATGCATTTACCAAACAACGTAGTCAATGCTGCAGTGCATCCAGCTAACGTTGTTGTCACTGCTGCTCTTCCTAAAGCACTCCATTGACCATTCAAGATGCTAAGAAAAGAACCAGGGTTAAAGTTGTACCAACCAAACCATAACAAGTATGTTCCCATAAAAACCAAAGTACCAGTATGTCCTCTCATGGAAACAACCCTACCTTCATGATCAAATCTACCTATTCTTGGTCCTTCAATGAAAGCACCTGAAAACTCAGCAACAACACCAACTAAATGAACAACACCACAACCAGCAAAATCGATAACACCAGAACCAAACAAGAGATTCTCAAATCTAACAAGACTACCCCAACCCTCACTAGACCAAAACCAATGAGCAACTATTGGATAAACCGAAGAAATGTTCTTTCAGCAATAGATCCACTAGTGATTTCCGCAGCAGCGATTGCGAAAGCCCATTGATACAGAAAGAATCCAAGTTTACCGATGAATGGTTTATTTCTAAACAAAATTAAAATCAAAACTTAATCGAGCTCGCGTAACTAATAACCCTAAATTCGTAAATCAAACCTCTTATATATATCTCATTGAAATTAAACCCTTTTACTATTCTGTAATGTTTTATTTGAAATTGGGAAAAGAGAATATCATATTTGTATGAGGGTTTTGCAAACAAAATGTTAAAAGATTGAGAGAAACCCTAACTATAACAAAGAAGAGATAAAGAAGAATAAGCTAACCTTAGTGAGGAAGATGACCAGAGAATAGATGAATTTGTTAGCTGCTGACGAAAATGGAATGAGAACAGAATCATTGTTAGTCTCGTGAGAAGCGGTTGTGAGAAGAAGGTGGTGTTGTGAAAAGCGTACCTAGAACTGAAGTGTTTTTTACTCTTAGTCTTTTTTAATTTCAAAAGTAATATTTTATATGTTTTATAATTAAGTTTATAATTATATTATACACTATAATAATTAATAATTAATATAAATTAAAAACAAGTCCCGCCAATTTTTAGAAAAAGCCGCGAAAAGATTTAATTTAATCAATCTTAATTAAAAAAAACTGCACAAAGAGCATAAATTGGAGTAAAAAAACTGCGCCAAGATTACGGGGGTTTTAAACCCCCACAAATTGCTCTAATATTTTTCCTTTAAATAGAGAACATCAATTTTTATTCTAATTTGAAGGGGTTTTTGAAACCCGCCTCAAAAAAACCGCCGCAATCAAGCGCGTTTTTTGTAGTGCATTCTCGCGGATATCTGGTATGGACCAATAAACCAAGAAGTAAGCTTCTTTGACTTCAATGCACGACCAACACCCGTCACCGGTGTAACTCTCAAAAATACATGACCGCCTTCTTGAAACTCAAGATCTTTCCTCCTTCGATCATGATAACTCTTCTGCCTACTCTGAGAAGCCTTCATTTTCTCACGAATAATTTTCACCTTTTCCGTAGTTTGTTGAATTAACTCCGGCCCAACCACCAAACTCTCACCAGATTCATGCCAACACAAAGGTGTTCGACATCTTCTTCCATAAAACACTTCAAAAGGTGCCATTCCAATACTCGAATGGAAACTGTTGTTATACGTGAATTCCACCAACGACGGATAGCTATCCCAAGCACCACCTTGCTCAAGAACACATGCTCTCAGCAAATCTTCCAACGACTGAATAGTTCTCTCGGTCTGACCATCCATCTGCGGATGATAAGCAGAACTCAATCTCAACTTAGAACCTAACGCCTTTTGCAAAATTTCCCAAAATCTGGAAGTAAACCTCGGATCTCGATCTGAAACAATACACAACAGAACACCATGTAGCTTCACAATCACACGGATATAAATCTCAGCCAACTTCTCCAAAGAAAAACTGATGTCAATCAGAATGAAATGTGTCGATTTAGTCAGCCTATCCATAATCACCCAAATGGCATTATGTCCCCTCTGTGTATTCGGAAACCCTGTCACAAAATCCATAGAAATGATGTCCCATTTCCACTCGGGAATATCCAACGGTTGCAAAAATCCACTAGGCTTCTGATGTTCTACCTTTGACTTCTGACACGTCAAACACGCATAAACAAACTGAGCCACATCCCTCTTCAATCCGGACCACTAAAAGATCTTCTTCAAATCTTGGTACATCTTATTAGCTCCCGGATGTATACTCAAATTACTCCGGTGTCCTGCCTCTAAAATCATCTTTTTCAATTCCGAATCGTCAGGAATACAAATTCTACCACGGAATCTCAAAACACCCTGATCATCCACTTTAAAGTCACCATCCACGCCTTTAACTCCAACCGTCATCAAATCAACAAATTTCACATCCAGCTTCTGTTTCTCGCTAACGGTCAACAGAAAATCATTAGTAACCTTTAACATACCAAGCCTCACGCCATCAGATGTCAATTCACACACCAAACTCAAATCTCTAAATTCTTCCAAAAGTTCCCACTCTTTAACCATCAAAGCAGACATATGCAACGATTTCCGGCTTAACGCATCGGCTACCACATTAGCTTTACCAGGATGGTAATTCAAGCTAAAATCGTAGTCCTTCAAAAATTCCAACCATCTCCGTTGCCTCATATTCAACTCTTTCTGATCAAACAAGTATCTCAAACTCTTATGATCACTAAAGACTTCGAATCTTGCACCGTAGAGATAATGCCTCCAAATTTTCAATACAAAAACCACTGCCGATAATTCCAAATCATGCGTGGGGTAATTTTTCTCATGAGCCCTCAATTGCCTCGAAGCATAAGCCACAACCTTACCTTCCTGCATCAACACTCCACCTAACCCAATCAAAGACGCATCGCAATACACCACAAACGGTTCACTAGGATTCGGTAAGATCAAAATCGGAGCTGTAGTCAATCTTCTCTTCAGCTCACTAAAACTTTCCTCACACTGAATATCCCAAATAAATGCTTTACCTTTACAAGTCAGCTGGGTCAAAGGAAGTGCTAACTTGGAAAAGCCTTCAATGAATCTTTGATAATATCCAGCTTAACCCAAAAAGCTTCTAATTTCAGTAACCGATCTAGGAGCCTCTCATTGTAGAACTGCATCTACTTTAGATGGATCCACAACAATACCATTACCTGAAATCACATGCCCAAGAAAACTCACTTCTGACAACCAGAACTCACACTTGGACAACTTGGCATAAAGTCTCTTTTCCTTCAAAATTTGCAATACAATACGCAAATGCTCAGCGTGTTCCTCCCGAAACTTAGAATAAATCAAGATGTCATCAATAAACAAAACAATAAATTGATCCAAATGCTCATGGAAAATACGATTAATATACTCCATAAACACTCCCGGCGCATTAGAAACCCCGAACGGCATCACAGAATATTCATAATGTCCGTATCGTGTCCTAAAAGTTGTCTTTTGAATATCTTCCTCTTTCACTCTAATCTGATGATAACCTGACCTCAAATCAATCTTACTAAACACACACGTACCTACCAACTGGTCCATCAGATCATCAATTCTCGGAAGAGGATACTTATTCTTAATCGTCACCTTATTCAGCTGGGGATAATCAATACACAATCGCATACTTCCATCTTTCTTCTTCACCAATAAAACTGGAGCACCCCAAGGCGATACACTCAGCCTCACAAACCTCTTTTCTAACAATTCATTCAACTGCTTCTTCAACTCAACCAACTCAGATGCCGACATACGATATGGTGCCATAGTGTCGCAGTGAAAATTGGATACCATAGTTATTTGTTAACTAGGATCGCATTTTTAATGTCACCACCGGTCTTTGATTTTATCCAAGGGAAGGGAGAAAACCCGAATTCCCACAATGCAATGCAAATGCACTAAGATTCTAAGTTCGGGGGTTGGTTATACCTAGGGAAGGTATTAGCATCCTAGATATCTGTAGTACTCTACAGGAACCTCTTGATTTTATTATGTTATCTATTTTTCGTTTGCTAAGGGTTTAAGGGTAGGTGATTTATTATTTTTATTCCTAAGTGTGCTCGACAAGATATCGCATCTTGTGCCTACATATCCTGTCAGGAGGGAATCAGAGCACTTGTAGTTCCTTATTAAGGATACTAAATGTTTTAAAGGTTTAGGAGAGGAAGATGAGTCATCATCCTAAGAAAACCACCACAGTTCTTTGAAAAATTTTGTATTTGTGGGGTATGGGATTGTATGTCCCTTTCTTTGAGATGATTAACATCTAATTCTCTTGTGTGGAGAATTAGGTAGGCTAAAGTTTGATTAAATAATCAAAATTAAGGGGGGTCTAACCTAGGTAATTTATCCTAAGTTATCTAATAGTCTTAACTTAAGGGTGTCGATTATGAATGCAAATGATATGCACCATGCACAATAACATGGTTATCATGCATGGGATTTTCCCTTGGATATTTTATGCGGTTAAATTAATGTTATTTAGGCGAGGGTGCTAGCAAAGTGATGCTAGACTTGTGTCTTGTGATCAATAGGTCGAATGCGATGCCCGAAGGCGATCGACTTTTATGGGTGGAAAATTGGCTCGACGTTGGATCGAGAGTTTTTATAAGTTTGAAAGGTTTGAATACAGAACAAGCATAAATCAAGTAAATGATAAACACACAAGCAAGCAAGACATGACATCATCAAAGGCCAAACCAATTCACACACAAGCGTATGACTAAGCGTGAGCGATTCTAATTGGAGAACGATCTATTGCAAAAATAATTTTGATTAATTTTAAAGGGAAATGATAAAAAGGTTTTACTTAGAGATTATTTTAATTTAGAGTTTCCTTATTAATAGTAAAAAAATGTTTTAGTTATTTTTAAAGTTTTTATTATTATTAAAGTTTTATTGAAAGGTTAATCTCATTAATTAGAAAAGAGTTTCTTATTATTAAAAGTTCTTAATATTATTATTTTTTAGTTAAAAAAGAGTTTCTTATTCATTAAGAAGATTTTAATTTTTGTACTTAAATAAAAGTTTTATTAAGGGTTTATTTTACTTTCTATATTTTAAAAGTTATATTATAAAAAAAAAAATATTAATTTGATAAAGGTTTTAATTTTAGTATTTTTATAAATAATAGTTTTCATTTAATTTTAATGTTATATTAAAAAACTAATTAATTGTAAGGATTTTAAAATTTTTTAAATACCTAAGTAAAAAGTTTCAGTACTTTAAAAAAGGTTTTAATATATTATTATAAACTTATTATAAAAGTTATTTATTTAAAAAAGTGCTTTATTATTTTAGAAAAAAAGGTTAAATTATATTTTTAAAATTAAAAGTAAGTCTTATTTTTGTCATGTTTATTATTATTAAAAGGAGTTATAGAGTTTTATTTATTTTTAGTTAAAAAAGGTTTTTAATCGTAATTAAAAAAGGTTTTAATTTTAAAAATAAAAAAAGGAAATGGAAAACGAAACGCGAACGGAGTTCTCACTTCTCTGTCTCTTCTCTCTCGTCATCCTCTCTTCTCTCAAAAGGAAAAGGGGTATGAACCCTGGCGGCGGCGCCACCTCCGTTTCCTCTCCATCCTCTCTAACTCTCTCGATCGGTCAAACAAAACCTAACTACCCTTAATCCCACAAAACCCAACCCCAATTTCACTATAATTCAGAGCGTACATTTACAATGGAGTAAAGCAATAAAAAAAAGATGTTGGTGCGATTCGGGACGGCGTCGATGGTGATGACGAACTGAGACTCTCCCAAAGTTAAGTCCTTGGTCCTTCCTTCGCTTACAAATTCCTCCTCCCTTCTACGCTTCGTGTATGTATGTGTGTTGCGATTCTGCTTCCTCTGATGCTATTGCTTTGTGTATGTGTGATTCGATGAGTCCGGTCTGGTCTACTGTAGGATTGTTTAGTTGATATGAAGTTTTGGTGGTTCCTGATGTGTGTTCTTGGTGGATTGTTTGTGTATTGAGTGGTTAGTGTAAGAAATTGATGAATGGTTGGTGACTGGTTTTTTGAACGGTTCTGTCAATGGTTGGTATGATTCTGAGATGGTTTTCTGGGATGTTAGTGTATCGACTTGGCTTTTTTTCTGATGTTCTGAACTGGTGTTTGAATTTTGGTATGTGTTTGGTGTGGATGTGAATTCTGAGTTTTCTGATATGAATGTCCTTCTTGGCTTTGTCGATATGATGAGGGGATATTTTGTTGATATGTGGTTTTGATATTTCTGTTCCTCCCCTCCTCCCTGATGCGTGTGAATGCCTTTTTATAGGTAAGAAAACTCGTCAAAAGAAAATCTGCTTTTGAATGTCTTTAAATGCTGTCTGACTTAGGTAAGTTTTTTTTTGAAATTGTGTCTGAGACATGTTGGATTAATTTGGGAAGAGAATAATAGTTGTCTGAGATGTTTTGGAAACTAGTTTAAAACATTTGATTCTTGTCTTGGAATATGTTGTAAACATGCCTGTTTGGTTGTGATTTTGTTCTTGAATGCTGCAGGAACATTTTTTATCCGATTTTGGAAATTTTGGAATGTTGTCTTGAAACTGATTGATGATGTTTGATGGAGGTTTTGGAATGTTTTAAACATTGTCTATCAAATTGAATGTAGTGTTTGATTGTGTTGCAAAATTTTTGCTGACCATGTCTTTGGTGATAAAGTCGCTTCCCTTTTTTGTGCAATCATGTCTAACATGTTTCAACTTCTTATTCGAATCCAAATTTATTCTGTCCTGAACTCAAGATTTTCGTAAATCCAAGTGATACTGATGAATCGTGATTAGTGAACTTGTGATTGAATTGATGGATGCTCTTAACTATTTTGGAAATAACTTGGACTGTCTTGAATCAAACTTGATATGATGATCCCATTGTATATGGAAACTTTGACTTTGTCATGATTGTTGGTTGATTACTGTTACCTGAATTTATATGATTCCATGTTTTTCACACGCTTGACACTCTTCTAACAGGTCTCCCACACAAAATCATGGATTCCCATGCACAAAGCTCGGTTGACCAATCCTCCCGTGCGTTGTAGATGCCGCTGAAATATCTAGCTTTTTCTTCTCAACATTCCTCCATACAACTTAAGATGTATCAAGATGGATGGCTAACACAAGACCTTTCTGTCAAGGTACACTCGCAACACAACTTCCTTTTGAGTAATGCGTATTATTATTTACCGTGTATGCTACTAATTAAATTCACTCATGACGGCAACGCAACCTGATAGCTTCCTCAAGGCATGAGCACTGACACCACACTCACACCAACATGGCATTGTTCACTATAATTGCTTCATAAAAAATCGCAACAGCCTTTGTATGCATAGGAGATGTGAATTTCGAGCATGCTACCGGATGCATTGAAAACTTTGTTTGTTGTAACAGGTGTGTAGAATAGTGACCTGTTTGGATTATGTTGGAAAGTTACTGGTTGAAAATCCTTCGTCCCAATCTAAACCGCAGCGTCGTATTGGATTCTCACGTGCTACAAATTTGCTTTCTTCTGCAGGTGTATGACAGTTCTTGAGATTCGTGCATTCGAAACATAATTGCACCCCGTACATGACATGTTCCTCTTATTACGCTTTCATGGTTATGTACCCTTGATCATATTTCCATTGTCTTGACTTCTTTTGCTTGTAAACACTTGCAGGTGTAGGTATGCATTGGTGGATTGGTACTTAGTGCAGGGGCAAACGAGTAATAGCTTCTAGTACGGGAGTTAACGGCAACTGAATTGAAACAGGGATGTTTGGAGAGGTGGTAATCACACGGGCAACCACTCCCTTCGTACAAGAGTAGCGAGTCCAAATGAAATCATAGTTTGAAATTTGCTTCAAGAATAGTGTCATGAGACTTTCACACTTGTAACTTGAACTTTCTTACACTTGAATTTGTAATTTTAAATTGACTGTAAAAAACGATTTATACATAAAACTTAAATACGTCCAATTCAAATTGTGTTTGCCTTTCTTGAATGAATCAATTTGCACTAAACTCAAATGATTAACTTTTAGAGGTTTCATTCTTGAAATTATAAACACTGAATCTACTTTTCACACGCCTTCTGAAACAGCAACGGCATTTAATCATCCTATAAAATATGCTTGTCAAAGACTTACATGGAGAATCTAGTAAGTGAGTAATGTTGAACAAATTAGTCCAAAAGTCATGAATTCTTGCAGCTCAAACTTATATTTTCCAATGATTTCAAGTTTTAATTGAATGTAACTTTGAATCCCATTTGTCCAAGTACTTGGATCCTTTGTAATTGAATGATAAACGAATCTTGAATCTTGAAATACTTGATGGATGACAAGAATTTCACCCTTGAATCTTGGATGGGCTTTTGTTTCATCTTTTAGGAATAGTGACTTGAACTCTTGTGATAAATTTTGGATTTGGTTTTAGAGATGTTCATAGAGACTGAACTCGTGAACTGGTGACTAAACAAATGGGCCTTGAATTCACGCCTTTGGATTTCAAACTTCGACTTCCTTCCAAAGTTAAACTTTCCTTGATGAACCATATCTTAAGAACAAAGAGCAACTAACATCTCTTAATCTTGAGAAGTTTACAGAGGAGGGAGATGCCATCTTGCAGTATAATTACCACACAACCAGTGACCAGTCTTAGGGTACCAGATTTCATATCGGAGGGCATAAGGTCATAATATTATGTGGAGGGAAAGAGGCTTGGTAGTGGTTTAGGGAACAAAAATGGGGAGGACACGATCACACAGTAATCCACACACATCTTGCAAGAACCAGGGAACCTCCACAAACACACACAGCACCGCCTTCAAGACCTTGAATCTTCTGCAGCAGCACCTGTCCTTGAAAACAAAACAGACAAAGCTAGATAAAGCGGTTAGTTATGCACGAATGAATGACCTAAAATGATATGCAAAGAACAAGGCGGGGATCGTAGGGTCAAAAATTAGGGTGCGACAGATGCCCCTATTTAAGTTTCTCCTATTCGGAGATATGAAGATCGAAATCTTCGTCTCGACGAGATAGGAGAGACTTAAATATAAACATGCACAAGTTTTGGCCCTAAGATGCCACTAAATGCACATGCTATGGTATGAAAATGATATGAAATGCAAGACAAGGATTCTGTGAGGGATAATGTCACAGGGGATAACTGATGTTGAAACGCTAAAACACAGCGAAAGAAAGACCCGACGAGGACGACTAGCAAAGCGAGATTCCACGGGGAAAGAGGCTCCACTGGAGGGAAAAGAGACTACCAACTGACAATCACAGGGTAGCTTAAGCATAAGAAGGAACTTGAAAGGAACAGGATAACTTACTACCAACAGCTAGTAGCCTAAGCCAAGGTATCCGGTTGCAATAAAAGGGTGTATATTACCTACTATCACACACGATAGCCTAAGCAGAGGTAATGAACTGGTGAGGAAATATCACCTACTACCAAACATGGTAGCCTGAGCAGAGGTGTCCGACCCAAAAGAAATGTGTGTTACCTACTATCAAGCATATGATAGCCTAAGCGAGGTAAACACAACGGGAAAAGATGACCTACTACCACCACGGCAGCCTAAGCGAGGCATCTGGTCCAAAAAGGGTGTGTTACCTATTATCAAGCATATGATAGCCTAAGCCAGGTAAACACAAGAAAGAAAGATGACCTACTACCACCACGGTAGCCTAAGCGCGGCATCTGACCCAAAAAGGGGTGTGTTACCTACTATCAAGCATATGATAGCCTAAGCCAGGTAAACACAAGAAGGAAAGATGACCTACTACCACCACGGTAGCCTAAGCGAGGCATCTGACCCAAAAAGGGTGTGTTACCTACTATCAAGCATATGATAGCCTAAGCCAGGTAAACACAAGAAGGAAAGATGACCTACTACCACCACGGTAGCTTAAGCGAGGCATCTGACCAAAATACAGACATATTACCTACTATCCCCACGATAGCCTAGGTAGAGGTAATAGACTGAAATGAGCTTTAATGATTAAGATGATGATTCAGCTTCCTTAAATGTTCCGCTCAGGAAGAGTAAATACTTTCCCATGCCCCAAGGTTATATGCCACAGGCAAGTCTTGAAAATAAGTGTTGCGAGGTTGTCCGCCTCAAACAAAGTCTTGAACTTCCCACCCTCTTCAAAGAGATATCATCTGGCGGGAGTAACTTGAATAATGGATTCACTGGAGTTAGCCATTGTAGGGCGATATTGCTGTAGTTGGAATTTCAGTGAAGTAAAAGAATTCTTGCAACGGGAGTTCTCAAATAAAGAGAATGCCTGTAAAGTCTTCAATAAGTTTCTCTGACGGATTTCCGGGGATGTAACATCTGACGGAGAATAAATGGAAAATCTTGATAACTTGCTGGGGATAGACAAACTGTCCTGAGGAGACTGCCATTTGTCATCCAGATAGAAAACTGAGCTCAAATAAAAGAGCTATCACTCATTGTCTGGGTGTAAATCCCTTGAAAATGTTGTAATAATACTGCTGGAGAAATAATTTACGTCTTCCGTAGAGATCTTCAGGCAGACTTTTCTTTGGGAGAAAAAGTGTAAAATAAATGCACGCTTAGTTCGGGTTCAATATCTCAGAGATATCCAAAATTGTGATTGTCAGGGACCAAAGTTCAATCCAGGACATAACTGGAAAGAAACGGTCAAACAAGACTCAATCCATTGAGAATTGAACTCAACGGGTTTATCTTTATCCAAAAAATGGAAAAGAGAACTAAAGCAACCATCTTCCACGAGGATCGAGCTCAGTAGGGAATTAGAAAGTATGTGATTTTTCTGCCTAGGGCTGACGACTATACTTGGAGGGAGCAGACAAACCCTGATCACTTGGGGATAAACACGACCAAAGTGAAAGAACAAACACAAAAAACTCAAAGATGCAAAAAGCGCACATGCCATGAATCTACATGAAAGAATTCCATGTTATGCTTATGCTTATGCTGACAGAACAACGGCAAGAAGCAAACTGGAGATGAGAACAAGCATCTCGATACGGATACTCGACCAATCTTTGCAATATAAGAAGCATCACTGGGGATGAATGGGAAGCCATATATGGAAACAAATCCCACTTCAAAGCTTCAAACTTCTCCGGGGAAAAGAGAGCACTCCACTTGGGATGAATATCGTTACTTCACTTAGGATTGTCAAGATGAACCTTAGATTCTGTTGGAAATGAGAATGATTCACTGGGAACGAAACAAACTCGTGATCGAGGAAACTTCATGGGGATAAAGTAAATATCCACCGCGAACTGAAGTAGCGTTGAATGAAAGTTGTAACTGGATAAAATAAAATAAATATCCACTTCATCTGGGAAACTTGGATCACTAGTAGTTGGAAATGTCGGAGATAAAAAACTTCGAGAGGATGAAATAAACATCCGCTTTCACTGGAGAAGATTGCGATAGTGAGAAGATCCAATGAGGAGTGAAATAAACACTCTCTTTGCTGGGGAAGGTCGAAACCGAAGAAGTTCACCGGGGATTCTCAGGTCGCCAGTCGGAGGAGTCTTGCATCAAAGGTGTCATAACTTCTTGAAGTAGAGGTTTACCGGGGAATAGTCGCGACCACCTGAAGTAGGAATTTTCTGGGGAGTCGTCACATCACTTAGGATAGAAACCCTTTGAGGTATGAGTGAATAAAGTCGTGAGACTGATGTAGCTCTGTATTGATAACCTGCGTAGTAGTCTTCATTTTGAACAACAATTATTGTGGATGAGAAGCAATCTTCATTTCTCAAATGCCCCAGATCACTTGGTTTATAAGAAGAAGTCATCCCAAGAGGATTTTACAGAAAACTTGGCATCCAACTGTCCCAATGTTTTCAAAATCTTGGAGAGATTGTCGAATCTCGACGCAACTGGCCCGGATCGACTATATCTTGTATAACTGAGCCTTCGCATTCTTTGAGAGATTTACCAAATCTCGACGTAACCGCCCCAGATTGACGGTGTTCTGAGTCTTCAAACTTTGTTCCTCGAGGTCAGGCTGTGAAGAAACAACTAGGAAATGACTTGCCCCTGCTCAGCAAAGTCTTCAGGTATCGCGCCCCTGGGTACAATCATTCTTCTGAAATGATTCGCCATTTACTCATCAGAGTCACAGGTCTCAAAGGATTGAGTTCATCGCTGATGCTCGTATGCTAGCCTCTATGTTGTCAAACAATGTTAGCAAGCAGAAAAATGTTAATTCTGAAACTGCTAATGCAACAAATGTTTGTCTTGAACTTTTTATTTAAAATATCTTGGTGATTGAATTATCGATTTTATAATGCTAACGAATTTTGAGCATAGCTCATAGGAGTCAGGGAACGAAGTCTCAATGAGTATGCTTTTGAAATAAACTCTGCTTCAATTAGGACTTTTAAGGGTTGTATCATGGATTAGGTTCACGGTTTAAGAAACAAAGGATATAAGGCTCAAAGTTTGTTTGTGCTCACCCGATCTTCGTGATATTTTACTCCATTTTTTTAATTACCCTGCCCCAGGTTAAGAATGAGGGTTTTTGATTTGGAGAAGAAAACACCTATTTCAAAGGCTCAAAAGGGTTAACGAGGGCCTATCTCCCTTATATCTCTGGTGTTTAGGGATTTGAAACAAATGCCTCATATCATTAGCGGAGTTTTATTCAAAAGCATACAACAAAGGATCTTGCGTTTGTTTTCGTCATCCTCCATTCAATTCTCTGCCAAAGCAAGAGATTGGGCAGCATTGGCATTATAAAATAGAAATAGTATTTAAAAAATGAGTGAAACGAATGGATTTCTTCAAGACAAACATTATTCATTACATAAATCATTCAAAATAAAAAGTTCTTACACGCAAATAACAAATGCATTAACAAATAAAAGCATCACATGCGAAAAGCAGTAAATTAACTAAAGCTTTGAGAAGTTCGTCTCAGTCTGAGCTTATGGCCTTCACATTAGGTCGAGAGTCTCAAAAAACAAGACGCCACTTCGCATTAGCTTTTGTACTTCGTGTTTCAAAGGAAAACAATCTTCGATGTCGTGTCCAGGCGCACCTCGATGGAAAGCACAACGAGCTTAGGGCTTATACCACCATGGGAGATCTCCCGGGATGGGTGGCGGAGCTCGTGTCTGCACCAGATTCCTTTGTATCAAGTGCGGATATAATTTTGCATAGGTCATTGGAATCGGATCAAACTGTCTTTGAACGCGGTTCTGATTGTTGATGACATGAGATGTAGCAGCAACATGTTGAGGTCGCTGATACCTTTTTCTAGATCGGTCGTGATGCACAACGCTTACCTCTTGCTCCTTCCTTTTGAGCAAACCTTCTCTAGGATCCTTAGAGCTATTAGGAATGTTACTGGGAACCGTAAAAATGGGTATTAGCGTGATTTCAGAAATCCTGGTCCTTTGAAACGGAGTCTGAGAAATATGAGGAGAAGGTTGACTTCGGGCAGCAATCAGAGTTTCAACCAAAGCAGAGAGCCTCTCCACACCAGCCCTCAAAGTAGTCACTTCCTTGCGGAGTTCACGATTTTCCTGCTCAATGGTATCCATCCTTCCTCTTTGATTGGCCTGAGTATCGTATCGAAGATGTTTGACAGAGAAGAGAAACACGGATGAGAACCTGGAATGCAAAGGAATGCAAATGCAAATGCAAAAGATGCGTATGATGCAGCATGATGCAACATGCATTTCAAGGAACTCAAAAGTGTATTTTAAATATCGTAATCGGAAATTTATTTTATTTAAAAATTTAAACTTTCATAACAACGATACACCTTCAGGGCTTTATTATAATAAACAAACAGAATATAAAAAGGGAACTAGGGCTTCGATCCACTGGATGATGCTCCCTTCCTTTCACTGAGTTCTTCCATCAACTTGTCAATCCTTTCCTGCAATATAAACTTGTCTAGGGTCAGCTTCTCTACTTCTTCTTTCAACCTGAAAACTTCATTTGATTCCACTATGGGAGGATTGGGTCGAGGGTACGGCATTGTCAGAATGAGAGCTCGTTTGCATGACCACTCCAGGTAAGATTCTGTAACCGTACAGTTAGGGTTTGTTGTCGCAGTCATCCCTTGTCTGTTGATGCGACGCCAAGCAAACGTGATCTGAATCTTCAGCTGAAGGTCCTCTCCATCATAGAGGAAGATTCTTTTTAGGTTCTCCGGATTTGGTATTTCATTCATCGGATGTCCAAGTTGGCGACGGGCGAGAACAGGATTGTAGCTAGTGCATCCTTTTGTGCTAAGGAGAGGCACGTTGGAAAAGTCTCCACAGCTGTGAATCATGGGAATTCCTCCGTACATTAGATCATGCCAAACAATGTCCGAGTGAGTAAGAGCCATAAGTTTAACGGGCCATTCAGAACCATTTTTCACATCCCAAAAGGTCGCGGGCCTCGGTAGGTGCGAAATAAACCACCTATAGAGGATAGCAGTGCAGCAAACAATCTGACCTTCTCCTTTCAGAATCTTTGAATGAATCGAGTGGTAGGCATCGGCCAATAGTGTCTGAACAGGATTCTTGAGCATGAAAATTATGATTGCGTGGACATCGACAAAATCTTCGACATTAGGAAACAGGAACAAACCATAAGCTAGTAACGCGAACAGGTTCTCAAAGGCTTCAGTACTCCCCTTGTTGACGAATTGTAGAGCTTTCTCGAATAAGAACTGAGCAGGCAAACCGTCGATTCCTCCTCTGACCGTCATGTGAGTCTAGATCTCCAACAGCTTGATGCGGGTCACTCTTGCGATGTCTTCCTGACTGGGTCTTCCTTCTCCACCATGGAACAGAGGTGAGTCTTTGACGGGGATTCCCAATAGAGCGGAATATTCTTCCAATGTGGGCATCAACTGGAAATCTTGAAAGATAAAGTAATGGTAGATTACATGATAAAGTTGAACCAGCATCTCCAATAAACCAGCAGCTACTCGGACCTACAATAGAGAGAGGATCTGTCCATGCTTTGCGGCTAAGGCTTCCGGATCCTTTATCTGACCTCCTAGTTCCCTTAATTGTTCCACATTAAGGACCCTGAATATGGCAAAGTTCCTTTTCTTCCATAATCCATTTTACGATATCTAAAAAACAAACTTTGAGTTCTTTGAAAAAAAAGAGAATGCAAATGCAGATGGGATGCAAAAGTTTCATGGAATTTGACTATTTATAATCATCGTGGGATATCGAAAAAAACGCATTTTAATAATCATAAAATTGGTTACAAGAGAAAATAATGTCTGGGATACCGAAAGATGAAACCGTTAATTAAAACAAGATTTAATATAAAATGCCAGCACACTTTTCAAGAATCGTAACAGAAAAGCTAAATAAAAGCTAATGAAGAAAGATCTAAGGAGATTCTCCAAAAAGCCTTGTCTTGAGCTTCTTGATTTCCTCTTCTTTCTGGCTATTCTCCAAGATGAGCCTGTTGACGATCGAATTCTGATGTGTTGACTGAGAGCTAGAAGAAGGTAACTCTTCTCGTGCTTTCCTTTTCTTGTAAGAAGTGATTTCTTCGTCTTTCGCTTTGAGTTGTTGTTGAAGCTCTGCATTCTCCTCCACAACTATCTGGTACTTGTTCTTCCAAGCCTCCTCCATCTGTTGAGACTTGTCCAAAGCAATTTTCAATTTATCTGCATCAGACGAGAAGTAGAAGACCGACTTTTCTTTTAGGACCATTGGCTCCTGGCGTTTATAAGGCATCCTCAACTCAATGGCTCTTTTCCGGACCCATTGGAGATAGGGTTCTAAAGAGACACAATTAGGTTTCCCTAAGCTACTCTTATCCTTCTTGATCTTTTGCCCCCAAGCGTCCAAGACCCGTTCTCTTAACTCCTTGCTCAATTTCTCTCCTTCAAAATAAATGCTTTCCACATGAGCATTGGCAGGTTTGTCTTTTAGGGGGAACCCTAATTGTCTGCGGGCCAAGACCGGACTGTAGCTGATTAATCCATTAATGCTAAGGAGAGGTACATTACCGAAATTTCCACAGCTGTCTATGATGACCACCTTATCATAAGCACGGCTATACCAGTCGATGTCGGAATGGGTGAGAGACATTATCTTCTGTGACCACCACCCCTTCTTGAGATCCCAAAAGTCATGTGTTTTGGGTAAGTGTGAAATAAACCACTTGTACAACAGAGGGACACAACAAGTAATCATTCCCTTTCCACGAGCGCTCCTTGAGTGAACAGAATAATAAGCTTCAGCCAACAAGGTTGGTACTGGATTCTTCTTCAGGAAAATTTTAATGGCATTGAGGTCCACAAAATTTTTGAAACTTGGGAATAAAAGAACACCATAGATGAGTAAGGCGAAAACCGCTTCGAAAGCGTCCTTATTCTGTTGAGTGGCATAATGTCGGGCTTTGGCAACCATAAAATCTATAGTAAAACCAGAAATTCCCCCTTTTATAGTCATATTGGTTCGAATGTCAGCCAAATCCAAGTGGGTATGTTTAGTGATTTCTTTTTCATCAGGCTTATTTGCGAGGACCGGAAAGGGATAATTGTCCCGAATAGGTAACCCAATTATCTGAGAGTACTCTTCAAGTGTAGGTACAAGTTGGTAACCTGGAAAGGTGAAGCAGTGATATAGTGGATCATAAAACTGGAGCAAGGTAGAAAGTAGCCCTGATCAACATTTGTATTCATCACATAAAAAATTCTTCCATACTTTCTATTGAAACTCTCCTCATTTGTTACCAAAACTTCTAACCTCCTTAGATCATCCAAGTTAGGAATCTGAAAAGTGTACTTCTTTGTATTCCTTCTCTCGGTATCCATAGTATCCCTACAATGTTTACGAATATAGTCAAATTCCATGAATCTTTATGACATGATGCTTATGAATGTATGCAACACAAAGCACACTCAAGCAAAACAAACAAGCAAAGAGTCCTAGGTTTGAAAGGTCATAGCATGGAGTCAAGGTCTACCCATCCCATAGGAGTGTACTATAGTTTCAAATGTACCTGCCGAACGGGTTCTCAAAGTTCCCAGAGTCTACAATCCATCTTTCGGATATTATCGATTTTCCAGATCACTTGGTAGTTAATAATATTCTCAAGAGAATCTCGTCTGAATGTAGTATCGCGTAGCAACTATCGCAAAAATAGACTCCCGCATAGTCCCCGCACTACGCCCTAATAGGCCAAGTTGGGTTAAAGGTAACTACGGTCCCCAGTCCCGAGGGCCTTTAGATCGAAACCATGCCGTCTTCACGAATGAACTCGTTGGACAAATATTTTATTCGAGAGGGCCTAGACTGAGTGGTGAAGTCTCAATTTACTTTTTCAGGAATCGGCTCCCTCAAAGTATCATTGAAGTCTCACCGTTTTCCTATCTTAATTTCACTCTAGTCCAGGTGTAGGACTTTGTCTCACCATACAAGTAATAACCCAAGCAAACATAACAGATAACAAATATATAACAAAAACATATTTAATCAAGTTAGGGGGAACCCTCTTATGAGTGTCCCCAGTGAAGTCGCCATTTCTGTCGCGGTGAAAATTGGATACCATAGTTATTTGTTAACTAGGATCGCATTTTTAATGTCACCACCGGTCTTTGATTTTATCCAAGGGAATGGAGAAAAACCGAATTCCCACAATGCAATGCAAATGCACTAAGATTCTAAGTTCGGGGGTTGGTTATACCTATGGAAGGTGTTAGCATCCTAGATATCTGTAGTACTCTACGGGAACCTCTTGATTTTATTATGTTATCTGTTTTTCGTTTGCTAAGGGTTTAAGGGTAGGTGATTTATTATTTTTATTCCTAAGTGTGCTCGACAAGATATCGCATCTTGTGCCTACATATCATGTCAGGAGGGAATCAGAGCACTTGTAGTTCCTTATTAAGGATACTAAATGTTTTAAAGGTTTAGGAGAGGAAGATGAGTCATCATCCTAAGAAAACCACCACAGTTCTTTGAAAATGTTTGTATTTGTGGGGTATGGGATTGTATGTCCCTTTCTTTGAGATGATTAACATCTAATTCTCTTGTGTGGAGAATTAGGTAGGCTAAAGTTTGATTAAATAATCAAAATTAAGGGGGGACTAACCTAGGTAATTTATCCTAAGTTATCTAATAGTCTTAACTTAAGGGTGTCGATTATGAATTCAAATGATATGCACCATGCACAATAACATGGTTATCATGCATGGGATTTTCCCTTGGATATTTTATGCGGTTAAATTAATGTTATTTAGGCGAGGGTGTTAGCAAAGTGATGCTAGACTTGTGTCTTGTGATCAATAGGTCGAATGCGATGCCCGAAGGCGATCGACTTATATGGGTGGAAAATTGGCTCGACGTTGGATCGAGAGTTTTTATAAGTTTGAAAGGTTTGAATACAGAACAAGCATAAATCAAGTAAATGATAAACACACAAGCAAGCAAGACATGACATCATTTAAGGCCAAACCAATTCACACACAAGCGTATGACTAAGCGTGAGCGATTCTAATTGGAGAACGATCTATTGCGAAAATAATTTTGATTAATTTTAAAGGGAAATGATAAAAAGGTTTTACTTAGAGATTATTTTAATTTAGAGTTTCCTTATTAATAGTAAAAAATGTTTTAGTTATTTTTAAAGTTTTTATTATTATTAAAGTTTTATTGAAAGGTTAATCTCATTAATTAGAAAAGAGTTTCTTATTATTAAAAGTTCTTATTATTATTATTATTATTTTTTAGTTAAAAAAGAGTTTCTTATTCATTAAGAAGATTTTAATTTTTGTACTTAAATAAAAGTTTTATTAAGGGTTTATTTTACTTTCTTTATTTTAAAAGTTATATTATAAAAAAAAATTATTAATTTGATAAAGGTTTTAATTTTAGTATTTTTATAAATAATAGTTTTCATTTAATTTTAATGTTATATTAAAAAACTAATTAATTGTAAGGATTTTAAAATTTTTTAAATACTTAAGTAAAAAGTTTCAGTACTTTAAAAAAGGTTTTAATATATTATTATAAACTTAATATAAAAGTTATTTATTTAAAAAAGTGCTTTATTATTTTAGAAAAAAAGGTTAATTTATATTTTTAAAATTAAAAGTAAGTCTTATCTTTGTCATGTTTATTATTATTAAAAGGAGTTATAGAGTTTTATTTATTTTTAGTTAAAAAAGGTTTTTAATCGTAATTAAAAAAGGTTTTAATTTTAAAAATAAAAAAAGGAAATGGAAAACGAAACGCGAACGGAGTTCTCACTTCTCTGTCTCTTCTATCTCATCATCCTCTCTTCTCTCAAAAGGAAAAGGGGTACGAACCCTGGCGGCAGCGCTGCCTCCGTTTCCTCTCCATCCTCTCTAACTCTCTCGATCGGTCAAACAAAACCTAACTACCCTTAATCCCACAAAACACAACCCCAATTTCACTATAATTCAGAGCATACATTTACAATGGAGTAATGCAATAAAAAAAAGATGTTGGTGCGATTCGGGACGGCGTCGATGGTGCTGACGAACTGAGACTCTCCCAAAGTTAAGTCCTTGGTCCTTCCTTCGCTTACGGATTCCTCCTCTCTTCTACGCTTCGTGTATGTATGTGTGTTGCGATTCTGCTTCCTCTGATGCTATTGCTTTGTGTATGTGTGATTCAATGAGTCTGGTCTGGTCTACTATAGGATTGTTTAGTTGATATGAAGTTTTGGTGGTTCCTGATGTGTGTTCTTGGTGGATTGTTTGTGTATTGAGTGGTTAGTGTAAGAAATTGATGAATGGTTGGTGACTGGTTTTTTGAACGGTTCTGTCAATGGTTGGTATGATTCTGATATGGTTTTATGGGATGTTAGTGTATCGACTTGGCTTTTTTTCTGATGATCTGAACTGGTGTTTGAATTTTGGTATGTGTTTGGTGTGGATGTGAATTCTGAGTTTTCTGATATGAATGTCCTTCTTGGCTTTGTCGATGTGATGAGGGGATATTTTGTTGATATGTGGTTTTGATATTTCTGTTCCTCCCCTCCTCCCTGATGCGTGTGAATGCCTTTTTATAGGTAAGAAAACTCGTCAAAAGAAAATCTGCTTTTGAATGTCTTTAAATGCTGTCTGAACATGTCTGTCTGACTTAGGTAAGTTTTTTTATTGAAATTGTGTCTGAGACATGTTGAATTAATTTGGGAAGAGAATAATAGTTGTCTGAGATGTTTTGGAAACTAGTTTAAAACGTTTGATTCTTGTCTTGGAATATGTTGTAAACATGTCTGTTTGGTTGTGATTTTGTTCTTGAATGCTGCAAGAACATTTTTTATCCGATTTTGGAAATTTTGGAATGTTGTCTTGAAACTGATTGATGATGTTTGATGGAGGTTTTGGAATGTTTTAAACATTGTCTATCAAATTGAATGTAGTGTTTGATTGTGTTGCAAAAGTTTTACTGACCATGTCTTTGGTGATAAAGTCGCTTCCCTTTTTTGTGCAATCATGTCTAAACATGTTTCAACTTCTTATTCGAATCCAAATTTATTCTGCCCTGAACTCAAGATTTTCGTAAATCCAAGTGATACTGATGAATCGTGATTAGTGAACTTGTGATTGAATTGATGGATGCTCTTAACTGTTTTGGAAATAACTTGGACTGTCTTGAATCAAACTTGATATGATGGTCCCATTGTATATGGAAACTTTGACTTTGTCATGATTATTGGTTGATTACTGTTACCTGAATTTATATGATTCCATGTTTTTCACACGCTTGATACTCTTCTAACAGGTCTCCCACACAAAATCATAGATTCCCATGCGCAAAGCTCGGTTGACCAATCCTCCCGTGCGTTGAAGATGCCACTGAAATATCTAGCTTTTTCTTCTCAACATTCCTCCATACAACTTAAGATGTATCAAGATGGATGGCTAACACAAGACCTTTCTATCAAGGTACACTCGCAACACAACTTCCTTTTGAGTAATGCGTATTATTATTTACCGTGTATGCTACTAATTAAATTCACTCATGACGGCAACGCAGCCTGATAGCTTCCTCAAGGCATGAGCACTGACACCACACTCACACCAACATGGCATTGTTCACTATAATTGCTTCATAAAAAATCGTAACAGCCTTTGTATGCATAGGAGATGTGAATTTCGAGCATGCTACCGGATGCATTGAAAACTTTGTTTGTTGTAACAGGTGTGTAGAATAGTGACCTGTTTGGATTATGTTGGAAAGTTACTGGTTGAAAATCCTTCGTCCCAATCTAAACCGCAGCGTCGTATTGGATTCTCACGTGCTACAAATTTGCTTTCTTCTGCAGGTGTATGACAGTTCTTGAGATTCGTGCATTCGAAACATAATTGCACCCCGCACATGACATGTTCCTCTTATTACGGTTTCATGGTTATGTACCCTTGATCATATTTCCATTGTCTTGACTTCTTTTGCTTGTAAACACTTGCAGGTGTAGGTATGCATTGGTGGATTGGTACTTAGTGCAGGGGCAAACGAGTAATAGCTTCTAGTACGGGAGTTAACGGCAACTGAATTGAAACAAGGATGTTTGGAGAGGTGGTAATCACATGGGCAACCACTCCCTTCGTACAAGAGTAGCGAGTCCAAATGAAATCATAGTTTGAAATTTGCTTCAAGAATAGTGTCATGAGACTTTCACACTTGTAACTTGAACTTTCTTACACTTGAATTTGTAATTTTGAATTGATTGTAAAAAACGATTTGTACATAAAACTTAAATTCGTCTAATTCAAATTGTGTTTGCCTTTCTTGAATGAATTAATTTGCACTAAACTCAAATGATTAACTTTTAGAGGTTTCATTCTTGAAATTATAAACACTGAATCTACTTTTCACACGCCTTCTGAAACAGCAACGGCATTTAATCATCCTATAAAATATTCTTGTCAAAGACTTACATGGAGAATCTAGTAAGTGAGTAATGTTGAACAAATTAGTCCAAAAGTCTTGAATTCTTGCAGCTCAAACTTATATTTTCCAATGATTTCAAGTTTTAATTGAATGTAACTTTGAATCCCATTTGTCCAAGTACTTGGATCCTTTGTAATTGAATGATAAACGAATCTTGAATCTTGAAATACTTGATGGATGACAAGAATTTCACCCTTGAATCTTGGACGGGCTTTTGTTTCATCTTTTAGGAATAGTGACTTGAACTCTTGTGATAAAATTTGGATTTGGTTTTAGAGATGTTCATAGAGTCTGAACTCGTGAACTGGTGACTAAACAAATGGGCCTTGAATTCACGCCTTTGGATTTCAAACTTCGACTTCCTTCCAAAGTTGAACTTTCCTTGATGAACCATATCTTAAGAACAAAGAGCAACCAACATCTCTTAATCTTGAGAAGTTTACAGAGGAGGGAGATGCCATCTTGCAGTATAATTACCACACAACCAGTGACCAGTCTTAGGGTACCAGATTTCATATCGGAGGGCATAAGGTCATAGTATTCTGTGGAGGGAAAGAGGCTTGGTAGTGGTTTAGGGAACAAAAATGGGGAGGACACGATCACACAGGAATCCACACACATCTTGCAAGAACCAGGGAACCTCCACAAACACACACAGCACCGCCTTCAAGACCTTGAATCTTCTGCAGCAGCACCTGTCCTTGAAAACAAAACAGACAAAGCTAGATAAAGCGGTTAGTTATGCACGAATGATTGACCTAAAATGATATGCAAAGAACAAGGCGGGGATCTTAGGGTCAAAAATTAGGGTGCGACAGATGCCCCTATTTAAGTTTCTCCTATTCGGAGATATGAAGATCGAAATCTTCGTCTCGACGAGATAGGAGAGACTTAAATATAAACATGCACAATTTTTTGCCCTAAGATGCCACTAAATGCACATGCTATGGTATGAAAATGATATGAAATGCAAGACAAGGATTCTGTGAGGGATAATGTCACAGGGGATAACCGACGTTGAAACGCTAAAACACAGCGAAAAAAAGACCCGACGAGGACGACTAGCAAAGCGAGATTCCACGGGGAAAGAGGCTCCACTGGGGGGAAAAGAGACTACCAACTGACAATCACAGGGTAGCTTAAGCATAAGAAGGAACTTGAAAGGAACAGGATAACTTACTACCTACAGCTGGTAGCCTAAGCCAAGGTATCCGGTTGCAATAAAAGGGTGTATATTACCTACTATCACACACTATAGCCTAAGCAGAGGTAATGAACTGGGGAGGAAAGATCACCTACTACCAAACATGGTAGCCTGAGCATAGGTGTCCGACCCAAAAAAAAGGTGTGTTACCTACTATCAAACATATGATAGCCTAAGCGAGGTAAACACAATGGGAAAAGATGACCTACTACCACCACGGCAGCCTAAGCGAGGCATCTGATCCAAAAAGGGTGTGTTACCTACTATCAAGCATATGATAGCCTAAGCCAAGTAAACACAAGAAAGAAAGATGACCTACTACCACCATGGTAGCATAAGCGAGGCATCTGACCCAAAAAGGGGTGTGTTACCTACTATCAAGCATATGATAGCCTAAGCCAGGTAAACACAAGAAGGAAAGATGACCTACTACCACCACGGTAGCCTAAGCGAGGCATCTGACCCAAAAAGGGTGTGTTACCTACTATCTAGCATATGATAGCCTAAGCCAGGTAAACACAAGAAGGAAAGATGACCTACTACCACCACGGTAGCCTAAGCGAGGCATCTGACCAAAATACAGACATATTACCTACTATCCCCACGATAGCCTAGGCAAAGGTAATAGACTGAAATGAGCTTCAACGATCAAGATGATGATTCAGCTTCCTTAAATGTTCCGCTCAGGAAGAGTAAATGTTCACCCCTATTAGCTTGCTTTTATGAAAATTAATAGTCAATCCCGGCACCAACTTAAAACCCCTTAATACCGCCTTAATCACCCAAAGGTGCTTCCAACTACCATCTCCAACCAACAAAGTGTCATCTGTGAATTGAAGAATATCCACAAAGCAATCCCTATTAAAGGAGAACCCCGTGAAATTGTCAATCTCGACGGACTTACGCACCATACCACGTAACCCTTCCGCAATAATGACGAAAAGAAAAGGAGAAAGAGGGTCTCCTTGTCTCAAGCCTCTCTCCACCACAAACTCCTTTGTAGGACTACTATTTACCAACACCGACATTTTACTAGAAAAAATCATAGCTTCCATCCACCTCATCCAAACCTCCCCGAAACCCAACTTCCTTAACATAAACTTAAGGAAACCCCAAGAAACTTTATCATACGCCTTTTCGAAATCCACTTTGAAAAGTAAACACTCTCTCTTTATCAATTTTTGTTGATATCAAATATATATTTTTCCATTGAAAATAAAAACCATATGATCAGATAGAATTAAAAGCTACTATACTAGAATAAAAAAGATGGTTCGTTTTAAGCTCAACATTAAATTGAATAGCACAGAAACAAGTTAATTCAAAAAAAGCCAATGAACAGAAGTGATTTTTTGAAGAAAAGAACTTACCTTATCACTTATTTCGAGTTATATTCTTTTTTCTACACTGCCATTTCCTTGGAGTCAAACCTTAGTGTGAAATTTCTTGAAGATATGATGAAAAGTTAAAGAACGATATATGCATTTTTTTTAATTACTCAACCTTGCTCGTTTTGAATTTTTATTTATTTTTTAATATATCTCCTGTATTGAAAATAAAAAGAAGATAAAAAACACCCCCACAATCTCATTGTCATTACCTTTATGCCTTTACTAGTCTTCTTTTTTTGGATTTTCTACTGCAGTTATCAAAGTTTTCGAAAAAACTATCAGAATTTTCTTAAATATCCGATAAAAAATTAATGAATTTTAGAAAAAATTTGAAAAAATATCAGAATTTTAAAAAACATATATTTTTAAAATTAAAAAAAAAAGTTTTTACACTATCGAAAATTTTGAAATTTCCGATAAACTACAATACTTTTCGGAAATTTTGTTAAACTACATCAATTTTCAAAAAAACCAATAAAAAATTCGTATCGAAAATTTCGTTCGCACTTTTAATTAAAATTGATCCATGGACAATTTGAGAATTATGAAAATGCGTGGGGTGCCAGGTTTAATTGAGGGGGTGGCAAATTAAATGCTCCAAAAAAGGAAAGGGGAGACTCGGCCAAAACTCTAACCAAACAACCACAAAGGCAATAACAAAAATTTAGTAGAAATGAAAATTGTGAAGACCCAACTTATTTTCAACTAAACAGGACTTAATGGAGAATGGAGATTTATTCCACCAAGTGAAATCGTCGACGGGCAAACCTAAAAAAGGTTTGTCAGCACAATGATTTCCTTCTCCATGAATACGAGAAACAAAAAAAACAAACAATTTCTCCATCTATTGTGAATTTTCCAAGGGACAATGTTATGATTCTTGAAGGCCAAAATAACAATAAGGGGGTCTGACTCAATACAGAGAAACTTCCAATGTCTGATATGAGCATTTTTAATGGCGAGGATAGTCGTGAGTTCTGCAAATGAGTATTGGACCCCAAGAAGGCAGCAAAACCACCAACAAAATCTCCATCTTTGTTCCTAAAATACCAGCACAAGAGGCAGGCTCAGGACATGCTTTTGCAGCTCCATCAGTATTGCATTTGAGCCACTGGAGGTGAGGATGGCACCAGAAAACCTCAAGGATTCTTGGGGATTTAGGAGGGTGAGTTTTGATGTTAAAGAATTTAAGAATCTTAAAGTCAATCATAGAGGGTCGGTGCAAAGATTTGACAAGTTACTAGAGAGAGAGAGAGAGAGGTAGACACCATAATGTTGGAAATACATTTTCTAAAGTGAATTCTATTTCTTATAAGTAGGGTCCATCGAGAGGAGGAGTTCAACATTCCAAAACCCAACCTGATCTTAGAGGCTGCATTAAGAGTGGAAATGGATCTGAGACCCAGACCTCCATCAGAAATAGGAGTACAAATGATTTTCCAAGCCACAGTGACTACTTTCCTAGCATCAAAATCACCAGACCAAATAAATTTTTTATCATTCTGTCAAGGTTATTGAATATGAACTTAGGCCAAGAGCAGACATTGATAAAATATAACAAAATACCATGAATGATACTTCTGATCAATTGAATTCTTCCTACAAAGGAGAGAAAAATAGCTTTCTAGGAGGCCAATTTGACCTTGATTCTATCAATAATAGGCTAAAAGTGTATGGGTTTAGGTTTACTTTAAAAATAGGAATCCTGATGCGTCCTCAAGTGCACGGATTTATCGAAGTAATATAATTGTCGAACACACAGAGACCAATGTCAACCTACCGTAATCAATCGTCGCTTTGTAAAGCTAAGGCTAATGATATTTGGAAAAAGGGAAAGTAAGACTAGCACTAAAATAAAACTAAGAAAATATAACAGAAAAGAGAGACCGGAATGTGGATTCTGTGTACCTCAGGTACTCTGTAATTGGTTGGCGTTAATTTACGTATGTTCCGTAGAAAATATTGATCTAAAGACTCCGCCTCACACTCTCGCGCTATTGACTAAAGCCACATCTCCTAACCACAGGATTTTTCTCCCGCTCACCCGTTTTAATTAGAAAACGTATTTTGAAAATCAATTAGATTCTAATCGATACCTAAAGCGCTCTCGCTGTTTTTAGAATCAATGCCCCGTTCCCACTATCTGGTTCGATCCCCACGCTCTCGCAGTGTCGGTTCTAACCTTTACTTGCTTCTCACTCTCGTGACTAAACAGTGTTAAATAACCTCTCACTCTCGTGACAAGGCTATTTAAATTAAACTTGGAAACAAAGACCAAAACATAATTTATTCTAAGTTAACGCTAATTTAATTACCGAGTCCCGTCAGAACGACGGTCCTCACATACCGGACTCTAAACTATTTAGCCGAACATGGAATTAAATGAAAACGACATAAACATGGTAAATATAATCAATGACAGCATGCTTAAACAATTATGAAATGCAATAACAATAATAATAATAATAATAATAATAATAATAATAATAATAATAATAATAATAATAATAATAATAATAATAATAATAATAATAATAATAATAATAGTAATAATAATAATAATAAAGCGATAAAATAAAGAACTTGTAAATACGAGAAAATAAATAGAGACTTGAAGTAAACGGAACTGGAAATAACTTCAATAAAATGATGGCAAGATTGTTGATCCAAGAAGTTACACAGATTACAGGCCTAAAAACTAATGAGGGAGTAATTCCTCGATGTGAGAAAATACTCCTTTTACAATTGTAATTTTCTGCCTAAAACTACGAACAGCGCTTTCATGCACAAAACTTGGATCCCTCAAAATGTAAAGAAAACTACTATATATAGAGTAACAATGTGTCTGGTAACTCCCGAATATCATGTGTGAGTCATGGAGAAAGTGGGAGAAAACCTTCCCAGTAGTGCTGTAGTGGTCCACTTGATGCTGGAACGTGATTGAAATATTCTGAGAAAACCAAGCCATGTCGGTCGCCATACGCCTTGTGACGAGGGTCACACTTTGAAGGGGTTATGGTCGCCACATGTTGTGTGACGGTCGCCACACTAATTAAGTGCAGAAACTTAATTTTGCTGTCAACTGTCTTCTTTTCTTCTCTTTTCTTCCCTATTCTTTCTTCTTTTCTCATGCAGGTTGATTGCGATAAAATACCTGAAAATGAACTTGAACACTTGAAAATAAAACGTGAATAAACGAAAAACGATAAAATAATTCATGCAAGTTAAGTCAATTTAACGATATAATTTTGCGTTATCAAACTCCCCCACACTTAAACCTTTGCTTGTCCTCAAGCAAACCATGACTCGCGAGAAAAATAGTGAATACGGATACTCATCCTAGGCTACCAACTCTACTTCGGTTAAGTTTGTGTCGATAGGTACTTGCTCACACACTAAGGATATCGTAACAACACAATTCCGCTTTTGCGGTCATCAACCTCCCTCCTATACAAACCAATCTGAATCATGTCATTATACCTAAACCTAACTCACTCATCCTTCTTTTATCCCTTTTCATTCTGGCGCAATCACATTAAGCCCGTTATCCTTTCACATTCATGGTAGGATGGCCTGTTAGTGACTATGATCTCATTATTATCATTTTTTTTTCTTTTTGCACAATGGGTTAAATATCAATAAAATAAATAAGTTTGCACCGTTGGGCTAAATGATCGGGTGAGGATCACCTAACTTAGAAGGGGCATTTCTTTTCATTCATTAATATTTTTTCTTAGTTTACCTTCTTAAGCCTGAGACCATACACTTATTTGCATCGGCTTCCTACTTAGTGCATGCTTAGGATGGTGCTGACTGCTAAATAAACTACTTAGGGACTACTAAAGGGGTGAAAACTTAAGGCTATGGGATAACAAGTACTCAAATTGATTTCCATAATTTAGAGGCTCACGGTGTTAAAATGATACCGATCTTGCGGAATTTTTCCAAGTCTCACAATCTAACCTCAATTTCGTCTGTAACCTAAGATTTTCAAAAGAAACACTATTTTTAACTCAAAAAATTTCAAAATATTCGGTATGGCTAAAGAGAATGGGGAAATCGATAAACAACATAAAATCAGCATAAAGACTCGACAGCACATGCTTTTAAAACAGAAAAAATTTAAAATTATGCTAGAAAACAGTAAATCTAACTAGAAAGCGGTAAAGTTCCTCCCCCACACTTAAACCAAACATTGTCCTCAATGTTTTGATAAAAGGTGGTAAAGGAAGGATAGAACATGTATGAATGCCACGACCAAATTCGCTCTAATTCTTCCCATGTTGTCCCTGTCGTCGCTGGCCACTTCTACTCCGGCGTCTTGTACTACGAGTTATCTGAATTTGCTAAAACTTCACTTTACTGAAGCCGCTTATCATACTGCCTATTTCCGACGAAAGTACCTGCAAAAAATGTTAGAAAAATACAGTGCGGTGTGTGCAGGTGGAACCTAACCATATGGAAAGACAAGGAGAAGGTGAGTCACGAATATGAGAGATATGCTCCGTCCTATCATACTCATCATCGGTGTCACCACCAGCAGCAACATTCGTAGGAATGTCCGTGGGCACCATGTCATTTTAAGGGATTGTCATCTAGAGATCTTTCGCCTAAATGTAGCTAAGACGTGACAAGCAATTCATTTCTTTATTTTCTGCAAACACAAACAATAAAAGGAAAACATTAAATTAAAAGCTCGTGGGTTGCCTCCCACGCAGGCCTTTGTTTAACGTCGATAGCTTGACGGCTAGGAGTGTTAATCTTTGGTTTCCAAGGCCATTTATCAAGCCATCTCACATATCCCTCATCTTTTCTTTTCTTCCTTCTGTGGGGTGGTTCATTCTTTTGAACTTGCGGTGGTGGTTCTGGATCTATGCTAAGTATCAGCTTTTCAAGTTTGGGCTTAATTATTTCATCCATCACCTCAAAGTCTAACCTTACCCTTTTAACAGTAATGATATCCCTAGTTTTATGGTCCTTGAATTTTCACTTTTTATGCGTGACCTCAAACAAAGATGCATCGGTGTGGATATTTTCCAATACCTCCGCATACGTTTTGGATTGGGATTCCACCTCAGCCTCTATAAACCTTTGCGAGAAAGGAATTGGTGGGGTATATGGAGGAGGAACGACATTAGGTGCTTCCTTCGCTACCTCTTCGACAACCTCCCTTTCGGATGGTGTCGATGGATTTTTCTCAATCTCTACTCTCTTCTCACCAGAACTCTTCTCAACCTCATTATCACTCTCCTCGGGATTCTCAATTTGTTTTTCATTAATGTTTGTTACAACATCCACATGCTCCTCAGGGGAAGGTCCTATAGGTGTCTGTGCAAGCAGGGAGATTTGAGTCTCCAATGCCTCAGTGTGAGTCACGAGGGACTCGACCATAGTGTTTATTTGCCTAAGGGTTTCATAAGTATCGAGATGTTGTCTTCTAAGCTCTTCATTCTGGAGAGTTTGTGTCTCCACAAAGTGCTCCATCATAGATTCTAACCTAGAATTAGTTGTTGTTTCAATGAAATCCTCCATTAATGTTTCGAGGTTGGAATTAACAAATTCTTGTGGTTCCTCAAAATATTGGGAATGGTGATCGTAGAGGATATTTGGGTGCGGTTCCTCAAGATATTGGGAGTGAGTCAGTGTCGTATTGAAATCCTGCATTAATATTTCTAGGTTGGAATTATGAGATTCTTGTGACTCCTCAAAATGTTGGTGTAGCGCAGTTTTTGTGGTTTCGAATCACTATCGCTTTGGTACTACAGTTCGATTTATTTTTTATCCTGTTGAGCTGATTAAGGAAGGGAAATAGATGTCTCCAATTAACCCTGCTTGCAAACTGAGATTAAACAATCAAAATTGTTGGTTTACAGATGCTATCAATAGGGGGTTCTTCTTTAGGGTTATTTGCTTAAGAACGGTGTCTAGGCTATTGGTAGGATGTCAGGTCAGATGCTTTTCAATTGATGTATGAAGCTACAGGACTTTGGGTTTTTTATTATTATGCTCGCTAAGATTTTTGCAATCTTATGCCTACGTATTCCCGAAACATGGAAATCAGAGCGATCGTAGTTCCTCCTATTCTAAGGGAGGAAAAAGGTGTTTTGGTGTCTTGTTCAAAGCCCAAGATTGAAGCTAAAGGGGTGATTTGTATCTTGTTCAAAGCCCAAGATGTGAAGCTAAAGGGTCTATTTGTATCTTGTTCAAAGCCCAAGATGTGAAGCTGAAGGGTTTATGCTGAGAGAGAATTTGTCATCTCTAAAGAGGAGTTTTTTTATGTTTGTATGCTGTGAGCAAGGCACAACTTTGATGCTAAAAGGTTGATTGACTCAACCAGGGTTTTCTTTATACAAAGCCTAAGAGGAGGCTAGAAGTTGACTTTTTTGGGAAAAATGCTCTTTCTGTCTTATACAAAGCCCAAGATTGAGGCTAAAAGGGTTTGACTCAACAAGAGAGTCTGTCATACTCAACAAGAGAGTAATTTGGTGTCTCGTATGAAGCCCGAGATGGAGGAGAAAAGGGAAGATGGACTCAACGAGAGAGTCTGAAAAGGTGATTGAATCAACGAGAGAGTCTGAGAGTTTATTGACCCAACAAGAGAGTCTTTTATACTCAACAAGAGAGTGTTTTGCTATCTCGTACGAAGCCGGAGATAGAGGCTAAAAGGAAATTGACTCAACAAGAGAGTATGAAAGTTAATTGACCCAACAAGAGAGTCTTTTATACTCAACAAGTGAGTGTTTTATATGTGTCTTGTATGAAGCCCAAGACGGAGGCTAAAAGTGATTGACTCAACAAGAGAGTCTTTTATACTCAACAAGAGAGTGTTTTATATGTCTTGTACAAAGCCCAAGACGGAGGCTAAAAGTTGGTTGACTCAATAAGAGAGTCTTTTATACTCAACAAGAGAGTGATTTTCTATCTCGTACGAAGCCCGAGATGGAGGCTAAAAGTTGGTTGACTCAACAAGAGAGTCTTTTATACTCAACAAGAGAGTGATTTTCTATCTCGTAAGAAGCCCGAGATGGAGGCTAAAAGTGGGTGACTCAACAAGAGATTCTAAAAAGGTTAGCTCCGCAGGGGAGAATCATTGTACAAAGCCCAAGAGGAGGCTATCTTACCACTGTGGATTCGGGAGATTCGGAGGCGGGTCCAAGTATGGGGAACTCTCATGAGAGAGACTGGATTTTTGCCTATATTTGAAAGGGAACTTGAGAATGTCTTTGAGACTCAAGGGTATTAGAGTGTCCAAGTCTATAGTTTTATCTTTTGTACAATGCCCAAGAGGGGGCACGGGCATTAAGGGATGAGTATCAACCCTACAACGGTCAGAGTTTTTTGACGCTGGAAAGACTGCTCTAGCAAAGGATGACTAAGTTCTGTCTTATACCTTTAAGAGGTCGTCGGGGTCCTTGGATGAAGCCCAAGAGAAGGCATGTGAACTTCTAAGAAGCCGAAGGGTCCTTGTACAACGCCCAAGAGGAGGCGGGGATGCTTTTAGGAAGCCTGTGGGTCCCCAACCCCCGATAAGTTCAATACATGTTATTCACCGAGAATAGATTAAGCCAGGAAAGTCCGAGAATTTGGAAGAAACTCAAGAGATGCCATTCACAGAGAAAAGATCATCTCTGGGGAGTTAGAGTTTCTTTGACAATGTCTAAGGGTGACAGTCTGAGAAAGGGTTCACCGAGAATGCTGTCTTTCACGTCTCCATATTGTTTACCCCCAAGAGGAGGGAAAACTGTATCTGGAAATCCTATGGGGATCTAGTTTTGTTTGTATTTAAGAGTGACCAACAGGGCTTTACCTAGTGCTAGACGTAGTTGTCGGGGAACGCTCTAAATAGCTATACTAGTATTACATAGTGGATATTTGACAAGTATATACAAGTTTGTGAAAGAAGACTTACAGTGAAACAGCCCCACAATACAGTTATATACATATGAAAGCGGTAAATGAAAGCGGATAAACACTTACCTGTTGTAGAGCTTCCATGCTGTTTGGTTAGTTGATCAACAAAGAAAATTTTGATAACAACATATTCAAAATCAAAGGAGAAAGTATTTTTGAAAAGATTGTGGGGCTTACAGCTCGAGGAGAGGCCCAAGGTTTTATCAGTGATTGCACTGTTGTTTGAATTCGTACAGTGGAACTTATACAATATGTGTGGCCCAAAAGGTTTTATGTACAAAGGGATGGGTCTTACACTGTCTCAAGAGGCCCAAAGAGTTTAAGGAAAAGAAATGGGGCTTATAACACAAGGGTAGGCCCAGATGATTTGTTTTTGAACTGGCGATTGCGCCGAGATTTTTGAAAGCACCGTGGGTCTTATACAATGACTGAGGCCCAAATAATTTTGGTTTCAAAAAGAGGTTAGGTCTTACACTCTATTAGAGACCCAAAGAGGTTATTTTTATACAAGAGATGGGGCTTACAGCTCAAGGAGAGGCCCAAAGGTTTTTGTTAAAAAAGGCGACGATCGCGTCGAATTTTTTGATGGTATCGGGACTTATACAATACACTGAGGCCCAAATCATTTTGGTTTTCAAAAAGGGGTTGGTTCTTACACTCTATTAGAGGCCCAAAGAGTTTAAAACAGTTTTGCTAGGGTGAAAATCAAGGAAACCCTAATTTCATCATTTTAAAAGTAAATTCTCAAGGAAAATCAATAAAAATGATAAAATACCAAATAAGTTTGAATAAACAACTTGTGATTTTTGGTTGAGATTTGGAAAATGATGTTTTAATCACAAGATGAATTAAAATTCATTTAGTTTTGATTTTCAACATGAGAATTCAATTTTAAAATGTTTAAAAAAACAATTAAAATGAATTTATTCACAAAAATACCAACTATATTAAATAAATAATATAAACTTGATTTTTTTGTGGAATAAAATATTTCAATATTTTTGTGAATTTTTGCAAAAAGAACCAATCAAAAATAATTAAAATTGTGGAAGTTATTAATTTTTCAAACTATTAAAAATAATATGAAAAATAGTAAAATGTGGAAAAAAAATAGCAAAAATAGGGTCTGGGGCGAGGGGGATTCGAACTCCAGACCTCTTATGTACAGCATGCACGCCTTACCACTGGGTGGTGATACATCCGTGTATTGAAACACAACCACAAATATACAAGGCTTGCCTTGTATTTGGCCTGGCCAAGGCAAGGCAAGGCAAGGATTTTGGTCAGAAACGTGAAGGCCATAATTTCTCATTTCTCCATGGATTGGGACAAAATTTAGGTATATCATTCCTAGAATTTCACAAGGAATCCAATGGTGGTGGTGTTTTTTTTTCAGATCATGCTCCTATTGAAAAACCCGATAGTGGTTTTGAAATAGGCCATGATTTGCATTTTCTGTGCTACCTCTTGGTACAGGTGTGAATTACATGATAAATTGGTGCAAACACAACACATATAACATGTATAAGATGTGCATGATCAGTGGCATCAAAGGAAAGCATGATTCAAAGAATTCAAGTTGTGAGGCTTACCTCTTTTTGGAGCTTTTGTGCAATCTGCCAAGTGCTTTGTTCCATAAATGATTTGATGCTTTGGACACCCTTAAATGATCTCTTAGAAGCTTTTAGGATGGTTGGAATCAGCTAGAAACCTCAGGAACAAGTTTGAGCTCTTTCTTGCAAAAGGGGCAAAAGTGGCCAAAATAGCAACTCTCTCAAATGGTGTTCCAGATGTGGGAAACCATTTGAGACAGTTCAAGGATGATATTAGGAGTGTGTTTGAGGTTTTATCTGGTTTGGAAAGTGACTGAATCAATACATGGCTTGAAAATTCACAAAAGTCCAATTTTGAGGTTTTGAGAGGGGACTTTGTGATTTTGGTGTTACAGGTCACTTGTGAGAGTTTGGACAGCTTAGATATGACATATTGGATGTGTTTGGATTATGACCTGTGATGGAATTGCTCCCTAACTCAAAAACTCAGAGTTACCTTGCTAAAGAAGGCATTTTTGCCAAGAGAAAGAGATTTTGAGGAGAGCAAGTGTTGTAGTGCTTTGGTGTACTCAATCTGACCACAAATGAGCTCTATTTATAGTAGAGCAAGTTTGTTTTGGCTGCAATAGTGAATGGCAAATGCTGCAGAGGTTTGGCCAATGTTGATCAATAGGAATCCAAGTCTCCTCTAGCCATTGACTAGAGGTTAGGGCACAGGCTGCTGGTTCCCTAGTTCTTGGATCATCCTTGACTGGATTCAGTTGGAAAAGGCTCAGTCCCTGCCACCTTGGTGCATCCATTAAATGCTCCAAACCAAAATTGGAGTCTTGTCCCTCTTTTAGGAATTTCTAGGTTTGGCATGCTACTTTTGGTTCCAAAGACTTGGGAGGCTGATGGATCAGTGTTTGTCCCTCCTTGGTCCCCCCCCCCTTGAGGTGTTCAGATGGATAGATTTGCCTGGCCTTTTCAAAATTTGAGCAAATCAAGCAAAATGCACAAATCTGTCTTGCCATGACAATTTGCAACAAGGCATATTGGCATGGTCATATCTCATGGCTTAAGTGGAGTTTCATGGAGTTCTTAGCCATTTTGGAAAGTCCTCATATGATACAACATATGGGTGATCATAGTTGGTCTTGATACTTTTTGGATCCAAGTGAAAAATCCCCCTACTTTTGAAAAAAAAAACAAGAGAGATTCTGACTTAGTGAAAATTTCACTAAGTGTTGGAAAAAGTGACATTTCATGTTTTCAGCCATTTTGATCATTCCATAACTCAAAATCCATGATGAATTGGAATGAGGTGTAGTTGAAGCTTTTGTAGAGGGCCATGAGAGCTACAAATCCAGCTTTGAATGGAGAAAAATGGCCTTGTGGTTTAGGAGATATGATCCTCAAAAGTTGGTACCCTAGCCACTTTGTTCCATAACTTAGAAAATTTCTAAGTTTTTTATGGTTACCCCTTTTACAAGTTATCCCACTTTTCTTGGTTTTTCTTGATGAATGATGATCCAAATCACACATTAACATCATTTTGGGGTCAAAGAACCATATTTGTGAACAATCTCAGAAAGTCAAAGTTTGACTTTTGTGCACAGTTGACTTTTTGTCAGATGAATTCCAAACTGTACGATCCTCTATGAAATCCAGTCCTTGACCTAAATCAAACTTGATGGACATGTTCCATGGGTGTTATAGGGTGTATTGAATCATGTCCCAAGGTTTGGGAGCATGCCTGGGTCAAACGTCAAAGGTACAGTTGACTTTTTCTTCAAAACCCTAATGGTGGTTCAAATGAAATTGAAACTTGTGAATCAAGCTTCTTGGATTAATCCATTGTTGCAAATGGATCAATATGGTGTATTGGAGACCCTCAAATCATGTCTTGAGGTCTTGGCTCATGTTTTGTCCCAAAAGTCAACTTAGGGGTGAATTAGGTCAAGAAACCCTAATTCCTGATTTTTAGTAAATGCATCCCCTGAGGCTAAATTGACTGGATGATTGGGTTTATGAGGTCCCTAGAGTATTTTGAGTTATGATTTGAAGCATTGGCTCATTCCTAGAGGAAAATTTCCATCTGGAGGCCCTGGTCGACCAAAACCCTAATTTGGTGACACTGGCGATCTTGAGGCTTGATCCACTTGGAATGTTGCAGCCTGGTGCTTGATTCTTGATGTGGGAGTCCTCTTGATCCATTGTGGATGTTTGAGAGGTTAGACAACTTGAAGATCATGTTATTCTTGGATTGATCCTTTGTCTAAGCTCAGAGAGGGCTTGAAACCCTAAGTCTGATTGTAGTGGATGCTCACCCATCTTTGGGGAGACTAATGAGGTATGATGGTCTATCCATATTGTGATGATGATTTGCAAAATGATGGGGAATCTTAGTGGTCAAAATTTTGGGTATAAAAGATGCCCCTATTTAATCTTCTTGGACCCGAAGGTGTGAATGGCGAAGGTATTCGGGCATTCGGGGTGCAAGATGATTAAATATCGGAATACCCAAAATTTTGATGGTGGTTATGAATGGTAGTTTGCCCATCCATCTTCTTTTGCTAAGCGTTGATGCTTAGAAAAGGTAAAAACTTCCCCTCGATCCTGGTCTTCAGCCAGGGAGCTGGTCTCAGTTTCTGATGTAAACTTCCCCTCGATCCTGGTTTCCTACCAAGGAACTGGTCTCAGTTTCTGAAATAATCTTCCTCTCGATCCTGGTTTCCTACCAAGGAACTGGTATCAGTTTTTGAAATAAACTTCCCCTCGATCCTGGTTTCCTACCAAGGAACTGGTCTCAGTTTCTGAAATAAACTTCCCCTCGATCCTGGTTTCCTACCAAGGAACTGGTCTCAGTTTCTTTTGTCAATAAACTTTCTTGACAAGAGACCCTATCCGTAGCGGTTTTTCCTCAAACTTCTCGCCGAATTTTCCTGGGGAGATGCCATTTGATGGAAAAAGTTTCGATGTCAGACTTGCTGGAGACCCCATCTGTCTGAGCTATAGAGGTGTACAAACTTCTCTGTTTGAAGACGCCATTTGTCGACTCTACCAGGGAAAAACAAGTCTCTTGAGAGACTGTTTTCTACTTGGAGGTGTTACATCATACTTTTCTCGAGATCTTCTCAGAGAAATGCCATGTGATGTAATCCAATTTTGAGATGCTGATGACCTTTTCGTCAGCGAATTTTTTCGAAGAAAAACTGCTGTATTGCCGAATCTTTGATTAAGAGGCTTTCTATGGGGATTTTCCTTGATCCGAGAAAGCAAAGATATCATCTTCAATGGTGAAGAGTGACGTTTGTCGAAAGCTCTCTAGCTCTTCAGAGGTTCAAGTTATCAAATTGGTCAAAGAACCACCTTCAATCCAGAAATAAACTGGAGGAGAGATCGTTTAGATGATTCATTTCCTGACGAGGAAAGAAATGAAGACTCGGTTGAGAGGACTTTTATCACTAGGGAACAAGACCGACTAGAGTGATAGTGATGCAATATGAATATGAATGTAAATCAATAATGCATGATGTATGTATGTTTATGCTGACAAAACTGATGCGACATACAGACTAACAGATGAACATGACTGGATACTCGGCCACTGTGGGGGATTAAAAGTATCACTGGTCCAGAAGTAGCAATTCTTCCTTGTTTAGGAGAAGTAGTCCTCGTGGGGAGCTATGTTGGTCGGGCTTAGGAGATAAGAACACTGTCGGGGGTGTCTGATGAAATATTTGCATCTGACACAGTTGATCCTTCATTCGGGTGCACTGGTTTAGAAGGAGTACTTCGATTCTGTACTTTGAAGTTCGATTACTTCGGGAGAAGCGATCGATGTTCTTTCGATGTTCAACAGTCAAAAGAAATTGCCATCTTTATTTTAAAAGCAGAAAAAAAGTTTGACAAGTAAATTCATTTTTGTTTTATTCCAAGAATCGTTAATCGTGTTAAGATGTCGTTCTGTAAAGCTAAAACAAAATAAGAATTGCAAACAAAAGCACTAGGGCTCGAATTTTATTGATAGGATGGAAATCAGCCAAGCGCGTGATTCCATAGAGTATTTACAAAGTTTAGAAAATGGTAATTTAAGGGAAAAGGGCTACATCGAAACATAACGACCGTTATCCTTCTACCAACTTTGAATTTGGGACATCCTGAGCTTCTGTCGAAGATGACCTTGACTGGAGTTTTCCTGACTGATGGCATGACTGCTACTGGGGGATTTACCCCTTTGTTGGACGTAGTTACTTTCCATGAATCCCTAATTTTTTCCTGGATTGTACTTTGAGATTTCCAATCCACCGGGATGATTTTTTTTATTATGTCTCTAATTTTTGTCTAGAACGCCCTTTCGGGTTTTCTATCCACCGAGACTTTTTTTTTCTCTTTTTTTTTATTTAGGCAAAGTATTTCTTGACTACGTCAACATTCGTGGGGTAGACAAATTCCTCTCCGTCCATGGTTGCAAGTCTCAAGGCGCCGCCTGAGAAAGCTTTCTTGACCACATAGGGGTCATCATAATTCGGAGTTCACTTGCCCCGGGAATCAGTGAGAAATGATTGTATCTTCTTGAGCACGAGGTCTCCTTTCCTGAAGGCGCGAGGTCAGACCTTTTTGTCGAAGCCCTTCTTTATTCTTTGTTGATACAACTGACCATGGCATAGTGCTGTTACTCGCTTTTCTTCGATCATATTCAGTTCGTCGTGTCGACTTTGACACCATTTAGCTTCTGTTAGCTTAGCTTCCATCAATACCCGGATTGATGGGATCTCTACATCTATGGGGAGCACTGCCTCCATGCCATATGCTAGAGAGAAAGGGTTGCCCCTGTTGAAGTGCGGACAGATGTGCGATAACCGTGAAGAGCAAAAGGCAGCATTTCGTGCCAGTCTTTATAGGTTACAACCATTTTTTGAACAATCTTCTTGATGTTCTTGTTAGCCGCTTCTACCGCTCCGTTCATCTTGGTTCGGTAGGGAGATGAGTTATGGTGTTCGATTTTGAACTCAGCGCACAACTCTTTCATCATCTTGTTGTTCAAGTTAGATCTATTATCAGTAATAATCTGGCTTGGAACACCATAACGGCAAATGACATTGTTTTTGATAAATCGGACCACCACTTGTCGGGTTACATTAGCGTACGACGCTGCTTCAACCCACTTGGTGAAGTAATCAATGGCTACCAGGATGAACCGGTGTCCGTTTAAAGCCTTGGGCTCAATCATGCCAATCATGTCGACTCCCCATATGGAAAAAGGCCACGGGGAAGAAAGAACTTTGAGATGTGTTGGCGGTACATGGATTTTGTCGGAGTATATCTAACACTTATGACACTTCCTCATGTGCTTGTAGCAATCGGATTCCATTGTCAACCAATAGTACCCCGCTCTTAGAATTTTTCTCGCCATTGTATGTTCGTTGGCATAAGTGCCAAAGGATCCTTCATGAATTTCTTTTATCAACATGTTTGCTTCAGGTCTGTCTACGCATCGGAGCAAGACCATGTCAAAATTTCTCTTATAGAGTGTATCACCGCTCAGGAAAAAGCTACCTGCCAGTCTTCTGAGGGTTTTTCTGCCTTTCCTTAGTGCCCCAGGAGGGTACTCTTGTTTCTGAATGGAGCATTTGATATCGTGATACTAAGGTTTGTCGTCTATGACTGCTTCAATCGTGAAGATGTAAGCGGGCCGTTCAAGGCGCATTATGTCAATCTTAGGTAAGTCGTTCCATTGACCTACACTAATCATGGAAGAGAGAGTGGCTAATGCATCAGCCATGTGATTCTCTTCATGAGGGATATGATGAAACTCGACTCTGTTGAAGAAGGGTAACAAAAGGAATCAATCTTGATTGGTATGTGTTCCAATCTCCTTTGATCTGATTGATAACCAGGGCTGAGTCGCCATATACATCCAAGTTCTTGATCCTTAAGTCGGTCGTTTCTTCGAGACCCATGATACAAGCTTTGTATTCGGCCTCATTGTTTGTGCACTTGAACGTAAGTCGGGCGGTGAAAGGAATGTGGGTACCCTGAGGTGTTATGATAATTGCCCCAATTCTGTTTCCGTAATGATTGACAGCTCCGTCAAAGATTAATCCCTATTGGGAACCTGGTTCTGGCCCTTCAATGGGTAGCGGTTCATCGCAGTCTTTCATATTTAGATACATGACATCTTCATCTGGGAAGTCAAATCCGACTGATTCTTGATCGTCAATCGGTTGATGAGCCAAATGATCGGCTAAAACACTTCCCTTAACGGCTTTCTGAGCATGGTATTCGATGTCATATTCTGATAACAACATCTGCCAATGGGCAATCCTTCCCGTGAGAGTAGGTTTTTCAAAGACGTACTTGATTGGATTCATTTCAGAGATTAACCAAGTAGTGTGACGAATCATGTATTGGCGAAGACGTTTGGCTGCCCAAGCCAGAGCACAACAAGTTTTCTCGAGCATAGTGTACCGAGTCTTGCAGTCGGTGGATTTCTTGCTCAAATAGTAAATGCCAGACTCTTTCCTTTTGGTTTCGTCTTGTTGGCCAAGTACACAACCCATTGACTCTTCCAAGACTGTTAAGTAAATGATTATGGGCCTTCCTTCCACGGGAGGGGATAGAATCGGTGGGTTCAACAGGTATTCCTTGATACTGTCGAAGGCGGTTTGACAGTCTTCTGTCCAAACGCAGTCCTAATTCTTTTTTAGTAATTTGAAAATCGGCGCACATGTCGCGGTCATGAGGAATATAAATCTGGAAATGTAATTCAAACGTCCTAGGAATCCCCTGACTTGTTTTTCGGTCTTTGGAGAAGGCATCTCTTGAATGGCCTTGACCTTGTCAAGATCAACCTCTATTCCTTTCTGGCTGACGATGAACCCTAATAGTTTCCCTGAACAGACACCGAATGTGCACTTATTGGGATTCAAGCGGAGTTTATACTTTCTCAGACGCTTGAATAGCTTTGACAGGTGGGTCACATGCTCCTCTTCTGTTTTAGATTTTTCAATCATATCATCGACATATACCTCGATTTCCTTGTGTATCATGTCATGAAAAAGAGTAGTCATGGCCCTTTGATAGGTTGCCCCGGCGTTCTTCATACCGAACGACATTACCTTGTAACAGAAGGTGCACCATGGGGTGATAAATGAAGTTTTCTCCATGTCTTTCGGCGCCATTTTTATCTGATTATAGCCCTAGAATCCATCCATGAAGGAGAAAACTTTGAACTTCGTTGTACTGTCAACCAGCATGTCAATGTGTGGTAAAGGAAAGTCGTCCTTTGGACTAGCCTTGTTTAGATCCCTGTAGTCTACACACATTTTGACCTTTCCGTCCTTTTTCGGAACCGATACGATGTTGGCTAACCATTGAGGATATTCTGATGTGGCGAGGAAACCCGCGTTAATCTATTTTTGTACTTCCTCTTTGATTTTGATGGCCATGTCTGGATGAGTCCGTCTCAACCTTTGTTTTACTGGCGGACATTCTGACCTTAACGGTAGATGATGTTCCACGAAACTAGTATCCAACCCTGGCATATCCTGGTAGGACCAAGCGAATACATCGGGACACTCTTTGAGAAGCTTTGTTAAACTTTCTTTGACAGTGGGACTGAGTAGTGCCCCAATCTTGACTTCTTTTCTCTCTTCCTCTGAGCCCAAGTTGACTATTTCCAACGGCTCTTTGTGAGGTTTAATGGACCTTTCCTCTTATCTGAGTAGTCGGGAGATCTCTTCTGGAATTTCTTCGTCATCCTCTTCTTCAGCCTCAAATACCGGGAATTCAAAGTTGGGAGAAGGCATTGGATCGTATGTTTCAATGGGGTTTAAGACAAGCAATCTGCATGACGTGATGATTTGTGTTTAGAAGAGATAGGGAGAATGCAAGAGTGTGTGTAGCGTTTTTCTGAAAACTGCTTATTTTTATTATTTGAATTTGTTTTTAGGATTACCATTTTCTAAAAAAAACGACAAGAGAAAACAAAAATTAATGCGGAAATTACAGAACAATGTTATTTACTTATGATTTTGTAGATTCTTGAAACTACAGCCCTATAAAACAAAACTCTGTCGCTTTGGGCGAAGCGAAGAGGGATATTTACAGAAAGCGAGCCCTATCAAAACACCTGTTTCACCTGGGCAGGGTGAAAGGTTAAAGACGGCAATTACTTAGACTTATGAACAATCTTCGGAACATCGACTGCAACCCATTGGCGGCGAACTCCTCGGTGAATCACAAAGTTTGGTACCTTCCTTGATTTGTCTTCAGAAATAACGTTGATTTTTGGTGGAGCAGGATCATTGGAATCTATCTCCCAGGCAGAGTTGTCATAGGAGGATTCCTCAGTTGTATTTTGCATAGTATTTGTGCTCTCAGGTGGATCTCCCCACCCAGTTGGTTGAATGTCTTCGAGCCTGATGCGAGAGCTTTCAGGAGCAGTGTATTTGACCATGAAGTCGTATTTACCACTCGGTTGTCCCAAGGTACCCCACACTTCTTTGGATCTGGAGGAGTCATCCCTCTCGATGACGTTGACCACGGGAAAAGCATAGTTAATGAATTCTAGTCCTGCAAACTTTGCGAATTCATCGTCGTGCTGGATATTTTCTGAACGACCTGAGTGTTGATCCCATGACATGGTGGGGGCGCAGGTATTCTTTTCAATGATGCTCAGCTGATTTTCATTGTTCGGCTGATTTTCTTGCCCCAAGTCTCCTGGGTACGGCTGCCAGATAGGCAGGCCATCCATTGGGCCATAGTAGTCATGGTCAAAGTTGTATTTCATCGGAGTGTCCTCCTCCAATGAGTTTGGCGGAGCACGACATCCTTCCGGATCACAATCTCCGTATATCATTTCGACATCTGACCTTGGTATAAATCTTGGACTCTGTGCGGGATAGCAAAATGGCGTAGGCACCTTTTCCTGAGACATATAATTGTCCTTATTAAGATTGGATTCCCATTCTTCCTCTGTGTCGGAGGACTCTCCCTTGTTGATAGTGTGTACTTCTTGGGACACTGGGTGAAGGATGAAGGTGCGAGAAAGACACAAGAAATGGGGGGTTTGAATTGTGAATTTACTCTTCTAAATACTTTTCGTATCTTGTTAAAGAGACGCTTAAGAACCTTCAATGTTCGTTGAGAGATTCTGATCTCTTAACCGTGGATCATGAGAACCATATAGGTTCTGATCATAAGATACGATACTCAGAACTTGCAGTGCGGAAGCTAATCAGAGATAGGCTGCAAGGTTCTGACTTTTCTTAATATGAGGTTCTGATATTCAATGCAGAAACATAAATAGAGATACTAAGCAAGAGAGTAAAGGACACACGATATATCCTGGTTCACCACGCGGGCTAATCCAGTCCACCCTCCTCAGGTGATTTCTCCTTGAACACAAGGACTTAATCCACTATAACCAAATCATTGATTACACTTGCACGGGCCGCACCGGTGAATAACAACTTGCACAGCCGCACTGTGACTAACAACCCAATGAACCGTTTAGGGATCCAATAGGATATAACATTCATTGACCGAGCAGACCCACTGCTGGGATTTCACAGCTAGCCGTTCAGGGATTCATCATAATGAATATAATGCTATTGACCATATTTCAGGATTTTCCATAATGACCCTCAGCCATTGTTATCTCAAGTATCTGATCGCCACATGATCTACTCAAGGGCCTCAACTCACAGCTGAACCATTCAGGGATCCATTCTGGATATAACGTTCACTGGAGGAGTCTCAATTCATTTAGTTGAATTGGAAAACTGGAGATTACAAATTGTGCTTCTTAATAAGCAAGTTTCTCCTAAGTATAAGTACAAAGAACACACACATGTGTTCAAGCAAGATTTGAGCAACAGCTCCTTGCTTTCCTAAGAAAGTACAAAGATGTATTTAGATATAACAATTGTTGATATCTTGTAGATCTTCTTCTTCTTCGTCTTCTTGGTTGAGCAAGCTTTGAGCAGTAACTCCTTCCTTCAGATCTTCAATGTAGTCCTGACGAGAAGGTAGGTTGATGACTTGACAGATCTTCAATGTTATCTTCTTCATCAACAGCTTTTGTTCTTGATTGTTGTTGTTGTGTTGATTTGTCTTCTTGAGTTTCAACAACAATTGCCATTAGTGAAATAATGATAGCTCTGAATATGTTAAGTGTTACAACGAGAACTCATCGTTGTTGCTATCTTCACAATGACTTGGCCAATATTGTAGATGAACATTCAGTTCATGATTCTACAAGTGATCGACACATCAGAAGCAAAAACTCTTTCCATTAAATAACCAGTAGAAATATAGCCGTTTGATAATATTGTTGGCTGTTTGGAAAAGCGATGTTGTGATATAATGAGTTGTACTGACACATCTCCTTTTTGCAGAGGGATAAGTGATCGGACATCTTTTCTTGGGCAGTGTGTACATTTAACTCACAACGGTAATATTTAGACTTCAAAACTTCAGTGGCTTCTGATGTTAATTTGATGAAGCATGAGTAGAGTCTTCTTAGCAGAATATTTGATGCTTCAAGTCTTCAGCCGATTGAAGAAGTCCATTAGGAATCAGTCTTCAGAACTTAAGCACTTAGTCTTTAAGAACGTTATTCTTTTTTTCTTCAAGTCTTCCGAATCTTCAGAACCTGTCTTCAGAGTCTTCAGAACTTGATATTTGAAACCTTGATCTTTAGAACTCATAAGTCTTCAGATTCTTTCTGCACTTGGTCTTCAGCGCCTTCATCAATCAGAACTTCAAGTCATAGGAGTCTTCCGCACTTTGGTTCTTTCAGAGTGTACTTCTTCAGAAGCTTCGATATCTTCAGAATCTCAATCACTTTCAGAGAGCATCCACAAGAGCATTGCAACAGCAATCTTGGCATCCTTGGATCTGGCTGATCATGACTAGATAAAGAAGCGTTCTTGCTTCTTGCGACTTTAGTCACACATAGTAACTTCGCATATGTATATATTCAATCATAGTACATCTAGCTGGTGCATGTTGGTTCTGATGTCTTTAGTTCTTATGATCTGCACACAACACACGTTAGACCATAAAATGGTTCTTTCACAAATACTTATTGTTATCATCAAAACATAGATTGACTTGTAGAGACAATTCTTGCTCTCACAATCTCCCCATTTTTGATGATGACAAAACCAAGTATTTTGATTGAACATTTTATACAAGGTAATCACCAAAGCAAACAACTTCAGAGTTTGGAACAACAGCTCCCCCTGAATGAGTTATCCTCAAAGCTTTATCTGAGATCATCTAGGATTTTATATAATCCAAAGATATATAGAGTAACAACTTGAGTTGTCAGAACAGGAATAGAAAAGAGTTACTTCTCTATCTTGTCTTTAGGAAAACGAAGAGTCTTTAGCATCTGGACTAGTTCATCAGAACTTCCATCTTCAGATCTTCAGATCTCAGTTTTCTTTGTTGTCGTATCAGAGCATATTATCTTCAGAGACATCTGAAGCATTTCTACTTTTCAACAGATTCCATTAAGCATAAGATCAGAACAGTTCTTGACTGATAGTCATAGCCTTGCTATCTATCAGAGACAGACACTGTCTTTAAAGGAAACTCCCCCTGAGTTTCAGACTATATGAAGATTTTTTATTTTATAATTTCATCTTCTGGGTAGTCTCCCCCTAATTACCATAAGTCATATATTGGGATCTTCAGAATCAAGATTCAGAGTTATAAGATTTTAATCACCAATGTGGAGCATGACTTTTCAGAGTTTGACATTTGACCATAGGTTCTTGTCTTATTAATGTCACAGCTCAGTGGTTTATCAAAGCTTGATTTCTGATCAGATACCAATTTCAGGTTAATTTATGTGATCGATCAACGCTTGATTTTGAATCTGGTACACCTTGTTTTGTGCTGATATAAAGTGATGTGCTGACTAAATAAGTTCTTTTGACTTGAAGAATAGTTCCTTGATGTGCAGAGAATGGATACCAATGAAGGTATTTGATAATAATTCACAGCTTTGTTCTGATTGATGAGTCTGATACTCGTCTTTGTGAACTGAGTCTGATTACCAATTATTGATTTAGTCTGATACCAAATCGTTTTCATTTCAAATGGTTCCTGGTAAATATCAGAATGGCTTCTTTATTGGATCTTCAATCCAGTTCTTCAGACAGCTCTTGGCTTCTGATTTGTACAATTCCTCTGAGTAAGCATCTTGAGAATGTGCACAATTCCGAGTTATGAAGGATTGAGATATTCCTCAATAGTTTATCAGTTGAACGGATGTATGCGTATTTCAGGAGAATTGAACGGCTGAGAAATTTCTAGTAAGAAATAAGGGAGTAGCCTTTTGTACGTAATTTCCTAGATGGGATAAATTAATGGGTTTCCTTTTTATTTAGCCATTATGATTTCTAATACTGGTTGAATTATCTAAAAGACTCTATGAGAAAGAGTGAAGGAGTTAGGTTCTAAAAATTTCATATGAGACTAATAAAGCATTTTCATTAATTCAAGGGTGATTGTACATTAAACGCAAAATATTAAAGACTGTAATTTTCAAAACATAGCAACTGCTAGAAGATCATCACCACTTTAATCATCAGAATCCTCAACATTGTCCATATTTTCAAAACTGATTTCAACAGGAGAAGTACCAGGTTCAAGCCTGATAATTAAATCCCAGGCCTTTTCTTGTAGAAGTATTTCCGATATTATTCTTCCATATGGAATGAAGGTCTGCACTTTGTTTCTAGAGATTTTGATAGAATGTTTCATATGGCTAAAAATGGTTTTAGGGAGATCTATTGTAACATGATGTGTTAGAAGAAAGATAAGGATTCTTTCGTTGTGCGTTAAGGTGTTCTCAGGAGCCATACGAGGACGAAGGTTGGTCAAGGAAAATTTGAACCATGTTTTTGGAAAAGGGAGAAGCCTCTCAGGGTTGTTTAGTTTGTAAGGGACTGAGTCATCAAATAAAATTTTACACTGATCCACCAAGCTTAGGTTCGATTGATAGTTATCAATCGTAGCTCCGGAGGAGACACATCCAGTGATTTTCTCTATCGAGGAGACAGAGACAGCAATGGGTTGAAGGTAGACTGTCGACCAGATGGTTTTTCCATCATTGCTAATTCTAGCATATTTCCAGAACTCTTTAACAAGGTTTGGATAGACGGGACCATATAGGAGAGCGTAATAGCCCTACCAAGACTGGGCTTGCATACTTCTGAGTATCTCCAAACCATTGTCTCCGGGATGAGCAAGTTTGAGTTTCTTCTCAGGAATAAGGTGTAGATTTTCTTTGTTTCCAAGGAAGTTTGGTCCATTCCTTTGAGAGTTCATTGTTCTAGTGAGGGGATTGTATTAAAAAAATAAGGATGGATTTGAATGTAGATCTGAGGAGAGGGATAATCCTAGTATTTATGGACGGGTTAGGATGTACGATCTTAGTGTAACGGATCTGATTTACTATTTTCTAGATATGTTATGATTAGTTGAGTATACAAACAGATGTAATCGTGTGCGAGAAGGAAGCGGAGTAGTTACTTCTTTATTGGGAAGAGTAAAAAGTTAGTAATTGCTTTACATTCATTTATCATAAGATTTGATATATTCATGATGATTTCGTGAGCCGCGAAAAAGTTTTAATGATAGTGACAAGACATTTTATGTTTACTTAGAATTTTTAATTTTGGTAAACTGATAGTATTTAGAGAGACCCCTTTTTAGTACGACTTTGTGAACTGGAATTAACAGAACAATAGCAGAAACAACTATTTCGACGAAAAAGCGATTTGAGCTAGTTACAAAATTCAGACAGAATTTGAACAGTTTCCTAGCTACAAAAGGATTCGCAATTAATCTTCAACAAGCAGTTTTCTGGAAGGATATCAGACCCATCTTCCTCAATTCTTCCTTTGATCATATCAACGATCTCATCCCTGAAGAAAATCTCGGACAAAACTCTTCCATAAGGGATGTAGGACTTTGCGAGATTTCTGGATTCAGAGATAGTCTTCCAGAGACAGTTGAAGATGGTGTATGGTAAATTTATTCGAAAATCATTCATAAGAAGGTAAATAAACTCATGGTCATGAAATCTGATTTTGTCAGTACTTTCTTCTCTGGGAAGAAAATTTGTCAGCATGAGTTTGTACCAAGCTTTGGGAATAAGTAAAAGATTTTCAGGATTGTAAGGAATGTATCTAGAGGTTAGATCATGAAGGGAGGCAAAAAATTTAGCAGGAAAGAATTTGTGTATGTCAAAATTAACATGAATTCCAACATCCTCACATCCAGTTGCAAGGATCACTGAGAATAGGTTAATGACAATTTGGATTTCAAAAACATAGGAAGTGATGCATTTGCTTTCAATATCAAGATCAGCATGTTTCCAGAAGTCTTTGACCAGGTTTACGTAGATAGGCTTTTCTAGCATCATGGAGTATCTAGTCCACTGTTGAGTATATAAAATATCTGCTATACTACAAGCAGTGCCTCTTGAGAGTGAAGGAGTAATGAATGAGAACCGTTTCTCAAGAATGAGTTCAAGAAGATTTGGATTACCAAGAAAGGTTAGTGGAGGCATGATAATCGATGGATAAAGAGGCTTAGAACTTTAGGGTTTTGAGTATAAGATGTATGAAAGGGAGACGTGATTTTATAGAATAATTAGGTAAATTATGCCTAGTCTAGGGAAGATATAGGTTAGTGCAAAAGATTTTAATGAGATTTTATTTAGCTGTTAGAGATATGTTGTGTTTGCAAAAGATTCGCATTTATTATGGTGTTCCTTTGCGTGTAGACTTTGTTAAAGGATTTTCTTTTATCTAGCAATTTCTTATAGCTAAGTTTTAACACATATTCTTTTAGTGGAAATTTCCTAAAGAGGTATGTAATGAGTCCTAAAAATATAACTAGTCATGACAATTTATAAAAGTATTTTATGGGTTTACAGAGAAAGAGAAAGTGTACCTTAGGGATGCTTAACTTTTGAAGAGAATCTTTTAGCTAAACCTTTTCGTGAAAGCATTCCTTTCTGACTTCTGAATCTTTAAGCATCTTTCTAATTCTACCTATTTCCGAGTAAGTTGCAGGTATTTCTTGGGTTCTTCAAGATACGTTTGTGTTCTGACTTATGAGGAAAATGAATATTTTCTTGGAATGTGATCATGGTTGAATTACAGCTTTCTCTCTTTTCTTGTTTAACCTTATCCATCAACTCTCTAGGTTATAATAACCGAGATTAAGACTTAACATGATTAGAGTGACCACTTCATCTGAACTTAGCCAATTACATGCAATCCTTTTGGTAGGGCGATGTAATGAATGTTCTGAAGGAAAATTGACACTCATATGCTTGGGAGCAGTACAGAGTTAACAATAAATTCTATTTGATGACCCTATTCATAAGCAACAGATTACATCTATTTTTGATTGCTTCTCATTCCTCATTTCCTTGATCCATAGAACCTGTTTGGTTCCGATACAGTTCTTAAGTTATGGATCTGAATCTTAAACGACAATCTATGAGAATTGGTTGAGTTCTCCTTTCATAGTCTGAATTCAGTTTGCATTTGTGATAATTTCTTTTCTTCGAAAGATGGTTGAAAACACAAGATTAGTGAGAACCTTTGAGAGGTTATACAAAGAAGAATTAACATATCAACTTCTGACACTATTCCTCAAGGTTGTTTCAGAACTTGTTCATAACTAAAACATCTTTACGCAACACATGTGTACATCACTAGACATGGTTTGCATGAAACTTCTTGTTCTCACAATGTTGATCAACATAACTGGGGTTGGTCACGCATATCAGTTAGAGAGCCTAGATGTCTGGATTGATAGCTTCTAATTTTATAGCTCAAGTGGTTCTGAGAACACTTGATCTGACGAAAATCACATTATCAACATTTGATTCCACTAGGATAATCTCAAGTTGTTAGAGATTGATTTCTGAATCAATTAAGGCTTAAGAGTTCGTTCAGAATCTTTTCTAATAATTTGAATTTTTCAGATTCTGGCTTTAACTGATTTCATTCTGAAATTCACAGTCTTAGACCAGCAATCTTTCTTCTTTACATGAAGAGATTCAGAATGAGTTTCAAACGAGAAAGTCAAGGGTGGACCTAATCCGTTTCTTGAAAACACCTCAAAAAAACTCATAAAGAATTAATCTTCAGCAAACAAGATTTCTTGCTTTTTGATGATTCATCTTTTAAGCATATATGTGGTTTTATCCACACGTATTTTCCAGGATGAGCATTCAACAGATACAATTTCTTATCTGATGAATTTATCTTATCAGCTGATTCTTCAATTTTTTAATGAGACTTCACCTAGAATCAGTGAATTGCTCAAGAAGTAATCAGATTGATTACAATTTTTTACACAGTCAACTGCTGAACTATTATAAAAATTGTAAGTGAATTTCAATCTCACCCAGAGTACTTCTACGCACCACATCTGGATCTTTTTCTGACACTGTTAAGTGTTTGATGTGAATCAATAACAGAACCGGAGCATTGATACCAATTGAAGGTGCGAGAAAGACACAAGAAAGGGGGGTTTGAATTGTGAATTTACTCTTCTAAATACTTTTTGTATCTTGTTAAAGAGACGCTTAAGAACCTTCAATGTTCGTTGAGAGATTCTGATCTCTTAACTGTGGAGCATGAGAACCATATAGGTTCTGATCATAAGATACGATACTCAGAACTTGCAATGCGGAAGCTGATCAGAAATAGGCTGCAAGGTTCTAACTTTGCTTAATATGAGGTTCTGATATTCAATGCAGAAACATAAATAGAGATACTAAGCAAGAGAGTAAAGGACACACGATATATCCTGGTTCACCACGCGGGCTAATCCAGTCCACCCTCCTCTGGTGATTTCGCCTTGAACACAAGGACTTAATCCACTATAACCAAATCATTGATTACACTTGCACGGGCCACGCCGGTGACTAACAACTTGCACAACCGCACTGTGAATAACAACCCAATGAACCGTTCAGGGATCCAACAGGATATAACGTTCACTGACCGAGCAGACCCACTGCTGGGATTTCACAGCTAGCCGTTCAGGGATTCGTCACAATGAATATAACGCTACTGACCATATTTCAGGATTTTCCACAATGACCCTCAGCCATTGTCATCTCAAGTATCTGATCACCACATGATCTACTCAAGGGCCTCAACTCACAGCTGAACCGTTCAGGGATCCATTCTGGATATAACGTTCATTGGAGGAGTCTCAATTCATTTAGTTGAATTGGCAAACTGAAGATTACAAATTGTGCTTCTTAATAAGCAAGTTTCTCCTAAGATTAAGTACAAAGAACACACACATGTGTTCAAGCAAGATTTGAGCAACAGCTCCTTGCTTTCCTAAGAAACTACAAAGATGTATTTAGATATAACAATTATTGATATCTTGTAGATCTTCTTCTTCTTCGTCTTCTTGGTTGAGCAAGCTTTGAGCAGCAACTCCTTGCTTCAGATCTTCAATGTAGTCCTAACGAGAAGGTAGGTTGATGACTTGACAGGTCTTCAATGTTGTCTTCTTCATCAACAGCTTTTGTTCTTGATTGTTGTTGTTGTTGTGTTGATTTGTCTTCTTGAGTTTCAACAACAATTGCCATTAGTGAAATAATGATAGCTCTGAATATGTTAAGTGTTACAACGAGAACTCATCGTTGTTGCTATCTTCACAATGACTTGGCCAATATTGTAGATGAACATTCAGTTCATGATTCTACAAGTGATCGACACATCAGAAGCAAAAACTCTTTCCATTAAATATCCAGTAGAAATATAGCCGTTTGAGAATACTGTTGGCTGTTTGGAAAAGCGACGTTGTGATATAATGTGTTGTACTGACACATCTCCTTTTTGCAGAGGGAGAAGTGGTCGGACATCTTTTCTTGGGCAGTGTGTACATTTAACTCACAACGGTAGTATTTAGACTTAAAAACTTCAGTGGCTTCTGATGTTAATTTGATGAAGCATGAGTAGAGTCTTCTTAGCAGAATATCTGATGCTTCAAGTCTTCAGTCGATTAAAGAAGTCCATTAGGAATCAGTCTTCAGAACTTCAGCACTTGGTCTTTAAGAACGTTATTCTTTTCTGCTTCAAGTCTTCCGAATCTTCAGAACCTGTCTTCAGAACTTGATATTTGAAACCTTGATCTTCAGAACTCATAAGTCTTCAGATTCTTTCTGTACTTGGTCTTCAGCGCCTTCAGCCATCAGAACTTCAAGTCATAGGAGTCTTCCGCACTTTGGTTCTTTCAGAGTGTACTTCTTCAGAAGCTTTGCTATCTTCAGAATCTCAATCACTTTCAGAGAGCATCCACAAGAGCATTGCAACAATAATCTTGGCATCCTTGGATCTGGCTGATCATGACTAGATAAAGAAGCGTTTTTGCTTCTCGCGACGTTAGTCACACATAGTAACTTCGCATATGTATACATTCAATCATAGTACATCTAGCTGGTGCATGTTGGTTCTGATGTCTTTAGTTCTTATGATCTGCACACAACACACGTTAGACCATAAAATGGTTCTTTCACAAATACATATTGTTATCATCAAAACGTAGATTGACTTGTAGAGACAATTCTTGCTCTCACAAAGGTAACCTCCACTATGGAAGAAGTTCTAAATGGGATGAATACTTTCACCGTTAGTGGCAGTCTGGGTAGAGGTTGCAAAAAAACCAGGACCCTTCTTTGTTTTATTATCAGTAGGAATGATAAATTGTCCCCATCCCTTGGCGTTGTTACTTTTGATCACCTCGAGAGCATCTTTGTACGAGGATATTGATGTTCGTTTCTCTAGTTAACCCTTATTGCTCACCGAAAGTACCTGGAACTGAGTTCCAACAACCTCCTCGGGTTCTACACAAGTGGATAATGAAAGGTTACTCACGATTAAGGCTTATTCCCCGCAGACCGTGTCGAGTTGGTCATTCTTGACAAACTTCAGCTTCTGGTGAAGTGTCGAAGTGACTGTCCCAGCCTGGTGTATCCAATGTCTTCCTAATAAGCAACTGTATGTTGCCCAGATGTCCATGGCCTGAAAAGTGACTAGGAACTTGTGAGGACCGATAGTTATGGGAAGGTAGACTTCGCCAATAACTATTTTTCTGGATCCATCAAATGCTTTGACGATGACCTCACTGCCTCTCATCGGAGATCCTTTGAATTATTGTCGCATCAGAGTGGACTTCGGCATGACGTTGAGAGTCGATCCAGTGTCTACTAGTACGCTGGCTAAGGCATCGTCCTGGCAATTGACTGTAATATTGAGCGCCATGTTATGACTTTTTCCTTCTTCTGGCAATTCCTCATCACTAAACTCCAAGTTGTTGCAGGAAGTGATGTTAGAGACGATGCTATCAAACTGTCGTATTGACACATCCTGTTCCACAAAGGCGTGTTCTAAGACTTTCTGTAGAGCCTCTCTGTGGGCTTCGGAACTGAGTAAAAGTGATAGCACAGAGATCTTTGAAGGAGTTTGTAACAGCTGATCAACAATGTTGTATTCACTTCTTTGGATGAGCTTCAGCATCTCATCGTCGTTCTTTGAAAGGTCGGGATCACTGGATTGACCGACTGGTGGATTAGGAACTTCTGTTTGAGGTTCCTTTTCTCTACTGGATTCTCCAACTCCTCTGTTGAGGATTCTACCGCTCCGTGTTACTCGACTGATGTCTGCAATATTCACGACGGAGGGTAATGGAATTTCTTTCCCATTCTCAACTGTTGTTGCACCGTAATTTTAAGGGATAGCCTTAGCTGATTCATACGGTAATGGTCCTGGTAGATAGATAACTACAGGAACCTTCTGACTTCTCTGACTGTCGTAAGTAACTTCAATCAATTCTTGGTTAAGAACCTTCGATTCGTCAAGTAGAGGGGTGATGGCGCAAACATCCTTGGTCCTTTCATGATCAGAGATCACAACAACATCCTTAATATGATCAGCGAAATAATCTGGTGTCCAGTTGATAGACCCTGAAACTGAATATTGTTGGATTTCTTTGCGGTCCAACTGACTCTGAAGGGCTGCTCGCATGAGGTAACATCCTTTATTATTTTCCAAGCAGACTCTACAGCGCTCGTAATTGTGTGGTGGCACCTGGCCACGTCCGCTTTGAATGCAATGTAACCTCACTAGATCTATTTCCGTAGATCGGACATCCTGACTTTGATGCCAAGTATGGTTCCTGTCAACCACACTGATTTGTTGTGTGTCTTCATCCATATAGATTGGAAGCCACCAGTGGTTTAACAAGTGTTGCAAAGTTCTTTGAATGAGAGCGTACCCTTGGTTACTCTCACAACATACTTTACAGCTCAGATAATCATGTGAAGTGAGAAAACCGAGTTGGACTTGCTTGGCGTGTAACTCCACCAAGCTGGTATTCATCAAGCGAATATCAAAGATTTGAATCATGTTGATCTGATAGGGATTTCTATCATGGTAGTCCTGGATCCATCCAAGATCTATCTGACGTTGGAGGGCCTCTTGTACAAAAGAGCATCCATGTTTGTTTACCGAGCAAGTCAGACAGGAATTGTAATCGTGCCGCAGCAGATTATGATACTGGCTTTGCCTTGAGTGCATTGCGACTAAGTTGACATTCATCGCATGGCTGTCGTGGTTCTAAATGATGTTGGAATTTGTATAAGTTATGTTAACCCTACGAACTCGATACTCTTGGATCCATCCGAGATCCAACTGTTCCTGTAGAGCTGCTTACACCACAAAACATCCTTGATTGTTTTTAGAGCAGATATCACACTGGTGATAATTATGAGGTGGCACATGGCCGTATCCGCTCTGTCTACAATGCATCTTAACCAAGTTGGCCCTTAATAAGAGTACATCATGAATTTGATAGTTGTTGTTAGACTCTCCTTCTATCAAATTTACTGCGGCTTTCTCATGTTGAGGCAGCGGGTTTGTGAGAACATTAGGATTCGTATCTTTGAAAGATAAGACCCCGCTCCTAACAAGCTTTTGCACGTCGGATTTGAAACTGAGAGAGTTTTCTATGTTGTGCCCTGGTCCTCCTTGATGGTAAGGGCACGTCTGATCCGTCTTGAACCAAAAAGGAGGATTTTTCGATACTGTAAGAGGAGACATGGTTTGGACATGCCCCTTAACCAGTAGTAATGGAAATAGTTCCGCGTACAACACAGGTATAGGATCAAACCCTGGAGGTCGCGTTGCACGGTTGTTGTTGTTGTACGGAGGACGAGTCTGCTGAAGAGACTGTTGTGTCCTTTGCTGAAGTTGTTGTTGATTAGGTTGGCTTTGAGCAACCTGAGGTTGATACGTAGGAACAGGCGCGGGATTGATAGCAGGAGTTATAGCTACTATTGGTTGGTAACGTCGCCTTTGCTTTTCGAGAGAGATATTCCCAATATCCTGCTCTTTTTTCTTAGGGAGAGCACTACCGTATCGTTTTGTACCGCTTGATGATCCAACGTCTTTAACTAAACGTCCTTCTCGGACGGCTTCCTCAAGACGAACTCCCATGCCCACCATCTCGGTGAAGTCATTGGGCGCACTGGCGACCATTCTGTCATAGTTGAATGAGCTTAAGGTTTTTAAGAAGATCTTTGTTATCTCTTTTTCCTCAAGAGGTGGACAAATCTGGGCGGCAATTTCACGCCATCTCTGAGCGTACTCCTTAAAGGTTTCCTTGTCCTTTTGTGACATCGATCTGAGTTGATCTCTGTCCAGTGCCATGTCCAAATTGTATTTATATTGTTGAACGAAAGCAGTGCCAAGATCTCTGAAAGTGATGATCTTAGTGCGGTTTAAGCCCATGTACCATTTTAATGTGGCACCGGTTAAACTATCTTGGAAATAGTGGATCAGTAGCTCCTGGTTCTTTGTCTGAGCTGACATTCGTCGAGCGTACATCACCAAATGGCTTTGAGGGCAAGAGTTACCCTTGTACTTTTCAAAATCGGGCACCTGGAATTTGTGCGGGACTTTCACATTGGGGACCAAACAAAGATCTGCGGCGTCCTTCCCAAATAAATCATGACCGCGAAGGGCTTGTAGTTCTTTCTGCATCTCCAGGAATTATTCCTGGAACTCATTCATTCGGTCGAACATACTTTCGTTTCCACCAGAGGGTATCTGTGGAATCTGTCCTTCCAGGACAGTGTGTACCACAGGTGATGGTATAGTCATTATGGCCTAGACTCTCGGTGTCTCCCGAAGTTTGTAACCTTCAGGAGTTGCTGTCATGCCCCTGGCATCTTCGCTTTCCCGAAGTTTGTAACGTTCAGGCCTAGCGGCTCCTGCTCCGGTTCCTTGATCCTCATTGATCGGCGAAACATATCCTTCCGGGATATAGTTGATAGGCATGCCCCAGGGACGATCTTTCGGCATTTTGTACCTAGGATCATACTTCTCCACTATGGGCGTTGATACAATCTCTGAGATCACAGTCCTTTGTTGTTGCATCTGAGCTTCTGCTAGAGCTTGCATATCGTTATGAAGTTTTCTCAGATCCTCTTTCAGAGTGTCGATATCTTCCCTCAACTCTCTGTTCTCTTCCTCGAGATCATCCATCTTTTTCTGGCGATTGGCCCGAGTAATGTACGAATGAGACAGTTTAACTCTAGAATCGAGACGCAGACGTGAGATTCGTAGGTAAGAAGAATGCGTTAAGTGACAATGATGAATGATATGCAATGATTATATTAATTGTATATATTTTTTTGTTCAAAGTAAACTTCGTCACTTGGATTGCAAATATCAAACAGTGGGGAAACCCCATTTTATTGAATTCAAAGGATTGCAGAAATGGAAATACAGTAATTTACATAGTGATGCGAAAGGAAATCTAAGCGGGTCCTGAGTCCTCTCTGAGGAGAGCTCAGGTGTTGGTTCTGGTACTTTCCTTTTCTTTGACTAGGGCTCTTGAGCTGTTGTTGGGTTGTCATTCCTTTGCCAAGTGAAAGGAGCGAGCAAATTCCTTTGGTCTTCTTAATTCTCTACAGCATGTTGCTCTAAAATCTCAATCAGAGCATCCTTTTCTTTTAACAGTTGTTGTATTTTCTTGCACTCCACATTGAGAATATGGTACTTGTTCCTCCAAGACCTCTTCTCCTGCTGAACTTTGCTGAGAGTAACCTGAATTTTTTCCGTCTCAGACATAAAATAAAGGGAAGAGTCCCTTAATGGAAGAACTTCCTGGCGAGGGTAAGGCATCCTCAGCTTGAGAGCTCTAGTTTGTACCCAGTGGAGATAAGGCTCCACCGAGACACAGTCTGGTTTTCCTAGAGACTCTCTTCCTTTTCTATGAATGTGTTTCCAGGAATGCACTATTTTCGTCTTTAGTGCCCTGTCATTTTCTCCTTCCTTGAAGAAAAGACCTTCCAGATGAGCATTACGCAGGATATGCCTCATCGGGTATCCAAATTGATGACGAACTAAAACTGGATAATAATTGATTCCTCCCTTAGTTCCTATAAGGGGTACATTTGGGAAATTTCCACAACGGTCAATGATTCTGATCCCGTCATAGATTCGATTGTACCAATCGATGTCAGAGTTGGTAAGAGACATGATTCTCTGCGACCAACGTAAAGTATTCTTTTGATCCCAAAATGCAGCAGACTTGGGCAAGTGAGAAGTGAACCATTTGTACAGCAGGGGTACACAACAGGTGATCATTCCTCCGCTATACAAATTCCTTAAGTGTACCGAATGATAAGCATCTGCGAGCAAAGTCGGTACAGGGTTTCCAATCAGGAAAATCTTAATGGCGTTGATTTCTACAAAGTTATCGATGTTGGGAAACAAAAATAACCCGTAGGTGAGCAAAACAAAGATGCTCTCGAAAGCGGCCACGTTCCCTATACTAGCAAAGTATAGAGCCTTCTTTGTCAAGAACTGGGCTGGCAAACCCTGGATTCCCCCCTTAGTGCTCATGTGAGTCCTAACCTCTAACTCATCCAAATAGATTGCTCTTGTAATGGTTTGATCTTTTGGACTCTCTTCCAGTCCAGAAAAGGGAGCCTGATCAGTGATATGTAAATCAGTCAGGTGAGAGTACTCCTCCAACGTTGGTGCTAGTTGATAATCTGGGAATGTAAAACAGTGATAGACCGGGTCGTAGAACTGAATTAGCGTAGCCAGGATTCCTTCAATTATATGGACCCTTAATAGAGACAGCAGTCCTCCATACTTGGCTCTGAAAGCCTCGTGGTTGGTGATCATTCTCGCCAGACCTCTTAAATCCTCTAGTTTTGGAACCTTGAAGGTGTACTTATGAGTTTTCCTTCTACCGAAATCCATTAGCGCAATCTCCTTTCTCTGACATTTGCAATCATAGTCTTAGTTTAATTTTTAAAAAAAGACTAGAAAAGAAGATTTTTTTTTGTTTTAATGTTTTTTAGATGAATGCATGAATGCAGCATACAAAAACATAGAAAAAACATGGGGTGAAAGGGTCGGTGTCATGAAGTCAAGGCTCTACCCCCCCCCCCCCAAAGGTTTATACTGGTAATTTTTTGTACCTGTCCGCAAAATCATTGACCCCTCTTGGGATAACAACAGCAACCGGATCGCCAGTGAGCTGATGTATCCTAGAGTGACCTCAAATGAGGGTAGTATCGCGTGACAACTATTTCCGATAGCTTCCGCACTACAAAATGGTTTAAGTCTACTAAAACCTCAGCTTCTCAGATAACCCAGTCGACCACACTACTTTCAACAACCGAAGTCGTATAGGTAATGTATCTACAAAGGGAGTCTCCACTGAGTTTGATGGTCGATCGGGGACTCTTAACTGGGATTCACTCCCTGCAAGATTACCCGCATTGCCATCACCTATCTTAGGTGTATACTTAATCTTTCCACATGGGGCATCACACACATTCCCATTAGCAGGAAAATAAACACAGATATCATTTAGGAAAAGCAGTATATATATTTGTCTTAATCATCCTAGAGCTCTAGTCTTATGATCCTATACAGACAATGACTCCTCAGCAGAGTCGTCATTTCTGTGACATTTTGTTGAATTTAAAGGTTTTCACCCTAAAAGAGACTAGAAAGAATGCCTCCCACTGTGGTCACCATTTTTCTGTGGAAAATGGGGACGGCGATGACTAGATCTTACTTTGGCTCCCACTGTGGTCGCCATTTTTCTATAGCGCGGTTTTTGTGGTTTTGAACCACTATCGCTTTGGTACTACAGTTCGATTCATTTTTTATCCTGTTGAGATGATTAAGGAAGGGAAATAGATGTCTCCAATTAACCCTGCTTGCAAACTAAGATTAAATAGTCAAAACTGTTGGTTTACAGATGCTATAAAGAGGGGGTTCTTCTTTAGGGTTATTTGCTTAAGAACGGTGTCTAGGCTATTGGTAGGATGTTAGGTCGGATGCTTTTCGATTGATGTATGAAGGTACAGAACTTTGGGTTTTTTATTATTATGCTCGCTAAGATTTTTGCAATCTTATGCTTACGTATTCCCGAAACAGGGAAATCAGAGCGATCGTAGTTCCTCCTATTCTAAGGGAGGAAAAAGGTGTTTTGGTGTCTTGTTCAAAGCCCAAGATTGAAGCTAAAGAGGTGATTTGTATCTTGTTCAAAGCCCAAGATGTGAACCTGAAGGGTCTATTTGTATCTTGTTCAAAGCCCAAGATGAGAAGTTGAAGGGTTTGTGCTGAGAGAGAATTTGTCATCTCTAAAGAGGAGATGTTGATATTTGTATGCTGTGAGCAAGGCACAACTTTGATGCTAAAAGGTTGATTGGCTCTGTAGTACCCCAAAATTTGCCCTACCTTTTTCTGGCTTTTGCTTCGCGTTCATTTGCATTTTTAGGTCATAACTCATAATCATATCATCGCATTGGTTTTCTGAGACATGGGATCGAAGGATTTTCTTGATTAAAGTGTTTGCCCTGTTCGGGGCGATTCTGCAAGTCGTATTCAGCAGGTCATCAGTGTACATCAAGAGCCTAAGGTTTTCCTATTTTAGAGGATTCAGCAGAGGTGTTGGGTCAGGTTTTCACTGGTGTGAATCAGGGTGTACGCCTCAAAGAGAATTAGAGTTCTTGTTCAAAGTTGAGCTTGTGGATTGTTTATCAGTTGAGATTCTTCAGTGGATCATGTGAGTGGCCAGATTGTTCAGTGGTAGCTGTGACCATTTCATCAGAGGCTGGTGAATAGTTTGTGATTGGTTTTGAATTCTTTGGGTTGTCCGTTTTCTATCCATCATGATCATTTTCAACCATTTTAACCAATTTTCTTTCCACATTCAAATTTATTTCAATATCCACTTCTAAACCCATTATTCATCTCCACTTTTCTTTATCCATTTTTAATATCCACATCATTATCCAAATTTTACACCAATTTCTAAATCCATTTCATAAACCACAATCCATATTCCATATCCATTTTTCCATGTTCATTTTTATCCATTAATAATATCCAAAGATCATCCATTCCAAAACCACATTTTCAATATCCATTTTAAATAACCGAAACCATTTCTCAACACCAAAATTCATCCATAAACTAGTTTCAAGACCTTTTCTTAAATCCAATCTCATTTGTAAATCCAATTATCTATACCCATTTTTTTAAACCAATTTTATCCACATTTTTTTAAGTCCATTTCAATATCCATTTGAGAATCCAATTAAATCCATAAGCCATTTTTCTCATATTCAAATGGAATCCGTACTTTTTTTCAAGTTCATTCACGGTAATATATTTTCTAAAACCAAAGATGCAAAGATGATCCGTGGCCTTTTTTTGGTATAGATCCCATCTATGGTTTTTGATCATTATGGTATTCTTTCACCACTCTTGCACAAAACCATGCTACTTGTTGTTGACTTCAACTTAACCAAAAAAACTCAAAATCGCCACCTCAGCAAAATAAGGTTCAGCATTATTTTTATAACAGAAATTACAGCATAACAGAAGAGTCCAAATTCAATAAGTTCCATAACAAAACTCACAACAGAAAATCGGTTCGCTCGCGCGGAAAGAAGCACAAGGCAATTGAGATGGAGAATTGTAACAGAATTTCACTCTCCGTAATTTCTAACTAACTTTTTCTTCTCGATTCTTCTTTTCCCCTCTATATAAGACTTCATCCTCTTCATTCTTCGCTCTGTCTTCTGGATTCTGCAATTTTCGTTTTACACCAATCTTCATCTTCTCCAACCTTCTGCGAGTTCCTCCATTTTCAATTCATCAACAAAACAACCTGCAGAATTCTTCACCAACTCTCCTTCAATTCACCATAATCAATTCTTAAAACCTACAACAACAACCATTGAAACGCAGAGGAAATGAGAAAGAAAATCTAAAAGTTGCCGTAGAAGCATCGTCTGCAACGAAATTCAGTGCAGCGAGAATACGCAAGAATAATTCAATAGAATTTCAACGTATCACCAATTCAAGATTTGCAGCACGCAAAGAGAATTCGCAAATCAGAAGTAGAGCGAAGAAGGAAGTGATTACCTCTGGATTTCTGTGATATTCGCCGATTCGAAGAAACACCGGACTGTCTCCGGTCGGTAAGCTCGTTGAACTAATTTGTTGTTTCATTTTTCTCTGCAAATCGATAGATTGTAGCTCTTAGTTCGTGATGTAGTTATGGCTTGTTGCTGTTCTTGATGCCGAATTCGAGTGTGTGAGTGCTTAGGGTTTGAATCGCGGAAGAGGAGAGCGATTAGAGAGCGCATTCATCCAAGTTGTTGTGAGGTCTGTGTCGTGAACGTTAAGTGTGAGTTGACAGAAGTTGCTAAGTTTCCGGCCAAAGTTTCGTTGGAAGTTGATGTCGAGACGGTGGTTCATGGCGGAGACGAGCGATGGAGAGGAAAGTTGAAGGCGACGACGCTGGAGTTCTTGTGGCGTACCCACAATGGAGAAGTTTATTGAGGGAGAGACGACGTTGAGCGAGAAAGAAGATGTCGGCGATGTGTTGAGGTTTTTGAAGAAGATGACGATTCTGAACGGAGATAGCGTGAGGTTGAGTTGAGCATGGAAAGGATGTTTGGTGGTGGTTTAGTGTGAGAGTTGGAGGTTGGTGACGGCGCAGCGAAAAGGAGAAGAGGATGAGTTTGGAATTTGTTTGGAAGCAGGTCTAGGGTTTTTTTTCTCTTGACCGTAGCAACACCATGGATCGGGCCTTGGGCCCTTGTTTTGTTTTTTTTTCTCCCTTTTCTTTTCCACGCCGATTTTTTACTTGTCCGCACCTCCCTCTCTTGGATGTTTCTCAATTTCCTGGGCCTAGGCATTTTGAGCCCACACGCCTGAAACCTTTTCGCACCACCCTGAACTTTGATTGCACCCTTGGCTGTTTGAGTCAACTTCCTTGGGCCTGACGCTAAAATACATACGCCTGTTCTTATTCACACCAGCCCAAATCATTTGTGCACCCTTGCTTTTAGTTCTTTGTTTTTAATTGTTTTCTATTTTGTTTTGATTAGAGATTAATGTTTTAGTATTAGATTAATATTAGATTTTTTTTTATTAGAAACTTAGGATAATAATTTTAGAAATTAGTTTTTAATATTAGTTTTAATTCTAGATTTAGTTTTAGAATTAATCTTCTTTAGATTTAGTTTTAGAATTAACGTGAATTAACTTTAGGTTTAATTTTAGAATTAGATTTTTAGGAATTAAGCAATAAAGTTAGATATTAATTTTAGGATTAATCCTAGTATTAATTTTAGACTAACTTTTACTTAGAATTTGATCTTGCTTAATTAGCATTTTAATTTTTGTGGATATTCTTGGTTGATTTTAAATCTTGATTTTGATATTCATGTTGATTAATTTCTGATTTTCTCTTCTATGAATAGCATGATATAATGCTTTGTGTAGAATTTTCTCACACCCCTTGGGATCCTAGCTCAACTTTAATCTTTGATTAAAGTGAGGTAGGATATGCATTAGGTAGTGCTATCCCTCTTTCTCTTTTAGTTTAGGGTTCTCATACCACACTAAACCATAGGATCTCCAAGCATGCCAACACTAGGGTGTGTCTTAGTCTCCCTTAGTAGCTTCACCTTTTGATCCGCTTTTGGGTCTCTCTTTCTCATCTTAAAACAATAATAAAAAACACTTAATAAAGGCATAACACCTATTGTATTTAGGCCTTTCATGTGGGAACAAGGAAGTGTGGGATCTTCTCTCACTTTCTTGGAATGTTTAGCATACGTCCTGTCTTGGGTCGATATGCGAGGCATTCGATCCTACATGAGGGACTTAAATACAATACGTGTTACAAAACACAAAAATAATCAAAATACTTCTTAAAAGACAAAAACAAACAATAACGTCTTTCCTTCGGGAATTCTTTTCTCATCTTACTCATCCTCCGCGTACGAACGTGCTTCTTCTCGTTCTCTTGTAAGATGGTAACGCACTCGGACCAGCGAGCCTGCAACACCTGAGCTAGAATGTTAGCCGTTCTTTTAAAAACAAAAAACAAACAAAGCGACCCTCGTTGAGGGGAACTACGTCGCTCTGATTCTCATGCTCCCGATGAGATACGTAGGCAGTGGGGTAGGGCCCATTCGAGCACTTCTTTTATTTTCCCTACATTTGTTTCTTGTTCCTTTTCCATTCTTTCTCCTTTCTTTCTTTCAGTTCCTTTTCCAGTATTCTTTTATTACACCCTTTGATTGAAGCAGCAAGCGTGGATCCCATCGGGTACGATGGACGCGAGGGGGTGTTAATACCTTCCTCTCGCGTAACCGACTCCCTTACCCTTTCTCTTGGTCGCAAGACCATGCTCTTTCCTTCCTCTCAGGTTTATGCGGTGTTTCCTTTCCCTCTCTTGGGATAAATACACATTGCTGGCGACTCTGTTTCGGTGCCACTTTCCCGTTTGTACTAGGATGAAAATCCCGGGAGCGACAGCTGGCGACTCTGCTGGGGAAAGGTTGACCTATTGCTGGTCCATCCTAAGCAAGTCAATCCTAGCGCTTGTTTGCTTTTCTTTCATTGGGTGTTTACTGTTGTGCTTTATTTTGCTCTTTATTTACGTTACTGTATTTATCGCATTCTAGCATTACATTTCCTATACCATACTGTGTTGCACTGTTTTGTCTGTTTGGCGGGATGGGATTTCTGAGAGATAAGCCCATTACACAGGCTTGAGTATACACTTAGAATTAGAGTGGAGAGTAGTGGGACCTACGTGCCGTCTGGAGTGCGTTGGGTATTCACGAAATTCACAACTAGACGAGGCTATCTTGGGACCCATCATGGCATGCGCATCTTGCGTATTCCAGGATGTCGATCTAGAGAGCTGTCGACTCTAGTAACCGATCATGAGGACCTTAGTGGAAACATCTCTCTTTAGTGGTGACAGTGGCAGACCACATTCTGTGGCAAACCCATTCGCACCCGAGGGCCCACTTTGGAACTTGCATAGGATTTCCTTTTTGAAAGAGAATCAGTGGAGGCACTCCTCGATTGGCGATAGTACTGTACCCCGAGGGATGAATGTACTATTGCTTCTCGACCTCAGTGCCAGAAGCTGAGGACCTTTCATTTTGGTGAATCAGTTGAGGCCTCCTCGATTGATGATGATGCCAAACCAGAAATGGTGAACGTATCATCATTTCTCGACCTGAGATCCCGGGATACTGAGGATCTTAGTACCCACATGTGAGAATGGGCGGGTGTTTACAGGTTTGCAGGTAACCTTGACCTTCTACCTACCCGGTACTTTGGATTTCTTATCAGTATCAGCCTGGTGTTATGGTATTATGATTATTCGGATATTCCGGTGTTCCGATATTCTCTTCAGAGCAGACTTATGAGCTTATTCAGTCATCAGCACAACACTTATCCAGAGCTTTGTGGATACCTTGATCTCGTGTCTTTGCATTTGCATCACATGTCATTTTGCATTCTCATACTTATATGCATAACAGGTATTCAGATAGGGGATTCTTATTCTGACTTGCTATTTTCTCCAGAACTGCAAACCTGACTTCTCACCACTACGCAACTTGAAGCAATCAAAGGAGGATCATGGATCAGATGCGAGCAGAGTTGTCGGAATTCCAGACTCGTATGGCTCAGTTCTTTGAGATGATGCAGGGCATGGCTCAACAACAAGAGGAACTAGAGGCAATTATTCAAAGGACTGTTGTTATCCCAGAGGCTGGTAATGGGAATGTTGTTGGTAATACTCCGGGCGGAGTTGTGAATCCTCCACGTGTTGATATTCCTCCACCCTCTCCTATGAGTCAATCCAGAGGAAGTGCTGCTAGGATTCATGTTCCTCGTCAGAAAGTGGATAATCAGGAAGAACAATTTTATGATGCTGAGATGAATTTTCCTACTGAGGTGGACAAGAAGTTCCGTATGCTCGAAGAGAGAGTGAATGCTTTAAAGGGCCAGAATGATTTGGGTATGGACATGTATGACTTAAGGTTGGTCCCAGGTGTGAAGGTTCCTCCGAAGTTCAAGGCGCCTACTTTTGAGAAGTACAATGGATCCACCTGCCCTAAGCTTCACATCATGGCATATTCCAGCAAAATGTCTGCCTATACGGATGATGAGAAGCTGCTGATGCATTTCTTTTAGGACAGCTTAACTGGGGCATCTTTAGATTGGTACATGAGCCTGGAGAGAACGCATATTAAAAGCTGGAGAGATTTGGCAGAAGCTTTCATCAAGCACTACCAATTCAACACGGACATGGCGCCCAGTAGAATGCAATTGCAGGGTCTTTCTCAGAGACAAAACGAAAGCTTCAAAGAATACGCCCAGAGGTGGCGTGAATTGGCTTCCCAAGTTCAACCTCCGATGTTGGAAAGAGAGCTTGTTGATATGTTCATGGATACGCTTCAGGGGCATTATTATGAGAAATTGGTTGGATGTGTGTCATCTGGATTTTCAGGTCTTGTATTGGCAGGAGAAAGAGTCGAGAATGGCATCAAGACGGGAAAGATTCGAATTGCTGCTGAAGATACAAAGAAACCTTATGTTGGGTCCTCCAAGGGAAAGGAAGGAGAAACTAGTGCCGTGTATTTTCCTTCTGTTGTTCAACAGCCTGTTCAGTATCAGCGACCTTATGCTCCTCAGCAATAGAGACAACAAAGATCCCGGAGGCCTGCGAGAAGGTTCGATCCCCTCCCTATTCCTCACAGTGATGTTCTTGCCCGGCTACTTGAGAGTTCTCTGGTTGAACTAAGGGATGCCAAGCCTATCCCCGACCCCATTCCTCCTGATTATGATCTGGATGCTAGATGCGAGTATCACTCAGACACACCGGGTCATTCCATTGAAAATTGCAACGTGTTCAAGCACAAGGTGCAAGACCTGGTGGACTCAGAGATCATTGCATTCACTGAAGATGATATGTACATCAATTGAAGCCTCTTGTCTCAAGTGAGTACTCAGTTTACAAGGACGTCCAGACAGAATCAAGCCTCCTCAGCAATGGCAATCTTCAGTTTCTTTACTGCATTTTCATTTGTAGTTTTTCATTTCTTGTTAAAGCATTGTATGCATTAAAAACTTATTTGTGTTCTGAATGATGTTTTAATGTAATGAATATGTTTTTTCTTGAAGTAATTCATTTTATTCATTCATATAATTTTTCTGCGCATTGCAATACCAATTTTCTTGCTTAAACTCTTGGAGGGAGGATGATGAGGTAAAAACGCAAAATCTTTGGTTGTATGTTTTCGGATAAAAACCTGTTGAGGATGTACAGGCATTGCTTTAAATCCCCAAACACCGGAGATATAAGGGAGATAGACCCTCGTCAACCCCTTTGAGCCTTGAAGTAGGAGTTTCTTTCTGAAAATGAAAAAACCTCATTTAACCAGGGGCAGGGTAGTTGTCAGTAATTTGACCAAGCGTTCAGATTTCAAAAGGAGTGTACATCAAAGGATCCACTACCTTGAAGAGGTCAAGAGATGTGAAACCACAGTGGTTATCCATCAGTGATCGAGGAGTGAGATAGTCACAACCTTTTCAAAGCAAGTCAGACAGCCAGTGTCACACGATTTGTTCAAAAAAAAAAAAGAAAAGAAAGAAAGCCTGCTAAGTCAAAACTTGAAAACAAGCGACTTAGGCAAAAGTTAGGGCATCCCGCTGGACTTCAAGATTGAAAGATTCAAAAGAGAATCAGTCCAGGCAAAGTCAAGGAAATAAAAAAAATGTGAAAAAATGAAAAAGAAATGATCAAGAGAAAATCCTCGATAAGGAACAAGTCGTGTGACCGAAACACTGAACACAAAAAGGGTGACTGTCATTTCAAAGACCTCATGGGTTCCTTAACCATCGATCCTCACAAAAATCCTTTTGGGAGATGAGCACTTATGCCATATTAACTTAGCGTAGGACTGGAGAACATCAAGGAGAATGGGTGGGTACAAACAAAGTTTGAGCGATAAATCCTTTTTTCTAAAACCGTGAACCAGGCCACGTTACAACCCTTAAAAGTCCTAATTGAAACAGGGTTTATTCTGAAGGCGTACTTCAACGAGATGGCGTTCCTGACTCCCATGAGTTGTGCTAATAAGATTTTTGTTGGTATTGCATGTGCATATTGTTTTCCATTCAAAAATCAATGTCGTAACTAGTGACTCGTTCACAGGGTTTTGCGACATCTTTTCATTAAACTTCAAGGTTAACATGTTTGTTGCATTAGAATTATCATTCTTATAATAAACTTGTTTTGCTTGCATACATGTGCCTAAGCATCAATGAAGCTTACACAGTGAATGCTAGTCGAGAAGCTTGATCCTGCCAAGTTGGGATGCTTGAAAATTCTGAAGGACAGTCATATCAAGGGGCATGTTACCAAGACTCTCAGTGTCGTGGGCTCTCCCCAGTAAGTCGTGATGAGATGAAGCCAATCTGGGGCAGTCACGTCGAGAAATCTCTCTAAAGTTCAGTTATTCTGGGGCATTCATTCAGATCGGGGGCAAAGTCACTTCAAAGCTCATATTGAGGCAGGCCATCTCTAGAGCATGAGAAGTCAGTTTCTCCAGAAGACAGTTAATCAGAAACACCTCTTCAAGGTTCAAAATACTGAGGCAGGGGATTTCAGGTCATTACAAGTCCTCTCGGGGCAAATTCCTTCACAGATCATACAGTCTGGGGCAGTTACGTCGAGATCCGATGAATCTCTCCAAGAGTTTGAAGACCCTGGGGCAATGTGAACGCTCGGTCTTCTGTAAAATCCTTCTGAGATGATTTCTTTCAATAGACCCTGTGGTCTGGGGCAAGTCGAGAGTTAAAAGAACCGTTGTTCACTCCTGATAACTAGTATGCAGTCACTCAGCAGAAACTTGAAGTACTAAGTCTCTTCCCCAGCAAGGAGCCTGAAGGTATCTTTTCCACCAAGGTGTTGGAATTGCTATTCTTCCCCAAGCAGAGAATCGTCCTCAAATCGAAAAGGGTTCTTTACGAAGATTCCTTACCCCCAGTAGTGTAGGTGGATTCCTCATTCTCGGCAGGGTAAGACGACAGAATATTCTCAAGCAGTTTAAAGATGGTGAGAAGTCAGAGTATTCTCTTCCTCAACAGACAGATTTGGTATTTCCCGACAAGTCAAAGTCCAATGGTTATTGGCATTCTCAGCGGTTCAAAGTCCAATATTTATTGGCATCTACCCAACAGAGTTCGCAATTCAGCTTGTCGTTCCCCAACAGGGTTTGCAGTACAGTTGGTTATCTCCCCACAAGAGATCAGATATTGGTGATCCCTTCCTCAGCGAAGTTTGCTTGTCTGTTCTGCATGCTTACTCGGTGGAGTGTCCTATCATTCTTGCATGTAGTAATCATCATTGCATTGCATCCTCAAAACGCGTAGCATTTCCATTTTGTATGGAGCATTACGCCATAGAAAGAAAATTCAAACATGCATCGAAGCATAAGCCAGATTTGGTACCTTGTGCGAAAGCCCAGATCAACCCTCAGTTAAAGCAGTGATCCTCAACCTCTGAGTTGACGCCTATTTTCCCCAATCTCCGAGTTGATGCCTATTTTCCCCAACCTCAGAGTTGAAGCCTTTTTTACCAACCTCAGAGTTGTCATATATCTTTTCTCCAACTTCAAAGTTGTTGTATACCTTTTCTCGACCTCAGAGTTGATGAATATCCTCCTTTCCCCAACTTCAAAGTTGTTGTATATCTTCTCCCCAACCTCAGAGTTGTTGTACCTTCTTTTGCTCCCAATCTCAGAATTGACGCTTCCCTTCCCCAACTTCAAAGTTGTTGTATACCTTTTCTCGACCTCAGAGTTGATGAAAATGCTTTTCTTCCCCAACCTCAGAGTTGAAGTCAATGGTTTTATCTCCGGTTTCAAAATTAATGTATACCCTTTTCCCAATCTCAGAGTTGACGTATATCCTTCTTCCGACATCCGAGTTGAAGTTATGGTTTTTTCTCAACCTCAGAGTTGATGTCTACCTTTTCCTCAACCTCAGTGTTATTGTTTACTTCAAATTTTCTCAATCTCAGAGATGATGCCATTTTTCCTCAACCTCAGAGTTGATGGTCTACCCTCTTATCCCCAGCGGAGTCATCTTTATAGGTCAGTTGATTCTACAAACCTCTGGTCAAAAGTCCAACAGTAGATTGGCAAAAGTCCATCCAAGGGTGGCGAAGTTTCAAAGTCCAACAGCAGATTGGAAAAGGTCCATCTAAGGGTGGCAAATTCTAGAAGTCCAACAGTGGATTGGTAAAAGGTCCATCTAAGGGTGGAAAATTCTAAAAGTCCAACAGTGGATTGGCAAAAAGTCCGTCTTCGGGTGGTAAAAGTCCAACAGTGGATTGGCGAAAGGTCCATCTAAGGGTGGCAAATTCTAAAAGTCCAACAGTGGATTGGCAAAAGTCCATCTTCGGGTGGCAAAAGTCCAACAGTAGATTGGCAAAAGTCCGTCTTCGGGTGGCAAAAGTCCAACAGTAGATTGGCAAAAGCCGTCTTCGGGTGGCAAAAGTCCAACAGTGGATTGGCGAAAGGTCCATCTAAGGGTGGCAAATTCTAAAAGTCCAACAGTGGATTGGCAAAAGTCCATCTTCGGGTGGCAAAGCAGCGAAAGTCCAACAGTAGATTGGAAAAAGTCCATCTTCGGGTGGTAGATGAGCAAAGTCCACCCGTAGTGTGGCAAGCCAGTAGTCGTCTGGCGTTGTACAAAAGACGTTATTAAAGTCCACCAATAGTGTGGCAGGCCAGTAGTCGCCTGGCGTTGTACAAAAGACATCTCTCCAGTGCTTTTCTTTCCATCAGAGTTTTATCCAAGCAGAGTTCAGTTGGTTGGGTTTATATCCCTTTTTCTTATTCTTCTCCACAGTGGACAAATTTTGCGGTTCTTTTTGTATTCAATCACCTGGTACCTTGAATGGCTGAAAGCAGTTGCTATCATCCTTTCAGGTCCAAGTTGATTGAATAGGGGCAGCTGTAGTACCCCAAAATTTGCCCTACCTTTTTCTGGCTTTTGCTTCGCGTTCATTTGCATTTTTAGGTCATAACTCATAATCATATCATCGCATTGGTTTTCTGAGACATGGGATCGAAGGATTTTCTTGATTAAAGTGTTTGCCCTGTTCGGGGCGATTCTGCAAGTCGTATTCAGCAGGTCATCAGTGTACATCAAGAGCCTAAGGTTTTCCTATTTTAGAGGATTCAGCAGAGGTGTTGGGTCAGGTTTTCACTGGTATGAATCAGGGTGTACGTCTCAAAGAGAATTAGAGTTCTTGTTCAAAGTTGAGCCTGTGGATTGTTTATCAGTTGAGATTCTTCAGTGGATCATGTGAGTGGCCAGATTGTTCAGTGGTAGCTGTGACCATTTCATCAGAGGCTGGTGAATAGTTTGTGATTGGTTTTGAATTCTTTGGGTTGTCTGTTTTCTATCCATCATGATCATTTTCAACCATTTTAACCAATTTTCTTTCCACATTCAAATTTATTTCAATATCCACTTCTAAACCCATTATTCATCTCCACTTTTCTTTATCCATTTTTAATATCCACATCATTATCCAAATTTTACACCAATTTCTAAATCCATTTCATAAACCACAATCCATATTCCATATCCATTTTTCCATGTTCATTTTTATCCATTAATAATATCCAAAGATCATCCATTCCAAAACCACATTTTCAATATCCATTTTAAATAACCGAAACCATTTCTCAACACCAAAATTCATCCATAAACTAGTTTCAAGACCTTTTCTTAAATCCAATCTCATTTGTAAATCCAATTATCCATACCCATTTTTTTAAACCAATTTTATCCACATTTTTTTAAGTCCATTTCAATATCCATTTGAGAATCCAATTAAATCCATAAGCCATTTTTCTCATATTCAAATGGAATCTGTACTTTTTTTCAAGTTCATTCACGGTAATATATTTTCTAAAACCAAAGATGCAAAGATGATCCGTGGCCTTTTTTTGGTATAGATCCCATCTATGGTTTTTGATCATTATGGTATTCTTTCACCACTCTTGCACAAAACCATGCTACTTGTTGTTGACTTCAACTTAACCAAAAAAACTCAAAATCGCCACCTCAGCAAAATAAGGTTCAGTATTATTTTTATAACAGAAATTACAGCATAACAGAAGAGTCCAAATTCAATAAGTTCCATAACAATACTCACAACAGAAAATCGGTTCGCTCGCGCGGAAAGAAGCACAAGGCAATTGAGATGGAGAATTGTAACAGAATTTCACTCTCCGTAATTTCTAACTAACTTTTTCTTCTCGATTCTTCTTTTCCCCTCTATATAAGACTTCATCCTCTTCATTCTTCGCTCTGTCTTCTGGATTCTGCAATTTTCGTTTTACACCAATCTTCATCTTCTCCAACCTTCTGCGAGTTCCTCCATTTTCAATTCATCAACAAAACAACCTGCAGAATTCTTCACCAACTCTCCTTCAATTCACCATAATCAATTCTTAAAACCTACAACAACAACCATTGAAACGCAGAGGAAATGAGAAAGAAAATCCAAAAGTTGCCGTAGAAGCATCGTCTGCAACGAAATTCAGTGCAGCGAGAATACGCAAGAATAATTCAATAGAATTTCAACGTATCACCAATTCAAGATTTGCAGCACGCAAAGAGAATTCGCAAATCAGAAGTAGAGCGAAGAAGGAAGTGATTACCTCTGGATTTCTGTGATATTCGCCGATTCGAAGAAGCACCGGACTGTCTCCGGTCGGTAAGCTCGTTGAACTAATTTGTTGTTTCATTTTTCTCTGCAAATCGATAGATTGTAGCTCTTAGCTCGTGATGTAGTTATGGCTTGTTGATGTTCTTGATGCCGAATTCGAGTGTGTGAGTGCTTAGGGTTTGAATCGCGGAAGAGGAGAGCGATTAGAGAGCGCATCCGTCCAAGTTATTGTGAGGTCCGTGTCGTGAACGTTAAGTGTGAGTTGACGGAAGTTGCTAAGTTTCCGGCCAAAGCTTCGTTGGAAGTTGATGTCGAGACGGTGGTTCATGGCGGAGACGAGCGATGGAGAGGAAAGTTGAAGGCGACGACGCTGGAGTTCTTGTGGCATACCAACAATGGAGAAGTTTGTTGAGGGAGAGACGACGTTGAGCGAGAAAGAAGATGTCGGCGATGTGTTGAGGTTTTTGAAGAAGATGACGATTCTGAACGGAGATAGTGTGAGGTTGAATTGAGCATGGAAAGGATGTTTGGTGGTGGTTTAGTGTGAGAGTTGGAGGTTGGTGACGGCGCAGAGAAAAGGAGAAGAGGATGAGTTTGGAATTTGTTTGGAAGCAGGTCTAGGGTTTTTTTTCTCTTGACCGTAGCAACACCATGGATCGGGCCTTGGGCCCTTGTTTTGTTTTTTTTCTCCCTTTTCTTTTCCACACCGAGTTTTTACTTGTCCGCACCTCCCTCTCTTGGATGTTTATCAATTTCCTGGGCCTAGGCATTTTGAGCCCACACGCCTGAAACCTTTTCGCACCACCCTGAACTTTGATTGCACCCTTGGCTGTTTGAGTCAACTTCCTTGGGCCTGACGCTAAAATACATACGCCTGTTCTTATTCACACCAGCCCAAATCATTTGTGCACCCTTGCTTTTAGTTCTTTGTTTTTAATTGTTTTCTATTTTGTTTTGATTAGAGGTTAATGTTTTAGTATTAGATTAATATTAGATTTTTTTTTTATTAGAAACTTAGGATAATAATTTTAGAAATTAGTTTTTAATATTAGTTTTAATTCTAGATTTAGTTTTAGAATTAATCTTCTTTAGATTTAGTTTTAGAATTAACGTGAATTAACTTTAGGTTTAATTTTAGAATTAGATTTTTAGGAATTAAGCAATAAAGTTAGATATTAATTTTAGGATTAATCCTAGTATTAATTTTAGACTAACTTTTACTTAGAATTTGATCTTGCTTAATTAGCATTTTAATTTTTGTGGATATTCTTGGTTGATTTTAAATCTTGATTTTGATATTCATGTTGATTAATTTTTGATTTTCTCTTCTATGAATAGCATGATATAATGCTTTGTGTAGAATTTTCTCACACCCCTTGGGATCCTAGCTCAACTTTAATCTTTGATTAAAGTGAGGTAGGATATGCATTAGGTAGTGCTATCCCTCTTTCTCTTTTAGTTTAGGGTTCTCATACCACACTAAACCATAGGATCTCCAAGCATGCCAACACTAGGGTGTGTCTTAGTCTCCCTTAGTAGCTTCACCTTTTGATCCGCTTTTGGGTCTCTCTTTCTCATCTTAAAACAATAATAAAAAACACTTAATAAAGGCATAACACCTATTGTATTTAGGCCTTTCATGTGGGAACAAGGAAGTGTGGGATCTTCTCTCACTTTCTTGGAATGTTTAGCATACGTCCTGTCTTGGGTCGATATGCGAGGCATTCGATCCTACATGAGGGACTTAAATACAATACGTGTTACAAAACACAAAAATAATCAAAATACTTCTTAAAATACAAAAACAAACAATAACGTCTTTCCTTCGGGAATTCTTTTCTCATCTTACTCATCCTCCGCGTATGAACGTGCTTCTTCTCGTTCTCTTGCAAGATGGTAACGCACTCGGACCAGCGAGCCTGCAACACCTGAGCTAGAACGTTAGTCGTTCTTTTAAAAACAAAAAACAAACAAAGCGACCCTCGTTGAGGGGAACTACGTCGCTCTGATTCTCATGCTCCCGATGAGATACGTAGGCAGTGGGGTAGGGCCCATTCGAGCACTTCTTTTATTTTCCCTACATTTGTTTCTTGTTCCTTTTCCATTCTTTCTCCTTTCTTTCTTTCAGTTCCTTTTCCAGTATTCTTTTATTACACCCTTTGATTGAAGCAGCAAGCATGGATCCCATCGGGTACGATGGACGCGAGGGGGTGCTAATACCTTCCTCTCGCGTAACCGACTCCCTTACCCTTTCTCTTGGTCGCAAGACCATGCTCTTTCCTTCCTCTCAGGTTTATGCGGTGTTTCCTTTCCCTCTCTTGGGATAAATACACATTGCTGGCGACTCTGTTTCGGTGCCACTTTTGCGTTTGTACTAGGATGAAAATCTCGGGAGCGACAGCTGGCGACTCTGCTGGGGAAAGGTTGACCTATTGCTGGTCCATCCTAAGCGAGTCAATCCTAGCGCTTGTTTGCTTTTCTTTCATTGGGTGTTTACTGTTGTGCTTTATTTTGCTCTTTATTTACGTTACTGTATTTATCGCATTCTAGCATTACATTTCCTATACCATACTGTGTTGCACTATTTTGTCTGTTTGGCGGGATGGGATTTCTGAGAGATAAGCCCATTACACAGGCTTGAGTATACACTTAGAATTAGAGTGGAGAGTAGTGGGACCTACGTGCCGTCTGGAGTGCGTTGGGTATTCACGAAATTCACAGCTAGACGAGGCTATCTTGGGACCCATCATGGCATGCGCATCTTGCGTATTCCAGGATGTCGATCTAGAGAGCTGTCGACTCTAGTAACCGATCATGAGGACCTTAGTGGAAACATCTCTCTTTAGTGGTGACAGTGGCAGACCACATTCTGTGGCAAACCCATTCGCACCCGAGGGCCCACTTTGGAACTTGCATAGGATTTCCTTTTTGAAAGAGAATCAGTGGAGGCCCTCCTCGATTGGCGATAGTACTGTACCCCGAGGGATGAATGTACTATTGCTTCTCGACCTCAGTGCCAGAAGCTGAGGACCTTTCATTTTGGTGAATCAGTTGAGGCCTCCTCGATTGATGATGATGCCAAACCAGAAATGGTGAACGTATCATCATTTCTCGACCTGAGATCCCGGGATACTGAGGATCTTAGTACCCACATGTGAGAATGGGCGGGTGTTTACAGGTTTGCAGGTAACCTTAACCTTCTACCTACTCGGTACTTTGGATTTCTTATCAGTATCAGCCTAGTGTTATGGTATTATGATTATTCAGATATTCTGGTGTTCCGATATTCTCTTCAGAGCAGACTTATGAGCTTATTCAGTCATCAGCACAACACTTATCCAGAGTTTTGTGGATACCTTGATCCCGTGTCTTTGCATTTGCATCGCATGTCATTTTGCATTCTCATACTCATATGCATAACAGGTATTCAGATAGGGGATTCTTATTCTGACTTGCTATTTTCTCCAGAACTGCAAACCTGACTTCTCACCACTACGCAACTTGAAGCAATCAAAGGAGGATCATGGATCAGATGCGAGCAGAGTTGTCGGAATTCCAGACTCGTATGGCTCAGTTCTTTGAGATAATGCAGGGCATGGCTCAACAACAAGAGGAACTAGAGGCAATTATTCAAAGGACTGTTGTTATCCCAGAGGCTGGTAATGGGAATGTTGTTGGTAATACTCCGGGCGGAGTTGTGAATCCTCCACGTATTGATCTTTCTCCACCCTCTCCTATGAGTCAATCCAGAGGAAGTGCTGCTAGGATTCATGTTCCTCGTCAGAAAGTGGATAATCAGGAAGAACAATTTTATGATGCTGAGATGAATTTTCCTACTGAGGTGGACAAGAAGTTTCGTATGCTCGAAGAGAGAGTGAATGCTTTAAAGGGCCAGAATGATTTGGGTATGGACATGTATGACTTAAGGTTGGTCCCAGGTGTGAAGGTTCCTCCGAAGTTCAAGGCGCCTACTTTCGAGAAGTACAATGGATCCACCTGCCCTAAGCTTCACATCATGGCATATTCCAGCAAAATGTCTGCCTATACGGATGATGAGAAGCTGCTGATGAATTTCTTTCAGGACAACTTAACTGGGGCATATTTAGATTGGTACATGAGCCTGGAGAGAACGCATATTAAAAGCTGGAGAGATTTGGCAGAAGCTTTCATCAAGCACTACCAATTCAACACGGACATGGCGCCCAGTAGAATGCAATTGCAGGGTCTTTCTCAGAGACAAAACGAAAGCTTCAAAGAATACGCCCAGAGGTGGCGTGAATTGGCTTCCCAAGTTCAACCTCCGATGTTGGAAAGAGAGCTTGTTGATATGTTCATGGATACGCTTCAGAGGCATTATTATGAGAAATTGGTTGGATGTGTGTCATCTGGATTTTCAGGTCTTGTATTGGCAGGAGAAAGAGTCGAGAATGGCATCAAGACGGGAAAGATTCGAATTCCTGCTGAAGATACAAAGAAACCTTATGCTGGGTCCTCCAAGGGAAAGGAAGGGGAAACTAGTGCCGTGTATTTTCCTTCTGTTGTTCAACAGCCTGTTCAGTATCAGCGACCTTATGCTCCTCAGCAACAGAGACAACAAAGATCCCGGAGGCCTGCGAGAAGGTTCGATCCCCTCCCTATTCCTCACAGTGATGTTCTTGCCCGGCTACTTGAGAGTTCACCGAGAATGCTGCCTTTCACGTCTCCATATTGTTTAACCCTAAGAGGAGGGAATACTATATCTGGAAATCCTATGGGGATCTAGTTTTGTTTGTATTTAAGAATGACCAACAGGGCTTTACCTAGTGCTAGACGTAGTTGCCGGGGAACACTCTAAATAGCTATACTAGTATTACACAGTGGATATTTGACAAGTATATACAAGTTTGTGAAAGAAGACTTACAGTGAAATAGCCCCACAATACAATTATATACATATGAAAGCGGATAAACACTTACCCGTTGTAGAGCTTCCATGTTGTTTGTTAGTTGTTCAACAAAGAAAGTTTTTATAACAACATATTCAAAATCAAAGGAGAAAGTATTTTTGAAAAGATTGTGGAGCTTACAGCTCGAGGAGAGCCCCAAGGTTTTATCAGTGATTGCACTGTTGTTTGAATTCGTACAGTGGGACTTATACAATATGTGCGGCCCAAAAGGTTTTCTGTACAAAGGGATGGGTCTTACACTCTCTCAAGAGGCCCAAAGAGTTTAAGGAAAAGAAATGGGGCTTATAAAACGAGGGTAGACCCAGATGATTTATTTTTGAATTGGCGATTGCGCCGAAATTTTTGAAAGCACTGTGGGTCTTATACAATGACTGAGGCCCAAATAATTTTGGTTTCAAAAAGAGGTTGGGTCTTACACTCTATTAGAGGCCCAAAGAGGTTATTTTTGTACAAGAGATGGGGCTTACAGCTCAAGGAGAGGCCCAAAGGTTTTTATTAAAAAAGGCGACGATCGCGCCGAACTTTTTGATGGTATCGGGACTTATACAATACACTGAGGCCCAAATCATTTTGGTTTTCAAAAAGGGGTTGGGTCTTACACTCTATTAGAGGCCCAAAGAGTTTAAAACAGTTTTGCTGAGGTGAAAATCAAGGAAACCCTAATTTCATCATTTTAAAAGTAAATTCTCGAGGAAAATCAATAAAAATGATAAAATACCAAATAAGTTTGAATAAACAACTTGTGATTTTTGGTTGAGATTTGGAAAATGATGTTTTAATCACAAGATGAATTAAAATTCATTTAGTTTTGATTTTCAACATGAGAATTCAATTTTAAAATGTTTAAAAAAATAATTAAAATGAATTTATTCACAAAATTACCAACTATATTAAATAAATAATATAAACTTTATTTTTTTGTGGAATAAAATATTTTAATATTTTTGTGATTTTTTTCAAAAAGAACCAATAAAAAATAATTAAAATTGTGGAAGTTATTAATTTTTCAAACTATTAAAAATAATATGAAAAATAGTAAAAAGTGGAAAAAAATAGCAAAAAGAGGATTTGGGGCGAGGGGGATTCGAACCCTAGATCTCTTGTGTACAGCATGTGCGCTTTACCACTGTGGTGGTGATACATTCGTGTATTGAAACACAACCACAAATATACAAGGCTTGCCTTGTATTTGGCCTGGCCAAGGCAATGCAAGGCAAGGTTTTTGGTCAGAAACGTGAAGGCCATAACTTTCTCATTTCTCCATGGATTGGGACAAAATTTAGGTCTATCATTCCTAGAATTTCACAAGGAATCCAATGGTGGTGGTGTTTTTTTCAGATCATGCTCCTATTGAAAAACCCGATAGTGGTTTTGAAATAGGCCATGATTTGCATTTTCTGTGCTACCTCTTGGTACAGGTGTGAATTACATGATAAATTGGTGCAAACACAACACATATAACATGTATAAGATGTGCATGATCAGTGGACATCAAAGGAAAGCATGATTCAAAGAATTCAAGTTGTGAGGCTTACCTCTTTTTGGAGCTTTTGTGAAATCTGCCAAGTGCTTTATTCCAGAAATGATTTGATGCTTTGGACACCCTCAAATGATCTCTTAGAAGCTTTTAGGATGGTTAGAATCAGCTGGAAACCTCAGGAACAAGTTTGAGCTCTTTCTTGCAAAAGGGGCAAAAGTGGCCAAAATAGCAACTCTCTCAAATGGTGTTCCAGATGTGGGGAACCATTTGGGACAGTTCAAGGATGATATTTGGAGTGTGTTTGAGGTTTTATCTGGTTTGGAAAGTGATTGAATCAAGACATGGCTTGAAAAATGTACAAAAGTCCAATTTTGAGGTTTTGAGAGGGGACTTTGTGATTTTGGTGTTACAGGTCACTTATGAGAGTTTGGACAGCTTAGATATGACATATTGGATGTGTTTGGATCATGAGTTGTGATGGAATTGCTCCCTAACTGAAAAACTCAGAGTTACCTTGCTAAAGAAGGCATTTTTGCCAAGAGAAAGAGATTTTGAGGAAAGCAAGTGTTGTAGTGCTTTGGTGTACTCAAACTGACCATAAATGAGCTCTATTTATAATAGAGCAAGTTTGTTTTGGCTGCAATAGTGAATGGCAACTGCTGCAGAGTGTAGCGTGAATTTTTGGACGTGGTTGCGAAGCACTATCGCCTTTGGGGTACTACAGTTCGATTCATTTTTTATCCTATTGAAGCTGATGAAGGAAGGCAAATAGATGTCTCCAATTAACCCTGCTTGCATACTGAGTTTAAATAGATGATTATTGGTTTATTGATGCTATTGAGATTGTGGGTCTCTCTTAAGTTATTTTGTTAAAATAGTGCCTGGGCGATTGGTGGGAGTTTAAGACTGATGCTTTTCGACTGATATGTGAAGGTATGGGATTTTGGACTTTGGATTAGTGTGCTCGCTAAGATTTTTCTTTCAATCTTATGCCTACGTATTCCCATTTACCGAAACAGGGAAATCAGAGTGATCGTAGGTCCTCCTATTCTATGGGAGGAAATGGTGTTTTGGTGTCTTGTTCAAAGCCCAAGATGTGAAGCTGAAAAGGTGGTTTATATCTTGTTCAAAGCCCAAGATGTGAAGTTGAAGGGTCTATTTGTATCTTGTTCGAAGCCAAGATGTGAAGCTAAAAAGGTGTTGTCTTTAGAGAGAATTTGTCATCTCTAAAGGGGGTCTGTTTGTCACGACTGTTGGGTGACTGACTATAAAGGAGGATTACTTTAATCGGGATATGTGAATCCTAGCAATGCCATAGTTTCCTTTATAGGGGTTTTAACCTGAAGGAGAAGACTTTAACTCAGTGTAGAGCAATTCCATCTTTCCTTAGGAATTTCTCATGCTAAAAGAGGGACAGTGGCGTGGATGTAAATAATCCAGAGGCTTGCCGCTTACAGCGATTAGATGAAAGGAGTTGTTGATGTTTGTATCCTGTGAACGAGGCACAGTTTTGATGCTAAAAGGTTGATTGACTCAACCGGGGTTTTTCTTATTCAAAGCCTAAGAGGAGGCTATTGGCCCAACAAGAGGGTGTTTTTTATGTCTCTCGTACGAAGCCCAAGACAGAGGCTAAAAGGGTTTGACTCAACAAGAAAGTGCTTTTAGATGTGTCTTGTACGAAGCCCAAGACGGAGGCTAAAGGTTGACTCAACAAGAGGGTCTTTTATACTCAACAAGAGAGTGTTTTTGTATCTCGTACGAAGCCCGAGATGGAGGCTAAAGGGAGATTGACTCAATAAGAGAGTCTTTTTGTATCTCGTACGAAGCCCGAGGTAGAGGCGAGAAGGATTGCTGTTTCAGTTGAGTGACAGGTCCAGTAGGTTGGTTAAAAGAGAAAATCAGTTCTTATAAAGAGACTGATTAAAGGTAATGCTATGCTTTGGGATTGATCAGAGGATCGGGGTTATTTCCCGTTCTTTAAGGAAATGGGGAATCCAGAGGGTATTGGAGACTGTCCGAGTCTACTGGTGTTTTTCCCTACTTGAGAATGCCTTCGAGACTCAAGGAGATTAGACTGTCTAAGTCTAGAGTTTTATCTTTTGTACTATGCTTAAAGAAACAGTAGTAGTACGTTCACGGTAGAAAGACTAGACTCTTTGAAAGATTGTTCTATTAAGATGACTAATTTCTGTTCCTATACCTCTAGGAGGTCGTCAGGACAATTTGTACGAAGCCCAAGAGGAGGCTAGAAACTTTTAAGAAGCTGAGGGATAATTTGTACGAAGCCCAAGAGGAGGCTCTCTTCCCGAAGGAAGAATCCTTATACGAAGCCTAAGAGGAGGCTATGAATACTTCTAAGAAGCCGTAGGGTCCTTGTACAACGCCCAAGAGAAGGTGGGGATACTTTTAGGAAGCCTGTGGGTCCCTTAACCCCGATAAATTCAAGACAGGCTATTCACAGAGAATAGATCAAGCCAGGAAAGTCCGAGAATTTGGAAGAAACTCAAGAGATGCCATTCACGGAGAAAAGATCATCTCTGGGGAGTAGAGTTTCTTTGACAATGTCTAAGGGTGACAGTCTGTGAAAGGGTTCACCGAGAAGGCTGCCTTTCACATCTCCATATTATTTAACCCCGAGAGGAGGGAAGACTGTGTCTGGTAATCCTATGAGGATCTAGTTTGTCTATTTAAGAGTGATCAACAGCCCCACAATACAGTTATATGTATATGAAAGCGGATAAAGAAAGCATATAACCACTTACTCGGTTGTAGAGCTTCCATGCTGTTTGGTTAGTTGTTCAACAAAGAAAGATTGAAAACAACAGTATATTCAAAATTAAAGGAGAAAATATTTGAAAAGATGTTGGGGCTTACAGCTCAAAGAGAGGCCCAAGGTTTATTAGTGATAGCACTGTAGTTTTGTACAGAGGGACTTATACAAGTGACTGAGGCCCAAGAAAGGTTTTCTGTACAAGGGTATGGGTCTTACACTCTCTCAAGAAGCCCAAAAAAATGATTGAAAGTGAACAAAGATGGGTCTTATAGCTCAAGGAGAGGCCCAGGGTTTGTTTTTCAACGGACGATGATCGCGTCGAGCTTTTTGAAATACAACGGGACTTATACAATAAGTGAGGCCCAAAGTAGGTTTGTATTTACAAAGGATTGGGTCTTACACTCTATTAGAGGCCCAAAAGTGTTTGAAATTGTTTGATAAGGGTGAAAATCAAAGAAACCCTAATTTGTTATTCTTTAAAAGTAAATATTTAAAGAAAATCAAATAAAATACCAAATAAGTTTGAATAAACCATTTGTGATTTTTGTTTAAGGTTTGAGAAATGAGGGATTAATCACAAGGTTAATTAAAACTCACTTGGTTTTGATTTTCAAAGTAAATATTCACTTTTAAAATGTTTAAAAACATTAAAAAGGAATTTATTCACAAAAATACTAATTATATTAAATAAATAATATAAAATTAATTTTTTTTTGGAATAAAATATTTCAACATTTTTATGATTTTTTGCAAAAAGAACCAATCAAAAATAATTAAAATTGAAAGAGTTATTAATTTTCCAATTAATTAATAAAACATAAAAATATTGGAAAAAATAGCAAAAATGTGAGAAAACACAAAATGGCATGGGTGGGGTTTGAACCCACGACCTCAAGGTCATAGGGCGCGCACCTTACCACTGGGGTGGTGATACATCCATTGCTTGAAGTGAAACCACAAATATACAAGGCATGCCTTGTTTTCTAGGCCTGGTCAAGGCAAGGCAAGGCAAGTTTTGCCAAGAAACGGGACGGTCCATAACTTTCTCATTTCTCAATGTTTGGGGACAAAATTTATATGCATCTGGCCTAGAATTTCACAAGGAATCCAATGGTGGTGGTATTTTTTCAGATCATACTCCCTCCTCAAAACCCGATAGTGGTTTTGAAAAAGGCCTATAATTGCATTTTCTATGCTACACTTTGATACAGGCATGAATTACATGATGAATTAGTTCAAACACAACATATATAACATGTATGAGGTGTGTATGATCAGTGGACTTCAAAGCAATGCATATTTTGGAAAGTTCAAGTCATGATGCTTACCTCTTTTTGAGCTTTTGGAGTTTTCTGTGCAATCTGCCAAACTTCTTGTTCCAGAAATGGTTTGATACTTTGGACACTCTCAAATGATCCCTTAGAAGCTTTAAGGATGGTTGGAATCAGCTGGAACCTGCAAAAACACAAACTGGCCCTTTCTTGCAAAAGGGGTTAAAATGGCCAAAATAGCAACTCTCTCAAATGGTGTTCCAGATGGGGGGAACCATTTGGGATAGTTCAAGGATGTTATTTGGAGTGTGTTTAAGGTTTTATCTGGTTTAGAAAGTGACTGAATCAAGACATGGCTTGTAAAATGCACAAAAGACATATTTTGAGGTTTTGAGAGGTGACTTTGTGATTTTGGTGTTACAGGTCACTTTTGATAGTTTGGATCACCTACATATGATGTTTATGAGGTGTTAGGATCATGAGTTGTGATGGAAATACTCTCTAACTCAAAAACTCAGAGTTACCTTGCTAAAGAAGGCATTTTGGCCTAAAGAGAGGGATTTTGAGGAAAGCATCTGTTTGATGGCTTTGGTGTACTCAAACTGAGCACAAATGAGCTCTATTTATAGTATAGCAAGTTTGTTTTGGGATCAATAGTGAATGGAAACTACAGCAGAGGTTTGGCCAATGGTTGCACTTTGGAATCCAAGTCTACTCTAGCCATTGACTAGAGGTTAGGGCACAGGGATATGGTTCCCTTGGTCTTGGATAAGTCTTGACTGAATTCAGTTGCAAATGGCTCAGTCCATGCCACCTTGGTGTATGCATTGAATGCTTCAATCTAAAATTGGAGTCTTGTCCCTCTTTTAGGCAATTCTAGGTTTGGCATGCTACTTCGTGTTCCAAGGACTTTGAAGGCTTGGCTCAGTGTTTGTCCCCTTTAGATTTGATCCTCAGATGTGTCCAAAGTGATGACAAGGCTTGGAATTATCTGATATTGCCAAATCGAGCAAAAATGCAAAATTCTGCCTAGCCTTGGCAGTTTTCAGCAAGGCATATTGCCCTTGTCATGTCTCATGGCTCAAGTGGAATTTGGTGATGTTCTTGGCCATTTTGGAAAGCCCTCATATGATACAACAACTGTTTGATCATATTTGGTTTTGATACCTTTTGGATCCAAGTGAAAAATCCGCCTACATTTGGAAAAAAGTGAAGGCAGATTCTGACTTAGTGAAAATTTCACTAAGTGTTGGAAAAAAGTGACATTTTCACTTTTTGTGATTTTGATCATTCCATAACTCAAAATCCATGAGGAATTTGGAGGGAGTTCAGTTTTAAGCTTTTGTAGAGGGTAATGAGATCTACAAATCAAACTTTGGATGGGGAAAAATTGCTTTGTGGTTTAGGAGTTATGATCCTCCAAAGTTGGTACCCTTGCCACTTTGTTCATAACTTAGAAAATTTTCTAAGTTTTTATGGTTACCCCTTTTACAAGTTATCCCACTTTTTTTATTTTTCTTGATGAATGATTATTCAAATCATACATTAACATCATTTTAGGGTTAAAAAACCATTTTTGTGAAAAATCTCAAAAAGTCAAAGTTGACTTTTGTGCACAGTTGACTTTTTGTCAGATGAATTCCAAACTGTGTGATCCTCTATGAAATCAAGTCCTTGACCTAAATCAAACTTGATGGATTGATTTCATAGGTGTTATAGGGTGTATTGAATCATGTCTTAGGGTTTGGGAGCATGTCCTGGTCAAAAGTCAAAGATACAGTTGACTTTTCTCGCGAAACCCTAATTGTGGTACTGATGAAATTGAGACTTGCTGCTCAAGCTTCCTGGATCAATCCATTGTTACAAATGGATCAATGTGGTATGTTGGAGACCCTCAAATCCTCTCTTGAGGTCTTGGCTCATGATTTGTCCCAAAAGTCAACTTAGGGGTGAATTAGGTCAAGAAACCCTAATTCCGATTTTTTGATGAATGCATCCCCTGAGGTCAAAAATTGACTTGATGCTTGGGTCCATGAGGTTCCATGGAGTATTTTAGGATATTCTTTGAAGCATTGGCTCATGCCCAGAGGAAAATTTCCATCTGGAGGCCCTGGTCGACCAAACCCTAATTTGGTGACACTGGCGATCTCGGGGCTTGATCCACCTGGAAGGGAGCAGCCTTGTGCTTAATCCTTGAAGTGGGAGTCCTCTTGATCCCTTGTGGATATTTGGGAGGTTAGACAAGTTAAAGATCATGTAATTTCTTGATTGATCCTTTGTCTAAAAGCTCTGAGAGGGCTGGAAACCCTAAATTTGATTGTAGTGGATGCTCACCCTTCTTTGGGGAGACTGATGAGGTATGATGGTTCCTCCATATTTTGATGATGATTTCCACAATGATGGGAAATCTTAGTGGTCAAAATTTGGGGTATGACAGATGCCCCTATTTAATTTTCTTGGACCCGAAGGTGTGAATGGCGAAGGTATTCGGGCATTCGGGGTGCAAGAGGATTAAATATCGGAATACCTAAAATTTTTATGGTGGTTAAGAATGGTAGCTTGCGCATTCTTATTCTTTTGCTGAGCAATGATGCTTAGAAAAGGTAAAAAACTTCCCCTCGATCCTGGATTCCTACCAAGGAAATGGTCTTAGTTTCTGATGTAAACTTCCCCTCGATCCTGGTTTCCTACCAAGGAACTGGTCTCAGTTTCTGATGTAAACTTCCCCTCGATCCTGGTTTCCTACCAAGGAACTGGTCTCAGTTTCCGATATAAACCTCCCCTCGATCCTGGTTTCCTACCAAGGAACTGGTCTCAGTTTCTTTTGTCAATAAACTTTATTGACAAGGGACGTTATTCGTAGCGGTTTTCCTCAAACTTCTCGCCGAATTTTCCTGGAGAGATGCCATTTGATAGAAAAAGTTTTGATGTCAGACTTGCTGGGGAACCCATCTGCCTGAATTGTAGAGGTGTACAAACTTCTCTGTTGGAGACGCCATTTGTCGACTCTATTGGGGAGACGAGTCTCTTGAGAGACAGTTTCCGCTTGGGGATATTACATAATACTTTTCTCGGGATCTTCTCGGAGAAATGCCATAAGATGGGATCTAATTCTGAGGTGCTGATGACCTTTTCGTTAGCGGATTTTTCGGAGAAAAACTGCCGTACTGCCGAATCTCTGATTAAGAGGCTTTCTCTGGGGATCTTCCTTAATCCGGGAAAGCGAAGATATCATCTTCAATGGTGAAGAGTGATGTTTGTCGAAGGTTCTCTGGTTCTTCAGAGGTTCAAGTTATCAAAGTGGTCAAGGGCCAATTTTGATCCAGAAATAAACTGGAGGAGAGAGATTGTTCTGACGCAACCTTTCCTGACGAGGAAAGAACTTGATAACTCGATTGAGAAGACTGCTACCACTACGGGACAAGATCGACTGGAGTGATAGTGATGCAATATGAATGTGAATGCAAATCAATAATGCATGATGTATGTATGTATATGCTGACAAAACTGACGCGACATACAAACTAACGGATGAACACGACGGGATACTTGGCCATCGCGGGGCGAAGAAGTACCGCTGGTTCAAGATAGCAATTTTGCCTTGCTTAGGAGAAATAGTCCCTGCGGGGAACACCGTGGGTCAGGCTTAGGAGGTAAGAACTCTTCCGAAGAGGTCAGATGGAGCATTCGCATCTGACATAGTTGATCCATCATTCAGGCATACTGGTTTAGAAGGAGTACTTTGATTCTGCACTTTGCGGCTCGCTTACTTCTGGAGAAGCGATCGATGTTCTTTCGATGTTCAACAGTCAAAAGAAATTGCCATCTTTATTTTTAAAAACTGAACAATTTTAACAAGTAAATTCATTTTTGTTTCGTTTCAAGAATCGTTGATCATGTTAAAATGTCGTTCTGTAAAGCTAAAACAAATATGAATTGCAAATAAAAGCACAAGGGCTCAAATTTTATTGATAGGATGGAAATCAGCCAAACGCGTGATTCCATAGAGCATTTACAAAGTTTGAAAATGGTAATTTACAGGGAAAATGGGCTACGTTGAAACATAATGACCACTATCCTTCTACCAACTTTGAATTTTGGGCATCCTGAGCTTCTGTCGAATATGACCATGATTGGAGCTTTCCTGACGGATGATGTAACTGCTGCTGAGGGACTTGTCCCTTTGTCGAAAGTAGTTACTTGTCATTATCCCTAATTTTTGCCTGGATTGTACTTTGAGATTTCCAATCCACCGGGATGATTTTTTTATCATGTCTCTAATTTTTGCCTGGACCGCCCTTTTGGGTTTTCAATCCATCGAGACGTCTTTTTTTTTTAGGCGAAGTATTTCTTGACTACATCAACATTTATGGCGTAGGCAAATTCCTCTCCGTCCATGGTTGCAAGTCTCAAGGCACCGCCTGAGAAAGCTTTCTTGACCACATAGGGACCGTCATAATTCGGAGTCCATTTGCCCCGAGAATCAGTGAGAAATGATTGTATCTTTTTTAGCACAAGGTCTCCTTTCCTGAAGACGCGAGGTCGAACCTTTTTGTCAAACGCCATATTCATTCTTTGCTGATACAACTGACTGTGGCATAGTGTCGTTATTCGTTTCTCTTCGATCAGGTTGAGTTCGTCGTGTCGACTTTGACACCATTCAGCTTCTGTAAGCTTAGCTTCCATCAATACCCGGATTGATGGGATCTCTACTTCTATAGGGAGCACTGCTTCCATGCCATATACTAGAGAGAAAGGGGTTGCCCCTGTTGAAGTGCGGACAGATGTGCGATAACCGTGAAGAGCAAAGGGTAGCATCTCGTGCCAATCTTTGTAGGTTACAACCATCTTTTGAACAATCTTCTTGATGTTCTTGTTAGTTGCTTCTACTGCTCCGTTCATCTTTGGTCGGTAGGGAGATGAGTTGTGGTGTTCGATCTTGAACTCTGCGCACAACTCTTTCATCATCTTATTGTTTAAGTTGGATCCATTATCGGTAATGATCTGGCCTTGAACACCATAACGGCAGATGATATTGTTTTTGATAAATTGTACCACCACTTGTCGGGTTACATTAGCGTACGACGTTGCTTCAACCCATTTGGTGAAGTAGTCAATGGCTACCAGAATGAACCGATGTCCGTTCGAAGCCTTGGGTTCAATCAAGCCAATCATGTCCATTCCCCATATGGAAAAAGGCCATGGGGAAGAAATAACTTTGAGATGCGTTGGCGGTACATGAATTTTGTCGGAGTATATCTGACACTTGTGACACTTCCTCATGTACTTGTAGTAGTCGGATTCCATTGTCAACCAATAGTACCCTGCTCTCAAAATTTTTCTCGCCATTGTATGTCCGTTGGCATGAGTGCCAAAGGACCCTTCGTGAATTTCTTTTATCAGCATGTCTGCTTCTAGTCTGTCAATGCATCGAAGCAAGACCATGTCAAAATTTCTCTTATAGAGTGTATCACCACTCAGGAAGAAACTGCCTGCCAGTCTTCTGAGGGTTTTTCTGTCTTTTCTTAGTGCCCCAGGTGGGTACTCTTGTTTCTGAAGGAAGCATTTGATATCGTGATACCAAGGTTTATCGTCTATGACTGCTTCAATCGTGAAGATGTAAGCGGGCCGTTCAAGGTGCATTATGTCGATCTTAGGTATGTCATTCCATTGACCTACACTAATCATGGAAGAGAGAGTGGCTAATGCATCAGCCATGTGATTCTCCTCTCGAGGGATGTGATGAAACTCAACTCTGTTGAAGAAGGTAGCAACCTTCTCGCGTAGTCTTTGTAAGGAATCAATCCTGATTGGTATGTGTTCCAATATTCTTTTATCTGATTGATAACCAGGGCTGAATCGTCGTATACATCCAAGTTCTTAATCCTTAAGCTGATTGCTTCCTCGAGACCCATGATACAAGCTTCGTATTCGGCCTCATTGTTCGTGCACTTGAATGTCAATCTGGCGGTGAAAGGAATGTGGGTACCCTGAGGGGTGACAATGATTGCCCCAATTCTGTTTTCGTAATGATTGACACCTCCGTCAAAGATAAGCCCCCATTGGGAACCTGGTTCTGGCCCTTCACTGGGTAGCGGTTCATCGCAATCTTTCATTTTCAAATACATGACATCTTCGTCTGGGAAGTCAAGCTCGATTGATTCTTGATCGTCAATCGGTTGATGAGCCAAATGGTCGGCTAAAATATTCGATGTCGTATTCTGATAGCAACACCTTCCACCGGGCAATCCTTCCCGTGAGAGCAGGTTTTTGAAAGACGTACTTGATTGGATCCATTTCGGAGATTAACCAAGTAGTGTGACGAATCATGTACTGGCGCAGTTGTTTGGCTGCCCAAGCCAAAGTGCAGCAAGTTTTCTCAAGCATAGTGTACCGAGTCTCGCAGTCGGTGAATTTCTTGCTCAAATAGTAGATGGCAGACTCCTTCCTTTTGGTTTCGTCTTCTTGATCAAATACACATCCCATTGAGTCCTCTAGGACTGTGAGGTAGATAATCAATGGTCTTCCTTCCACTGGAGGTGATAAAATCGGAGGGTTCAATAGGTATTCCTTAATACTGTCGAAGGCAGTTTGATAGTCTTCTGTCCAAACGCAGTCCTGATTTTTTTTAAGTAATTTGAAAATCGGCGCACATGTCGCGGTCATGAGGAATATGAATCTGGAGATGTAGTTCAAACATCCCAGGAATCCTCTGACTTATTTTTCAGTTTTCGGAGAAGGCATTTCTTGAATGGCCTTGACCTAGTCAGGATCAACCTCAATTCCTTTTTGGCTGACGATGAACCCTAAAAGTTTCCCTGAACGGACACCGAAGGTGCACTTATTGGGATTCAAGCGGAGTTTGTACTTTCTCAACCGCTCGAATAGCTTTGACAGATGGGTCACATGCTCCTCTTCTGTCTTAGATTTAGCAATCATGTCATCGACATATACCTCGATTTCCTTGTGTATCATGTCATGAAACAGAGTAGTCATGGCCCTTTGATAGGTTGCCCCGGCGTTCTTCAAACCGAACGGCATTACCTTGTAACAAAAGGTACCCCATGGGGTGATGAACGAAGTTTTCTCCATGTCTTTCAGCGCCATTTTGATCTGGTTATAGCCCGAGAATCCATCCATGAATGAGAAAACATTGAACTTTGTTGTACTGTCAACCAGCATGTCAATGTGTGGTAAAGGAAAGTCGTCCTTTGGACTAGCCTTGTTTAGATCTCTGTAGTCGACACACATTCTGACTTTTCCGTCCTTTTTCGGAACTGGTATGATGTTGGCTAACCATTGAGGATATTCTGATGTGGCGAGGAAACCCGCGTCAATCTGTTTCTGTACCTCCTCTTTGATTTTGATGGCCATGTTCGGGTGAGTCTGTCTCAACCTCTGTTTTACTGGCGGACATTCTGACCTCAACGGTAAATGATGTTCTACGATGCTGGTATCCAACCCTGGCATATCCTGATAGGACCAAGAGAATACATCGGGGAATTCTTTGAGAAGCTTTACCAAACCCTCTCTGGCAGTTGGACTGAGCAGTGCCCCAATCCTGATTTCTTTTCTCTCTTTTTCCGAACCTAAGTTTACCGTTTCCAACGGTTCTTTATGAGGTTCAATGGACCTTTCCTCCTGTCTGAGTAATTGGGAGATCTCTTCTGGAATTTCGTCGTCATTTTCTTCTTCAACCCCAAATACCGGGAACTCAAAGTTGGGAGAAGGCATCGGACGGTATGATTTGTGTTTAGAAGAGATAGAGAAAATGCAAGAGTGTGTGCAGTGTATTTCTTTGAAAAACTACTTGTTTATTATTATTGATTTGTTTTTTAGGATTACCATTTTCTGAAAAAAAAAAAAAAAAAAAAAAAAAAAAAAGAGAAAACAGCAATAAATGCGGGAATTACAGAACGACGTTATTTTATTCATGAACAAGTCGATTCTTGAAACTACTACCCTATAAAACAAAGCCCTGTCGCTTTGGGCGAAGCGAAGGGGGAAATTTACAGAAAGTGAGCCCTATCAAAACATCTGTTTCATCTGGGCAGGGTGAAAGGTTAAAGACGGCAATTACTTTGACTTATGAACAATCTTCGGAACATCGATAGCAACCCATTGGTGGCGAACTCCTCGGTGAATCACAAAGTCTGGCAGCTTCCTTGATTTGTCTTCAGAAATAACGTTGATTTCTGGTGGAGCAGGATCATTGGAATCTGTCTCCTAGGCAGAGTTGTCGTAGGAGAATTCCTCTGTTGCATTTTGCATAGCATTTGTGCTCTCAAGTAGATCTCCCCATCCAGTTGGCTGGATGTCTTCGAACCTGATACGAGAGCTTTTAGGAGCGGTGTATTTGACCATGAAGTCGTACTTTCCACTCGGTTGTCCCAAGGTGTCCTACACTTCTTTGGAACTGGATGAGTCATCTTTCTCGATGACGTTGACCTCTGGAAAAGCATAGTTGATGAATTCAAGTCCTGCAAACGTTGCAAATTCATCGTCGTACTGGTTGCTTTCTGAATGACCTGATTGTTGATCCCATGACATGGTGGGGACGCAGGTATTCTTTTCAATGATGCTCAGCTGATTTTCATTGTTCGGCTGATTTCCTTGCCCCAAGTCTCCTGGGTACGGCTGCCACATTGGCAGGCCATCCATCGGGCCATAATAGTTGTGGTCAAAGTTGTCCTTCATCAGAGTGTCCTCCTCTAATGAGTTTGGTGGAGCACGGCATCCTTCAGGATCACAATCTCCGTATATCATTTCAACATCTGACCTCGGTATAAATCTCGGACTCTGTGTAGGAAAGCAAAAGGGCGTAGGCACCTCTTCCTGAGACGTATATCCGTCCTTGTTAAGATAGGACTCCCATTCTTCCTCCATATCAGAGGAATCATCTTTATTGATGGTATGCACTTCTTGAGGCACTGGGTGAAGGAAACCTCCAGTGTGGAAGAAATCCTGAATGGGATGAAGACTTTCATCGGTAGCAGCTATCTGGGTACAGGTCGCAGAAAAACCAAGACCCTTCTTTGTTTTATTGTCAGTAGGAATGACTAGTTGTCCCCATCCTGTTGTATTGGTACTCTCGACCGCTTTGATAGCATCTTTGTATGAGGAAATGGAAGTTTCCTCTTCGGATTGATATTCCTTGCTCACCGACAGTGCTTGGAACTGAGTTCCAATAACCTCCTCGGGTTCTATACCAATAGATGATGATAAGTTACTCACGAGCAAGGCTTGCTCCCCACAGACCGTGACGAGCTGGTTGTTCTGAACGAATTTTAACTTTTGGTGGAGGGTCGAGGTGACCGCCCCAGCCTGATGTATCCAAGGCCTTCCTAATAAATAACTGTACGTTTCCCGGATATCCATGACCTGGAAAGCGACTTGGAAAGTGTGAGGACCAATAGTTATGGGAAGGTCGACTTCGCCGATAACTGTTTTTCTGGACCCGTCAAATGCTTTGACGACGACCTCACTGGTTCTCATCGGGGGTCCTTTGAAGGATAATTCCATCAAAGTGGACTTCGGCATAACATTCAGGGCTGACCCTGTGTCTACCAGTACGCTGGCTAAAGCATCGCCCTGGCAGCTGACCGTGATATTGAGCGCCATGTTATGACGGCGACCCTCTTCAGGTAATTCCTCATCACTAAATCCCAAGTTATTGCAGGAAGTGATGTTAGAGACAATGATATCGAACTGTCTGATTGTTACATCTTGTTCTACAAAGGCTTGCTCCAATACTTTCTGTAGAGCCTCACTGTGTGCTTCTGAACTGAGTAAAAGTGACAGCACAGAGATCTTTGAAGGAGTTTGTAATAGTTGATCAACAATGTTGTATTCACTCCTTTGGATGAGCTTCAGCATCTCATCGTTATTTTTTGAAAGGTCGGGATTACTGGATTGACCGACCAGTGGATTGGGAACTTCTGTCTGAGGTTCCTTTTCTTTGTTAAGTTCTCTAACTCCTCGGTTGAAGATTCGACCACTCCGTGTTACTCGACTGATGTCTGCAATATTCATGACGGAGGGTAATGGATTTTTTTTTTCCATTCTCGACTGTTGTTGGACCGTATTTGTAAGGGATAGGCTTAGTTGATTCATACGGTAATGGTCCTGGTAGATAGATGACTATGGGAGCCTTCTGATTTTTCCGACCATCGTAAGCAATTTCGATCTGTTCCGGGTTGGGAACTCTCGATTCGTCAAGTAGAGGAATGATGGTACAAACCTCCCTAGCCTTTTGATGATCAGATATTACGACAACATCCTCAATTTGATCAGCGAGGTAGTCCGGCGCCCAGTTGATTGGTCCGGAACCCGAATATGGGCGAATCTCTCTACGATCCACCTGACCCTGAAGAGCTGCTCGTACAAGATAACATCCTTGGTTACTTTCCGAACAGACTCTACAACGTTCATAGTTGTGTGGTGGCACCTGGTCGTGCCCGCTTTGAATACAATGTAACCTCACTAGGTCAGTTTCCACAGATCGAACGTCCCGACTTTGATGCCGAGTAGGATTCCCGTTGGTAATACTAATTCGCTGGGTGTCTTCATCCATATAGATTGGAAGCCACCAGTGGTTCAACAAGTGCTGAAGGGTTTCCTGGACAAGGGCACAGCCTTGATCGTTTTCGCAACCCGCCCTACAGCTCTGATAATCCTGTGATACCAGGAACCCGAGCCGGACTTGTTTAGCATGTAACTCCACCAGGCTGGTATTCATCAAGCGAATATCGAAGATTTGAATCATGTTGATCTGATAGGGATTCCTATCAAGGTAGTCCTAGATCCATCCAAGATCCATCTGACGCTGGAGGGACTCTTGTACAAAAGAGCATCCCTGTTTGTTTACCGAGCAAGTTAGACAGGAACTGTAATCATGCCGCGGCAGATTATGATACTGGCTTTGCCTGGAGTGCATCTCCACCAAGTTGACATTCATTGCACGGACGTCGTGGTTCCGAATGATGTTAGAATTCATGTAAACCAAGTTAACTCCACGAACTCGGTGCACTTGGATCCATCCGAGATCCATCTGTTCCTGTAGAGCTGATTGCACCACAGAACATCCTCGATTCCTTTTAGAGCAGATATCACACTGGTGATAATTATGAGGTGGCACATGGCCATATCCACTCTGTCTGCAATGCATCTTGACCAAATTGGTCCTTAACAAGAGTACATCATGAATTTGATAGACGTTGTTAGTCTCTCCCTCTATCAAATTGATTGTAGCTTTCTCGTGTTAAGGCAGCGGGTTTGTGAGAATATTAGGATTTGTATCCTTGAAAGATAAGACCCCGCTCCTAACAAGCTTTTGCACGTCGGATTTGAAATTGAGACAGATCTCTATGTTATGCCCTGGTCCTCCTTGATGGTAAGGGCAATTCTGATCCACCTTAAACCAAAAAGGAAGATTTTTCGGTACTGTAATAGGGGACTTAGTCTGGACATGCCCCTTAGCCAGTAGTAACGGAAATAGTTCTGCGTATAATACAGGTATAGGATCAAATATTGGTGGCCGCGTTGTACGGTTGTTATTGTATGGAGGACGAGCCTGCTGAAGAGGTCGTTGAGTCCTTTGATGATTAGGTTAGCTCTGTGCAACCTGAGGTTGATACGTAGAAATAGGCGCAGGATTGATAGCAGGAGTCACAGCCGCTACCGGCTGATAACGTCGCCTTTGCTTTCCGAGAGAGATATTCCCAATATCTTGCTCTTTTTTCTTAGGGAGATCACTACCGTATCGTTTTGTACTACTTGATGATCCAGTGTCTTTGACTAGACGTCCTTCTCAGACGGCTTCCTCAAGACGAACTCCCATGCCGACCATTTCGGTGAAGCCACTGGGCGCACTGGCAACCATTCTGTCATAATAAAATGAGCTTAAGGTCTTTAAGAAGATCTTTGTCATCTCTTTTTCCTCAAGAGGTGGACAAATTTGAGCGGGAATCTCACGCCATCTCTGAGTGTATTCCTTAAAGGTTTCCTTGTCCTTTTGTGACATTGATCTGGGTTGATCTCTGTCGGGTGCCATGTCCAGATTGTATTTATATTGTTGGACGAAGGCAGTGCCAAGATCTATGAAAGTGCTAATCGTAGCACGGTTTAAACCCATGTACCATTTTAGGGCGGCACCGGTTAAACTATCCTGAAAGTAGTGAATCAGTAAATCCTGATTCTCTGTCTGAGCTGACATTCGCCGAGCGTACATCACCAAGTGACTCTGAGGGCAAGAGTTACCCTTGTACTTTTCAAAGTTGGGCACCTGGAATTTGTGCGGGACTTTCACATTAGGGACCAAACAGAGGTCCGTGGCATCCTTTCCAAATAAATCCTGACTGCGGAGGGCCTGCAGTTCTTTCTGCATTCCCAGGAACTGTTCCTGGAACTCATTCATTCTTTCGAACACGTTGTTGTTTCCACCAGAAGGTATCTGTGGAATCTGTCCTTCCGGGACAGTGTGTACCACGGGCGGTGGTATAGTCATTATGGCCGAGACTCTCGGTGCCTCCCGAAGTTTGTAACCTTCAGGAGTTGTTGTCATTCCCCAGGCATCTTCGCTTTCCCGAAGTTTATAACCTTCAGGCCCAGCGGTTCCCTGATCCTCATTGATCGGCGGAACATATCCTTCTGGGATATAGTTAAGTGGCATGCCCCAGGGACGATCTTTTGGCATTTTGTACCTAGGATCGGACTTCTCCACTATGGGCGCTGAGGTGATCTCCAAGATCACAGTCCTTTGTAGCTGAGCTTCTGCCATGGCTTGCATGTCGTTATGAAGCTTTCTCATATCCTCTCTCAGAGCGTCGATCTCTTCTTTCAACTCTCTGTTCTCTTCCTCGAGATCATCCATCTTTTTCTGGCGATTGGCCCGAGTATTGTACGAATGAGACAGTTTGACTCTAGAACCGAGACACGAACGTGAGATTTGTAGGTAAGAAGAATACGTGACGTGAGAATGATGAATGCAATGATTATATTAATTGTTTTTTTTTTGTTTAATCAAAATAAACTTCGACAATTAGATTGCAAATATCAAACAGAGGGGAAACCCCATTTTATTGAATTCAAAGGATTGCGAAAATAGAAATACAGTAGATTACAAGGTGCGGAAACAGAAACCTAAGCTAAGGGGTCTCGAGTCCTCTCTGGGGAGAAACCGGGTGCTGATTCTGGTACTTTCCTTTTCTTGGACCGGGGCTCTTGGGCCGTTGTCGGGTTGTCATTCCTTTGCCAAGTGAAAGGAACGAGCAAATTCCTTTGGTCATCCTGATTATCCACAGCATGTTGCTCTAAAACCTCAATCAGAGCATCCTTATCTTTTAGCAGTCGCTGTATTTTGGTACACTCTACATTGAGGGTGCGGTACTTGTTCTTCCAAGACCTCCTCTCCTGTTGAACTTTGTTGAGAGTAACCTGAAGTTTTTCCGTTTCAGTCATGAAGTACATGACAGATTCCCTTGGTGGAAGAACTCCGTGACGAGGATAAGGCATCTTTAGCTTGAGAGCTCTAGTTTGTACCCAGTGGAGATAAGGCTCCACCGAGACACAGTCCGGTTTTCCTAGAGACTCTCGTCCTTTCTTATGAACATATTTCCAAGCATGCACTATTTCCATCTTTAGTGCCCTGTCATTTTCTCCTTCTTTGAAGAAAAGACCTTCCAGATGAGCATTACGCGGGACATGCCTCATCGGGTATCCAAATTGACGACGAACCAATACTGGATGGTAGTTGATTCCTCCCTTAGTTCCTATTAGGGGTATGTTGGGGAAGTTTCCATAACGATCAATGATCCTGATCCCGTCATAAATCCTATTGCACCAGTCTATATCAGAGTTGGTAAGAGACATGATTTTCTGCGACCAACGTAAGGCACTCTTATGATCCCAAAAAGCAGCAGACTTGGGTAAATAGGAGATAAACCATTTGTATAATAGGGGTACACAGCACGTGATCGTCCCTCCGCTGTACAAATTTCCTAAGTGTACAGAATGATACGCGTCCGCGAGCAAAGTTGGCCAGGGCTTCCAATGAGAAAAACCTTAATGGCATTGATATTGACGAAGCTATTAATGTTGGGAAACAGAAATAACCCGTAGGTGAGTAAGACAAAGATTCTTTCAAAAGCAATCATGTTCCCTATACTAGCAAAGTACAGAGCCTTCTTTGTCAGGAACTGGGCTAGCAAACCTGGGAGCCCACCCTTGGTGGTCATGGGAGTCTTGATTTCTGACTCATCCAAATAGATTGCTCTTGCAATGATCTGATCCTTTGGAATTTCTTCCAGTCCAGAAAATGGATCTCGATCAATAATGTGTAGATCGGTTAGGTGAGAATACTCCTCCAGCGTTGGTGCGAACTGGTAAACCGGGAATGTGAAACAGTGATAGACCGGATTGTAAAACTGAATGAGTGCCTCCATGATTCCTTCAATCACATGGACTCTTAACAGAGGTAGCAGACCTCCGTACTTGGCTCTGAAAGCTTCAGGGTTAGTGATCATCCTCGCTAATCCTCTCAAATCCTCTAGTTTTGAAACCCTGAAGGTATACTTATGAATTCTCCTTCTACCGAAATCCATGAGCGCAATCTTTTTCTCTGACATTTGCAATCATTGTCTTAGTTTAATTTGAAAACGAGAGACTATAAGAGAAAATTTATCTTTGAATGCATGAATGCAACACACAAAAACTTAGAAAAATCATGGGGTCAAAGGTTCGGTGTCATGAAGTCAAGGCTCTACCCCCCCCCCCCCAAAGGTTTATACTAGTGATTTTTGTACCTGTCTCTCAAAATCATCAGTTCTTGTCGAGAAAACACCAGCGGGCCGGGAACCGTGCTAGGTGATGTTTTTCGAAGAACCATCAGAAGAGGGTAGTATCGCGTGACAACCATTTCTAATAGTTTCCGCACTACTAAAAGAGGTTTTTCCTAGGTGTATACTCAATCTTTCCACATGCGGCATCACACGCATTCCCATTAGCAGAAAAATAAACACAGACATCAATTAGGAAAAGCAGTATATATATTTGTCCTAAAGTCCTAGACTTTAAAGGGCTATGAATCCTATGTTCCTGACAAAATTGGCTCCCCGGCGGAGTCGCCATTCTGTGGTACCTTCCCAACTTTAAAGGTTTTGACCTAAGATCATAGTGAAGTCAACAAAAATCCTATCCCAGTGAAATCCCCAAAGAAAGAAACAAAAGAAAAGAGCCTCACGGTGGGCGCCACTTTCTGTGGCACTTTTTAAGGTTTCTACTTAAGATATGGGAAGAGAACAAGATCTCGTTGTATAATATTCTCCCCATTGAAGTCGCCATTTTTTTCTGTAGCGCGAATTTTTGGACGTGGTTGCGAAGCACTATCGCCTTTGGGGTACTACAGTTTAATTCATTTTTTATCCTATTGAAGCTGATGAAGGAAGGGAAATAGATGTCTCCAATTAACCCTGCTTGCATACTGAGTTTAAACAGATGACTGTTGGTTTACAAATGCTATTGAGATTGTGGGTCTCTCCTAACTTATTTTGTTAAAATAGTGCCTGGGCGATTGGTGGGAGTTTAAGACTGATGCTTTTCGACTGATATATGAAGGTATGGGATTTGGGACTTTGGATTAGTGTGCTCGCTAAGATTTTTCTTTCAATCTTATGCCTACGTATTCCCGTTTACCGGAACAGGGAAATCAGAGCGGTCGTAGTTCCTCCTATTCTATGGGAGGAAATGGTGTTTTGGTGTCTTGTTCAAAGCCCAAGATGTGAAGCTGAAAAGGTGGTTTATATCTTGTTCAAAGCCCAAGATGTGAATTTGAAGGGTCTATTTGTATCTTGTTCGAAGCCCAAGATGTGAAGCTAAAAAGGTGTTGTCTTTAGAGAGAATTTGTCATCTCTAAAGGGGGTCTGTTTGTCACGACTGTTGGGTGACTGACTATAAAGGAGGATTACTTTAACCGGGATATGTTAATCCTAGCAATGCCATAATTTCCTTTATAGGGGGTTTTAACCTGAAGGAGAAGACTTTAACTCAGTGTAGAGCAATGCCATCTTTCCTTAGGAATTTCTCATGCTAAAAGAGGGACAGTGGCGTGGATGTAAATAATCCAGAGGCTTGCCGCTTACATCGATTAGATGAAAGGAGTTGTTGATGTTTGTATCATGTGAACGAGGCACAGTTTTGATGCTAAAAGGTTGATTGACTCAACCGGGGTTTTTCTTATACAAAGCCTAAGAGGAGGCTATTGGCCCAACAAGAGGGTGTTTTTTATGTGTCTCATACGAAGCCCGAGACGGAGGCTAAAAGGGTTTGACTCAACAAGAGAGTGATTTTAGATGTGTCTTGTACGAAGCCCAAGACGGAGGCTAAAGGTTGACTCAATAAGAGAGTCTTTTATACTCAACAAGAGAGTGTTTTTGTATCTTGTACGAAGCACTTGATGGAGGCTAAAGGGAGATTGACTCAACAAGAGAGTCTTTTTGTATCTCGTACGAAGCCCGAGGTAGAGGCGAGAAGGATTGCTGTTTCAGTTGAGTGACAGGTCCAGTAGGTTGGTTAAAAGAGAAAATCAGTTCTTATAAAGAGATTGATTATAGGTAAGGCTATGCTTTGGGATTGATCAGAGGATCAGGGTTATTTCCTGTTCTTTAAGGAAATGGGGAATCCAGAGGGTATTGGAGACTGTCCGAGTCTACTGGTGTTTTTCCCTACTTGAGAATGCCTTCGAGACTCAAGGATATTAGACTGTCCAAGTCTAGAGTTTTATCTTTTGTACTATGCTTAAAGAAATAGTAGTAGTACATTCACGGTAGAAAGATCTAGACTCTTTGAAAGACTGTTCTATTAAGATGACTAATTTCTGTTCCTATACCTCTAGGAGGTCGTCGGGACAATTTGTACGAAGCCCAAGAGGAGGTTGGAAAATTTTAAGAAGCCGAGGGACAATTTGTACGAAGCCCAAGAGGAGGCTTTCTTCCCGAAGGAAGAATCCTTATACGAAGCCTAAGAGGAGGCTGTGAATACTTCTAAGAAGCCGCAAGGTCCTTGTACAACGCCCAAGAGGAGGCGGGGATGCTTTTAGGAAGCCTGTGGGTCCCCAAACCCCGAGAAATTCAAGACAGGTTATTCACAGAGAATAGATCAAGCCATGAAAGTCCGAGAATTTGGAAGAAACTCAAGAGATGCCATTCACGGAGAAAAGATCATCTCTGGGGAGTAGAGTTTCTTTGACAATGTCTAAGGGTGACAGTCTGTGAAATGGTTCACCGAGAATGCTGCTTTTCACATCTCCATATTGTTTAACCCCAAGAGGAGGGAAGACTGTGTCTGGTAATCCTATGGGGATCTAGTTTGTCTATTTAAGAGTGATCAACACGACTTAGTGCTAGACGTATTTGCCGGGGAAACTCTAAATATCTATACTAGTATTACACAGTTGATATGAGTTTATGAAAGAAGACTTATAGCGAAACAGCCCCACAATACAGTTATATGTATATGAAAGCCGATAAAGAAAGCATATAACCACTTACTCGGTTGTAGAGCTTCCATGCTGTTTGGTTAGTTGTTCAATAAAGAAAGATTGAAAACCACAGTTATATTCAAAATTAAAGGAGAAAATATTTTGAAAAGATGTTGGGGCTTACAGCTCAAGGAGAGGCCCAAGGTTTATCAGTGATAGCACTGTAGTTTTGTACAGAGGGACTTATACAAGTGACTGAGGCCCAAGAAAGGTTTTTTGTACAAGGGGATGGGTCTTACACTCTCTTATGAGGCCCAAAAAAATGATTGAAAGTGAACAAAGATGGGTCTTATAGCTCAAGGAGAGGCCCAGGGTTTGTTTTTCAACGGACGATGATCGCGTCGAACTTTTTGAAATAAAACGGGACTTATACAATAAGTGAGGCCCAAAGTAGGTTTGTATTTAAAAAGGATTGGGTCTTACACTCTATTAGAGGCCCAAAAGTGTTTGAAATTGTTTGATAAGGGTGAAAATCAAGGAAACCCTAATTTGTTATTCTTTAAAAGTAAATATTTAAAGAAAATCAAATAAAATACCAAATAAGTTTGAATAAACCATTTGTGATTTTTGTTTAAGGTTTGAGAAATGAGGGATTAATCACAAGGTTAATTAAAACTCACTTTGTTTTGATTTTCAAAGTAAATATTCACTTTTAAAATGTTTAAAAACATTAAAAAGGAATTTATTCACAAAAATACTAATTATATTAAATAAATAATATAAACTTAATTTTTTGTGGAATAAAATATTTCAACATTTTTGTGATTTTTTACAAAAAGAACCAATAAAAAATAATTAAAATTGAAAGAGTTATTAATTTTCCAATTAATTAATAAAACATAAAAATATTGGAAAAAATAGCAAAAATGTGAGAAAACACAAAATGGCATGGGTGGGGTTTGAACCCATGACCTCAAGGTCATAGGACGCGCGCCTTACCACTGGGATGGTGATACATCCATTGCTTGAAGTGAAACCACAAATATACAAGGCATGCCTTGTTTTCTAGGCCTGGCTAAGGCAAGGCAAGGCAAGTTTTGCCAAGAAACGGGAAGGTCCATAACTTTCTCATTTATCAATGTTTGGGGACAAAATTTATATGCATCTGGCCTAGAATTTCACAAGGAATCCAATGGTGGTGGTATTTTTTTCAGATCATACTCCCTCCTCAAAACCCGATAGTGGTTTTGAAAAAGGCCTATAATTGCATTTTCTATGCTACACTTTGATACAGGCATGAATTACATGATGAATTGGTTCAAACACAACATATATAACATGTATGAGGTGTGTCTGATCAGTGGACTTCAAAGTAATGCATATTTTGGAAAGTTCAAGTCATGATGCTTACCTCTTTTTGAGCTTTTGGAGTTTTCTGTGTAATCTGCCAAACTTCTTGTTCCAGAAATAGTTTGATGATTTGGACACTCTCAAATGATCCCTTAGAAGCTTTGAGGATGGTAGGAATCAGCTGGAACCTGCAAAAACACAAACTGGCCCTTTCTTGCAAAAGGGGTTAAAATGGCCAAAATAGCAACTCTCTCAAACGGTGTTCCAGATGGGGGGAACCATTTGGGACAGTTCAAGAATGTTATTTGGAGTGTGTTTGAGGTTTTATCTGGTTTGGAAAGTGACTGAATCAAGACATGGCTTGAAAAATGCACAAAAGGCCTATTTTGAGGTTTTGAGAGGTGACTTTGTGATTTTGGTGTTACAGGTCACTTTTGATAGTTTGGATCACCTACATATGATGTTTATGAGGTGTTAGGATCATGAGTTGTAATGGAAATGCTCTCTAACTCAAAAACTCAGAGTTACCTTGCTAAAGAAGGCATTTTGGCCTAAAGAGAGGGATTTTGAGGAAAGCATCTGTTTGATGGCTTTGGTGTACTCAAACTGAGTACAAATGAGCTCTATTTATAGTAGAGCAAGTTTATTTTGGGATCAATAGTGAATGGCAACTGCAGCAGAGGTTTGGCCAATGGTTGCACTTTGGAATCCAAGTCTCCTCTAGCCATTGACTAGAGGTTAGGGCACAGGGTTGTGGTTCCCTTGGTCTTGGATAAGTCTTGACTGAATTCAGTTGCAAATGGCTCAGTCCATGCCACCTTGGTGTATGCATTGAATGCTTCAATCCAAAATTGGAGTCTTGTTCCTCTTTTAGGCAATTCTAGGTTTGGCATGCTACTTCTTGTTCCAAGGACTTTGGAGGCTTGGCTCAGTGTCTGTCCCCTTTAGATTTGATCCTCAGATGTGTCCAAAGTGATGACAAGGCTTGGAATTATCTGATTTTGCCAAATCGAGAAAAAATGCATAATTCTGCCTAGCCTTGGCAGTTTTCAGCAAGGCATATTGCCCTTGTCATATCTCATGGCTCAAGTGGAATTTGGTGATGTTCTTGGCCATTTTGGAAAGCCCTCATATGATACAACAACTGTTTGATCATATTTGGTTTTGATACCTTTTGGATCCAATTTAAAAATACCCCTACATTTGGAAAAAAGTGAAGGCAGATTCTGACTTAGTGAAAATTTCACTAAGTGTTGGAAAAAAGTGATATTTTGACTTTTTGTGATTTTGATCAATCCATAACTCAAAATCCATGAGGAATTTGGAGGGAGGTCAGTTTTAAGCTTTTGTAGAGGGTAATGAGATCTACAAATAAAGCTTTGGATGGGGAAAAATTGCTTTGTGGTTTAGGAGTTATGATCCTCCAAAGTTGGTACCCTTGCCACTTTGTTCATAACTTAGAAAATTTTCTAAGTTTTTATGGTTACCCCTTTTACAAGTTATCCCACTTTTTTTATTTTTCTTGATGAATGATGATTCAAATCATACATTAACATCATTTTAGGGTTAAAACCCCATTTTTGTGAAAAATCTCAAAAAGTCAAAGTTAACTTTTGTGCACAGTTGACTTTTTGTCAGATGAATTCCAAACTGTGCGATCCTCTATGAAATCAAGTCCTTGACCTAAATCAAACTTGATGAATTGATTTCATAGGTGTTATAGGGTGTATTGAATCATGTCTTAGGGTTTGGGAGCATGTCCTGGTCAAAAGTCAAAGATACAGTTGACTTTTCTCGCAAAACCCTAACTGTGGTACTGATGAAATTGAGATTTGCTGCTCAAGCTTCCTGGATCAATCCATGGTTACAAATGGATCAATGTGGTATGTTGGAGACCCTCAAATCCTCTCTTGAGGTCTTGGCTCATTATTTGTCCCAAAAGTCAACTTAGGGGTGAATTAGGTCAAGAAACCCTAATTCCTTATTTTTGATGAATGCATCCCCTGAGGTCAAAAATTGACTTGATGCTTGGGTCCATGAGGTTCCATGGAGTATTTTAGGATATGCTTTAAAGCAGTGGCTCATGCCCAGAGGAAAATTTCCATCTGGAGGCCCTGGTCGACCAAACCCTAATTTGGTGACACTGGCGATCTCGGGGCTTGATCCACCTGGAAGGGAGCAGCTTTGTGCTTAATCCTTGAAGTGGGAGTCCTATTGATCCCTTGTGGATATTTGGGAGGTTAGAAAAGTTAAATATCATGTCATTTCTTGATCGATCCTTTGTCTAAAAGCTCTGAGAGGGCTGGAAACCCTAAATTTGATTGTAGTGGATGCTCACCCATCTTTGGGGAGACTGATGAGGTATGATGGTTCCTCCATATTGTGATGATGATTTCCACAATGATGGGAAATCTTAGTGGTCAAAATTTGGGGTATGACACAGAGGTTTGGCCAATGTTGATCAATAGGAATCCAAGTCTCCTCTAGCCATTGACTAGAGGTTATGGCACAGGATGTTGGTTCCCTAGTTCTTGGATCAGCCTTGACTGAATTTAGTTTAAAAAGGCTCAGTCCATGCCACCTTGGTGCATCCATTAAATGCTCCAAACCAAAATTGGAGTCTTGTCCCTCTTTTAGGCATTTCTAGGTTTGGCATGCTACTTTTGGTTCCAAAGACTTGGGAGGCTGATGGATCAGTGTTTGTCCCTCCTTGGTCCCCCCTTGAGGTGTTTAGATGGATAGATTTGCTTGCACTTTGCAAAATTTTATCAAATCGAGCAAAATGCACAAATTTGCCTCGCCATGACAGTTTGTAGCAACGCATATTGGCATGGTCATATCTCATGGCTTATGTGGAGTTTCATGGAGTTCTTGGCCATTTTGGAAAGCCCTCATATGATACAACATATGGGTGATCATAGTTGGTCTTGATACTTTTTGGATCCAAGTGAAAAATCCCCCTACTTTTGGAAAAAAAACAAGGCAGATTCTGACTTAGTGAAAATTTCACTAAGTGTTGGAAAAAGTGACATTTCATGTTTTCAGCCATTTTGATCATTCCATAACTCAAAATCCATGATGAATTGGAATGAGGTGTAGTTGAAGCTTTTGTAGAGGGCCATGAGAGCTACAAATCCAGCTTTGAATAGGGAAAAATAGCCTTGTGGTTTAGGAGATATGATCCTCCAAAGTTGGTACCCTAGCCACTTTGTTCCATAACTTAGAAAATTTCTAAGTTTTTTATGGTTACCCCTTTTACAAGTTATCCCACTTTTCTTGATTTTCTTGATGAATAATGATCTAAATCACACATTAACATCATTTTTGGGGTCAAAGAACCATATTTGTGAAAAATCCCAGAAAGTCAAAGTTTGACTTTTGTGCACAGTTGACTTTTTGTCAGATGAATTCCAAACTGTGCGATCCTCTATGAAATCCAGTCCTTGACCTAAATCAAACTTGATGGACATGTTCCATGGGTGTTATAGGGTGTATTGAATCATGTCCCAAGGTTTGGGAGCATGCCTGGGTCAAAAGTCAAAGGTACAGTTGACTTTTTCTTCAAAACCCTAATGGTGGTTCAGATGAAATTGAAACTTGTGAATCAAGCTTCTTGGATTAATCCATTATTGAAAATGGATCAATATGGTGTATTGGAGACCCTCAAATCATGTCTTGAGGTCTTGGCTCATGTTTTGTCCCAAAAGTTAACTTAGGGGTGAATTAGGTCAAGAAACCCTAATTCCTGATTTTTAGTAAATGCATCCCCTGGGGCTAAATTGACTGGATGATTGGGTTTATGAGGTCCCTAGAGTATTTTGAGTTATGCTTTGAAGCATTGGCTCATGCCCAGAGGAAAATTTCCATCTGGAGGCCCTGGTCGACCAAAACCCTAATTTGGTGACACTGGCGATCTTGAGGCTTGATCCACTTGGAATGTTGCAGCCTGGTGCTTGATTCTTGATGTGGGAGTCCTCTTGATCCATTGTGGATATTTGAGAGGTTAGACAACTTAAAGATCATGTCATTCTTGGATTGATCCTTTGTCTAAGCTCAGAGAGGGCTTGAAACCCTAAGTCTGATTGTAGTGGATGCTCACCCATCTTTGGGGAGACTAATGAGGTATGATGGTCCATCCATATTGTGATGATGATTTGCACAATGATGGGGAATCTTAGTGGTCAAAATTTGGGGTATGACATTTGGGATTGGTAGTTGCAGAGGCAATTTGGGTGAGAATGAGTTAGTGATGCATTGAAATTCTCCATTTGTATTTCAAGGTTAGAATTATGGGATTCTTGCGATTGATTGTAGAAAAAATTTGGGTGATACATAGTAATGATTGCCTTAGTCTATACGGTGCAACAGCGCAATAACAATATTGATTGTTGGTCCCCGGCAACGGCGCCAAACTTGATGCGTCCGCAAGTGCACAGATTTATCGAAGTAATATAAAAGATTATCAAACCTACAGAGACCAATGTCAACCTACCGTAATCAATCGTCGCTTTGTAAAGCTAAGGCTAATGATATTTGGAAAAAGGGAAACTAAGACTAGCACTAAAATAAAACAAAGAAAATATAATAGAAAAGAGAGACCGGAATGTGGATTCCGTGTACCTCAGGCACTCTGTAATTGGTTGGCGTTAATTTACGTATGTTCCGTAGAAAATATTGATCTAAAGACTCTGCCTCACACTCTCGTGCTATTGACTAAAGCCACATCTCCTAACCACAGGATTTTTCTCTCGCTCGCCCGTTTTAATTAGAAAACGTATTTTGAAAATCAATTAGATCCTAATCGATACCTAAAGCGCTCTCGCTGTTTTTAGAATCAATGCCCCGTTCCCACTATCTGGTTCGATCCCCACACTCTCGCAGTGTCGGCTCTAACCTTTACTTGCTTCTCACTCTCGTGACTAAACAGTGTTAAATAACCTCTCACTCTCGTGACAAGGCTATTTAAATTAAACTTGGAAACAAAGACCAAAACATAATTTATTCTAAGTTAACGCTAATTTAATTACCGAGTCTCGTCGGAACTACGGTTCTCACATACCGGACTCTAAACTATTTAGCCGAACATGGAATTAAATGAAAATGACATAAACATGGTAAATATAATCAATGACAGCATGCTTAAACAATTATGAAATGCAATAACAATAATAATAATAATAATAATAATAATAATAATAATAATAATAATAATAATAATAATAATAATAATAATAATAATAAAGCGATAAAATAAAGAACCTGTAAATACGAGAAAATAAATAGAGACTTGAAGTAAATGGAACTGGAAATAACTTCAATAAAATGATGGCAAGATTGTTGATCCAAGCAGTTACACATATTACAGTCCTAAAAACTAATGAGGGAGTAATTCCTCGATGTGAGAAAATACTCCTTTTACAATTGTAATTTTTTGCCTAAAACTACGAACAGCTCTTTCACGCACAAAACTTGGATCCCTCAAAATGTAAAGAACACTACTATATATAGAGTAACAATGTGTCTGGTAACTCCCGAAGATCATGTGTGAGTCATGGAGAAAATGGGAGAAAACCTTCCCAGTAGTGTTGTAGTGGTCCACGTGATGCTGGAACGTGATTGAAATATTCTGAGAAAACCAAGCCATGCTGGTCGCCATACGCCTTGTGACGAGGGTCACACTTTGAAGGCGTTACGGTCGCCACATGTTGTGTGACGGTCGCCACACTAATTAAGTGCAGAAACTTAATTTTGCTGTCAACTGTCTTCTTTTCTTCTCTTTTCTTCCCTATTCTTTCTTCTTTTCTCATGCAGGTTAACTGAGATAAAATACCTGAAAATGAACTTGAACACTTGCAAATAAAATGTGAATAAATGAAAAACGATAAAATAATTCATGCAAGTTAAGTCAATTTAACGATATAATTTCGCGTTATCAAATCCCAAGGTAGATAAAAGGAGGGAGTTTCATAACGCACCACATGTGTTTCTTAGCCACCATGTGGATTTCCACTTATGCCCCCTGTTTCCGGAGATATATCTCTGGACACACCCTTTTTACATTCAAGGACGGACATTCAGAGTGGCGCCCCATATATTGGATTTGATTAACTCCGAAAATGTATCTCTGGAACCATGTCGTAGTTATATATTCGGAAAATACCAGACACAAATTCAACACAAAATGAACATTCCAAACATAAAATGAGTATTCATAACATAAAATGAGCATTACGATGATGATTTCAACAGAAATATAAATACTACATTTCAATAACCCGGTGGACGCTTGCACGTCTCCAGGATATCTTTGACCGGTCTTTGTACCATCGCTTCCAACTCAAGCAGAACTTTCTCTTCGAAATTGAAATATGTTTGCCATATGGACATAACATCCACTCAAGTCTCGAGCTCAAATTTGCTGAACACAATGTTCCCTTCATTCTTAACAGAAGGTGAATGGTACTCAAGCTTCACAGCCCTTCATTTGTCTTCGTAAGGTAAGAGATAGTGGATTTCATCAATGATATCGGTGAGGGAGGTGAGATCGGTGAACTTAAATGTCCTCCCGGGTGTAGAGCGGATGGAGTAGGAGACACTTGCGACATACCAACGGATGTTTATATCGCACATTTGAGACATTTTGAGTTTGTGTGAAGTATAACACCATAACACCTAAATTTATAGAAGACATGGTTCAATATGGACCACTCATTGACTGTCATTCTTATTACAGATATATATCTCCAGAATAACACCCTATTATCTTGTTGCAGAGATGCATCTCCGGAACATTCCCTGAACCATTTAAAAAACAAACCAAATAATATAACCATCCAGAGATGTATCTCCGGAACGTTTCCTGATACATTTTCAAAACAGAATCAAATGACAGAGAGTTCACAAAGAGCAATATTCACATGTTACCTGGGATTTTTGACTAATAAAGAAAACCCAACAAACAAGGAAAAGTCTTAAAAGAGCGGCAGTTCGACTACGATTTGGGGACTTAGAGAAATTTTCAGTTGTTGAAGTGAGTAGTTCGACAACTTCGGCTTCGACCAGGAAGGTAGGGTCGAAATGAAATTGGTTGAAGAAGCGGTTTTTTGGGTGCGAATTTGTATCGTTCAAATACTAGTAACTGCTTGGGTTTTTATCTCAGAGGGACACGTGGAGGAAATTGGGAAACACACTACATGCAGAAGTGAACGTGGTGAACCAACAGGAGAAGAACGTTAGAGTAGTTATTTTAGATTTCTATATATAGTGGTTCATTTTATTGGATCAAGGTATGTTCATTTGTACTACAAAAATCTAACAAAGAAACTCAAAGTATCAAGTGTTAAGAGAAATGAGCGAATGGTTGAGAGAATGTAAGCACAGATAAAACATCATGTTTATCATTCAATGCAAAGTTTCTTAATTTATTTAGTTTACATCGTCTTTCTCATTTTCTTCTTTTGCCAGCCTTTATTCTTTCCTTTAAAACTTTCAGTGTCTTTCATTTTTACTTTACTCTTTCTGCAAGAAGTTTAGAAATTCATTATTACATTACCCTCATACACCCCTTCGACGCCATCGAAGTCCATAATCCTAAGAACATAAAGAAAATAACAATAAATAAACCCTTAAGGACTTCGTCCTAAGGATTCACTGGTTGGTCCTGCTAGTAAACCATACATTTGGAGACCAACGCTTATTTACCATTTTTCAGGGTAAACATCACCAAATATGAACCAAATATGCATAAAGATCAAATATGAATAATAAGTGAATATGTAACACTTCATTTATATTGAGACACGGTTATATACAATTATTTATCTGATTACACAAAAAATCAAAACGAGTCAAAACATGTGTCGCTGATTAAATTTATAGGTGGTACCCCTTTGGACTTTTGTGCATTCGATTCCATTTCAATGTTGTTTAATCTATCGAATTCTAGCATCCTTTCCATAAAATGATCTGGCCACGTCTCGACGTTTGCGGTTGAATGAGTCATCCATTCTGGTGGTGTAAGTGGTATGGGGCATCCCGGTTTCAAGTAAACTTGATCAAAATGACTTGATTTTGAAAGTCATCCAATACGCATGATGTAGTCATTTGGATTTGGGGCGTGCGAACTGTAGTGGAAAAAAGGTTTTTGAAAACTCATAGCGTGTCAGGTCAATGCACACCCTATCATATGCACAAGCTATTATGAAGGCTCTAAAGATTTGAGCAAATTTTGGTAAAACAGGATGATGTACAAGGTGTTCCAACAAAAAGAATTTTGCTAAAAGAAGACATGTTGGACAAGATGTCCCAACACGATGTTAGGACATCGTGTCTGTTACTAACAGTAGGATACTTGTAGATCAGTTCCAAGAGTAAAGGCATGGATCAAGGAATCAATCAACAGAAGATTTGAAGCCCAAGACAGCAGAAGATTATAAAAGAAGACCAAGACCTATGACTGAATTACTGAACCTATTCTAACACTTTTGTAAAGTAGAAAATAGGGTTTAGGGTTTTGAGAGTCGTAGGCTTTCTCGTAAGTCTCCCTCTGTATTGATTTGATACATTGTGGAAGACATAGATACTTGTATAGATTCAGAAACCCGAAGGTAATGAATTGTGTATTGTTCTTGGGTGAAGCTTTTAAGCAAATCCAAGTTAGCTTGTTAGTCAAGAATGCTTGACTAAAATTTGTATTGAAAGGGGTGTCTTTCAAGTAGGATGATACAGTTATTGTGACTATAACTGTTAGATAATCATAGGTTATGATTTAGGGAGTGAGATGGGTTTCACTTATCAATTAGATGTGACTTTTAATGATAAAGTCTCCATTGGGTAGTGATAGGTAAACCAGAGGTTGTTTACTGTAAACTAGCGGTTGTTTACATAAAACTATACTACTGATAGTGGATTCTTCTTCTTGGCTTGGTATGCCCCTAGATGTAGGTGATTTGCACCGAACTAGGTTATCATATTCTGTGTTGTTTATCATTCTGCAATTTATAATTCAGTTTTGATTAATATGTTGTAACAGATGTCGTAACATTTGTCTTGCTGCTGTTACTGATATTCTGAATATCAATTTGTGTGTTCTGCTCTTGTTTTAAAGTTGTGCAGAGAACAGTGTCTTGACATGTGTTAGGACATCTGCTATCTGCTATGCCAGAATTCCAATTGGTATCAGAGCAGGCATTCTGTCTGTTTCTGGATGAGATCTTGGGAGATACTTTTTGGAGCTTTAAACAAGGAGGAGTTTTGGAGATCATATCATTCACTCAGATATACTCAAGGGTATTAATGGATGAGATGGAGGTTCTGGATCGAAGGTAACAACTACTGGTGGTTGTTCATGTTTTTTGAGAAGTTTCTACATCAACTACATGAGGAGTGGCTAGTTCTCTTGTATGGTGTCTTATAAGATGTTCTGACAACTTATTAAGGCATGTTAAAGATGTTCCTTAGTGGTTCTGCTGCATATGTTTCTGATGGAAGAACTCTGGTATTTATGGGATTTTGGAGTTGTGAATGAAGAAAGATGGTGGAAGATCTTGATTGTTGGCTTCTTTTCTTGAAGATATCAGCATCTGTGAAAGCTCTAGTCGTTCTAAAGTCGGAAGCAATGGGATGTAGAGAATTGTTGGTTTATTTCTGTCATGTTGACTTGATACTTGGAGGTTTGGTTCCAACTTGTATCTTGAATTCAGTTTGAAGAGAAGGTGAGTTGAGATCGTGTTTATCAAATTCATGATCTGTGAATTTGGTAAATGTTCTTTTCGACAAAGTTACCAAAGATACTTGACTTTTCACTCAAGTTCACTCATAAAGGCATCTCTGGTCGTGGTTGAAGAGCTATTTTTGAAGGATAATTTTTTCTCATGTTGAAGATGTATTTTTGAATATCTCTGGTGCTGATGGATGTTATTCAACTTGGAGATAATGGGAGGTGATTTATTTTCACCATTCACGATTTACAGGGATTCTATTAGCAAAGGAAGGTCATAGGCAAGTTGAGTCAAGGGTGGCAGACTTAATGTCTCAACATGTTGTTTGACTAGAAAGATATTGACACAGTTGTGTTGATATATGGTAGATCGTATATCCTACAGGATGTATGGTTTTGAGGACAAGGATTTAAGATCAATTTCTATTTGTAAAATTTACAAATATTTAATTGATTATCCTTGTATGTTGGAGTACAAGATCACTGGTGACAAGTTGGTACATCAGTAAGTATAACATCTCTTGTTGCATCTGCTCAAGGATCTGTTCTTTGGAAAATAGGTACATTCAAGATAAGGAACTGATGTTCTATCAGATGTTGAAACGTCTTGACAGTGGAGTATCTGCAGAAGCATGTTGGTTCAAGGAGTGAATCTCTGGAGCAAAGGAGTTGTAGCTGATGATCTTGGTACTGTAACACCCCATTTTAAATTATTTGATCGTCGATGGTATTTTGTTTGTTTGGCCTTGGGTAAGGTGTGCGTGTGGTTGAGTGCTTATGAGTGGTATCCTTAGCAGAGCGGAGAAAATTAGAGATATTAGGTGAATAACGTAATATTTGATAATTAGAGGGTATATTTAATAATAGTAGTATAAGGGATATTATTATTATTATTAAGCCTAATATTATTGATATTACTATTATTATTAATATTATTTTTATTTTATTATTTTTAAATAAAAATCTGATTTAATTAGAATGTGTTTAGGGGGAGGAAAACTAGGAGTCTAAATTATTAATCAGAATTAGGGAGGGTTTAGAGGAATAACGGTATTTTTCACGTAAAAAGAGAAAGAGCTAGGGAAGGAAGAACAAGGGTGCTAGGGCAAGAATTCTTCACCAATTTTCGCAGGATTTCTGAGTAAATTTGAGGTAAGGGGGGAGAATGGGTTCAATATAGGTGCTAATATCATGTAAGGGTAGTGAGGGTTCCTTCCCCTCTTAGAAATTTTCGTATTATGTGTGAATCAATCTACTCTGTCATGATATGTGTGATTGTATGGTGTTATTGCTGCTATATGAATGTATCTGTTTGCAGATCTGGCTTTGTTGCAGGTGAGGGTAACGAATTTAGATCTAGGAAACGTTAAATTGATTAGTGATAATAGGAGGATGGAATTATATGCAATTACAGGTCCTAAAATCAATGTATAGATGAATTTAGAACAGATCTGGGTGTTAGAAGTGAGAGTCTAGGGGTAGAATTCGGACTGATATGAAAAATGGGTATTTTTCATAGTCTCTGCCCTTACGCGTAACAGAGAAGGCGTTACGCGTATGGCCTTGTGTGCCAGAGGGCCATTACGCGTAACAGGCAGGTTGTTACACGTATGGCAAAGCGTTACGTGGGTATACGCATATGGAACTCATTTTTGACACGGCCCTCTGCCCGTACGCGTAATGGTACGCGTATGGAAGCTTGGCCTTACGCATATGAGAAGGTTACGCATATTTGGATCTGAAAGATGAATATTTTTTAGGGAATGACAAGCCTCTGCTCATACGCGTAATAGGCAGGGAAATACGCGTATGGCAGGGCGGCAGGAGTGGCCTTACGCGTCAGGTACGCAGCTGGATGGGCGAGCGAGCTGGGCAATATGCGTACGGCACAAGGCAATACGCGTATGACCAGCGAGAGTGCAGAATTCTGTTGTTCTGCGATTTCTTTCCCGATTTTGTATTTGATGCAGTTCCTTTGGGTCTGAGAGGTTGGGATGGATGTCAGAACTTGTTGAACTAGGAATGGGGGTGAAAATAATTAAAAATGGAAAATATGTGGATTAATTAGAGAATTAACTAATTAACGCCGTGTGAGGGATTTCTTGTTGTGGTGTGTATTATGGTGAGTAGGTATCTCATATGTGATCAGGAGGATCGTGAAGATGTATGATTAATATTATACATGTGTGTAGTATGCATATTTATTGTCATGCATTCATGGTGTGTCGGTGGTGATGAATCATTGCTCAGGAGGAGTGTATGTGATTCATCCAAACTCCAATGTGGAGTATGGTGGAGATAGATCATTGCCAAGTAAGGGTGTATGTGATCTATCCAGATTCTATTATGAATCGGTTTCGATTGAATGAACCATGGTGTATTGGTACCACATGCATTGTGTTGGTTGTTGAGTCACATTGCATCATTATGTGTGTATTAAATTATAATTATAAATGATAAGTGTGTCGTGATAGTATGTGACTATGTGTGGCTGTGTGATTACTACTCTTAACATGTATTATGCGCCTTTAATTATTGAATATAGTTCTCACCTCTTTGTTGTTTGTTGTGTCTGTGCTTCTTCGGGAGTACAGATAATCCAGGTACTTGAGTGTGCATGGAGTGTGTGTTGCTTGATCGAGTCTTAGGAGTCGCTCTGATATGTAACACGGGATTTTGGGAGTTTTCGTCATTGTTATTCTTTATTTGTTTTGTTACGTATCATTCTTTATTTGAAACTATGATGGACCACGACTTAGGTGGATTTTTGGTGTTGTTGGCAAATGGCCGTGATTTGAATAAAACATTTATTTTCGCTGTTTTATTTCATTAATGAAAAGAGTTTTAGTTGTTGGTTTTAACGACGTAGCATCCTACTTTTGGTTGCAACTCTGATTATTTTCGTAATATTTTTATATTTGGAAAAATGGGAAAGTGGGGTGTTATAATTGGTATCAGAGCAGGTCGGTCCGACCGGCCAGGTATGGTAGTGGAGTTTGTCCTTAGAATAGGAGTAGGTGGTGTGTTCTAACCGTATGTTGATTGTTGAACAGTATGGCAGGAAGGAATGATGCTGCTCTTGCTGCTGCTATGCAAGCTATGGCACAAACAGTTGAGAACACTAATCAGGCTGGGGGTGCGCAGTTCCGCGACTTAGCACAGTTCCAGAGCAATAAACCGCATACATATGAGGGAGGTATTCTGGATCTTGAGGCTGCACAGAAATGGTTGAAGACTATTGAGAAGATCTTCAGAACCATGGGATGCAGTGACACTCAGAAAGTACAGTTTGGCACTCATATGCTGGAGGGAGAGGCTGAAGTCTGGTGGGACAATAGTCGTCAGAGGTTGGAAGCTGCGGGTACTGATATTACTTAGGCAGTGTTTCAGGCAGAGTTTCTGGAAAAGTACTTTCCGGAAGATATTCGTAGTGCAAAAGAGATTGAATTCTTGGAACTGAAACAAGGTAACATGATTGTTGCTGAATATGCTGCTCAGTTTGAAGAGTTGGTACAGTATTGTGCTCATTACAATACGGAAGAAGCTATGAATTCGAAATGCTTGAAGTTTGAGAATGGGCTGCGTCTCGAGATCAAACAGGGCATTGCTTGTCAGAAGATAAGGAATTATCCAGAACTGGTTAGCAGAAGCAGGATTTATGATAATGATAACAGGGCTCGGATTGCTCATTATAAGGTTGTGAGTGACCGGAAGGGTAAGCAGAGGTTTGGGGGTACTCCTTATAGTGCTCCAGCTGATAAGGGAAAACAGAAAGTTGATGTGGGGAAGAAACCAAAAGAGGGAGGAGCGGTTTCTGATACTCTCAAGTGTTTCAGATGTGGTGGTGTGGGTCATCGTGCTAATAATTGTCCGAATGAGGTGAAGAAGTGCTTCAAATGTGGGCGACCAGGTCATGTTGTAGCAGATTGTAGGGCCACTATGCCTACCTGCTATAACTGTGGAGAACAGGGTCACATCAGCACTCACTGTGAGAAGCCAAAGAAATCTCAGACCAGTGGGAAGGTGTTTGCGTTGGTGGGAACCCAGTCCACCAATGAGGAGCGTTCCATCAAAGGTACTTGTTTTATTAATGACATTCTGTTGATTTCTATCATTGACACGGGTGCAACCCACTCGTTCATTTCTGTTGATTGTGTGAAGAGATTAGGAATTGTGCCGTCTACTCTAGATCAGAGGATGACGATTGAAACTCCGTCTATTGGTTCTGTGGTTACTTCCTTAGTGTGTTTGAAGTGTCTGTTGACTATGTTTGGTAGATATTTCAGAGTGGACTTAATTTGTTTGCCACTCGGTAATCTCGATGTTATTTTGGGGATGAACTAGTTGGAATTCAACCGGGTTTACATTGATTGCTTTAGGAAGACGTTATTGTTTCTTACTCCTAAAGAGGAAGCATTAGCGGATTATTTGTCTAGTAGGGAGTTGAGGACGTTGTTGGAGGATGAAGCTAAGATGTTTGCAGTGTTTGCCTCGTTATCTGTTGAAAGCAAGACTTCAGTTAATGAGTTACCAGTGGTGAGTGAATTTCCTGAAGTGTTTCCAGATGACATTACAGAATTGCCTCCAACGGGGAAGTTGAATTTACTATTGATCTTGTTCCTGGTACCAGACCTATATCTATGGCACCATACAGGATGTCTGCATCAGAATTGGTAGAGTTGAAATCTCAGATTGGAGAATTACTTGATAATAAGTTTATTAGACCAAGTGTGTCTCCATGGGGAGCTCCGGTGTTGTTAGTGAAAAAAAAGGATGTTAGTATGCTTCTGTGCATTGATTATCGTCAGTTGAATAAAGTGACCATTAAAAATAAGTATCCACTTCCGAGGATTGATGACTTGATGGATCAGCTTGTGGGAGCTCGTGTTTTCAGCAAAATTTATTTGAGGTCGGGTTACCATCAGATTAGAGTAAAGGAAGATGATATTCAGAAGACTGCGTTCAGAACTCGCTATGGACATTACGAATATGCAGTGATGCCTTTAGGAGTGTCTAATGCGCCGAGTGTGTTTATAGAGTATATGAATCGTATCTTTCATTCTTATCTGGATCAGTTTATTGTGGTATTCATTATGACATACTGATTTATTCTAATTCTGACGAGGATCACGCAGAACATTTAAGGATTGCATTGCAGGTGTTAAAGGATAATAAATTGTTTGCAAAGTTCTCGAAATGTGAATTCTGGTTGAAGACTGTGAGTTTCTTGGGTCATGTTATTTCTGGTGATGGCATAGCGGTGGATCCATCTAAAGTAAGTGCGGTACTTCAGTGGGAGCCTCCGAAGACAGCAACCAAAATTAGAAGTTTCTTGGGTTTGGCAGGTTATTACCGAAGATTCATTGAAGGGTTTTCTAATTTGGCGTTACCATTGACTCAGTTAACTAGAAAGAATCAAGTTTTTGTTTGGGATGCAGCTTGCGAGGAAAGTTTCAAAGAATTGAAGAAGAAATTGACTACAGCACCAGTGTTAATTCTACCAAGTCCAAGTGAACCTTTTGTGGTGTATTGTGATGCGTCTAAGATGAGATTAGGCAGAGTGTTGATGCAAGATGGCAAGGTGGTGGCATATGCTTCGCGGAAGTTGAGGGTGCACGAGAGGAATTATCCTACTCATGATCTTGAATTAGCTGCGGTAGTTGTTGTATTGAAAATTTGGAGGCATTATTTGTATGGATCGAGATTCGAAGAATTCAGTGATCACAAAAGTCTGAAGTATTTGTTCGATTAGAAGGAATTAAATATGAGGCAGCGAAGATGGTTGGAGTTCTTGAAAGACTGATTTTAATTTGAGTTATCATCCGGGGAAAGCTAATGTTGTAGCTGATGCTCTAAGTCGGAAGACAATTCATATGTCGGCATTGATGGTAAAAGAAATGGAATTAATTGAACAGTTTAGAGACTTGAGTATGGTTTGTGAAACTACACCTGAGAGTGTTAGATTGGGTATGCTTAAGGTGAATAATGACTTTTTTGATGTAATTAAGGAAAATCAGAGACTTGATGTGAAGCTAGTGGACTTGATGCCTACAAGAGGAGATGATCCTGATAATGATATTAAAGTGGATAATGTTGGTGTATTGAGATTCTGGGGCAGAATTTGTGTACCGGATAATGATGAATTGAGGAAAGCGATCTTAGGGGAAAGTCACCGGAGTAGCTTGAGCATCCATCCGGGAGCTACGAAAATGTATCATGACTTGAAGAAGTTATTTTGGTGGTCTGGTATGAAGAGGGACATAGCTCAGCTTGTTTATGCTTGTTTGACATGTCAGAAGTCAAAGGTGGAGCACCAGAAACCTTCGGGGTTAATGCAACTGTTAGAGATTCCGGAATGGAAATGGGACTGTATTACTATGGACTTTGTTACTGGTTTGCCAAATACGGCGAGAGGCTTTGATGCTATTTGGGTAGTGGTGGATCGACTTACGAAATCCGAACATTTTATACCAATTAATATCAGTTTTTCGTTGTCAAAGCTGGCGGAGATTTATATCAGAATAATTGTGAAGTTGCATGGTGTTCTGTTGAGCATAGTGTCGGATAGAGATCCGAGGTTTACTTCATAATTTTGGAAGAGTTTGCAAGAAGCTTTGGGTTCTAAATTAAAGTTGAGCTCGGCTTATCATCCACAGACCGATGGTCAGTCAGAGAGGACTATTCAGTCGTTGGAAGATTTGCTGAGAGCCTGTGTGTTGGAGAAAGGTGGTGCGTGGGATACTCATTTGCCATTGATCGAGTTCAAGTATAATAATAGTTACCATTCTAGTATTGGGATGTCACCTTTTGAAGCTTTGTATGGTAGGAGGTGTAGGACGCCTCTGTGTTGGTATGAGATTGGTGAGAATGTGGTGCTTGGACCTGAGATTGTGCAACAGACTACTGAGACAATTCAGATGATCTGTGATAAGATGAAAGCGTCTCAGAGTAGGCAGAAAAGTTATCATGATAATCGGAAGAAAAACTTGGAATTCAGTGAAGGTGACCACGTGTTCCTGAGAGTCAACCCAGTGACCGGTGTTGGGCGTGCATTGAAATCAAAGAAGCTGGATCCTAAGTTTATTGGACCATATCAGATCTTGCAAAGAGTAGGCGCAGTTGCTTATAGGGTGGCGTTGCCGCCTGAACTTTCAAACTTGCATGGCGTGTTTCATGTATCGCAACTTTGGAAGTATGTATCTGATCCATCTCACGTTATCCAGAGGGATGAGGTGCAGATTAGAGATAATCTTACTGTGGAGGCGATGCCGATAAGGATCGAGGATCGCAAGATGAAGCAACTTAGAGGAAAGGAGATTCCTTTGGTGAGAGTAGCTTGGGGAGGAGCTGCTAGAGGAAGTGTGACCTGGGAGTTGGAGAGCAGGATGCGAGAGTCGTATCCAGAATTGTTTCCATCAGGTATATTTTCGAGGATGAAAATAATTTAAGTGGGGGAGAGTTGTAACACCCTATTTTAAATTATTTGATCGTCGATGTTATTTTGTTTGTTTGGCCTTGGGTAAGGTGTGTGTTTGGTTGAGTGCTTAGGAGTGGTATCCTTAGCGGAGCGGAGAAAATTAGATATTGGGTGAATAACGTAATATTGGATAATTAGAGGGTATATTTAATAATAGTAGTATAAGGGATATTATTATTATTAAGCCTAATATTATTGATATTACTATTATTATTAATATTATTTTTATTTTATTATTTTTAAATAAAAATCTTATTTAATTAGAATGTGTTTAGGGGGAGGAAAACTAGGAGTCTAAATTATTAATCAGAATTAGGGAGGGTTTAGAGGAATAACGGTACTTTTCACGTAAAAAGAGAAAGAGCTAGGGAAGGAAGAACAAGGGTGCTAGGGCAAGAATTCTCCACCAATTTTCGCAGGATTTCTGAGCAAATTCGAGGTAAGGGGGAGAATGGGTTCAATATAGGTGTTAATATCATGTAAGGATAGTGAGGGTTCCTTCACCTCTTAAAAATTTTCGTATTATGTGTGAATCAATCTACTCGGTCATGATATGTGTGATTGTATGGTGTTATTGTTGTTGTATGAATGTATCTGTTTGCAGATCTGGCTTTGTTGCAGGTGAGGGTAACGAATTTAGATCTAGGAAACGTTTAATTGATTAGTGATAATAGGAGGATGGAATTATATGCAATTACAGGTCCTAAAATCAATGTAGAGATGAATTTAGAACAGATATGGGTGTTAGAAGTGAGAGTATAGTGGTAGAATTTGGACTGATATGAAAAATGGGTATTTTTCACAGTCTCTGCCCATACGCGTAACAGAGAAGGCGTTACGCGTATGGCCTTGTATGCCAGAGGGCCATTACGCATAACAGGCAGGTTTTTACTTGTATGGCAAAGCATTACGTGAGTATACGCGTATGGAACTCATTTTTGACACGGCCCTCTGCCTGTACGCGTAATGGTACGCATATGGAAGCTTGGCCTTACGCGTATGAGAAGGATTACGCGTATTTGGATCTGAAAGATGAATATTTTTTAGGGAATGACAAGCCTCTGCTCATACGCGTAATAGGCAGGACAATACGCGTATGGCAGAGCGGCAGGAGTGGCCTTACGCGTCAGGTACGCAGCTGGATGGGCGAGCGAGCTGGCCAATACGCGTACGGCACAAGGCAATACGCGTATGACCAGCGAGAGTGTATAATTCTGATGTTCTATGATTTCTTTCCCGATTTCGCGTTTGATGCAGTTCCTTTGGGTCTGAGAGGTTGGGATGGATGTCAGAACTTGTTGAACTAGGAATGGGGTGAAAATAATTAAAAATGGAATATATGTGGATTAATTAGAAAATTAACTAATTAACGTTGTGTGAGGGATTTCTTGTTGTGGTGTGTATTATGGTAAGTAGGTATCTCATGTGTGATCAGGAGGATCGTGAAGATGTATGATTAATATTATACATGTGTGTAGTATGCATATTTATTATCATGCATTCATGGTGTGTCGGTGGTGATGAATCATTGCTCAGGAGGAGTGTATGTGATTCATTCAAACTCCAATGTGGAGTATGGTGGAGATAGATCATTGACAAGTAGGGGTGTATGTGATCTATTCGAATTCTATTATGATTCGGGTTCGATTGAATGAACCATGGTGTATTGGTACCACATGCATTGTGTCGCTTGTTGAGTCATATTGCATCATTATGTTTGTATTGAATTATAATGGTAAGTAACAAGTGTGTCGTGATAGTATGTGACTATGTGTGGTTGTGTGGTTACTACTCTTAACATGTATTATACGCCTTTAATTATTGATTGTAGTTCTCACCCCTTTGTTGTTTGTTGTGTCTGTGCTTCTTCGGGAGTACAGATAATCCAGGTACTTGAGTGTGCATGGAGTGTGTGTTGCTTGATCGAGTCTTAGGAGTTGCTCTGATATGTAACACGGGATTTTGGGAGTTTCCGTCATTGTTATTCTTTATTTGTTTTGTTCGTATCATTCTTTATTTGAAACTATGATGGACCACGACTTAGGTGGATTTTTGGTGTTGTTGGCAAATGGCCGTGATTTGAATAAAACATTTATTTCCGCTGTTTTATTTCATTAATGAAAATAGTTTTAGTTGTTGGTTTTAACGACGTAGCATCCTACTTTTGGTTGCAACTCTGATTATTTTCATAATATTTTTATATTTGGAAAAATGGGAAAGTGGGTGTTACAGGTACCATACACGTGTGTGTGGTAGGATCAATCTTTATTACAAGGCATGTATTCAGACTAGGAAGTTTTGTGGCAGGAAGCTTGACTAGAATGTCGTGCTGTTGAAAGTAAAGATGAAGACAATTCTCTTGGTTCAGTTTATTTCTGACCTAGGAGTATTGGAGTGCAGCAAGTGTGTTCCGATTTTTACTAGAAGCATATGATCTTTATCTGGAAAGTTTCCTGGAAAGAGACTTGTCTAGAATATGGTGCGGGTGATAGCACTACTTGGGTCAGTTTATTTCTAATCTAGGTGCGTAGGAGCATGTGATCTTGCTCATCTTGGAGGTCAATGATAAGTGGAAGTTATCTCTGATTTTCTGCAGAAGTCTCTACTTAAGGAAGGTGGGATTCCTTTTGTAAAGATCTTGTGTGACTAATCTCTTCTGAAGAATTAAGCTTTGGCCGGTTTGGGATGTCTGAAGATGAGGTGAGTGTTGCAGTACAACAAAGTAGGATGAAGGTTGTCTACTCCAACTTGATATCATTGATCAAGTCTATGAGAACATGGAACTCTTGTTCTGTTATAGGGAGGAAGTTCTTCTAAGTGGCAGAAGGAAGAGCTTAATTCTTCAGCTGGATGTCTGATAAGATATTGTGACATCAAGCAGAAACTCCAGGGTCTTAGTTGATGTTGTGGCGCATCATCGTAAGATAAGTTGATCTTCTCAGAAAAAAATGGAATTAACGCGTCAAAAAGGTCTATCTCATGCAGTTTGCGGGAGCTTCAAGAAGGAGTATATGTTACATGTTTGAGTATTGGTGTATCTAAGATGGCTTGCTATAGAGTAAGTGGATTGTGTAACTTGAAGATTAGGTTCCATTGGTGGATCAGAAGATTTTCTGGAATTCTGAAGAAAGCTAAGATTAATCAAACAGTGGCATTTGGTTGATCTTTATTGTGCATTCAAGTAGGGTGCTTGGAACTAATTACTCTTGTGCAGAAGGGTAGTTGGTTGAAAATTAAAGTAGGTTCTGGTTCTGTTCATATCTTGGAGCTTGTGGTAGAAGCCCTAAGTTGCTTATGGAAGATTACCTTCTTTTGGGGTGTTGATTGAGAGTTTATTTCTCTCTTTGGTTGTCTGGAGTTCTTATTGATCAAGCTAGTGGTATTGTGTTCTCTGAAGGTCTTCAGTTGGATTACTATGCAGATAGTAAGTCCAGTGGTAATTATATCAAGAACCTTAGTGTATGGTGTCTGTGATATGATCAGGATGTCCTAACTGATGTTAGAGCATCATTATGGTTTCCGAACTTAGAGTTCAGATTGTGAAAGCTGATATTCACCAGTTGAATCAGAAGTGTCTTATCTTATCATATGGGAGAATGATAAATTGAAGATTGTCTTGGATCATGGGGTGTTTATCGGGAAGACTGACTCTTGCTGAGGTCAGAATGCTTGTGGAGAGGTGGGTTCTTCTGCTATAAGTCATGCTAGAGAGAAGTGGATCAGTTTGGTGCTTGTGAAACAAGTAAGCTGAGGATCTCTGGGGCATGTGTTTAATGTCCTTCAAGTGTAAAGAACATCTGGGCGAGTTAGCAAACTAAGGGGCTTTGTATGTCTCTTTGAGGATTGTGAAGCATTCCAGATTCAATTGGGTTGTATCTCAAGGAACAAGGATATCTATAGTTGTAAAATTTAAGGTGGATTTGTACAGGGTATGGATGGTTTCTGGATGAGAGGGATCAATGGTGATTTCGGTCTCAATCCAAGAGTTTGTTGGTTGTGGTACAAGGATGTGGTCCTGGTACTTTCTCACTATATGATCATGAAGTTGTCATGGGATATCATGTGGTGATTTTGGGTGTTTCTTGTTAAAGGAGCATCATTTGTGAAAGATAGGGGAGAACTTATGTATGTTAAATGTACTAGTGTGGTACATGGATTGCTTGAGGATCGGGCATTAGGTGAATGCGTTCAGTAGGTGTGTTGAACAGAGGGTGCGCTCTTGAATATATGAAGATGTGTCTTATGTTTTCCATTTATTTAAGGTGTTCTTCTTGCAAAAGAGCACTGGTTATCTTAGACAGGGGGAGTTGAACTTCTGCTTTGGATATATTGCTGCAGTAGTGCAATTGCTTATCAAGATTGTTTGTGGTTTCAAGCAATTTGTGATAGAATGCCTCTGGTGAGTATGATATGTCAGACGAGATATCGTGACATTGCGCTACTGGTATAAGTTCTAGGTGGACTTAGTAGTTTGTTTTGATTCTGTCATTGGGTGTTAATGGATTGAATCAGAGTGATACAAGTATCTTGAGAGTCTTCGATGTAACTGGGAGATGTTTGAAGAAATGTCTTAACATCTTGGTCAGTTATCCTTATTGATTGCTTTGGACGGTGGAGAGAATGTGTCTCAAGAAACGCGTGTTAAACATGCATCTCGGGTAATGCGCATTCCTTGGATGGTCCTCGTTAAAAGAAGAAACAGTCAAAAGCGATTTGGCCGATGCACTTTTGTTTGTGAAGTTACATCCTTTCATTTAATGCTCATATTGAATGGATATGTGTTACTTCCAACGGTTCGTTACATCCGAAGAAAAACGCTCTTTTATATAAAGGGTGTTCTTGACTTCATCTTGTCTCAGGTTGTCTGTTTTGTTGTGTTGTGCTCTCATGGGATTTATCCACTTCTGGGTTTGTTCAGTTTGGGTATGGGTCTGTCTTGGACATGTTTGTCAATTTTTGGCTAAAAAGGGGGAGAAAAGTACAAGGGTTGAGTTTGTTCTTGCAGTTGAGTCTGTTCTTGTAGTTGGTTTGCAAGGATGTTGGACAGAATGTTCTGACATTCTGACTGAGTCTCAGGTTTCCTTTTTGTTCAAAGTAATTCCTTCGTGTCATGTGATCTGAGTTATGAACACAGTTGTGTCATGTGTTCTGAGTTACCCGGAGTAGCAGTCTGCTTCCCTAAGTCTTTAACGGGATAAGTCAGGTTGGTGTTTGGTTGCTCCGATAACTAGTATTGGTCCTGGGTTTGAAGGGGAGTGGTGTGCATCTTTTTCCTCAAGTAAACCAGGACAACGGGTAATGAGAACATGAGAAGAGTGTAAGCTTCCGGCTAAAATGACTTCGGGACTTTCTACTCTGGTTTTGGAGCATCCTTGGTTTTTTGTGCAAAAGGAGTTTTAGCCAAAAAAATTCAAAAAGGGGAGATTGAAGGCTCTAAAGATTTGAGTAAATTTTGGTAAAATAGGATATTGTACAAGATGTTCCAACAAAAAGAATTCTGCTGAAAGAAGACATGTTGGACAAGATGTCCCAACACGATGTTAGGACATCGTGTCTATTACTAACAGCAAGATACTTGCATATCAGTTCCAAGAGTAAAGGCATGGATCAAGGAATCAATCAACAGAAGATTTGAATCCCAAGACAGCAGAAGATTATAAAAGAAGACAAAGACCTAGGACTGAATGACCGAACCTATTGTAACACTTTTGTAAAGTAGAAAATAGGGTTTAGGGTTTTGAGAGTCGTAGGTTTTCTTGTAAGTCTCCCTCTGTATCGATTTGATACATTGTGGAAGACATAGATACTTGTACAGATCAGAAACTCGTAGGTAATGAATCGTGTATTATTCTTGGATGAAGCTTTTAAGCAAATCCAAGTTAGCTTGTTAGTCAAGAATGCTTGACTGAACTTTGTATTGAAAGGGGTGTCTTTCAAGTAGGATGATACAGTTATTGTGACTATAACTGTTAGATAATCACAGGTTATGATTTAGGGAGTGAGATGGGTTTCTCGTATCAATTAGATGTGACTTTTAATGATAAAGTCTCCATTGGGTAGTGATAGGTAAACCAGAGGTTGTTTACTGTAAACCAGAGGTTGTTTACATTAAACTATACTATTGATAGTGGATTCTTCTTCCTGGCTTGGTATTTCCCTAGATGTAGGTGATTTGCACCGAACTGGGTTATCATATTTTGTGTTGTTTATCATTCTACAATTTACAGTTCAGTTTTGATTAACATGTTGTAATAGATGTCGTAACATCTGTCTTACTGTTGTTACTAATATTCTGAATATCAGTTTGTATGTTTTGTTCTTGATTTAAAGTTGTGCAGAGAACAATGTCTTGACATGTGTTAGGACATATGATATCTGCTATGCTAGAATTTCACATTAGATGACCCATATCAGGGAAGGTCATCCATTTTTCCTCTGGTGCTGGACCGCTCAAGCAAGGAACAAGAGACTCATAAACCACAAACTATTTTTCTTTAGTTCCGTACAACGTGTATACGATTCTTTATCCGTCTTCAACTCTTGGATAAGTTGACGATGGGCAAGCGTGTAACTATCTTCTCCTTTACTGAGTAAAGCTGAAACGGCTCGGTAACCGCAATTACCGTCCCCCTCAACATTGACGATACGCTCGATATATTTGTGCATAAAAATCGTCATCTCGTCGATGAATGGAATCTTCGGTGGAAGCGGCATCGGAGGTGGTTTGGTAATGCGGGCTCCTTTCATAACACTTTTTTGAGATTTTGGAGTCGTTGAGTCGGGAAAAAGTTTGTCAACGTGTTCAAAATATGAAAGAGATCGTGTAGTCGAGTTTTCATTCGGTCCCGACTTTATTTTCTTCGGAGCACCTTTTGTTTTTACCGGTTGAGAAGACGGTTTCATGTTGGTGATTTCGGGATAGGCAATCTTCCTAAATTGTTCTTTGATGTGAAGTTTCATGTTGTCATCGACCTTCGAAAATTTCTCTTGTATCGTTTCCCATTTGCTCAAAATAGAGATACTTTATTTACTTTCATGCATGCATCCATTATCATCAAAACTAAGTCTCTTCCAATGAAAGCAAACCTCGTCCGTTCTTATTGGTTCACCTAGTTTCACTTTTTTTGCAATAAGACAAGCACATGGGAGACCATATGTTTTCACAATATTACAACCACACTTTGCGCTATAGGAGCCTACATTATCAGCTCATTTTGCCTCGTGAAAAATATAGTTCAAACTCGCCCGAGAAATGTTACCCCCAACTGAGAATAAAGATTGTTGTCTTTAAATCTGTGTTCCAAAACTGTGATGCTCCAACCAAATGTTGTTTGTATCTCATTATGTTGGTTTTGAATCATGTGGTTCACGTAGTCCCAATCTCGACACAAATCCCCCTTGCTATTTCCCAACCAATTTTTCAAAGTAGCATGAGCCGACTCAACTCTGTTGGTGGTTGTATTTACAAGGTGATGGATATTATCAATCCACGCGCAAACTATTTTCTCCTTCAGCTGATCAAGAATGGTGCTTTCAACATATTTCAACAAAGTCGGATACTTTTCACACACTTTCTGGAAATAAATGACGGAATTGGCATATAATTCTTTTGTGGGAGAATTTATTATGTGATTCCATGCATCCATTATTTTCTCCACAATCACACTCGACTTCACCAATTTTCCACCATCGGACTCTACTTGTTTCGTCCCTACCGCGGGTTTAACCCGACTTCTCACATTCATTGTTATATGATATTTACAAAGTAATGCATACGAAGAAGGAAATACCTTTGCAACTGTGTTCATCATTGCGGTATCGCGGTCAGTAACAATAGCTTTAGGCATCTCACCTTGATCCTTAAAAAGTGACAGACACGCCTCTAATGCCCAACTAAAATTGTCCTCTTTTCACACTCTAAAAATGCAAAACCAACGGAATATTTCTTCTCAGTTGAGGTAACACCAACCATCTTAAATAAAGGAAGTCTATATTTGTTGGTCTTGTAGGTAGAATCAAGTATGAGCACTGTCAGAAATGTGTTGAAGAACTTTATCGAATTTGGATGAGTCTAAAAGATATCTCTAATTGTAACTCCATCATCGCAAGTTCGGTACTGGGACACGTAATTGTTATCGTCCAACAGTTTCAACAGTTGTTGCATCTCAGTCCTATCCCCCATAATTGCCTTGTTAGTGAGGTACCGAATGTTATACACTTGCTTGATATTTGATATATTGTCGGTTTGCTTCCTTTTCAATGTTACAAGTATAATTTCGGTTGGACAAGATTCAAGGTCACGTCACTAATACATTCCTTCTCTTCCAGCTTGAGCCAACATACACTAGGATGACCCGCTAATTTTAAGCACAATTCATGGTTATGCAAACCACAAATGACATTAAATATGCATTTTTTGTTAGACAACATGTAACCACGAAACTTAAACAGACACTCACATTTTCTACTACCCGTGTCGTCGTTCTTTAAATTCCAGACAAGAGTTCGATAGCTCCCGCTTCTTTCTCACAACAAAGTCACAAAAACGCTTCTTCTATCCGAGCAATTATCCAACCTTCGGATAACTACGCCAAATCCAAGTTGATATGCCTCCATACGAATCCATTTGAGCATGTTATAACAATTTTCAAACACTTTCTTGTTAGTAAAGTTGTTGCCAACATCTATTGCCTTCACAACAACCCCTTCAACATTCGCTTCAACATCGTTCGGAGAAACTACTTGTTTTGGGAAATTATCGGGGTGCACCATATCTATTGGAAATAATACAATCAATAACAAAACATTAATTAATCTATTGCTGCAGAAGGAGATAGAATTTGAACACAGAAACACTCCAGAGATGTATCTCCGGAAAAGTTCATGTTCAACACGTTTCGGAGATACATCTCTGGACACTGCGTATGTTTTTTCAGCAAACTTTCATGATTAATGTGAGCAATGTAGATGAAAATGAACAATATTTACCTGAAATTCGATCTTCTGTTGCTCCCTGTGATATGTTGAACCAAAAGGATGGAGATTTGGAATGAAAATTGGGATTGAGAATGTAGGGTTTTTAGGATGAGGGTTTGAGTTGAAATGAAGAATGACAACAATGGGGGACTGATCATGCAGCTTGAAACTATATCAAATATTTTTGGAGATACATCTCCGAAATAATCTGACATGCACAGGTGACAGGAAAATTCAAATTGCCGCCCACATATTCCGGAGACATATCTCCAGAACATTCACTAAACTGATTAATTTTCATATTTTCTCCAAACCGTTCCGGAGATATATCTCCGGAATAAAACTTTGCCAAATGCATGAGGTACCACTCAGAATGGTCTTCCTTGAGTGTAAAAAGAGTGCGTCCAGAGATATATCTCCGAAAGAGAGGGGCATAAGTGAAAATCTACATTGGTAGGAAAGAAATGTATAGGGTGCAATAAAAAATTCCCTAAAAGAAAATGTTAGGTGTCGGTTTGGTTGAATTTTGATTTTAAATATTTATAAATATTTATAAATTAATTTCAAAAAATTATTTTAAAGAAAAATAAAATAAAAAATGCCTAGTAATTTTTCTTTTAAAAATTATTTTAGATATAAAGAAATAAAAAATAAAAATAAAACTTATTTTAAAATATATTTAAGTTTTAAAAAAAGTTGTATTTTGTATTTATTTTCTTAATATATTTTATTTCAATATAGATATAATTTAAAATATTTATAGTATAATATTAATTCTATTAAATTAAAATGTGAAATTTATATAAATTTTTAAAATATCTTTTAATATTTTCAAATCATTTATATTTTTTATATGTGAGGTGGATATTCAAATATTCACATTAACATCAAATTCGTTTTATTCTACATTAATTATCTTTATATTGTTAGATTAATTATTTAATTAATCAAATATGGATTGACATAATTAATTATTAATTAATTATATTATAGTCTATTGTTATTAAACACTAAAAAAGATGAATTGTATGATTGGGTTTTATGCCTGAATGGACCGTGATGGGTTGGATCATTCAGTTAAGCCCAATGAGAGGTCTCTGCCCTCATTCGTTTAGCTATTTAAGTGTCTCCCCATTAGACAATTAACATACTCTGAAAACCCTAAACGGCAATGAGGGTAGTAATTCTCTCATACTCACTCTTTCGAAAGCCGTCTTTCAAATCCTCCACAATTCTATAAGGTACACCGTTCTAATTATTGTCGATTATTCTTCAATATAACAATATGCTATAATTTTGTCTCTATTCGATTCTATTAAATTTATCAATTGGTATCAGACCCTTATAGATACATATTATGGCTATCATTAATATAGATGTCCTAATTATTTAATACTCTTAAATTTTTCATTGTGTACCATTGACTAAATCAATTACACGGTTGTATTAAGTTTGTTTATGATAAACAAAACTTTTAAAATAGCTTCAGTGTGTATAATTTGTGAATGAATTAACGTGAAGTTATCATGTGTATGAAAGAGTTCCTTTTTCCCTAAATAATGAGTTTTATCATTATATAAAAGTACATATATTGAGGTTTATTTTAATATATATAGTATGTGTTAATTGGTTCTCAATTTTGTCCTAAAAATGGGGTAATTCAAAGTAAATTTTTTTTATAAAAGGACTTCTCTAAAACAATTTTAACCTACTTTTTTAAATTGAAATGTATCAGTGTAGTATTTGTAGCAAAATTAGTTACACATTGACGCAATAAATTAGGCTTATATTATTATTTTTTTGGGTTGTTTACCAATCCTTATGATTTATAATTACAAATATAATTATTAATTATAATTTCATAATTGATTATGTATATGCAAACATATCTCAAATATATTTTATTATTATTTCAATATAGAAAACTTTGATGTGTTAGAATCTTGAAATATTCTTGCAATGATCTCGATTCATTTTAAAATATTAATTTTAATTTTGGATTTGAAATAACCTTATTAAATCTATAAATATTTGGTGTTATATTATTATATGAGAATTGCATACTAATTTATTTAAATTATATATTCTCAAAAGATTTGAGATTAAAATTTCTTTTATGAAAATATATTTGATTTGTAGTAACACTAATGCTAATTACTTTATTTAAGTGCTATGCTTGATAGAATATATCAGTATCAAATATTTTATTCTTAACGTCATAATTAATATAAATTAAATATTATCCTTGATTTTTTTGAGCCATTTATTTTGTTAAAATGATTTGTTAATTTATGAATCATTTGAGATGACACTCTCATATCATATAAGTCATCAAAGTTTAATAGCTCTCGAGGTTAGTTGTAATTTAATTATTATTTTGGATCTCTTGTGACTTATTATATAATTGCATATAAGAAGAATTTTTTATCTAAAATCATCTACTCCTTTGAAAATTATAAAATGCGCACTTATATGATTTTATTAATTTTTCAGAATATTTTAAAATTAAAACCCTCTATAATTGTCATAAATTGATTTTCTTTTATATACTCAAATAAATAAATACAAATATAATTTTATGAGTATATTATAAATCTTATCATTTTATGAATTTTATTCTGAAAATTAAGCAATCACAATTAATTTGTATAATTGTAATCTCATCTATCGTGGGTACAATTATATAGAATTTTCTATTTTGAATAAAATATATTGTTAATTTGTGTGATAGTAACTCGCCTATCGTGGGTACAATTATACAAATTTTATTTTATAAAATAATTAAATTTATTTTAATTATAATAAATATTATATTGATAATAATTATACCCTATCGGTATGTTATTATTAGTAAAATTTATTTTTGTTCAATGTACTTGTAATTTATGATTATGTAAATTATGGTTCGAGTACTCTATCGGTATTAGAATTTTTGGTGACATAATTTTTATACATTGTATATTTTTATTTAATATTGTTGAAACTATTATATAATAAATAAATATATTTTTTTTAAAGATATGTAATATTTTTATGAAATCCAATATTATTTTTTTATTAAAATGGATTTCAATTCACTAAGTATTATGTAAGCGATGGATATACCCTATCGGTGTGGCGTTGTTTGACATGATCATTGTGTGATAGAGAAAATAATTGAATATTTATATAAATATTTTTAAAACACTTAATTTTATTTCAATTATTATTATCTATCAAGTGGGAGAATTTCATGTCAATTTTAGATAATGAGAATCTTTGATAATTTATTTAAAATAATATTATCTTACGGAGACTTATATTGAGGATATTATAGTCTTATATTTGTTACTAAAGAAAATTTATGACTACTTTTGTTATATCCTCAATATTAAATAAATTAAAGTCTCGTTTTTCCGCTGCTTATAACATACAATATGTTTCTCAAATGTGAGTAGTTATATTTGTAGCATTTGAGTTTTGAGTGAGTTATTAATATATTGTATAAAATTATATATTCTCTTTAAAGTTATATGGATTTGATCTCACTCAAATGATGGTAAACCTATTATATGGATTTGATCTCACTCAAATGATGGTAAACCTTTTTTTTGTGAGCATCATACTCTTTCATGTGAAATTATATAGATAATTATGACATTTTCTATTTACGTGCAAAATATGTAGTTGAGTTTGTAAAACTCTAATCCTGATATATTATAGAACCATTTCTCTGTTAGTTTTGCACTAAAAATAAAATTAGTATCCCATTGTATATCAGAGAATTTAATATTGATGGACTCTGATAAATCTTTATCCTTTTGGATCAGTGGGAGTGCATGTGTACACAATAATATAGTCTGAAAATTTCAGATTATAATTCTTATTGTCATATATTCTTGAGCACATTATAAATATGACATGTTCTAAGAAGACTTCAAAATATATAATAACTCTAAGAAGTCTTATTCTATTATACTGATATGTATATATTATTCTTGTAATCTCAGTAAACATCATAATTTGATGTTTAGGTCGATATTGAAAAGACACTATAATTCTTTAACATGCAATAGTATTATGTTATTCTATCTTCAATAGTCCATATTTGTCAGATCATAATATGAAAGTACAAGTAAATATCAATACTCCTATGGAGTATGATATTGTGTTATAAAGGTACTTATGATTAAATGTAATTACTCTCGTAATAGGTTATGCCTATATGTAATTACTATTCTTAGACCTATGTGGATATTCTATAACTTTTAATTTGAAAATTCATTAGTATAATCACTAACCACAGACTTATACACATGAGTAAGTCTTATGATATTTTGGGTTAGTGGAAGTTTATCAATAGCATTTTCATATGTTTGGGTCATTCGTTATAACATATTACTCATAACTTAAATATGTTACTCTAAAGTCATCATTCTTTATATAAAGTTGTGAGTTTTAACATGTATGATTTGTCTTCCCTATCGGATACAATTTCTGCATGGTTGAAATTTACTTCTTTTTGATTGATTAGTGTTTTTACTATTATTGATATTATAATATTAATATCAATATTTTTAATAATTAATTATTGTCATCTAAGTGAGAGATTGTTAGATTAATTATTTAATTAATCAAATATGGATTGACATAATTAATTATTAATTAATTATATTATAGTCTATTGTTATTAAACACTAAAAAAAATGAATTGTATGATTGGGTTTTATGCCTGAATGGACCGTGATGGGTTAGACTATTCAGTTAAGCCCAATGAGAGGTCACTGCCCTCAGCCGTTTAGCTATTTAAGTGTCTTTCCATTAGACAATTAACATACTCTGAAAACCCTAAACGGCAATGAGGGTAGTAATTCTCTCATACTCACTCTTTCGACAACCGTCTTTCAAATCCTCCACAATTCTATAAGGTACACTGTTCTAATTATTGTCGATTATTCTTCAATATAACAATATACTATAATTTTGTCTCTTTTCGATTCTATTAAATTTATCATATATCTCCACAACAATATAAATATTTAACGAAGACATCTCTATTTTGTTGTTGAATAGTTTTGTTCTTATTTACGATTTTTGATTAAAAAGTGTAAATGTGTACAAAAAAAAAAAGATATTTAAAGCTGAGTGATTGACTATTGTAGGGAAAGAATATCCAAACATCAGAAATCAGAAACAAATATCACATTCGCCATTATCAAAATCAAAAATCCACAAGCAAAACTAATAAAAGTAAGGAGACAGAAGTTTGTCTTCAGGTTATGTTCTTTGATTTGAGGGACTAGAGAGCACGAAAACCTTGGCGAAGTTGTTCGAGTTTTGTTTTCGAGTTCTGTTCTTTTACTAGAGTGACTATCGAGCACATATACAGGTTTTGTTCTAGGTGTGTGTTTTGCATGTACCGATTTGGAAAGACGATGACGTGAACATACGAATTTAGGAATACATGTTTACAATTTTAAAATTAAATTATTTTAATTCATTTGAATTTTTAATATTAATAAATTATCATAAATAAATAATATATTTATAAATATTAATGATAAATGAGCTAGAATTATTTATTACAAATGTAACATTCACTTACAGTAGAAACTCTTTAAATTAATACTCAGTAAATTAATAAGCTCTCTAAAATAATAAATTTGTCCGGTCCCGACTTGGGCCAATGTAAAAAATTGAAAAACTCGATAAAATAATAAGATAATAATTTTTCGGGAGATCCCTTTATAATTTTCGGTCCCAAAAAAATCATAAATTAATAATTCATAGAAACTGAAAAAAAAATATATTATATTCTATTGAAATATGATTCAATAGTTGTCTGTTTTCCTTTAAAGTTCAAGTCTATTTGGAGCTCATCTCTAACTTTTCTTATTGCATCCAATAGCTCAGGTGTTGTATTTTTGTATTGTATCATAAAGTTGTGAAGAGTGTTCGACGCCATAAGTGCTTCCTTTCGCGTAACAGGCTCCAAAGACGATGTATCATCTTCGTCGTCATCCTCTGCATTGTTCTCAATGATAGTACCCACAATATCTTCTAAACTCTGAACCTCCGAACATGCTCCATTTTCACCTGGGTAGTTCATTAGATTGTCGATATCCATCTTATTACGATAGCCATATTGATTGATCATAGTCTCGAGGTCTTGAGTTTCTTCATCAAAAGTAGATTCATCCAAATTTTTTGCAACGTCACTAGCTGAACGAATTTTACTAGTCATCCATGCTTTTTTGTTAGCTCGATACTGACAATCCAAGCTATTCATGTTGACATTCTTGAAGCAACGAGGCTTTGCATATTTCCCAATAATCCATAGAGGGATTTTTTCAGAGCCATCTTCATTGCAACAAATAACTACCGTCAGCCTTTCTTTATCTTGTTTTCTTCCTTCAAGTTGTTTTGTTGCCAGTGAATGATCAGCTTGTAGCCTATAAAACAACCCAGTTTCATTCATATTGAAAACATCTTTCATAGGGAACTGATCAATTTTCTCCCGAATCGATACCAATTTCTGCTCCATGTCCTGTACATCAACAGACCCACTCTCGCCAAAATGACAAAATGACTTTATGCCATGTCGGTGCTTGAATTTCCCAAGTCATCCTATAGAGAAGTTAAAATCTGAATCATCATGAGGGTACACGAGTTTCATTGTATCTCTTGCCTTCTGCAAAATTAATTCTCCTGTGATATTCACACGTTCTTGATGCTGGAGAAACCACTCATAAACAACCTTCTTCATGTCAGGATATTTTGCTGGTTTGTGTCTTTTGATCTCTGCTCTTCCCTTTTCTATTTCAGCAGAGAGATAGTCATCTGACCGCTTAAGTGTGTTTGATATTGTTCCTTGACTAACTTTCAACTGAAATTTTCCCTCAAGTCATCTCTGCAAGTCTTTTTGTGTGCTTGCAGGATTATCTCTCTTGTACTCACACAACTCCTTACGTATTTGATCTGACATAGTTGATTTTGCAACACCTTTTAGATGAGAAACCATCTTGTGAGATATGGTTTGAATACTCTAACACATTCATGTAATTTATATACAGTATGCCAAACTTTCTTAAGAATACATTGAACACATTTGTTCCTCTTGTTTACATTTACTGTACTTCAAAAGTTATTATTGATTTTCAATGCATATGAACACAGTAGTTACTAATTTACGTTGAGTCTCAAGGTTCGCTGCAACGTAATTCAAAGAGGCATAGACTAATTTGTCTTTTTGTTTGGTATGTACAGTATAATTACTTAAAAACTCTTTAAAGTAATAATTATTAATTTATCGATAAATTAATAACTTTTTAAATTAATAAATTTCTCCGGTCCTGATATTATTAATTTATAGAGTTTTAATTGTATCATCAAGTAGTATGTCTTAAAAATGTTATTTTAAATTGATAAGGGAACTAAAATTCTAAAAGAAAATGAAATATATAAACTGAATTTTAAAACGGAGGAAACAAAACTTTACATAAGTAAAAATAGAGACAAAGTACATTTAACCATTTTTTAAGCGTTTTTAATTTGCTATAAAAACAATTTATAATATCACTTACTACTATTTATTAATCTCTATTCTTTTAATTTTTTAATTCATCTTTTATATGTTATTAATAAAAAATAGTTTTATAAATTTACCGATAACTTATCTTTTTCATAAAACTAATTATAATTTTTTAACGTGTATGAATTCAACAAAACAACTTATAATAGTAGTGGTCAAATGGCGAAGAGCATATGAAGTGCAATGTGCCAACCCCATTAGGCCACTAACCACTTGCTACAGTGACTTGGCTACTATATTTTGGACTTTTGAGTGTGAAAAGAGACATGTTGCTATTATTATTTCAACTATGGGATACAGCTAAAACCCCTCCCTCATCAGTCACCAATACTCATTCGTTTTTGTCTCTTGTTCATCTGAGAACCAACTTCAAACATACAAAGAGAGTAACAAACAATGCATGCAAGTGCTGGCAATAGGTACTACAAGTTATGTGCCTTGACAGCAATTGTCCTTATAGCTCTTTGGTCCATGTTTACAGGCACAGTCACCCTCAAATGGTCCACAAACAACGTTAATCAATTCTTAGATGGATTGGATTCTATGATTCTTGAAGATCTAGATGTGTTGGTATGGTACCCAACAAGAAATAATTTTACATTTATTCATTCATATAGATATGGCTGTTTTCTTCACAGATCACAAACTAACACTGCGTTTTGTTTCTGTTTTGGTTTTTCAATTGAGAAATAGGAAGTGGAGGAGAGAGAGAAGGTTGTGAGACACATGTGGGATGTGTACACTCGCAGTCATAGTAACTCCATGGGATTACCTCAGTTTTGGTTGGAAGCTTTTGAAGCAGCTTACGAGAACTTGGTCAGTGATGTTCCTGCGATTCGAGACACTGCAGTTTCAGAAATTGCCAAGATGTCACTGGCACTGCGCTCACAAATTGAATCACCATCTGTAAGCTTATATCACATAAAATAAAATAATCTATCAACTTATCTTTTCTCTTTGACTTGACATAGACAGTACTTTCTTACTTTTCATGGTCAGCATGTGCAGAGCAGCAGCAGATCAAGAAAACTTAAGCAAGACAAGAATCAGAAGGAATTGGATCATTATAAAGACCATGCATTTAAAAATGAAACAATCTTACCTCCTAAATGAAAAAAAAAATAATAATCATGACTGTCTAGGTTTCTATATTTGAATTAAACTTGTGTAAATCTTATTCATGTAGAACTGCTACTCATTGTGGGCCAAAAAAGGAGAAGAAAAATAACTACTGCTTGTTGCATATTTAGGTTTGTAGTGTCATAAATTTATCAGAGCAAATTACTTCTGCTTTTGAGACAGGAGATGATTATTATGTTCAAACTAATGGGGAAAATGAAAAATCATTTTTATAAATAACCTTTTTTTCAAGGATACAATTATGGGAATGATAAAATTGCTTGAAGATGAGAGAAAAGAAGATGAAACAACAGCAAATTAATAGAAATAAATTAAGGCTGACTTTATATTAAAATGACAAAATTGCTTGAGCAGATCCAATTGATGCTGCTACTGTTGCTGTATGAACAAAAATCCTAAAATGGAAAATTCATGTACAAAGTATGGACAAAACATGTTTACATATTCCGCAACAACCTGTGTTAATGTTAGACATCAGTCTTCTACTGTCTGGATCTCACCCATCATTATCCGGTTACTTACGACATTGAATCCCAAAACTGCAGCGCTAACCTTTTTCCCTTTCTTACCTTTCTTTCCAAATTTTGAGGGGGTACCATCTGCCTGTCCCAGATTCTGTAAATTTGTATTTCCAGATATTACGCTTCCAGCAAGTTTCTGATCATTCTGTGTCAGAAAAGCTGTTTCCAAAACTTCAGAAGGTAGTAACTCCATGTAATTGAGGAATTTGTCAATGAATTCATGATCAGGGTCATATGATCCAAGATTTTCTTTCAGAAACATCTCTGCTTCAGATTTGGATTGCTTCGAGCAAAATTCAAGGAAACTTGTATCTGCCACCCCAAGAAAATAGAGTTAAATTGACGTTATATAGGAGATTAGGTTACAGATAATGTGAACACCAAATGCCTGACAATATCCAGTTAATTCCTTTAGAGTATGTTTGGGAGTTGGGTTTTGAAGGGCCAAGTCAATATCATGTTATATATTTGAATTTTTTTTTTTAAAATGACATGACATGACATGATAGATTATCATATAATATTCCAATCATTCTTCATAATTTCTTAAATTTAGAAATGAAAAATAATCTTTCCCTACATTTCCATCCAAAGCCCAATACTCAACATTGAGTAAGGGAGACAACAACATTTGGAAAAACATATTTATCAGGTAACCTCTTTAGTCAACCTAAATCTGGATTTATCTATCAAAATATAAAATTAAAACCAAGTTTGAAATGGTAGGTACCTTTTGTCCCAATAAGCCTCACACATTCATTCTCACACCAAACTCTGAAGTCCATGGCTTCTGAAAAATTCAAATAGAAAAATAGCTCAGTATCTTTAGGAAGTCATCTTACAATCCAACGAGCACTCAATTAGACAGAACTGGCAAAGCATGTGAAATTACAGTTAAAATAAATACAAGCAATCTTTACCAGAATTCCTAGTCATGGCATCTTTTTTTAATTTCTGCGGTGATTGAGAAGAGACGGGTGATGATGACAGCAATCGTTCTGTTAGTTTGCTACTCCCTGATTTTTGGTGGCTTAATGATCCAGATGAATTACCTTTCATATGAACATTTTTGGAACCCCAACTCCCCTGGCTTGCAAGCTGAGTGAAATTTGACCTGCTTATACAATGGCAACAAAATAAATATTGAATCAACATATCCTCAAAAGAAGGTTTTCATGCAGACAGTCACACACCTAATGTTGCCTGTTTAGTATTACTTCTAAATACACAAATGCGCTTGGATAGAGAGAGACAGGACAGTCTCCAATCCAAGACAGCATAGAAGTAATAAGTTTTCCTAGATGTTTAACCCAAGTCTTCAAACAGCCTTAACATCCTATAATACCGTCTAAAAATCTATAGTCACTTTCCATGGTATAATGTTATCATATTTTTATCAAAACTGATATTTAGTTGCACAGTTGCAAAACACATCCTTTCTAAGAGAATAAGACCTCTAGCTATAATTGGTTGTGATATAGAAAAAATTTGAGAGCTATAATATACATGTATAATTAACAGATTCCAAAATGCAAAACCATTTCAGTACAGTAGCATCGTAGAAAATAAGTTTGATCGAACACACATGAAAGAATTGCAAACTTAGTGTAGCATGAATATACAGCAAACACTAATAGCACTACAACGAGGAAGAAGTCTTACTGTTTAGTTTCTTGCTTAGATTGCTCAACTGGACCCCAGAACATGTCATCGTCCCCTTTGTATTTTGAATTAGAAGCCTCGGAGTTTATGTGACTAGAAGATACAGCTTTTAATGAAGTTGGAGCTGAAATTGTCCGTGAAGGACCGCTACTATGAGCAGTTTGGGCTTGCTGTGATTTCTGAGATGTAGGAAATTGGTTTGGGGGAACTGCAGAAGACTTTTTCTCCTGTTCCTTTAGAATGTGTCTTAATGACTGTGGTTTATGAACCCTACCAGAATCAATTGTCCAAGCTGGAGATGGAGATGGGCTTGTTGGCTCTCCCCTCCAAAGAACAAAATCTCCTAGAGAGGGTCCTGAAGGTATGGTAGGCAGTTGTTCTTTCTCCTGCTGTACAGACCGGGAGCTTTTTCCCTTTTCAATGGGACTTGAACTTATTGGTGTTTCAATAGAAGCAACTGGCTTTGAGATCTTGGACCCTGAACCCTTTGACTTTGTAGATTTTTTCCGGCTCCTTCTAGTGTCTTTAGCTTCAATGAAGTCTCCTTCATCTATTGGTTCTGATTGGGCAGCTATATATTGTGAGAATGATATACTGTCTAGACCTGTGCCATCTCTTTCATTAAAAATCTCTTTGTCTTCTGCCAATAGATCATGTAATGGACTTTTCTTGCTCTTGCTATGTTGAGAAGTTTTTGTTTTTACCAGATTTTCGGTATAGTCTGCTTCCTTATGATTTTGACTGGACACCTTGATAGAGTCTGGATTGGCCACAACTCCAACCCAGGGAGTAGTCACGCTGAGGGAATTGACGGTAGTAGCAACCTCAATTACAGGCAACTCTGTCTCTGCCTTTTTCTGCTCTTCCTGTTGAATTTCTAATAAAGACTTCGCCTTGAAACCAGGAGCAGGCTTCCAAGCTCTCCCTGCAGGCAATTCAGTATTCTGGGAGGCAACAGGACTAAATGATTTTATGTCATTCTCAACAAATGTTTCAGTGATGCTTTCTGGAATATTAGCAGGGAGGTCACTAACTTCTTGATGAATTGCATTTGTGATAGAAGTTCTGGATACACCGTCCTCGCCGCTTGTTTGTTTGAGATGTGTTTCATAATCTTCTTCTTCCCTATTGACCTCCTTCAAATTGATTTCACTACTATTTGGCTTTTCGGATTCTGAATTCTTCGACTGCTGCAAAGTTACATTTTTTAGCAATCCTTTCGCTTGACCAGAAGATTGGGATTTGGAAGATTTTTGCTTCTTTGATTTCTTCTCAGTAGCCTTTTTGGGTTCACGCACTTCTAAATCTCTTACGTCTGCCGCAGATGGCTCAACATTTGAGACGACTCTTCCACCTAGCTGCTCATCTGTTGGTTTAATCTCCACATCCGCACCCACCTGACCTGCCTGTGGTGATGCAGCCGAAGACACATCCGTACCCACCTGACCTGCCAGTGGTGATGCAGCCGAAGAGACATCCGTACCCACCTGACCTGCCAGTAGTGATGCAGCCGAAGACTCTACAATAACAGGTGCAACACACTGCACAGGTTTGGAATGCTCACCAGACTCGGAAACTGCATTCACAAAAGTACCACCAGCGCTACCATTGTTATCTGACATCTGCTCCACATATTTAACAGTACAGTCAGAAGCAGAAAAAGGTTTATGTGTGATATTAGGCTCTTCTGTGGTTCTACTCTGCTCATGTAACAGGAAACTTTCAACAGAAGCTGATGCAGGTAATGCTTCCTTCTGGTAATTTTCATTAATTTGTTCAGGAAGAGCAGCGTCCCAACTTTTATGTCGACTAATATTCTCAAAAAATTGATGAGGAAGCTGCATGGATTCAGCGCTTTTATTATAAAAAGTATCTTGGCTTTCTTGCTGAGATAAATTCAAAGACTTGGTACTAAGCTCATCAGGCACACTAGAAACTGGTGTCTGAGAACTCATATGAACATTTTCATGAGGTGGTTGTCGTTGAGAAGGTTCCACATGCAAATTCCCCATTCCTATTCCACCACCCTGAAACTGTCCATAAGATAAACCGCCAAATTGTTGGTGAGACTGATGCCCCTGCAACACATTAGAAAGCATTTGCTGTTGTTGGTGCATCAACAGTTGTTGCTCCTCCTGCTGCTTCAAAAATAGGAGTTTATCTAATAAAGGCATCTGCTGTGCAGGAGCAGTTGCCTGTGAATGCATCTGCAGCAAGTATTGCTGTTGCAACATATTCATTATCTGGGGATCCTGGTACAAACTAGAAGAAAACAACTTTTCTGCTGCCAAAACATTAGATGGGTTATCTGCAGTTTGAGCTCTTAAGTTATTTAAAGAATGGTTTGGTGCTTGAAATGTTTGTTGTTGAATTCCAAATGGTATAAAATTTTGATCACGGTGCAAGTCAATATTATTCTGAAGGGGATTCAATCCAGCTTGCAGAGGATAATTTGACCAGCCGGTAACACTATCATTTAAGCCTGTGGATGCCCTGTCGGATAATCCTTGGATAACTGAAATCAACTCAGAATTTTGGGACTGAAATTGTCGAGAATTGTCACTCAACGAAGACATGAGTTTTGAATGTGGTGATGCGTCTGGAACTGATTTTGGCGGAAGGGATGCTGCATCAATCCCTGGCCAATATGGATAAGGATTTGGTAAGGACCTCTGTCGCTCAAGTGCCATCCTCTGAGCCAGCAAGTAGGGGTTGTTTACACCATCCATTCCAGATGGGCCCAAATTACCAGAATTGCTTCCGATAAATCCTTGTATTCCTAAAATGCATGTGATTAGGATAAAATTTAACCATCTAAAACACAACTGCTGCAATATATAGTACATATTATAGAGAGAAATTGTAGCACATGGCATACTTTTATATAAAAAATATTTATTAAAAAAGCACAATTACCATGTGATGATGTCACATTTTCAAGTGGGGGACTGCTCTTGCTACCAGACATCAGTGACTCCAAAAACCTATTTTCAGCTTCAGTGGCAGAACCCACTCTATGCATGGAATTATTTCTCAACCTCTCAACCTCACTCGGCCCAGTACGAATATTCACAAAGGTACTAGTACTTTGCGGAACAGGTGCTTCTGTAGTGTCAAGTTTTGTTGCAGGGAACCCAGGTGGTGGCCGGGCTTTAGCTCGTAAATGAGGCATGACATCACAAAGTTGCAACCATGGCGAGTCAGCTGCTGCCCTTTCTAGACGAACTAGCAAGTCAATACCAAAATATCCAGCCTCAAGCCATCCAAGAATATCAACTCCTTTGAATGGACCTTGAACTTGACCCCGAGGATCTTTATAAAAAAGGGATAACTCCTCTGGAGAAGTCTGCGGAACTCTCCTGCTTTCCAGTTCACCATCCAAATATCCAGTTAGTTGCCTTTTAACAATTGAATCTTCGCTAGATTGCCACTTAGCTACATCTTTGGTGTCAGATAAATAGTCCAAATTATTTTCCCACTGAGAACGAAAATCTTTTGGCTGGTGTGACCACTTCATATCTGAGTTTTTTGAACTGACATCACCAGGCACATCTTTGCTATCATGCATGAGAGTACTTGCTTGTTCACTCAGCGATGTGGCACGCCATCTAGTACCAGGATGAACAGGACTATTTTCTTCAAAGGCTGACTCTCTGTTACTGTGCACCTCATCAGCTACTTTAAAAGAACCTCCATCTTCACCTATATCTGCATAGACAGTATTAGAAAAGCCCTTTCAGACACATGAAAACCCGTCTTCATATTAGCCAAATGCAGCAAGGTATAATCCATTAAAGTGAGATACTGTAACCAAATGCAGCAAAGTATAATCCATTAAAGTGAGATACTGTTGGAAATAAAACACTAATCTTCCACTCTCCTACACCTCTCCAAAAGTTCACTTCTTAAGTAGTGTAGATCCATTGACCATTGTATATCAATTAGAACAAATTCAATGTATTCTAGGAAGTAGTGCTAGCTTAACGCCTTCCTTGTACAGTGTGTATTCCTATTTTTCACAGATACTCATCGGACCCATTAACATTTAAAACAAGAATTCTAGGTTCCAAACAATTGATAGTATATTTACAATATATAATAGTATCAATGAAAGTTGAAATCAAATAAGACCGGATAGACAATATAGTAAATCTTAACAGAGACAAAAAGGGGGAGCAAGAACCACTTGTGACATTAGAGCAAGTTCAACCATGCATGTGCAAAAATAATCATAATACCCATTAACATTATAGAAAGAAAAAAACTCAAGGTTCCAAGCAATTTAAATTATAGTAAATATATCACTTTTAAAATATAGGTAAGAACAAAACTTATCTTGTAATGTGTAGTTTATTGGGGTAGTAAAATATACAACTCCCAGTCGTATTTAGTTTTTAGTAATTAGCAATACTTCATTTTTAAAATGGTTAGAGGATGCCTTAAGATCTGTATGTTTTCCGAGTTGGTTAAAGAGATATAACTGTGTGTTTAGTTTTACGATGAACAGCTTTCTAAAAAACTCATAATCAGTGGCAAGAGGTTATAACCTTCCTACTAAGCTTATATTATTAATTTACCTTGGACAGCTGCATTTCCAAGCTTCATTTGTCTTGAATGTGCAAACTCTGTTGAGTTCCTTCCATCTTTTGGCACCGGAGGTGCACTGCTACTAACTATTTCCCCTTTCTCAATACCCTTTAAGACGGTCTGTTTCAAACAGAAAATCAATCTAATAAACCACTAGAAATGGCAGTGTCATCCAGATACAATATACAGTAACATCAATTACCAGTTCCTCAGAAGTTGGTGCACAGAGAGCTAGAGGCTCCAATGGTTCGTCTCGTGTAAAAGGAGGAACCTGCGCAAAATCATCCACTAGTTTTACAGCTGTATGCACATCAATCACTCTGTACACATCAAGTATATTAGTCCTACTATATCTAAATGGATGAGCTTCTCCACGCTCCCTTTCAACTTTATCCACTACAGTTTGAGGGTATTGAGAATGCATGTAGGAGCTATTTATAGGACTCCCGCCAGAGCCAAATCGGCCACGTCCTTGATTAGCCCCTGAAAGTGTATCCTCCCCACGGCCACGATTAGCCCCTGGATGGGTATCCTCCCCACGGCCACCCCCAGAAGAAAATATAGGCACTTGTTTGCTGGGTGTCACATTTTGGTGATGTGAAGGCTCTATCCTTCCACGCCTTTGGGATCTCCATGGTGAAAAACGATCCCCTTCCTTTTTATCTTTACCAGGATTAGAAATGTGAGACGAACCTTTGTCCAGGTGCAGATCACAAATTTTACCAGAGTCATTCTTTTTTTCATGAACTTCCGGCTCCTTCTCGTCATGACCCCAGCGTGAGGTCCACCTATTCTCACGCCGCAGATCAAAATTCATCTCTCTATTACCAGAATCATTCCACCTATCAGACGTACTACGACGCGTTTCTCCAAAGTTCCTTGCCGATTGGTTATCTGCCCATCGGTCCACTCTCCGAGTATCACCTAAGCCCATGTCTCCATCCCTCCATCGTTCCTGGCGTATGGAGGACTTGGTGTCTCGCTCTTCATCCCTCCAACGGTCATGACGTCCACTTTCAGAGTCCAGCACGGATGGCCTAAAAACATCCTTTCTCTTATGGTCGTCATGCACATCTTCTCCATTTCCAGATGTCTTAACCGCCTCTGAGCGATTGCTAAGTGATGGAGTTGAGACAACATGGCTTTCCTGAGAAATAAAAAAAATAGGCTAACTTAGAAGCAACTATAAAACAATTCTCAAGTGACGTGTTCACAAAAACATTACAACAGTACACCAAAAAAAATCTAATTCAAAAGTTGCAGGCAATTGTTACACACCACAGTTCCTGCTCCAGGTTTTCCCTCCCCTGGCTTTGGCAAAAGCCACTGCGGCGAGAGTGGAATAGGATTGTCAGAGCCTTGGAAATCTGAACATATGTAATAAGAGCTTCAGTTATTAAAACAGAATTAAATTTTTTAACCAATTTCAAAATTTTACCAAAGCAGAATCTAGGAAAAGTAAAACTATCACAGATAATCATCACAGTACACAGATAATCATGTAAGATTCAAGAAAAGCTAATAGCTGCATGGTCAGTAAAGAATCAGAACACAATTTATGAATTACTAACTGTTTTTCCATCTATAGCTTTTTTCCATTAAAAGTAAATAGTATAGAATAAACAAAAAGACCTAACAGTTCATGATTTCAAACACGACGAAAAAGCATAGACGTTTTAACACGGCGCGAACTGCGAAGATCTAAGAAGCTTCTACTTCAACAAAATAATAACTAGCAGAAGCTAAGAATTAGGTTTAGGATTAAATTAAAATCGATGTTAATCGAAAGTGGGAATAAGCTAGGGTTTAGTGGCGGTATGAGAGAGAGGGAAATTAGAGATGGAAACCTTTGGAGATCGGGAAGGGAGGAGCGGTGGAGACATGGAGGGAAGTAGCGGAAGTCCGGTGAGACATGGTTGATCGGCGGCGAGAGAGGTTGCGATTGCGATTGATTGAAAATAGGGTGAAGTGCGAAAGAGGAAACTGTAATGCAAAGAGATGAGTGAATATAAGTTTAACTTGTGGTGTCTTAAAATGCAAATTGCTGATGATTTTATCAAAGTTTGGGTCCACTTGTATTGACTCTCGTGCTCGCTTTTGTTCGTGGCAATCACGCGCTACGGTGAAAAGCTTTGGTTAGGGCTGTTTCGGTTGAAAAGCTTTGACATGGTGGTGAAATTTGATGCGCGTGTTTACACGCGCGTTGGTTGTGATCGAAGAAGGGTTTCCTCTGTTATACTTTCCATTGTTTTATTTTACTATTTTTACGCGTGTCTGTCAATGTCCTAAACGTTTCAATAGGGTGTTGATTATTTAATTTTATTAATTAATACATTATTTATAAATAAATAAAAAATACATCTATCTTTTAATAAATTTCATGTTTATTAAGAATGGTATAGACGTTTGCCCTTGCCATGGTCGTGATAGTCTTGCATAATAATATGAGATGTATAATTAATATTAAATATAATTTATAAAAATAACTTAAAACAATTAAATTAGTAAATTATAAATCTATTTCATATTACTTTCAATTTTCAATCTTATCATTTGAATAGAATATTGCTCCACTTGTAATCTTAAAATAGAAAAAAATTGGATTCACTTTGAATTTATATTGCTCTCCTTCTAGATATAGTTATAAAATGAGATAGCTGGATAAAAGAAAATTTTTTTAAAAATAAAAATTACATAAATATTGTTAAACAAAAATTAAATATAATAAAAGGAATATATGTATTAAATTAGAATAAATATTGCTTTACAACCAACCATTTCTTTTACAAAATATAAAACAGAAAAAGAAAAACAAATATATATATATATATATATATATATATATATATATATATATATATATATATATATATATATATATATATATATTAGTTCTTAATTGATTTTAATTAATTATTTTTATTTACTATAAATTTGAAAATTACTTTCTTATTTCTTTCCGATTCTATTACCATATAAACCACCCACTAACATAGAGATGACAATGGGCAGGGTATGGATAAGATACTATAGTACCCGCTTTTATATCCACAGTTGAAAAAAAATCTCTGTACCCGAGCTTATACCCGCTTGGGTATCAAAATTGGCACCCGTCCCCGTACCCTATGGGTATATAAGTGTCTGTACCCGTTACCTGCATTTTTAATAAAATTAAATATATCAAGTATAAAATATCATAATATTTTAAGTTTTTAAAAATAATAAAAAGTTTTTAAAAATTTTTATTGTTGAATTATGAAATAAATGATCACTTATATTAAATATGTAGTAGTTTAAAATTAATTTTTTTAATAATTTTATAAACATTTATTTTTATATAATAATATAAATTAAAATATATAAATATATATTGTGCGGGTATGGGACGGGATGGGTACTAAGATGCTCATACCCGCACTCATCCCCGCTTATTTAAGTGGGTAATTACCCGAGCCTGTATCCGTACTCATTTTTGCGGGTTTTTACCCTACCCATTGTGGGTAATTTTGTGGGCAAATTGTCATCCCTACACTAACACATTCTTAAAAATGATTTTATTTTTTATTTGTTAATTTATGATTATTTACTATTTTTTAACTTCATTATTATCATATGTATTTCATTGTTATGCACTGACAGTGTAAAAATATTTTACACTGTCATCCAATATGAATATATCATTCTGCCATTGTTGGTTGGGAATTTCGACGTTGATAAGTGCAAATTGTAGTTATTTTTGTATATAAGTTTTGTTGCACTTATTGATATTTTTTGTTAATATCGTACGAATAAACTCTGCTCTGTTTGTAAATACGTTTACTTTACGTTATAGTGTATATATTGCGTTATTGTGTAAATATCAATGAGTTTAATTGTTTTCTATTTATTTTTGCAGGTATTCAAGCAAGGATATCTTATCATGATCATAAAGAGCATTGAATAAGCTTTCCAACGCTTCAAACCGGACGAAAAACGGAGTTACGGTTCGAAAGTTATAGCCGAAACACGAAAACAGAAAATGTTGTCTGTTTGCTCTCGCCCCAAGCTCGCCATGCCAAGCAGAGGCGAGCCAGACAGACAGAAACGTGTAAAAAAATGCAGAATAAGCTGTTTTGATCCGTCGGGCGAACCGGGACTTTGCCAGGCGAATTTTGACGGACAGGAACACCATTTAAGGGCCAAAAACACAATTTTTAGGTTATGGTGTTGGGGGAACTTTTCCCCAACTTCATCAAAAACATTTTTTGAAGAAATAAGTCAGATACAACACATGGAGGGCATATCTTGACGATCCGGAGGTGGATAAGCTTCAATCGGTGTTGACAAACCAAGATATTCCTCTTCATCTTCTCTCTTCTCTTTGTACCCACTATTTGTTGGGGTTATTGTATGTATTTTTACTTTGATTGTATGTGTATTTATGGATCTTTGTATAAAATTTGCTTTACAAATCATTATCGATGTCTTCCTTTATCTTTTTGCATTTATGTTTGGATTTGGGTTGTGTTAGAGATAAACATCACAAATCTTGATTAGGGAATGATATCCATTAGTTTTTAGATGCTAGAGATAGATTTAGAGCTAATATTCACAGTGGGTATCGATTCTTAATGCTCCGTGTTTTAGAGTTGTGTGAGAAATCAACGACGAGAGAATACGGTTGATCTCTCAGCTCAGTGTGTCAGAGATGGACACTATTGTGAGCGATACGTGGGGGTTTTGACGAGTGATTTAGGTTGAGTGCAATTGATCCATAGATTTTTTAGTACTTGATGGGTAGAATGAAATACAACTCCTGATGAATTATTTCTCGTACTTTATTTACTTGTTTTTATGTTTTTCTTTTGGCACCTTACTCACAAACCATTCAAACCAAGCTTAGAAACTTAGAGATTGTCGAACGACATTTTTTCCCTCGAACCGATCCCTGTGGAGACGATATAAATCCCGGAGGGAATTCTTCTGAAAATAATTTTTACTTGCCGCTTTACCGCTCCAACAAATGCCAAGCTTTCATTTAAGATATTAAGTGAAAATCAAGTTTCTTGAATCTTGCTAACTTCGACAGGGGCTTGTGTGAAGTTTGGTCGAAGTAGTATCCATGAGTGAGACGTGTTTTGGACAATACTTATAAATACTTTCTAAGTAGGAAAAGTTACTTCGACGGAGGATGTCTTAAGCCTTCCTTCATTAGAAGATTTAAAATTCAAAATACGGATAAATAATTGTCTTTTGTCCTTATCCGTTTCTCAGGAGAGACGTGTGGAGAAATGAAGACATGCAAGGCGAAACGTGTCAAATTTTGGACAAATGTTCGTTGAAGACAGTTATTTTGACGTGTCATAAATAGGGGGTCTTTGTGTTAGGATTTCGGTGTGTTCAATTGATGTACTATACTAAAAAATTTACTCAAAGTATCTAAGTCAAGTGAGAAAAGAGTTACTATTGAGAATGTCGTTTGAAACACCACATTTTATTTCATTTCAATAAAAATTTATTTTCATTTTTCAATTGTTCTTTACTACACTTTTACTTTGAAGTTCTTTCTTCACTGAATTGTCTTTATCAACTTTTATAAAGTTTATTTTTTCCAAAAACAATCAAAACAATCTTTTATACAAATGAATATTGTCGAAGTGTTCTTCAATTTTCCAAAAATATATTGAAACAATAGTTATGTCCTTAGGATTCATTGGTTGATCCTGAAAGTAAACCAATTTTTTGGAAGACCAGCGGTTGTTTACCAATTTTCACGGTAACCAAATTGGTACGCCTAGTGGGACAGTGCTATTGTGTTAAAAAAAACATTCTTTTTACTTTTTCTGGAAAGTTTTACATTTAAGTTCTTCATTTTTATGATCTCTCTACACTTTGTTGCATGAGACTTATGAGTGGTGGAATAGCCACAAACAACGAAGAAATACCAAGGAGAAGATACGTAGGAGGATAGTGAATCAAAATCCACCAAGTAACCAAAATCCACCAAATGATGGAGAACCACCCCCTTCTTCTTCGACAGGGGGAAATACAGTTTCAGCATCAGTATCTGAAGTCATACCATCCACGGCAAGTTCGACGCCTGTTTAGTCGATTGCCCAAAGTGGCCCCATTTTATCCTACGTGGGTACGCAAGGTCCACCAATGACCCCCCCCCCCCCCCCCTCTAGTGGGGAATAATATGTTCAGGCCTTATGTGCCTGGATATTCAATGCCTTCAATAGGATGTGACCAACCTTGTGGTATGCCAACATCAGTAATGGCAAGTTTTCATAATGCCTCATCAGCATTCGCAGACCCAGTGGTGAATGTAACTTCGCCATTACAAGGATCTGGTTCGAGTATCAATAATATGGGTCAAATTAGCCAACCATTAGGGATAGGATTTCCTACCCAGATGCCAAATATCACCAACAATTCTGCAGCAGTGATAAGGCAACAGATGGACGAAAGTAATCATGAGATGGTCCAGATGCTTGCCCAATAAATGGGTGTCATATTCAATCCCTTAATCCAAAATACTACCTAAACAAACCAACAATTGGCGGTGCAAATGACGTGCATTGCTGATTTCTTTGGTGTTTCACAACCCCCTCGACAACCTCAGAGGGAATGAATGGTACAAAATACTAGAGTAGTCTTAGAAGAAGACCGTACAATTAACCAAGTTCAACAAAATGTATCTCAGGCGAACATTATAAACTAGGGGGCGGGAGTCGAACCATCTAGGGCCGACCTGAAAGTGTGAGAAAACACAAGAAATAGGGGTTTGAATTGGGTTTTCAAAATAAAAGCTTTTTGTGAAACTCAAACAAAGATAAAAAAAGAAACTATCAATAGCGAAAGACACACGATATATCATGGTTCACTTGAAAACTATCAAGTTAATCCAGTCCACCCGCCAAGGTGATTTTGCCTTATACGCAAAGAATTAATCCACTATAATCAACTGATTACACTGCACTAGCAACTGCTGGTGACTAACAAACAAAGACTAACCGTTTCTTCTTAAGGATTTTGACCTAACTGGTCCCTTAAGGAATGAATACAAAAAACTGTTTGAACAAATTTAATGTTTACGATGAATTGCTTATACACAAGCTGATATAAACACTATGAATAGCTCAAGTGACTTAATGAAAATCTATAAAGTATGAACAATGTTTCTTCGTTGTATTGTAGTGCTTTACTGTTCACGCATGTCTCTCTCTTCGCCTTCTTTTCTTCAAGTGATCAAGTCTTTATATAGCCAGAAAAAGATCCGTTTGAGGGTAGATCAAGAATATCATTAAGATTACTGGCGACTTGAAATAATATCGTTATGCAGGGATGAAAATCGTACATAAAATTTGTCTCTTGTACCACCAAATCAGGGTAGTGAAATGGTAGTGGGAAAGAACGTGTTTGATATGTACTATGTGGTATTTTACCTCACAAACGTTTCATCTTATTATGTTCATCAGAGGCTTCTGAATAGATATGGTTGAAGCATGAGCAGAAGAGTTTATTACTGGGTCTTTAGAGTCTTGAGTCATCAGAGTCTTCTGAACTTGTTCACCAGAACCTTGTCTTTAGAGTCTTTAGCACTCGATCTTCAGAACCCTTGGTTATCAAAAACTTAAGTCTTCAGAATCTTCATAACGTTGTTCAGCAGAACCTTGTCTTCAGACTCTTCAGCACTTAGTCTTCAGAAACTTAAGTCTTTAGAGTCTTCAGAACGTTGTTCAGCAGAACTTTGTCTTCAGAGTCTTCAGCACTTAGTCTTCAGAGGATAATCATCAGAGTCATATTCAGAGGCAGAATCCAAAAGAACATTGTAGCAGCAACATATTGTCTTCTTAGAATCTTTCTGAAATTGAGTAGATCAGAAGCAGACTTGCTTCTTTGGCGCATAAGCGACTTTTGGTCAAATAAGAGTGACGTTGTATATGATCTCTATCAGAGTCAAAGCTTTCTTTATCAGAGTCAGATCATGTTTTTCAATTCTTCAGAATACAAACGTTAGAGTGCCAAAACTGTTCTCACATAAATACAACTTTGTTATTATCAAAACTTAGAGTTATCTGGCAGAACCAAATCTTGTTCTAACAATCTCCCCATTTTTGATAATGACAAAATAATTTATTTTGATAAAAAAAATTTGTACGAAGATAACTAATAGGAATTGACAAAGATAAGTTTAGGATTAACTTCCCTTTATCAAGCTCCCCCTGAATCTAAGACTTAAAAAAAAATCTTATCAGATTAGGGATACCAAAGCCTGATTATAAGGATCTAGTTAGATCCAGAATATCAGAGCTTGATTATAGTGTTAATAGAGTCTGTTAACAGAGCCTGATTGTTTATATTATTGCTTGATTAAATCAGAGCCAGATTGCCAATGTAAATATTGTTCCTAAAATGCATTCTAAGAAGAAAATTGTGCAGTTAACGTGTTAGAATGTTAGAGCTATGATTCAGAGGCAAGATATTTATCAAAATAATTTTCCATTCATATACTCCCTTTTTTGTCATAATCAAAAAAGGGTAAACCAGAAAGATAATCCATGGTACAAAATAAGATAAACAAACAGACAAAGAAAACTACGGGGTAACTTAGAAAGGTGCCTAAGGTTGAGAAGAAGAAGGGAGCCTCTAAAGGATCTGAGTAAGTGCATTCTGAATGATGGAAGTGACTTCATCTTGCTTGTACATCCTTGTTCTAAACAACTCTTGCTCCTTCTGAATGCTAGACAGAGTCTTTAACACTGGATCAGAGATAGAGTTTTCAGCAGCTTCTCTTCAGGCTTGATCTTGAGCTTCCTTAGCCAACCTTTCAGCTTCTCTGTCTAGAGCTTCCTTGGCTAACCTCTCAGCCAATTCCCTTTCAGCAGCTAGCCTAGCTTCATCTTCCTTCTTAGCTTTCAATCTCTTTTGAAAGCTCCTGAAATTTGACTAAATTTTGGTTAAAACTTAATGAAGAATGCTGCAAAAAAAAGATGTAGACGACAATGTCCTGACATTCTGACTTGATAAATATAGCATGTTCTAAATCTAGTGCAAGAATCAAGGAATGGTTACAGCAGTGGATCAAGGGGTCAATAAACAGAAGACTCGAAGCCTAAGGAAGCAGAAGAGTATAAAAGGAGATCAAGACCTAGGACTGAATAAATGAACCTATTGTAACACTTTTATAAAGTAGAAAATAGGGTTTAGGGTTTTGAGAGTCGTAGGATTTCTTGTAAGTCTCCCTCTGTATTGATTTAATGCAGTGTGGTAAACATAGGTACTTGTACAGATTCAGAAGCCCGTAGGCAATGAATCGAGTAGTGTTCTTGGATGAAACTTTGAAGCAAATCCAAGTTAACTTGTTAGTCAAGGATGCTTGACTGAACTTTGTATTGGAAGGGGTGTCTTTCAATAGGGATGATACAGTTATGGGGTATTAACTGTTAGATAATCATATATTGTGATTTAGGGAGTGAGATTGGATTCTCTTATTAATTAGATGTGACTTCTAATGATAAAGTCTTCATTGGGTAGTGATAGGTTAGCGTGGGTGCTTTTTGTAAACCTGAGGTTGTTTACATAAAACTATACTACTGATAGTGAATTTTTCTTCCTGGTTGGGTATCTCCCAGATGTAGGTGAGTTGCACCGAACTGGGTCATCATATTCTGTGTTGTTTATTATTCTGCAATTTACAGTTCAGTCTTGATCAACATCTGTGTTTTTGCAGTTCTGATATTCAAGGTATCAGTCTGTTGTTCTGTTCTTGTTTAAATGTTTACAGATAACAATGTCTTAACATGTGTTTGGACATTTGTTGTCTGTTATGCCAGAATTTCAATTGGTATCAGAGCAGGCATCCGGTCTGTTTCTGGATGAGATCTTTGGGAGATACTTTCTGGCGTTTAAACAATGAGGAATTTTGAAGATCAGATCAATCAACTCAGACATACTTAAGGGTATTAATGGATGGGATGGATGTTCTGGATCGAAGGTAACAACCCAGTGGTTGTTCATGTTGCTGAGGAGGTTCTACAACAACTGTAGGAGAAGTGGCTAGTTCTCTTGTTGGGGTGTCTTATAAGATGTTCTGACATCTTATTAAGGAAAGCAGAATCTGTTCCTTGGTGGTTCCGCTGCATATGTTTCTGATGGAAGAGCTCTGGAATTATGGGATTCTGGAGTTGTTACTGAAGACAAATGGTGGAAGATCTCAATCGTCGGCGTCTATATTTGAAGATATCTGCATCTTTGTATTCCAAAGTCAGGAGCGATGGAATAAAGAGAGTTGTTGAAAGATGTCCGTTATGATGACTTGGTACTTGGAAGCTTAGTTCCATGGTGCAATTTGAAGTCAGTTGAAGAGGAGAGGAGTTGAGTTTAGGTTTATCAAGTTCTTGCTCTGGGAGTTTGATAATTTATTGATCGGCTAGGTTGTCAAAGATACTTGAGAATTCTCTCAAGTTCACTCATAAAGGCATCTCAGTCGTGCATCTGGAGTCTTCTAGTTATTCTTCTGACTAGAAGGTGTTTCTATGAAACACAAACCTGAAGAAAGTGGAGGTGATTTATTTTCACCATCCAAAAACAGCAAGGAAGAATTCATCTCTCTTAATCCTAAGGGTGGATCCAATCTGATTGGAGTTTTCAGAATTGATGAGGTAAATAGGGTTCGTTCAGAGAGAATCTTAGTTACTTGAGTCAAGGGTGGCAACCTTGGTATCTCAACAAGTTGTGTGTCAAAGAAGATACTTGCAAAAGATTGAATACTTGATAAGTGTTCATGAAGTGATCTGGTGAAGTGTGGCTTCAACAGTGAAACAGGATTATTGAACAAGGATTTAAGATCAATTGTTATTTGTGTTACTCACAAGTATTTAATTGATTATCCTTGAAGGTGGAGGTCAAGATTGTTGATGTTTAAGAAGATGTTGGAATATCTCATCATCATAGTTTGTGTTGAATCATGGGAGGGTAACTGCATACGCTTTAGCATCTATTTTGGTCTTGGGTGTTGACCTAAGAATCTGCTTCAGTCTGGAATGATAGAAGCATGTGGTCTCTGGAGAGTTTCCTGGCAAGAAACTGATCTGGACAATGGTGTTGTTGAAAGATGAAGATGAAGACATCATAATCTTGATGGTTATTTCTTAGATCAGTTTATTTCTGATCTAGGAGGAATGGAGTACTGGTGGTAGCACAACTTGGATCAGTTTATTTCTGATCTAGGTACTTAGGAGCACGGGATCTTGCTCATCTTGGAAGTCAAAGTTAAGTGGCAGTTATCTCTGACTTTCTACAGACTGCTCTACTAAGGAAAGTGGCATTCTTTGGTATGGCTATGGTGTAGTCTATGACTACTTATCTTCTGAAGATTCAGACATGGCAAGTGCGAAGTCTTAGGAGTTGTAAAGCAGATATTCATCAAGGTGTGAGCTTGAATGGAATACATGTGACATAATCAAGCAGGATGAAGGTTGTCTACTCAAACTTGGTTGTTGAATCAAGTCTATGAGAGCATGGAACTCTTGTTCTGTTAAAGGGATGAGGTTCTTCTAAGTGGCAGAAGGAGGGGCTGAATTTAGCAGCTGGATTTCGTATCAGAATGTTCTGACATCTAGCTTAACATCAGAATCTCAGCTGGTGATGTGGCACATCAGCTTAAGATAAGGTGTTCTACAGGAGAATGGAAGTTATGGATGCTTCAAAAAGGTCTATCTCATGCAGTTTGCGGGAGCTGTGGATTGAGAAGATGTTACATGTCTAAAGGCTTGGTGGATCCAAGATGTCTTGCTATGGAGCAAGTAGTTAATGTAACTTGAAGATAAAATTTCATTGGTGGATCAGTGTATCTTGTGGGAGTTCTGAAGAAGAATGAAATCAGTCAAAAAGTGGCATTTGGTTGATCTTTAGTGTGCATTCAAGCAGGACGCTTGGAACTAATTACTCTTGGGCAGAAGGGTAGTTGGTTGAAAATGTAAGGAGGTTCTGGTTCTCTTGGAGATTGTGGTAGAAGTTCTAAGTTGAGGATGGAAGTATACCTTCTTTTGGTGGATGAGAGTTTATTTCTCTCTTTTGGTTACTGGAGTTCTTATTGATCAAGCTGGTGGCACAGTGTTGTTTGAAGATCTTCCGTTAGATTACTATGCAGATAGTAAGTCCAGTGGTGGAGTATATCAAGAACCATAGTGTGTGGTGTCTGTGATGTGTGAAGAATGCCTTAACTGATGTTAGAACATTTTCTAGGTTGGTTATCCTTGGAGTAGGATACTGAGTTCTGAGTATAAAACTTGACACTCACATCTTGTCTAAGAGGTATTTATCTTATCATACAGGAGAATGATGGGTAAAGGATTGTCTTGGAAGTCTGATGTGAATGGAACATGCTAGAAGTGGATCAGTTTAGTGCTTGTGGAGCAAATGGGCTGAAGATTTCTGGAGCATGTATACGATATCTGACATCATTGAAAAGATAACAAACTAAGAGGTATGGTATCTCTTTCAGGAATGTGGATCATTCCAGATCAATTGGATTTTATCTCAAGGAACATGGAGGTCTATACATGAGAATTCAAAAGGAATTAGTGTGGTGTATAGATGGGTTCAAGATGAGGGGGTCAATGGAGCTTTGATCTTAATCCAAGAGTTTGTTAATTTAGGATGGTGATCCTAATGTGACCTCACGGGAAGCATGATAGTGTTCATGTGTGAGTGATTATTGGTTATTGTCAGAAGAAGCAATAAGTGCAGTTGATGATTGTGTTTAGCAGGTAGGTTGGACAGAGGGTGCGCTCTTGAAGACATGAAGATGCGTCTTATGTTTTCCATTCATCTACTTAAGTGTTCATTGGAGGAGCACAAGTTATTTTAAATAGGGGGAGTTGCTCCTTGATCTAAGAAGTATTACTGCAGTAGTGCATATTATTTATCCAGATTGTTTATGGTTTCAAGCAGTTTATGATAGATTGCCTCAGGTGAGGTTGATATGTCAAACGAGATGTCATGACATTACTCTAATGGTACAAGTATCTGGGAGTTTTCGCTACAAACTAAGAGATGGTTGAAGAAGTGTCTTAACATCTTGGTCAGTTAATCTTGATCTTTTGGTTGGAAGGGATTAAATAGATGCTACAAGAGGGACTATACAAAGTCTGACAAGATGTCAGAACATTGGTTAGGATGTACCCTTAATTTTGGACGGTGGAGAATTTGTGTCTTAGGGAACGCGTGTTAAACATGTGTTTTGGAAAATGCGCATTCCTTGAATGGTCCTCGTTAAAAAGAAGAAATAGTCAAATGTGGTTTGACAGGTGCACTTTTGTCTCTGAAAATACACAATGTCATTTAATGTTCACATTGAATGGACATGTGTTACTTCCAATGGTTTGTTACATCTTAAGAGAAATGCTCTTATATATAAAGGGTGTTCTAGTCGTCATCTTGTCACAGGTTGTCTTTTCTAGTGTGCTGAGTTCTCATGGGGTTTGTTCGGTTGTGGGTTTCCTCAGTTTGGGTATGGGTTTGTCTTGGACATGTTTGTCAATTTTTGGCTAAAAGGGGGGAGAAAAGTACAAGGGTTACAAGGTTCTTCCCATATGTTCTGAGTCATTCTTTCGTGTCATATGATCTGAGTTATGAACACAGCCGTGTCCTGTCTTCTGAGTTACCCAGGTTGTTGTTTAGTTGCTTCAGTGGCAAAATTCTTCCCCCCAGGTGAGGAATTATAGATTCATGGGAAAAGGGGAATGTATCATCAACAGGATTGGAGTCACAACAGTATTCCAATCATAACCGCCACTAAGGGTAAAGAGACGTTAGGAGCACCCTGGGTTTATTGTCCAAAATAAAGTTTTAGCCAAAATTTGTCAAAAGGGGGAGATTGAAAGCTCATGAGGTTTGACTAAATTTTGGTTAAAACTTAATGAAGAATGCTGCAAAAAAAAAATATGTCGAAGACAATGTCCTGACATTCTGACTTGACAAATATAGCAGGTTATAAATCTGGTGCAAGAATCAAGGAAAGATTACAGTAGTGGATCAAGGGGTCAATAAACAGAAGACTCAACGCCCAAGGAAGCAAAAGAGTATAAAAGGAGATCAAGACCTAGGACTGAATAACTGAACCTATTGTAACATTTTTGTAAAGTAGAAAATAGGGTTTAGGGTTTTGAGAGTCGTAGGCTTTCTTATAAGTCTCCTTCTGTATTGATTTGATGTAGTGTAGTAGACATATGTATTTGTACAGATTCAGAAGCCCGTAGGCAATGAATCGGTAGTGTTCTTGGATGAAGTTTTGAAGCAAATCCAAGTTAACTTGTTAGTCAAGGATGCTTGACTGAACTTTGTATTGGAAGGGGTGCCTTTCAATAAGGATGATACAGTTATGGGGTATTAACTATTAGATAATCATAGATTGTGATTTAGGGAGTGAGATTAGATTCTCTTATTAATTAGATGTGACTTCTAATGATAAAGTCTTCATTGGGTAGTGATAGGTTAGCGTGGGTGCTTTTTGTAAACCTGAGGTTTTTTACATAAAACTATACTACTGATAGTGAATTCTTCTTCCTGGATTGGTATCCCCCAGATGTAGGTGAGTTGCACCGAACCGAGTCATCATATTTTGTGTTGTTTATCATTCTGCAATTTACAGTTCAGTCTTGATTAACATGTTGGATCAGATGTCGTAACATCTGTGTTTCTGCAGTTCTGATATTCAAGGTATCAGTCTGCTGTTCTGCTCTTGTTTAAATGTTTATGCAAAATAATGTCTTGATATGTGTTAGGACATCTGCTGTCTGCTATTCCAGAATTTCATCTTTTCAGCTTGCTGGACAACATAATCTTTTGTCTGAACAGAGAGATTCTGAATCTTCTGAAATTCCTCAGACATCCATTGATTGAATGGATCCCACAGAGCACCCAAGGCAGAAGGGTCTTCGCTAAAATTTGATTCATCAGAGAGTGTCTTGAATCTCATAACCACATTGTCCTTAAAAGCAGAAATAACTTCATCTAGGTTAGGAGGGAGAAGGTCAGAGGGTTGATTCTCAGGGAATGATTGGGTTTCTTTAGCAGAATCACCCAAATTGGTGGTATCATTATTTGAAGAGGGTTCAAGATTTTCTGGTATAGGTTCTAGTATTATTTGTGGAACAGTTAATGGTGTGGTTGATGGAGAGTTGGTTGTTTGAAGAAGTTCAGTGGGAAGTTCTTCAGAAATGAATTGAGTGGTGAATGGTAGGGAGATGGTTGGAGATGAGGTGATTTGAAGTATTTGTGGTGAAAGTTGTATGGATGGTGCAGAGGATGGAATTATTTCAGTTGGTGGTTCAGAAATGGATATTTGAGAGGTGGTGACAACAGTTGAAAATAGTGGTGGTGGAGTAGAGAATATTGGTGGTTGCATTGAAGGAGGTGGAGATGGTGTAGGAAGAGATGAAGATACATTTCTGTTAGTAATAACAGATGCAATTACAGATGAAGCTTCAGAAAACTTACTTGGCTCACCAGCAGGAGAAGCTGATGTAGATGTTATCTTCATCTTCTTAGTTGATGGTCTTTCATCATCATCACTTTTCTTTTTCTTGCCTTTTCCCTTTTTCTGTAGGATCTCAGGAAGAGCATCTGGAAGATTTCCCATGTCAATCCACACATCCAGTGCTTCACCTTTGCATCCAACAAGGTAGTTTGTAAGCTCATATGGATTAAAAGTCTTTGAAAAGGATGGAAATCCAAAAATTGGAAAGCTAACAAAGTTAAGTTCATGCTGTGTTGGTAGAGCGGTTCGATGTGTGATATTTTTAATAAGCTTCATATTCTTCAAATTCCTAGCCTAGGAGGTGTTTCCAAAATCTTCTTATAGTTCTTTAGTGAGTCCAGCAACTAACAGATCCTCAACTAAACCAGACTCAATAAGAATATCAGAGATGAGTCTGCCGTAAGGGATATGATTTCCCTTTTTGGTAGAGTCAGTCCTTGAGTTTATTATTGACTCTCTCGGAAAACTGAATAGGATAAATGAGAGATGTGTTTTCTTTCCTTTCAACAGGAAGTATAGAACATACTTCTGAGACAAATTGATGTAATCAGACGAATGAGTAGGATGACAATAATAAATACTTCCCAACATGATTTTGAACCAAACTCTTAGAGAATATTTTAAGAACGATGAGGAACGATCCTTCTTAGAATCCAAAACAGTTCCTTCTATAAAGATAGAAGCGGTGACTTTGGCTTCCCTTTGCTTATCTACTTGAACATTGAAGATTCTTAGCCCTTTTCCATCATGAGAGATTAAATTACATATAGTTTTTTCTGTAATGATGATTCGTCTTCCAAACACAGTGGAAAAGATGACATTCTTACTAGTAGTTGCATGAATCCAGAAATCTTTAACCAAGATCGGAAAGGTGGATCCTTGCAATCTTTTAAAGAAACCATTCCATCCTTGGAAATTAAGTGTTTGAGTAAGATCACATCCATTATCCTTAAGATTTTTGAAGTCCACCATAGTTTCACAAAGAAATCGAAGCTTAGCTACCGGCGTGTCGAGAGTGATAGGATATTTCTCTGGAATAGTGAACTAATGTCCAAGTAGTTGAGATTGAGAGATAGTTCGAGATGATTCAGTCATTGATGAAGATGATGGAGTTAACGGAGCACAAAAGGGTTTTAGGGTTTCTAAGAAAAAAGTGTGGGAAGTGAAAGTAGCGTAGTGTGTGATAGTGAGAGAATGTGTATTTATAACAAAATTATAGATGATTATAAATAGGTGGGGGTAATAGGAAATAATTACTTGAAACCTAGTCTCACAAAATCACAATGTTTGAGGTGTCTCTTCAACAGAAAGGTATGATTTGATTTTGGACAGGTGTCACAAATAATCATAGCCGTTTGTTTTTAAGAGAGCACGTTTGATATTCCCAAAGTCATCAAATGCCTTAGTGAATCTGAGGTATACTTGGCTCTTTCTAATGTTCATAGTGGGGCATGTGGAGCGTATCAAGTAGGCCATAAGATGAAATGATTATTATTTCAACAAGGAATGTATTGGCCTACCATGCTTAAAGATTGTATTGAATTCGCCAAAGGATGACAAGAATGCCAAATACATGCAGGCATTTAATATGTTCCTACAAGCGAGCTACATTCCATAGTGAAGCCTTGACTATTCAGAGGTTGGGCTTTGGATTTAGTTGGGGAAATTCGACCAGCATCATCCACAAGTCAAAAATACATTTTAGTGGGAATAGATTATTTCACTAAGTGGATTAAGGTTATACCATTGGTAAATGTGGATCAGGATGCAGTGATCGAATTCATCCAAAAACATATTATTTACAGATTTTGAATCCCAAAAACTATTACAACAGATCAAGGATCAGTTTTTACTGGTCGAAAGATGCAAGAATTTGCTAAAGAATTAGGGTTCAAACTTTTGACATCCACACCTTATTATGCTTAGGCTAATGGTCAAGTTGAAGTAGCGAATAAGGTGGTGATTGGGTTAATTAAGAAGCATGTGGGGAAGAAGCCAAGAAATTGGCATAAGACATTGGACCAAGTTTTGTGGGCTTGTCGAACCTCCCCCAAGGATGCTACAAACACTATACCTTTTCGACTAACATATGGCCATGATGTTGTGTTACTAGTCGAAATCTACTTACAGTCAACCAAAATTCAGAGACAACATGAGATCCCATCTGAATTCTATTGGAATACGATGTTGGACGAATTAGTTGACTTGGATGAAGAAAACTAAATTATTCATATTTTAGAATGAAAAACTAAATTTGTAGTGACAATATTTTAGATTGAAAAATTAAATTACATATTTCGATAAAAAATAATTAAAATTAATTAATTAATTTTAATTACTATTTAATTTATATTTTTTAAAAATGTAATTTTTTATTGACTTTTGTAAAATGGATATAAAATTTTAATTATTGACACATTTATATATTTTATTTAATGTATTACAACTTCATTTTGATAAATGATTGATAAAGATTAAACATCAATTTATTAAAATAATTAAAGTTACTATTAATATGCAATCAATTGCATATCAATAGTAAATAATAAAATTGAATCAAATATTTATTTTTTGAAGAATTAAATTATTTGAATTCTTTGATGTTTACAATTATAATTTATACCATCTTTAGATGTTATAGCAAAATGAAAATATTCAATTTTTTAACTAATTAGTCAATAAAACAATTTTTTGAATAATTAATCAATAAAAATATTGAGAAGCTTTTTTTTAATATAACATTTACATGTAATTTTATATTCACGTTATTAAAAAAAATGTAAAGAGTACCCGATAATTCTCCGTATAGAAAATTGAAAATAAAAAGAAAACAAATAATATCATTAATGCTTCATATGAAAAATTGAAAGATTGTTACAATATCCAATGGAGATTGCTGACAAATAATACTTTATTAATGCTTCATATGAAAAATTGAAATAGTATTACAATATACAACAAAGAAGTTTTAAACAATAATAATTTAAAAGTAATAATTATGGTATAAATATTTTAGATATAATGTTACAATTTAAAGTGAAACAAAAAAAAACATTTTAGATATAATGTTACAATTTGAAGTGCAACAAAATAAAAAAAACGTAATAATAATGATACAGCTGATCAGATAATTAGAAAATGGAAACCACAATATAATACTCAATTTCTATGGGAACTTATTGAAAAAACCTGCACGATAATATAATACCCAATTCCACAAGTAATAATATCATCAAAAAAAAATATCAATATAGTTTACACATATTTGTGTAAAAAAGTATTTATATATTTCATTTCCCTATTCAACATTATCATTTTTGAAAAATTATGTTCACACATACCTCCCAAAATTATAAAAACTGTCCTAAATATCATATACAATGCATTAGATGATTATCATATAAAAACAAATTAATGAATGACTTGATTTCATTCAAATCAAACAAAAACTAAAAGAGAAATAGAAACATACCAATAAGATTTCATTCTGCATATCTTTGTCTCAATTAGTTTCTTCACAACTGCATCTACTAAGACCAAATCACTAACCGTATCAATTGAGAAGAAAACCTACAATAATGTCTCTAACAATCAAGATTGTAACTCTTTTGTTTGTGTAGAAGTTTCTAACTCATTTGATATTAAAAAAACTATCATTGGTACCTCTAATAGCAATAAATAACTAAGAGGTTATAATATCCTAACAAATAGAAGAAAAAATCAATTACGATATATACTGCAAAATCCAATATTAAAATAGTAGTGAGAATATATTAAAAGAGTTCAACTAAAGTAATGTTCAAGTAGAAGCAATTTCATGAAGTTATGATCAATCTCACCTTAAACCAACTGACATCAACAATCTTTATATTTCTTTAGAATACTTCTTTAAAAATATAATACTTCTTTAATTTTTACTTCTTTATATTTCTCTCATTTGCACATAATTTGATTCATCATTCTTTAGAATACTTCTTTAAATATGTATTCAACTTAAACGAACCTATAAAATAAATCAAAACTGCATAAAGATAGCCATACACCAGATGTTACAAAATTATATAACAAAATTCATTTTAAAAATAAAAGAAAAAATAATCATAGAACAAATGTTAGAGAACTCACTTATAAAAAAAAATAATCATAGAACAAATGTTAGAGAGCTCACTTATAGGTGAAGAGTCACGGATCAAAAACTTTGGATCATAATAGTATACTCACCACACAATCTTCAACATGAATAACACAAACAAAAACAAAAACAAAAATTTAACGAAATTGAAATTAAGATTTGGAACTAGAACAATAAATTTAATGTGTTTGTTCATCTTCGTACCTCTAGCTGGGTTTGAATGGTGAAGAAAGTACCATCTGATTAAGTCACCATCTGCACAATTTGTCATCTTCTTTACTGAAACCCTAATTTTGAACATAAATTAAAACTTCAAAAATCATAACATAAGAATTTGGGATAGGAGAGGGGCTTAAAAATAAAAAGATATAAAGAGCATTCAAGAGAGAGAAATAAGTAGAAACAAAAAAATGATTTTTCTTTTAAATCCCACATTGAAGTAAAAAAAACATTAAGAAACAAAGAAGAAAATTAAAGAAAGAAAGATGTAGATTGTCACCTTAATCGCAACCACCACTGTCATCGTCATCTTGTTGCCATAACCACTACCTTCATCATCATATCGTCACCAGATCCATTACGTAGGAACAAACGATCTCAAACCACATCAAAACACCACCACCAATATCATCACTATTTCATATTCAACAAACAAATTACTATACCTTCTTCAACCTGTAAACATACAACAAAATCACAGCAAACTCAGCCAACAAAATCACAAATGAAAGTGAAACCACAAATAACAATACTCACTCAACATAATCACAAATCAAAGCGAAACCAAAAGAGGAAAAGAAGGAAAAATAAACAATTGTTTCATCGCGAACCACAAGTAACGATACCCAGCCAACATAACCACAAATCAGAGATGGAATTTGGGTCTGTGAGAGAGATGAGAGAAAACGAAAAGATGGGAGAAAGGAAAGAGTATTTAAGATTGATGAGAGAAGTTTAGGTTCTCAAATGATGCCTTTTCATCAACAAAAATGGTACAATTTAACCAAAAAACAAATCAAAGATGGAATTTGGGCCTGTGAGAGAGACAAGAGAAAAAGGAAAGAGTATTTAAGATTGATGAGAGAAGTTTAGATTTTCAAAGAATGCCTTTTCATTAACCAAGCACTTGGGCTCGAGTGGTAAACGAGCTCCTGCTAAGGAACGAAGGTTCGGGGAATACCGAGTTCGATTCCTGGTGGGAACAATACTTGGCCAGTGTCAGTACCTCTCGGCACGAGCTCTGGATTACTAGGGCCTCTTTCCCCTAGGAACCAGAGTGCGAAAAGCAAAAAAAAGAATGCCTTTTCATTAACCAAAACAGTACAATTTAATATAAAAAATACAAATAATTGTAAGCATGACACATAAGCATCATTAATCGCCAAATGCAAAATATTGCAGCAAGGCTTGAAATAGACTATTGTAATCCTGGAATCAGAAAAATTTGAACTTAGCATCAGAAGGGTATAATTGAAATTTAGTGAGGAATGTTTTTAATAGTTAGATATTAGACTAGGTTAAATTTTAATTAGAAATTAAAGACTATAATTACACATATCAATTGTTTTACTTTTACTCATCCATAATACTTACTCTCTTCATTTTCTTGAAAATGAGAACAAAAGAAAAGACGAGAAGATTCTAATCTAAAAATATTGAAGTTTCCAACAAAAAGTTCAAAAGAGAAAACTCAAATCCTCTCCATTATAAATGATCAATGTTAACTCCAAATACACAAATCCTTCATGAGAATATAAGAAAATGTTGAGGATGATCACCACAAAATTGAGATTGAAGAATATCGTTAATGTCAGTTAAATCTATTTGAAGTCACTGAAAGTATGAAATGAGTTCCAAAAGTCCAATACTAGTATCAAGTATCAACCTCTGCGCTTTCTTTCATTCTTGTTTATTTATATATTTTTGTAGTTTAACCAATATAGCAGTATATTTGTATTTTTGATGTTTTGAAGATAACAAATATGAAGCAAATATAATTAAATTTACAATATTATTTATAATTTAATTCTCGCTCTTAAATGAATATAAATAACATAGATTCAATCACTATTATTCAAGATATTATATTATGATATAATGATTTTTAATAGGGGTGTTCATGGGTATGAGTCAACCCGCAAACTCACTCACCCAATCTAACACAACCCTTATTTTTACCCAACCCAATCATGTATGGGTCCAACCTGAACCAACCCATTGGTATTCGGTTCGGATAACAGGTTTAAAATCTTAAATTCGCGAATCCGCGAACCCAACCAATTGACATGTAATGCTATTTATACTTTAGTTTTTTTTATAAACTATCTACCATGATATTTAGAATGTGTGTGTGTATGTATATATATTTTATAAACTATTTTAGTTTTTTTTATAAACTATTTTACGTTTCGAGGTCAAATTTTGGTGTTAAATTGCAGGTAAAATCATTTTTAAGTAAAATTGCATACTGGAGCGATTTTACACGATTTAATTCTCTCTGAAATCTTTAAAATCGTGTAAAATCTTTGGATTTTAATCTAACTTGATTTTACTTTTTTTTTTTAAATTTTAAAATGCCCATCCCAATAAAACTTCTCCCACTTTATTATTTTATTCACTTTAAATAACCTCTTTTTTTATTAGACATTAGACTTTTGATTTACCAGAGCAATGGAAATTAAAACCTTTTGAACCCTAACGTCACTTCACTTATACGACACCGGACCAGAACTTCAAAGACAATATTCTGTGAACTTTCTTCTTTTGCTTTGTATATTGTAATGCTTTTGTGTCCTCGCGAATTTTTTCTTTAATTGGTAAGTATCTAAAAAGTGAGTCTTCTTCACAAATAAAAAACAAAGTAATATTATGGTACTATGTTATTATGTGATTGTATGTAACTTTGGTTTGTTACTATGATTGTTCCAGTGTTGCTAGTTTTGCTATTGTGTGTCTTTGGTTTGTTAAATTAGTCTTTTTAATTAATTAAACATTAGATTAGATTCAATTCAAAGACTATGATTTGAAGTAAGTTAAAAAAACGTATTCTTGGAGTAAGTTGATCCCTACTATATATATATATATATATATATATATATATATATATATATATATATATATATATATATATATATATATATATATATATACGGTAAAAACACGATTCTGACAACCTTGATTTCTTTATTTTAAAAGAGATGCATTTTAACCTTTAAATTATATTTTACACCATTTTTATTTGCTTTTGAACTGTTGGAATAATATAAGCAAGTGTGAGTAAGTGGGGAAATAATCCCACATTGGATAGGAATGTGGTGACTTGAACATTTATAAGTGGGAGAACCCACTCACCTATCACTTTAAGGTTTTAGGTGGACAAGTGGTGTGTCTCTCACAAAGGTGCCTAGTCCTACACTAGGTATCAATGCTCCCTAGTAAACTCCCCTCAACATGGACTTCATTTCAAATGTGAAAGAGTTTTTAGGTATTAAATGATACACCCTAAGTACTACTTTCAATCTTCCCCATTGATCGTACCTGATCAGAAAGGAGATTAGTGGCCAGCAACGTCTTGAGCTTCGCTACTCCGGTGGTGGCAAGACGGTGGGGGGTGTACCTGCAAGGTACTCTGATGCCAAAGTAAGGATATTAGCAAGCAAGTACCGAAAGTAAGAGTGAGAGTTAGAATGTAATGTAACCTGATCCTCTCATGAGAGATGGTATTTATAGGCTGCCCCCAGCGCAGGGCCAATGGTCATCTGTTTTGGGCCTTGCGACAGTGAAGACCAGTGCGTGGTCTTCGCCCTGGAGTAACAGTCCTGTGATCTCTGGAAAGTGGATTGACCAGCTCTTTCAGAAGTGGACGTTACCTGATGATGTGTCCTCGCAGGGAGGAGCACGTGGAGTTCGTGGAGGGAGAGGCGTGACCTCTCCCCGGTGTATGTAACCCTTGCTCGATAATAACTGATCATTGCATGCTCGAAGATGAAGAGGTCTAGGTGTGTTCGACGGCAGACAGACTTGGGATTTATTGGGCCGCCTCGTAGTATTGGGTTAGGCCTGCCCGACGGATGGGCAGGCGCCGGCCCAGTCCAGAACAGGAGCCCCCCAAGTCGTTGCTCCGAAGTGTCGGAGTAATGACTTAAGGGTCCACCCCTCTGGGGAAGATATCCGTTAAATGGGGCAGCGTGCCTGTAGCGCCGAGTTGGCGGTAAAGTAGGTTATCAGGAAATGGGGATGCTCGTCGTGCAAGGTTCTCGAAGATTGAAGTCTGCCTGAGTTTCTAATGTCATTCTTCAGCGAAGACGCAGGGAGATGAGAAGGGATGAGCGTGTTCACCATCCGGGCACCAAGGTAAGTGAAAAGGCGCACGCGGGAATCCGCGTGCGACGTGTCACCCGTTATTAATGCCTAGGGCGGCTAGGGCTAGGGCACTCAAGTGCCTAGGGGCGCCTCGAGTCGCGTAACAGTCTTATAAATAGGAGTGGAGTTCGTGTCATTTGCATGTTTCCACTTTTTTCGCTCCGAGTCTTCTCTCCCCCTCTCCAACTTCCGTCGTCGGCCTTCCATCGTACGTCGTCGTACCAGAAATTCTCAACCACTGTCTCAAGTAAGTTTCTGGTTCCTCTTTTGTTCTGTTTTATGTTCCCTACGGTGGTTTCTCTGGTGAACTGATGAAGTTTTCGGGGAGGCCACGGAGTTTCCGGCGAAAACGATGGAGCTCCTTTAGGTTTTGATGAATACTACGAGGAGTTGGGATGAGTCTCTTGGGGACCTAATGAAGGTCCCGAGGACGCATGATGAATTCCCCGGGGACACGGGAAGAAGGCGGCGAGGACCTGATGAAGGTCCCGGGGACGTTCGATGAATGCCCCGAGGATGCTGGGTGAATGGGATAAAGGTACCGAACACACCTGCGTGTGGCCCTGATCACCGTGGACGGGGGGTAATTCCACCGAGCAGTTCCTCGTATCCTTTCTTCGCCCTTTCACTTGATCAACGGTGGAAGGGTGAATTTGATCTAGGCTATTGAATTCACCAGTTTCCTCTGCTTTTCAGGTAAAATGTCTGCCAAGAGAATTAAAGGGATTATTGAAACCGACGATGAGCCCGAATCCCCTGCGGCGCAGGACAGCGGTGCTCGAACGCCCGAGGATTGGGCTGGGGATGAGCCTCTGGGCTTCCCTTCACTATTTGTTCCAGGTGGCCTCGACGCCTTCGCCACTATCGAGGACCTCTACGAAGGTTCCACGCGGAGTTAGCGGGCGTACAGGCCACTGGAGCATCACCGGATCTACTCGACGTTCAGAAGGGCGCGATTTCCTATGTATGAGTTCACCTTTCTGGAGGCGGGCCTACGTCTGCCCTTCAGTGATTTTCAACTTGGGTGTTTTTTTGGTTACACCTGGCGTCCTCCCAACTTCACCCAAACACAATTGCTTTTGTGCGGGCATACGAGCTCGTGTGTAAATATCTCGACATCGAGGCCCCAGTCCCCCTCTTATTCTGTATCTTCCACTAACAATGACAGACGGTCGAGGGTCGTCATAGCTGGGTGTCCTTCAAGCAGCTGAGGAGGCTGTTTCGGGCATATATGGATTCTGTCCAGAACTTCAAAACCCGATGGTTCGTCATCAAGCCCCTCACCCGGGCGGCCACCGACACCTTGTACAACCGTAGGACAGTAGAGATGGAAGTTGGTCGGCAGAAGGAAGTCATCGAGTCGAAGTGCCCCCTGGAGTGGACAGAAGAGCACTTCGAACTAAGCACAGAGAGCTATATCGTTAGTCCTAGTGCATTAGGCAAGGAGAACCAGCAGGCCTAGGATAAGTTAGTGAAATTTGTCGAAGGTTTCAATCGCGCGAAGTTGGTGACCCCGGATGGAAACTTCATAAGCAATGACCACGGGGAGACCCTTACAAAGGCCCGACTCATAAACACAAAGGCCTTCCTCGAGTGTGATACCGAAGATGAGGCTCTTCGGTTCTTAGGTAGTGGGCATACCCTTGACTCGGGGTCCGTTATCGTTTCAGCCGTTAGTTTACTGATGTTTACTCTTTTTTTTGCAGGTGTCATGTCGAGCTTGGAGGAACGTGTGAAGAAGCTGACATCTACTCGAGGCTCGAAGAGAGGCGGAAAGGGACGAGTCGAGCAGGTCTGACAGCAGCATCCGGGTCCCATCCCGGCATCTGGGGATTCCTCTGGCTCTCCTCAGTGTAGCCAATCTCCGAACTCGCAGGGATCCCCGAAAAGACACCAAACCAGCCTTGAAAAGACGCATGTCGACCTTACTGTGAGCCCTCCCCATGAAAAGTTCGTGTTCCCGCCTTGTCACTTGAGGCCTAACTTCTTCTCGGGGGATAACTCCCCGACCATCAGTGCCCCCGAAGCCCAGGCCATCTTGGGTGCTGACCGGGTTTCGAGGAGAAAAGCCCTGGTGGAGGACATGGCTGCGATGATGCGGGTTTGTACTACAACACTGGTCCTAAATGACGAAACCTGCCCGTCATCGAAGCTGACTAGATTGCAAGATAGCTTCAAGTCAGTTGAGGCTGAGATGAAGAAGCTGAGCAAGGATCTCACGGAGTGCAAAAAACAGAATGAGGCCCAAGTAGAGCTTCAGGGGCAGCTGGAAGGGAAGTTGAAGAACGCTGCTGAGGAGAGGAAAAACCTCCTGGTGAGAATCGCTGAGCTGGAGCAGGATTTCCGACCCGCTGAAGAGGAAATAGAGGACGACAAGCTGCTGACCTCTCGGGCTGAATTGATCTCAAAGCTCAGGCAGACCGAGCAGGATGTCCTTTAGTCTGTCGAGATGGGCTTTGCTAAAGCTTTGAAGTAGCTCCAGATACTGAATCCTGACCTCATCACTGAGGGAACTGGCCCTTACCACGAGGTAGTTGAAGGTCAGATTGTCCCGCCAGCGTCCAAGGAGGATGATTACGACGAGAACGCGGAGGAAGGGCAACCCGAGGGGGACGTGGATGCTTAGCTTTTCTTTTATCTAGCTTATTTAGCCTGCGCGCCAATTTTTGTGATTACTTTTGCCCGGCCTGCGTGCCAGGGGCTTTATGACATTTTTGTATGTACTATTTGCACAATGGGCTTATGCCCGACGTAATGTTTTGTCTTATTTATCTGTGTGTGTGATGTTTGTATGCTTGATGATATATCCGTTTTGTTTTTGTATAAGTAATTGGGGGTTCCGCTCGACTTTGTTGATCCTCGACAGTGTAGGGAACTGGTTGAGTGGTCGGAGCTGCCTTCCGACCTTCAGCGAGCCCAAGAGCTCGATCGAGGTCTTAGCTTCGCAGCGTGGACTTCCCATCGCGAGCTGGGTGCCCTTCCAAATTGGTATGACAATGGTGGAGCTCGATTGAGGTGTTCACGTCGGATCAAGGGTCCTCGCGCACACACAACGCGAGTCCTTGTCTTTTTGTCTCGAGGGGAGTCTCACTTGTACCTTAGTGCGCCCCCGTGGTCGCGATGTAGCTGTGTCGCGGGCAATGTTTAACTATAGTACTATTTAAGCTTCTCAACATTCCATGGTCGAGCAAGTTCCGCCCCGTGTAGATTTTCGAGGTAGTAGGCTCATGTCCCCGTTTTCGTGTGGACGCTATAGGGGCCCTCCCAGTTTGCGGCAAGCTTGCCTTCTCGCGAATCTTTCTGGTTCCTTCGTAGGACGAGGGTGCCTACCTAAAAATCACGTTTAATAACTTTGTTATTATAACGTAGAGTTATCTTCTGCTTGAGTGAGGCTTCGCAGAGGGACGCGCCCGACCTTATCTCTTCGAAAAAGTCTAGCTCCTCCCTGAGGGCCTCGTCGTTTGTCTCCTCATCAAGAGGAGACTCCGTTCTTTTCGACGGTTCCCTTATTTCTACAGGGATCACTGCCTCAGTTCCGTAGGTCAATCGAAAGGGGGTTTCCCCGGTAGTGGAGTGCGGGGTTGTTCTGTAGGCCCAGAGGATGTTGTGTTGTTCCTCGACCCATCTTTTCTTGGCATCACCTAGTCGTCGTTTCAGTCCTCGTAGGATCACTCTGTTCGCCGGTTCGGCTTGCCCGTTCGTTTGGGGATGCTTGACCTACGTGAAGTGTTGCTTCGTGCCCAGTTTGGTGACGAAGTCCTGAAAGTTCTTGTTGGTGAATTGTGTCCCGTTGTCGATGACAATTGCTTAGGGCACGCCAAACCGGACGAGTATGTTTCTCTTGTAGAAACGTAGCATGTTGTGAGTCGTGATTTTGGCCAGGGCTTCCGCCTCGATCAACTTCGTGAAATAATCCACCCGACAATCAGGTACTTATTTTGGTACGACCCCACAACGAAGGGCCCGAGGATATCCATCCCCCACCACGCAAACTGCCACGTAGACGATAGTGTTTTGAGCTCACTGGGCAGGGCCAGGTGCATGTCCCTGTGTCGTTGGCATCTATCGCACTTCTTGACGTGTTCCTTGGTGTCCTGCTGCATGGTGGGCCAGTAGTACCCTGCCCCTAACGCTTTGCGGGCTAATGATCATCTGCCGAGGTGTTGTGCATTGATCCCCTCATGGATTTCCTGGAGTATACCGGGGACTTTGGACTCCTCGACGCACCTGAGAAGAGGGATCGAGAAGCCGCGTCGGTACAGTTTGTCTTCGACGATTGTATAGGAGCAGACGCGTCGCCTAACCACTCCGACGTCTTTAGGGTCGTCGGGTAGCTTGCCTGTGCTGAGGTACTCGTACACCGGGGTCATTCAGCTATGGCTATCTCCAATGGCGTTCACCTCAGTCGTGGGGATGGGATTCTCGATGCTCGGATGAGAGAGCACCTCTTGAATGACGAATTTGTTCTCGCCTTTCTTCTTTGTGCTTGCGAGTTTCGGTAGAATGCCGCTCGAGTATTGTGTTCGCGTGGAACGTGATTCACTTCCGCCGAGGAGAACTTTTTCATCATTTTCTTCACTAGAGCCAAGTATTCGATAAGGCTGTCGTTCTTGGCTTGGTATTCTCCCCGTACCTGGGAGGCCACGAGCTGGGAGTCGGTGAATATTTTGACCTCTTTGGCCCCGAGGTCTTCAGCTAAGCGTAACCCGGCGAGGAAAGCCTCGTACTCGGCCTGATTGTTCGACGTCGAGGAAAACAATGTGAGGGAGACTTCGATCAAGATGCCTTCCCCGTTCTCGAGGATGATGCCTGCTCCGCTGCCTTTCGAGCTGGATGCCTCGTCGATGTAGATCGTCCACTTTTGGGATCTGTTGGTCGAAGGCTCTGGGAGGGTCATTTCCGCCACGAAGTCAACCAGTACTTGAGCTTTTAGGGCCTTTCTGCCTTCGTATTGGATGTCGAACTCAGCGAGTTCGAGCGACCATCTGAGCATCCTCTCCGCCATGTCCGGCCGACCGAGGAGTTGTCGTATGGGTTGCTCGGTCCTCACCATGACCGTGTGAGCCAAGAAGTAATGTCGCAGCCTTCTGGCCGCGGTGACGAGAGCCAGGGCGACCTTTTCGATTTGTTGGTACCGAAGTTTCGGACCTTTGAGGGCTTTGCTGGTGAAGTAAATTGGCTTCTGCCCGTTGGTGGTTTCCCGGATTAGGACCGCGCTGACTGCTTCGCCCATGATGACGAGGTATAGAAATAACGTATCCCCGCACTCTGGTCGTGAGAGAATTGGGGGTTGCTAAAGGACTTGTTTGAGGTGGAGGAGCGCTTGCTCGCATTCCTCAGTCCATTCGAACGTGGCTTTCTGGAGTAGAAGCTTGAAAAATAGGAGTGCGTATTGTGCGGACTTGGCCACGAAGCGGGAAAGCGAGGTCAGTATCCCATTCAGCGACTGTATCGACTTCTTCGAGTTCGGGGTCGGGATCTCGGAGAATGCCCTGCACTTGTCAGGGTTTGCCGCGATTCCTCTCTCCGTGAGGTAGAAACTGAGGAACTTGCCTGCCCGGATACCGAAGGTGAATTCGTCGGGGTTGAACCTCATCCTGCATTTTCTCGCTGTGTCGAAGACCTTCGTGAGATGGTCAGCGTGGTCTACTTCTTCTACGGATTTGACGATCATGTCATCCATGTAGACCTCGAGCATGTCGCCGATCTCTCCTCGGAAGACTTTATTCATCATCCGTTGGTAGGTCGCGCTGGCGTTCTTCAGGCCGAAGGGCATTACGTTGTAGTAGTAATTGCCCGACTTGGTCATGAAGGCGGTGTGCTGCTTGTCGGCCTTGGCCATGGGGATTTGGTTGTACCCCGAGTAGGCATCCATGAAGGACAATAGTTTGAAACCTGCAGAATTGTCAACCAGCTGGTCGATGTTAGGCAATGGATAAGAATCTTTCGGGCACGCCCGGTTAAGGTCGGTATATTCAACGCACATCCTCCATTTTCCATTATTTTTCTTGACAAGTACAACGTTGGACAGCCAGGTTGTGTACCTGGCTTCCAAAATAAAATTTGCCTCTAAGAGGTCTTTTACAGCTTTTTCAGCAGCCTCCGTTTTCTCGGGAGACTGCCTACGCCTACGTTGCACTACAACCCTAGTGGCTGGATCTACAGTGAGCTGGTGACAGGCCACCTCTGGGTCGAGGCGGGGCATCTCTGATGCGCTCCATGCGAACAAATCGGCGTTCTCTCGGAGGCATGCCTTCAGCTGCTTCTTCGCCAGGTCAGGGATCCCAGTGCCAATCTTCACGCTCCTATCTGGATCGTTTCCGAGGGCGATGAGCTCAAAGTCTCCATCTAGGATAAGGTGCATTGGGTGGAGAGGCTGCCCGTTGCCTTCAGCTAGGAGGTCGTTGTTCGCTGCTCCTCCTTCTTCCTGCTCGTCAGGGAAACGAATGTCGAGATCCACCGCGTTGACGCGCGGGAGTGGCTTCTGCATTGCGTTCGGGGTTGACTTCTCCCCGGCCTTGGGCTTAACGTTGATCGAGCTCAGGCCCTTGGTTACGGCTTCGAAGCATCTCTTAGCAGCTTCAATATCCCCGTGCATGGTGACGACCCGACATCTGGCTGTATAGTACTTCATCTTCAGATGAACTGTAGATGGTACTGCTGTGAGTTCGGCCAGAGTGGTTCTCCCCAGGATGCATTGGTAGAGGGAAGGGGAGTCTACCACTAAGAAGCGGGTCTTGACTTGTCGGGCAGTGTCCTCGCTCCCGAAAGTGACCATCAGTTTAACATAGCCCCGCGGTCTGGTGGTGGTGCCGTTGAACCCTTGTAGATCCGAGCCCACATAAGGGGTCAGATGCTTTTTGTCGAGCTGGAGGGTCTCGAAGAGGTGGGTGTACGTGATGTCCACTGAACTCCCTTGGTCGACCAGGATTCTGCGGACGTCAAAATTTGCCATCTGCGCCCAGATCAGGAGGGGGATGGTGGAGTTGGGAGCACCATCCGACAGTTCTTTGAGGTAGAAGGTGATGGGGTTTGACTTCCCTTGCACCTTCTCAAAAGTGGCAGTCTGTACCGAGGTCGTGGATTCCAGCTCGTCAAATTTCCGCTTAATTGACCTGACAGAGACCTTGTTGAAGCCCCCGCCATATATAACCATCACCGTGGGGAAGTTTTCCCATGTGCTACGGACTGTAACAGGGTCCTCAGGGGGAAAACTCTCCCACATGCTGCGAACTGCCGCGGCATCCTCGATCCCTTCGGGAACGTAAAAGTCCTCTGGTCGAGTGACGCTCAGGGCGACTTGCAGTCTGTTTTCTCCGGAGGGAGGTGTCGTCTCCTCAACGCTCTGTGTGTCTCGGGCATCTGGACGAGAAGCGTCACTCCTCTTGGTATACTGCTTTAGATACCCTTCCTTGATCAGGGTCTATATTACATCTTTGAGGTGGATGCAATCCTCGGTGACATGTCTGTGGCTCCGATGGAACCAACAGTATTTGGACTTGTCTGTGTTTGATTTGGGGAGTGTCGGCTTCGGAAAGCGGACACCCCCTTTATGAAATTATGAGTTGGCACACTCGGAGAGAATTCGATCGCGGGGAGCGTTGAGTGAAGTGTACTCCGTGAACCGGCCAGCTGGACCTTTTGGCTCGCGAGAGTCCCAGGGATGGCCTTCACGTCTTCTCTCTCCCCCACGGCGGGGGGGGGGGGGGGGCAGTAGAGTCTTCATCCCTGGAGCTCTGGGGGCCCTCTTGGTGTCGCGAGTCTCGGGCAATGTGGGCGGCCTCCGACTCTTCAAACTGGATGATGACTGGGCTCGGTGGAGGTGGCATTCCAAGTTGCGGGGTCTATGGATGCCCACAGCTTTAGTGAACTCGGTCCCGTGACGCAGTCCCTGCTCGATCAGGAACTTTTTCATGTTGTCGGTAGTGGGTACCTCGACGACTTCCCGGTTGAATCTCTCGATGTAGTCTCTGAGAGTTTCGTCCCTCCCTTGAAGGATGGCTTCCAGAGAGGCCATTGTCTTCGGATGGCGGCGAGATGCAGTAAAATGGCTGGAGAAATGTCTCTTCAGTTGCTTCCAAGCAGTGATGGACTCCAGTGCAAGGCTTTTGTACCAAGCCATGGCGCCTTTTCTGAGGGTGGTCGGGAAGAGCCTGCACTTAATAGCTCCCCGGACATTCCTGTAGTCGAGCATAGCCTCGAAGCTCTCGACGTGGTCATCGGGGTCGGTGGTGCCGTCGTACATCCCCAAGGGTGGAGGCTTTTCCATCCCCACAGGTATAGGGGTCTCCATAATCTCCCTGGACAGTGGGGTCCGCTGGTCGTCCTCATCACTCCTAACTGGTGATCGTGATGGGGAGTGGTGGCCCCGACCAGGCTCGTGTCGTCAGGGGGAGCTCCTTGGATGGCTCTTCGGGTTTTCGCCGTCAGCTTTGCTCCTCTTCTGGGCAGGAGAGTGTCATTGTTCCTTCCGAGGAGGCAAACGATGGTGCTTCTGGGTTACCACAGGCTGGGGTCGTTATAGGCGCGGGCAGCGCCCGCAGGTGGGGGAGTCGGGCTCCTAGAGTCGACCGGTGGTGTCCTTCGCGAGGAAGAAGAACGACTGGGAGATGGAGGGTGACGATGTCTCTGCGGGGGAGAGCGTCATTGTCGCCCCCTTTCGAGTGCTTCAATCCTCACGTTCTGCTGGGAGATCAGTTGGTTGGTCTGATTGATTAAAGCGAACAGGGCCACAATGTTCAGATCAACATTTGGTGGCGCGGGGATCGGCTGGTAGACTGCGGGGGCGCTGTCTTGTTGGGCGGAGTTGTAAGCTGTGTCGTTAGAGGAAAGTGAGGCAGTACGCCCGTCTTTTTCGTCGCCTTCTTCGACGTTGACGACCACATTGTCCTCGCGGTCGTCTCCGTTGTCGAACTGCACAAAGGCGGTGTCTGGAGTCTTAGTCTCAGGCTGGGAGCTGGCCATGGTTCTCAAATAATGAAAGTTGCTTTGGTTTTACGAAGAGGAAAACGGGGAAGCAAAGTTTCCCACAGACGGCGCCACTGATCGTACCTGATCAAAAAGGAGATTAATGGCCAGCAACATCGTGAGCTCCGCTACTCCGGTGGTGGCAAGACGATGGGGGGTGTACCTGCAAGGTACTCCGATGCCATAGTAAGGACAGAAGCAAGTAAGTACAGAAAGTACGAGTGATAGTTAGAATGTAATGTAACCTGATCCTCTCATGAGAGTGGGTATTTATAGGCTGCCCCCAGCGCAAGGCCAATGGTCATCTGCTTTGGGCCTTGCGACCCAGCTCAGTGCAGATAACTGCCAAGGCTTACGTGGCGTAGTGAAGACCAGCACATGGTCTTTGCCTTGGAGTAACGGTCCTGTGATATCCAGAAAGTGGATTAACCAGCTCTTTCGGAAGTGGACGTTACCTGATGACGTGTCCTCACAGGGAGGAGCACGTGGAGATCGTGGAGGGAGAGGCATGACCTCTCCCCGGTGTATGTAACCCCTGATCAATAGTAACTGATCATTGGGTGCTCGAATATGAAGAGGTCCAGGTGTGCTTGACGGCAGACAGACTTGGGCCTTATTGGGTTGCCTCGCAGTATTGGGTTGGGCCTTCCCGACGGATAGGCAGGCGCCGGCCCAGTCCAGAACACCCATTTTGATGATGACAAACATAAGTATTTAAAGGACAATGTTGGGCAGTTATAATTTTTTTTGCAACATCAGAGTATGAGATTTGTAAGCTCCCCCTGAGTTTAATAGTCCAAAGTTGAGTTCTATAAACCCACGCTAAGTACTACTTTCAAGAAAAAGTATTTTAATTTTCTTAGTAACATGAGAGTCTGAGGTTTGTAAGATCCCCTTGAGTCAAATAGTCCAAAGTCGAGGTTTGTAAGCTCCCCTTAGATATATATTTAAGAAAACTAAACATAATATTTTAACTTCCTTTGGAAATATCAGAATACAGTGTTTGGAAGCTCCTTCTGAGTCTGATAGTCTAAGATTGAGGTTTGTAAGCTCCTCCTTAGTTCTATGTACAAGAAATTTAAAATGTCGTTCGGGAAAAATAACCATTACGTACAAAAATTAAATAACCATTATGTACAAAAATTATAAATGACCATTATGTACAGACTGAATGGGTTCAATTTTTAATTAAATACTTACTACCTTTTCTCCCCCTTTTGTCACAGAAAAAGGACAAAAAGAGAAAAAGAAAAGAATTACAATCATAAATGCATAACAGACCATCATTATAAGATTAGTTTCCAAGGAAGGGAAAACGATCAAGTAACAGGGGTCATTAAGGTTTGTACAGTGCATGTTAAATATTTATTGGTCGTAACAATTTCAAGAATCAAGTAAAGGATTTGATTCAGTCGTTTAGGTTACCTAGAAGCCACTTTAAAAGCAACCAAAACCTAGTTCATTTTCATCAATATCTACCAATACGTTATGTAGTCGTCAGCTGAGAGCAACAAAATCTCTTTTGTGACAAAAGTCATGGAGAACTATACAAATCTGAATATCCAAAACCTTCAGAAGCCAGCAACTTCAGAAGCATCAGATATTGGGCTTATGCCCTCTTCCATGAACACTTCAAACGAGGCTTTGTCATCAATACCTCAAAAACCTACATAAGCAGGTCCATCAGTAGCTGTTTTGAAGTCAAAGAAGAAGTCCATGAAGAAGACAAAGAGGAAGAGGCTCAACGAGATGTTTCACCGTCTTGTTGTCCCAGAGGCAGAAGAAGAAGACATAGATGAAGATGAACCAGATATAGATTATGGCAACAACTTCTCATACAAGGCAATGGATGACTTAGATAGGGATTTATTCTAAGTTCATACCAATTCCTTATGTTTTTGTAATCCTTTATGCTTGATTAATAAAAAGTTATTTTGACCAGTATATTTTATGCAATTGTACACACACTTCATTTACCCTATAGATTTTCTGATATGAACATTAATGAAGTAATGTACAGAACTAGCATTTTAACATGTTAACAATAAAATTTATAGCTGTTAAAAGAATCTTAATAGGTCAGAATACTAATCATTATTTTCAAGAGTCGGTATTTAAAATTGATTTGACTTAATAAATAAAATAATGAGTACTCAAGGTAATGAATGTAAAGACTCTATAAAAACCACTTAGCAGACTCACTTTCATAACCATTTAATCTTCTGAACACCAAAATGTACAAGCAAAAGCAAATTTGGGTTCCTACGAGAGATTTCAAAAAGGTAGCCATGCTTAATGCATTAACTCAAGCAAACAAGAGTGATACAGCAACTGAAGGATATACAAGTAAGTAGATGGCTTCAGAAGCACACACTTCTTCAGTAACCTTCTTTGAGACACACAGAAGAAGAAGAACTTCTAGGTCAAAATGCAGAAATCAACTGAGAAAGGAAGTTGTAGAGTTTGCAAAGGAAGAATGACAATATTACTTAGACAATCTAGATAAGTCAGATGATCCTAGGGAATACCTTAGGGCAAATCCGAATGCCTAGAAAGTCTTAACAATTTGTAATAGCTTCCAGTTAATGAAAATGTTGTATATAAAGTTTTAAATCCTATTTGTTTTATCCTTTTGAACAAGAATATAAATGAATATTTATAACAGTTAAGATGCACAAAAGCATGAACAAACATGGATTAACAATAAGATTGCTTAACACAAAAAATCTTAACAATTACAAGACATAAATTTTCAGAAGTCTAACATCAGAATCTCTCATAGATATCTTCAAACTTGTCTCTCCAGATTTTAGAAGAATCAACCTCTGAACTTATGATAACTCCCTGCTGGACCAGTAGTTCTAAAAGAACTCATCCATAAGGAATGAAGAAAGTCTTTCCCTTGCGAAAGGAAGAAAAAATCCTCTTCAAATAGTCAAACATAACTTGAGGAATATCAATCTGCAAGTCTGAATTGAGAAGTAGTAGCAAATCCTTTTCAATAGGGTCCACGGGGTCTAGATCCTTATCCTTAGGAAAAAAGTTTGATTTCAGAATCTGATTCCAGATAATTGCATCAGGACAAAGATTTGAGAGCAAAGATGTGCTATATGGGTTTACAAAGATACGCATAGTAGAAGATAGTGTTCTTAAACAAGAGTTTTTGGGATTTCTCCAATCTACTCACAATTAATCACATTAGTAATCGATTTAGAGGTTACTGTTATAGAAACACCACTAACTTTAAAAATAATAGCACACTCAGAATTCAGCTCAACAATGGAAGCATTAATCCAAAACTCTTTGACAAGACTTGGATAAGTGAAACCATAGAGCATCTCAGAGTATCCATTCCAACTTTGTTCAGACACAGTCTTCTAGAAGTTAAAACCTAGCTTAAGCAACTCATCAAAATCCACAAACTTTTCATTGATGATAACTAGTAGATTCAAAGGAGAATTGACTAGAGAATTCATCTCAGGTTTGGTTTGATCAGCTCACAACCAAAGAAAATAAAAGGAAAAGAAAAGAACTGAACAAGACTCTAAAGGAATAAGAATCTTGTCAGAAAAAGGACACAAAATCATGTTTCACAAGACAGGTGAGACATCTTCTGTCAGTCATCAGTCTTCAAGATTCTATTCAAAACCAAACATTTTCTCTTGAAACAAGAGTCATGAGTAATTAAAGAATATTGAATTAGTTTCTTTGACATCTAACAAATAGTAGTATCATCACAAAAAGTGAGAAAATTGTTTCCATAAATATGAGCATTATCTAGCTAATGATATATTCAGTATAGACAAATACAACATTATTTCTTCTTAAAGATCTCTGAAGATGCTTTTATCAAAAGAACTTCTTTAGACATCTAACAGACTCTGTATTTACATATACACAAATATCTCATTGATTCAAGTAATAAGATAGAAAATAACAAACATACCTTTTTTTTGTTATTTTCTCGGTCATACTCGTATGAGTATTCAGATTTGACCATAGAATCTGAATAATGCTTTGAGTGGATTCTGATTCAATGGTTGTTAAACCATTGACTCCACTTCTCTCACCAAACTCAGTACCTCTAGCACTTGAGTCTAGGTTGTAAGCTCTTCTTCCATCAAATTTTATAATCAACCTTTGATAAGCAACATGGAATATGCCTTTGCTCCTTTCTTGCATCAACTACATTTAAATAATGATACTCGTATTTCTATATGTCCATACATGTTGGTCCAGACAGGCTTTCCTTTGCCTTATGCCTCAATCTGATAACAGTACCATGATTCATTTTAGAGTATCCATCTAGGATGAGTCATGATATGAACAATATCTTGTTCTTATCAGAATCAATGATTTCATTGTCTTTGATTAAATCTTTTGACTTTGAAATCTTTGACAAGCAAAGAACCAGATAGTGTTAGCTATCAGAGATTGACATAAAACAAAATAAAGCACTGTCATATAATTACTGGCAGAACACAAATAATAATTGAAGGTTTCTCATAGAATTGTCCTATAACACAAATTCCATGATGACCCTCAATCAAGGAGCAATGGAGCCACTTAAGATATCACCTTAAAGAACAGACTCCTTATTATCAAATATTGAAGCAAAATATATTTGGCATAATCTCTTTCTCTTCAATGCTTGATTTTTATTCCAAGATTCAGATGCTTTTTCAGAAGCAGTAATGACCGGCAGAGCCATATTACTATTTATTCTGAATTCTGCACTAATGTCAGCATTAAATGAATATGCAGTGAAGACCTCTGACATTAGGTTCTGATAGTATTTCTCCTTGTTATTGGATTTGGGAAACCAGTTGAAATACGAATATCTCAAAAGCTTATGAAGTTACTCTTCTAACAACAGATGTCACATTCCATTCAATCAGTTAAAGAAATTTTCTGATTATGAAGGTTAATTCCTCATCATCAGACATTCCATAGGAAGTATCCTTCAACAAGCTTTAGGAAAGATGATATTTTAGATAGCTTTTCATCATCTAATTCCATTTCTTTTCTTTGGAGATTGCAAAATAAACCTACAATGCACAGTAAACTCAAGTTGTATGACTTCTTGAATAACTGTGACCTCAGGTTTGAATTCAAAACAATCTTCTCAGAATTTGCTTAGAAAGATTAGATGAAGTGTAAATGGACAAGCTTCATAACTGATTCTCACAAATCTGAGCATAAGGATTCAGAGATAGTCTGAGCATTAGACATATCAATGATGTTGATATACTCATAATCAAGATAGAGCACTTACCATAATGCATCTACCTCTGAAGATATTTTCAATAAGATTCTTCTGAGCTGGTGAGAGATACTTTCAAGATTTGATCATCCCTTCAGCATCAACTTCTATAGTAATACCTTTTTCAAGGATATTCTACAAACTTTCACAAAACCCTTTACCAAGTCCAATGAATTAAAAATATATTTAAATTTTCTATCATTTAAATTCAGTGGAGTCACCCTTTGAATATGGTAGGAAAAACACTGCAATATTTTTCATGTGGCACTTGATTCTTTCTTGAAGGAAAGTCTTTAACAGACATACTTTTCTCATTGGATCATTATCTGCACCAGTGTTAAGTTTTATGTACAGACCATGCCATGATACCAACTAAAGGTGAGAAAAGTGCACAAGAAGGGGGGTTGAATTGTGTTTTCCGTTTTCTTAATTTGTGTCTGATCAGAGTTCAGAATCTAAACCAGTGTTCAGATTCTGGTTATACTTAGCAGCGAAATGTCAACAAAAGCAAATAAATAATAACAGAAGACACAAAGATTTATAATGGTTCCTCCCAAATGATAATAGTCCAGTCCCCTTGCTTCACAAGAGATTTTTACTATAATCAAATCATGATTACAATCGCTTATGCATTATGCATACGACTTTTACAATGCTCAGACCCTAAGTTCGAGACTTCTTGCTTAAACCCCTAAGGCTCAAGACTTCATTGCTCAAGTCCTACAGACTCGAGACTTCCTTGCTTGAAGCCTCAGCCTAAGACTTTCCTGTTTAGGTCCCTCAGACCCGAGACTTCCTGCTCAAGCCCCTCTGGCCCAAGACTTCTTCCTTAAACCCCTCAGGTTCAAGGCTTTCTGCTTAGACCGCAACCTAAGACTTTCCTGCTCAAGCCCTCAGGCCCAAGAATTCCTGCTCAGACCCACGGTCCAAGACTTCCCTGCTCAAGTTCCACAAACCATAGACTTCCTTGCTTAAATCCCACAGATTCAAGACTTTTTCTCAATCAATCCACTTTATTAAGACTTTTAATGCTCTAACACATAGCATGAGACTTACATGGCTCAAGCATCTTGGCGAGAGACTCGGTTGCTCAATCAATCCACTTGATTAAGACTTTCATTACTCTAGCACATAGCAGGAGACTTACATGGCTCAAGCATCTGAGCGAGAGGCTTAATCTAAACTACTAAACAACATGTTCAGCAGAATAGAGAACAAGGTTTACTTGATACAAATATCAGAGGTACAGGGAAATCACCATAACAAAGACCTAAAGCTCTTAAGATTTCTAAGATATTCAATGTTTAAGAAATCTTAAGGCTTTTACAATTACAACCTATAACACAAATTCTGCATACTCGATTGTGATGATAATTGTTGATCTTGTTACTCCTCCATCAGGTTGATCCTTGTTAAAGATTCAGTTTGAACCTTTAGCTACTTATATAACATTTGCAAAAGACTAGTCGTTAGAGAGATAACTTGATCAAGTGTCTTTGTTTTCTCCATAGTACAAGAGACGTTGAAGATTGATACACCAAAAGATCTTGGTCCATTGTGTAACGTGTTTAACCATTAAGTCTTTAAAGAGATCATGTACTATAAAGCAATTGAGAGTAGATATCCATAAAGCATGCCAACATTTCTCGGGCCTTGTGAACTAAGACTCTACCTGACAAACTGATTTGACAATGCAGCTTGCTTTCTGCAGTACGAATAACTTCATCTTTATCACTAACTCTGAATAAGCAGAGAAGCCAATTTACATTCACCAAGTGTGGAGACAATTATGTTGCTTCTTTTGATGTTGAGATCTTCAGCTTCATAGTCTATGCCAGATATCACTTAGAGAGTGTTCTTCAGATTTTGAACCACTAAAAGCTAGCAATTAGGCATGACAAGAAAACCCAGACCCGTCGGGGCACGCCCGAACCTGACCCAAAATTAACGGGGGAAACCCGATTTGATTGGGTGCGGGTGCGGGGAAAACCCGGTTTGTAATTGCGGGTGCGGGGACGGGGGGATGCCACTACCCTCCCCGCAACCACCCCTGCCCCGCCCGGTCTTTTGGTATTTACTTTAATACCCATATTTAAATTATTTTATTAAACATTTATTCATTTTTGGAGAAGTAATTAAAAATTCTCATTAGTCATTTCTCACCATTCACTCGAACCCTCATCTTTAGAAACAAGTTTATTATTAAAATGGTCAAGCTTTTTATAAAATTATTAATTTTTCGGGTGCGGGCAAACCTGTTTCCGTCGGTGGCCGGTCTAGATGGTAAATTTTTACCCCCAACTGGGTTTGGGGGTGGGGGCGGGTCTGTAACAGGGAGGCAGGTTGTAGCTCCGGTTTTGTGACTCAACCACTACCGCATTTAGTGCTACTTTCTGATTTCTAATATTTATCTTATGATGCTTAAAAGGAAGGGGAAGATACCTTAAACTAACCCTGCTCGTAAATGTTTTTCTTACAACTGCTAAGAGATCTGGAATCGGGGGTTGGTTATACTGAGGGAAGCTATTAACACCCTGAGTATCTATAGTAATATATAGGAACCTTTATTTGCATATATTTCTATTGTTGAATTACTTGGTTGCTTAAGTTTGTTTACTGCTAAATTGGGAAAGTTTCTCCTTTGTGAAAGTTGAGGAAAATGTTTTTGTTATTTTTTATGGTTTTATAATGTTTTTGGAAGGTACTTGACCTAAGGTTTTTTATTAGTGCGCTCGCTAAGATTTCGCAATCTTATGCCTACGTATTCCCAACAAAAGAGGATTGGGGAAATCAAAGCGTTCGTAGTTCCTCCTAATCTATGGGAGGAGGAAGTTTGTTTTGAATCTTGTTTAAAGCCCAAGATGATGAAGCTAAAAGAGTGTTTGAAAGATTTGACAAATTGTCATCTTTAAGGGAGATATCTCACCTATTCACTGTAATTAATTTAGAATGATGTCATAAGGGAAAAAGCTTTAAACTTATTGCGTTACGCAATGCCACTTTTTCCTTTATGAATTCTTTACAAACTAAAAGAGGGACCTTAACTTGGATATAGAATTAATAAGTGTGTCACTTACAACAATTTAGATGAAAGAAAAGTTTTTGAACCATGATAAAGGAGAGACTCCAGCTTGGATATTGAATCAACAAGTGTCCCACTTACAATAATTATATGGAAAATAGTTTTTTTGATTGTTTGATTTGAATTGTAGTGATTAGAGGATATATCTTCCTACAAAGATGACTCAAGGTCTTATCTGTGAGGAGATGGATTTATTTAGGTATCTTGATTGAAGCCCAAGATATGAAGCTAAAGGATTGAATCAACTGGGGAGTTTTATATGTCTTGTACAAAGCCCAAGATTGAGGTTGGAGAAATTATTTGTATAAAAGCCTGAGAGAAGGCTAATGACTGTTAAGGAAATTTGAAGAGACTGACTCAATACTAAGGATTTGACTGACTCTTGTGGGGATTTTATTTGTATCCTGTACAAAGCCAAGGATGAATGAGGCTAAAAGAATTTATTGTATCCTGTACAAAGCCCAGGATGGTGAGGCTAAAAGATTTTATTGATGCTTTTAAGAAGTCTGAGGGTCCTTGTATGAAGCCCAAGAGGAGGCTGGGGGATTGAATGAGACTTCCCAAGTCTCTTTGTATGAAGCCCAAGAGGAGTCTATCTTGGTTGGGGAGATTCTTTGTATGATGCCCAAGAGGAGGCAGTGATGCTTGTATAAGGCCCAATAGGAGGCCAGGGGAACTAGTTGTTTGAACTAAGTTTGTGATTGAAGGTGTCATATTATTTGACCCATGTCTAAACTGAGGATGATATAAATGTCAAGAGAAACTTAACATGAATGAGTACTTTACAAGTATAGACATGTGTTGAAGGGTGATGGGTCTTATACTCTTGACAGAGGCCCAAGAAGAAAAGGTGGTGGATCTTACACTTTTGACAGAGGCCCAAGATTTATTGAAATTGAATGCCACTAGGGCTGTGTTTGATGAAAGTTGAAGCTTGAGTTTTGAAATGTTGAGATATTGAAGAAAGTTTTGAGGGATAAGGGAGATTTCATTCTTGTTTGAAAATAAGAGGTGATTTTGATAAATGATTTGACGTATTGTGGGTGTTTTTTGAAAGAAAGTGGAGGGAATGGGGCTTACACTCTGGATAGAGGCCCAAAGATTTAGATCAATTGGTTTTGAAAATAATAAGTGATATGTCTTACACTCTAAGTAGAGGCCCAAGGGTTTTTATGATTTGAAAATTGAAAGGGGTTGGGACTTACACTCTAAGTAGAGGCCCAATGATTTTAAAAAAGAAAAGATGATTTTGAAAGTTTATTTGAAAGATGATGTGTTATTTTAAAGAGATGTTTTTATCATGGTGAAAGTTTGTGAAACGAAGACTTGAACATTGAAGCAATGATATCAATTAAACATCTTAAGACAAGTTGATAACAATCAAGCATTCATGTTAGAGTTTAAACATGGGTTTGGATAAAGTGGAAACACTACAAAGTTCATACAAATGAACATGTATAAAAACATTTTTCAAAGTAAAGTTCAAATGTTTTAGGAGCATATAGGCATGGTGTGATCAACACAAGGGAACATAAACATATTAACATCATGTAATCATGGAAGAAAATCAACATGTTAAGGCAAGGGTTTAAGCAAAAAGTTCAATGACATGTTTGAAAATTCATCAACCATTCACATGTAAACATACTTAAAAAAATAGATTAAAATCAAATGAGGACAAATATGTAGAAATTCACAACATCATTTAAGGTTTATACAAGATGTATATGGTTCACACAAATCATTGTAAGCAAGGAAAGGCAAGGAGTTTATTCAAAAGAATCAAGAAGTTCTTTAAGAAAACCTAAAAACATCACTTACTTTGTGTTAGACGAAGGCAATTGATCTAGAAGGGGGGTTGATTAGAGTTACTGAAAGGATCGGATATACGTAAGCCAAATGGAACGCAACTTAACAATTAATAAATATTCCAAAAGCACTTAATATGGTGCAATCTCCAATGAGCAGTCAAAAATTAAACCAAACTTGACAATATATCAAACACCTTGCAAGCGTTCAATCTATCGAGCACTTGGAGTGCACAAAACTCCAAGCTTAACCTTCTATAATAGTTGATGCAGAATTTTCACAAAGCACAATCCCAAAATGAATGTGCAGAGATTTTCAAATTAATTTTCTGCACTAAACTATACCATAATTTTTCGATCGATTGAACAATTACAAGCGTAAACAATTTAAAATATAAATAAGATAAGGAAAAGGAAACGACACCAGGTTTGTTTAGGCAGTTCCCCCTTCGCCCTCGCTTCGGGTACGTCTGCCCCCAATTCTAAAACTATAATTGAGATATCTATAACTTGTTTGCAAATGTTTTTACAAGAGAAAACTTAGCTATCCCACACTCAAGAAAACTTTGTTGATGCAGATACTTTGTCTTCTCTTCCCTTGATTCGAGTCGAATCAAGTGCCTCAAACTTGTTGGAAGAACCTCCGTTTACCGTTACTAGATTGCAAGAACACACAGGTCTTCAATCACCTTCACTCGGCTGATTCTGATCCATACAGAGTTCGATCCTCAAACCTTGTTGCACAATTCTCCGGTTAACGCTACTAGATCGATAAAACCCTCCGTTCTTCGATCACCTTCGCTCAGCTGAATTCAATGCATACAAGATCTGATCCAAAAACCCCCAAATCCAATTGATCTTGGAGGACAAAACCCTAGAGGTTTTATTCAAGAACAAACCCACTGAAACACTCACCCCAAACCAAGATACAACTCTATGCTTTGGACGTTATCACTTCATGATGCAGAAAATCAACAACAATGATTATGTGTATTTGTTGAAAAAGATGCAAGATGGAGATGAAGATGATGAGAGAAAAGTTTCAATGTATATATTTCACTTGTTCTTGTTTATTATGTAAAAAAAATGAGGAACCATCTATTTATATGATGCAAAGACCAGCAGAAGAATAATAACAACATTTTGAACAAAGAGAAAAACAGAAACATTGGTTGCTAACAGCGAGCGGTCGACCACTCATTCAAGAGGGTCAGCGCGTGAAACAATCTGCGCATGTTGGAAGACCATGTGTCGACCACTACAGGGACCATGCGTCGACGCGTGGCTGAGAAATATGCATAATCACAAATGTTAGTAGCATGCGTCGATCTCAGGGTAGGTGTGCGCTTACCCGAGGGAAACACAGACAATGTCAACACATCATGAGTCGACCAGACCTCAAATTAGGTCGACTCAAGCTTCAAAAATACTCAAAAAAATGATTTTTTGACACATTTTCATCTATATAGGCACAGTTTATGCATTCCTAATACTAATATCATGATTACCCATATTTAATGGATATGCAAGACTCCACCATATGTTTAGACTCATGATTATGCAATGCAAAATTAGAATGCCGACACCAATGAAATGACACAGTCAAAATTACAACCTACTGGCTAGTATACATTTTGACATCATTAAAATAAAGCTCAAATGAGAGACACCTTGCCCTCACATACTCCCCCTTTTTGATGATGGCAAAATCCTTTAGCTTGTTTTGTAATTTGAATCTCATCCTCCCCCTAACTATGTGAATTCCTCAAAGATTCAATCTTTGCTGCTTGTAGATGTCATTCTCCCCCTTTGACAACATCAAAAAGAGAAAAAGACGATGGTCAAAGAAATATATCATATACTTATGGACGCACTCAACAACTTACAAACAAGATACATCAACAAACATTCACATAGAATGATGATAATGCGAAAAATTTGATGGATAAATAAGGCACAAGAAATGCATACATATAGACTCAAAATACATTCCATAATAGTTCAAATGTCAACAGATTCCAAAAAGCAAAGCAAGTACATAATCAAAATGTAGCAAGTAATAGTCATACAAGCAGAAACTAAACATAACATGCATCAAACTATGACCCTAATTCTCATGGTCTCCTCCCCCTAAAGTGGTGACCTCGTCCTCTGAAATACTGATCTTGAGGCGGAGGAATAAGTTGTTCTTCCAACTGCTCATTCAGTTCCAATACAGCCATGTTGAGTGTGTTGATACCATTCGTCACACAATGTGTCTGAGCTTCAGCAGCAGTATCCAACTTGTCAAAACGAGTAATGACAGCAGTAGCAAACTTGTTGAAGTTTTGATTTTGTGCCTCAAATTTGTTTGAGAGATCCGTATACCTCTCTTCTTGTGTGGTCATGAAATTTCCTTGTTGAAGCTGCATTGATCGTAACATGTCGAGGATTTCCTCGTTGCTCTGTTGAAGTGGCTGTGTAGGTGTAGGAATCGAGTATTCGGGCTGGTAACATTCATATTCTTCATGTTGTTGCCAACCATGATTTGGAGGAACAAATGATGAATCAAGTGAGGTCCATCCCGTGTGCTGCCATTCAACCCATCCTTGATTTTCATATGGATCTTGAGGTGGAGAGTATCCCATCCATTCAACATTGTCATCTTCCACCGTATTTACCTCAGTTTGCATGTTGTTACCAGTTTGTCCTTCTTGTACATTCTCTTCTGCATCCCTTTCTTCAGAGTCCCAAAAGTAACCCATCATAGTAAGAGTCTTTTGAGTAAACTCTTGATCAGTGGTAAAGGTCACGTAAGGAATACTTGGGATCGTTACCTCAGCCTTTTTCAAGAGACACTGAATAAAGGAGGCATAACATAAAGTCGTACCTCTAGTAGAATCGCGGAGTGCAAACATCCGACTTGTAAAGTAATGCGGCCAGTTAATGCGCTTTTTGTTTTTCAGCAGATAAATCCAATGGACTTCTTGATAACACTGAAACACACTACGTATTTGACTCAGATTGCACATGTTTCTTAGGATTTTATTGCCATTTTCTTGTGTTATGCTTGTGTTTTGTTTTGTTTTCAGGTTCTTTGTATTTCCAGAGCTCCTTGTGAAGAAATGAAGAAAAACGAGCAAGAAAACCAGTTTTTGAGGAAATTGTACACATGGCATCTACCATGGCGGGCGCCATAGGGTAGGCCATGACTTGGATAAGAGTCAACTGCTGTCAACTGCCACGATCTCCACTTCTTTCTCCTTTGGTTCACATGGCGGGCGCCATGAGGGGGTGGCGGGCGCCACCTTTGTCATTTGACTTCCCTCCCAAAAGAAGTTGGGGAGCACTTTTGTCCTTCCATGTTATTTTCCTAGGCTATAAATAGACGAGTTCTGAATCCTTTTTCGGCATCCAAGTTTAGTTTCAGAACTCAATCCATATATTTCCAGTATTGTAAAGTGATAAACTTCTCACATCGGGGGGTTATCACACTGTTTGATCGAGTCTGTAATCGAGTTTGGAGCACTCTGGTAGAAGTTAATCCTGCCGCCATTTTTGTTTCCAGTTATTTATTTCCAGTTGTACCAGATTTAAAGCCTCCGATTTGGAGCAGGTTTCATTTACAAGTTCAGCATTTACTTTCTTTATTTCTCGCACTCGCTTTACTTTCTTTATTTCTCGCACTCGCTTTACTTTCTTTATTTCTCGCACTCGCTTTACTTTCTTTTATTTCTCGCACTCGCTTTACTTTCTTTATTTCTCGCACTCGCTTTACTTTCTTTTATTTTCTCGCACTCGCTTTACTTTCAAAACCTTTTTTAGAATTTACTTTAACATGATCTATTTCAACATGTCTATTTACATTTCCATGTCCGGCTAAATCTTAAAGGTTAGAATGTAAGGATCATAGTTAAAGTAATATTCCATACAATGTGTCGATAGAAATGCTTAGGGGTTATTCTGATTTTTAGCACAAGTTTTCTGCACTTTATTTCTGTTGGGTAAGATCGAAAGCCGTCCAACCTTTGGTTAAACTTGGTTAGTCTAAATTGTTCAAAGGAAGCGAAATCGCTTTGTCTAGTTAAGTACGAGTTTTTAATACTTTAGAAAAACAATTTTAAAATTATTTTCGGACGCGTTTATGGGTTTAAAGTCCGGTTCGCATGAACCTCTTTTTGTTAAAAGTTCCAAGTCAAAATACTTTACAACTAAGTCTAGAAACTATATTTCTTAAAAATAGGTTTATTACTTTAACGCAATGCACGCCTTTTTATAATTGACAATAAGAGGGTTCGATTAAGGGATAAACTCGGTTCTGAATACGCGAAAGCGACAGTTCCCGTTAAATTAGTTCTTTTCATGAGTAGAAAACATTACCCCATAAGTAGTTCTATTTACAAGCATCTGGAATATTATCTGACTGTGTGAATTACATTCAAGCCTATTGTTTATTTAATTTTATATCTTCGTACTTTACTCTGCTTTTACTGTGCACTCTCGAACTCCCGATTGATTTGCCTTAGATAAACATCGTAACGATAGAAATCGATAGATTGACGTTTGGTCTCTGTGGGATCGATAATCTTTTGTATTACTCTGACGCGATTCGTATACTTGCGAAAACACCGCATCAAGTTTTTGGCGCCGTTGTCGGGGACCAATTACGTCAAATTTCGTACCCTGTTGTTACACCGTATAGACTAAGGCACTCCTATAAAAAAATAATTAAAAAAATTAAAAACTATGTATCACCCAAATTTTCTCTATGATAACCACTAACAATATCTTGAGGAGCCGCACCCAAATTTTCTCTACAATTACCAACCACAATACTCCCAATATTTTGAACTAGTGTCTGTAATGGATTTCTTCTTATTATCATCAAATCCCAGCCCTGTCATATCTCCTGCCATCTTTCCAGCTTGAATGATTTCATCCAAAGTGTCAGTTCCACTGTTCAGCATCCTAACAGATTTGGACATTTGATCAAGTTTGGAGTTCAGCAGAGTGACTTCATTTTCCAGTTCAGCCTTGTCAGCCTTTAGTTGAATTATAATTTTCTTCTGCTTCTCCCCTTCTTGACAAACTTCTTCACTTCTAATGCACAACTCTCTATTTGATGCAGCTAGCTCCTCATAGGTAATCTCTCCATCAATTGAATCATCATCAGACTCACATATTCCAGTCATTGCTCTGACATGTTTGGCAGATTCATCTTCACTTTCAGTGTCCTCATCAGACCAAGTGACAGACAAACCCTTTTTTCTGTTTAAGGAATGTAGGGCATTCAGCTCTGATGTGACCATAACCTTCACATCCATGGCATTGGATTCCTTTGTCATTATCAGGCTTCTCCTCTGCTTTGGTTTTCTTCATCTGATCACCTGACCTGTTGATGTCAGATGTGATGTTCTTGACATAAGGTTTATAGCTCCTGTCCATTCTTTTCCACACCTTATTAAACTGCCTTCCCAACATCACGATTGCATTGGATAGCTCCTCCTGGGTTTCAACATCACACTCTTCCTTTTCATCTTCAGTACTAGACACCAATACTATGCTTTTGGCCTTCTTTTCTGATATGTCATTCAACCCTAACTCAAATGTCTGAAGGGAACCAATCAATTCATCTACCCCCATCTGGCTGATGTCTTGAGCTTCCTCTATAGCAGTCACCTTCATATCAAATCTCTTGGGGAGAGACCTGAGAATTTTTCTCACCAACTTCTCATCAGACATCCTCTCTCCTAGGGAACTAGAAGCATTTGACAGTTCAAGTATATTCATGTGAAAGTCATGAATGGTCTCTTCATCTTTCATCCTCAAATTTTCAAACTTTGTTGTTAGCAGCTGAAGTCTTGACATCTTGACCTTGGAAGTTCCTTCATGGGTTGTTTTCAGGATATCCCAAACCTCCTTAGCCACTTCACATGTGTTGACCAGCCTAAAAATGTTCTTGTCAATACCATTAAATAAGGCATTCAAGGCCTTAGAATTCCCAAGAGCGAGTTCATCTTCTTCCTTGGTCCACTCCTCTTCAGGTTTCAGCTTTGACACACCATCTTTTCCCACAATGACAGGATGTTTCCATTCTTTCAGAACAGCCTTCCAAGCCCTGTTGTCTAAATATTTCAAGAAGGCAACCATGCGAGGTTTCCAATAGTCATAATTTGATCCATCTAGAATAGGGGGTTTGTTCACAAGTCCACCACTCTCCTTGTCCATAGCACCAGAAAGTAACTGCCCTAGATCTCACCCAAATACAGAGCAGGATGACCTGCTCTGATACCAATTGAAATTCTGGTATTAGATATGTGATGTTAAGTGAGATGTCACAACATCAATATCTGTTGTATGAACAAGACAAAAAAAAAACATCACAGAAGAACAATAAATAAACTCAGAGAATTGTTCACCCAGTTCGGTCTAACTACCTACATCTGAGGGCTACCAAGCCAGGGAGGAAATTCACTATTAGTAGTATTAATTCATAGACTCTACAGCCAACACATCAGTTGACAATCTACTCACTTAATCACAACCCAATGACACTTCTACCTAAGACACTCTTAGATATGAGACACCTCTCACTCCCCCTCAATCACAGCAGTGATAACAATTGAATGATTACAAAGTATAGAAGAACACTCTTCAAAGACACACCTTGATCTTACTTAAAAGCTTCAATCAAGAACAATACACTCGTGCTTAAAAGCTTTGAGTGGACAAACTACAACTCAAATAAACAGTCCAATTCAAACATCAAAGAGATGAGTGAATGGCTCACAAATAACAAAACACAAAGAGACTTAAACCCTAACACAAGTAACGCAGTTCTTAGAATCACACTTCTCTATCTCGCAAGTAGGGTTAATACGCCTTTAAATAGAACAATCTTCATGGGCTTGGGCAGAATAAAATCTCAGATTGGAATTAACAATAAAGCAGATTTATTCTCCACATCTCTTTCCCTTAAATTAGTAACAAATTGATTCTTTAAAATAGTAGAAAAATATTGCTTCACATAAATAAATTACTCCATGATTTTTGCAACAAACAGAACACAAATCACACTGAAGATTGCTAAAATAGCGCAACACACAAAACAACACATTCTGAACAAATTGTATAATGTTCTGTCATCAGATGTTAGAACATCTGCCTTTACGTCACAAACAGAAACCAATTGCAGCACATGCAAAATGATAGAAGCACATGTTAAGACATCAGACATGACATCTTGAACAAACACATTGTTTTACCAAAATTGCTACCAATAATAGAACTAACAATCTCCCCCTTTGGCTAATTTTGGCTAAAACAATATCAGCATACATCAGAGATACCTGCAGCAGAAACACACATAACACATAACACTAACATTCAGCAGCTGCACACCAATCAAAACTCAAACTCTCCCTCAAGCCAAAAAACCAGCAACAACTAGAAATCCAACTACTTCAACCAAAAACCAACATCACAGAACATCCACTACAGCACTACAACAATAACAAAGCCAAAAATCACTACTTACTTCTCCCCCTTTTTTGCCACAATTGGACAAAGAGTTTTGAAAGAAGTCAAGTCAGTACCAAGAACTCCCCTCACTACTCACAGTTAGTCATACTAGCAACCAGTCAGTCAAGATAGCTCTCCCTTGTTAGCCACAGTACGCAACTCATGACAAGACAAGTCATGGAACATCCAAACAAGATAATCATATAAGAACATAGGAAACAATATCCAAGATGTTCAGATTACATAACAAGCACCCAAGGTGCAAAACAAAAACTAATAACAGAAAGAAAAACCAAAAGAACCATCAAAGAACACCAGCAACACCATCAACAGAACACAGCAGAGTTCCAGAACCAAGTCATTCATGATTATCAGTCTCCTTACTTGAGGCACCAACTTCCTCTTCCCCCTCATCTTCAACCTGTTCCAAACTTTTGATCAAGGCCTCTAATTTCAGCTTCCTAGCAGTATTTATGCTGATCACTGTTTCCAGCTCCTTGCAAGTAGCCTTCAACTCACTGATTAACTCATCTTTGGTGGTGTTCTTGTTGTCAACAGTTGTAGATGTTGAGACAATATCAGGAACATGTTGTCCAACAAAGAGTTTGGAGTGAAGAGACAATACAGACTCCCTTTTGCAAGCAATATCTGTAGCAGCCAAGATCCCAGGATGTTGATTCAAAATAATTCCACAGATTAAGGATGGAAAAACAATTGGCAATTTCATAGCCATTGTTCCAGCATGTTTGACTGTTTGATAAAAAATATAAGAACCATAATCAAAATCCTTCTTGGTTCCAACTGCAAAGATGAGCTTTCCCAACCCAACAGAGATTGTAGTCTTATGGTTGGTAGAAACCCAATTGGCAGCTCCAATTCTGTGCAGTATAGCATACTTAACACTCAGAAGTCCAGCAACCAATTTTCCCTTCAAAGGCCATGCAGTCACTTGATTTGCAGTAATCTCCTTGCAAATCTGATTATCAGTTACCTCTAACTCACTCTCAGCCTGATCACTCCTTCCCAAGTATCTGTTAATAACAGTAGGAGAAAACTCAATACACATACCCCTTACATAAACCTTTCTAAAATCCATACTCCTGCTATCAGTAATGTCTTCAGGGATGTTCACAATGAACTCCTTGACAAGCATATCATAACATTTTGAAAAACTAGACACAATCTTCATTAACCCAGCATAATTGATCAATTCCATAACCTCCTTCATCTCAAGAGCATCTCTACCTGGTTCTCTTTCCATGGCAACCCTTCTCTGATAAACATACTTCCATTTTTGCACACTAACAACAGAATGAAAAAAACATTATCTAGAGGAGCATCAGGAACTTTATCAGCAGTTCTACTCACAACAGGCTTTTTCACATGAGTGATGTCCTGAACATCATCCTCAACATCATAGTCTGAGTCAGACTCAATCCTAATCTTCCTCTTTTTGGAAGAGACAGACACTTTGCTCCAAGACTTCGTAGGTCCTACAACAGGAGTCTTCTTCTTACTGATATTAGTTCTCACCTTTGAAGGTGAATCTACAGCTTTCCCTTTTCTTGATTTCAGCCTTTTAGCAATGCCAGGGTGTACACTTGCAATCAGATCATTATCAGATGGAACATCAACCAGATTCACAATATCTTCATCATTAACAGTCTATTTTCCTTTAAGACCTGAAGCATCAGACTTGTTAGGGGAACTTCTCTTAGCAGAAGATGTCCCAACATCAGGTTCACCATCATTTTCTGCATCCTCAAGAACTGAGGTAGCCAGCTTTTGAAGTTTATCTTCTGAACCATCTTTATCATTACCAGATGACCCAGTTTGATGACTACCTTCTTGATTAGCCTCAGAAGTATGAGAATCAGAAATTTGAGCAAGGGGCTTAGATATCCCAGCAACAACAAACCCTTCATTCAGAATCCTAGAGACAATCATGTCTGTACTTCTATCAACAGAGAAGACTTCTTCCTTTCTTTGATCCTCTTGAGACAGAGGAATAGAGATTCCAGGAACCCTATTGTCTCCATACAAGAGACCAGTAACTATGCTAAGAACAGAGCTATCATCATGCTTTTTATTTTCAGAGGCATCAGAAGAGTTACCTGCAGGGGTGCGCTTAGAGCTCCTTGCATGCAGCTTATTGGGTCTAGTCTTCTTAGCTTCAGGAGGGGAAATCATAGAAAGAGGTGCAACATCAAGAACCGCATTAGTCTGAACATCATCAGAAGAAACCCTAGGATTCGTGGAAGTTTGCTTGGAAGAAGATGAGGAGCGTTGTTGAGACATTGTAGAAATCTTGCACAGGGTGGGGTTAGGAGCAGAAGGGTTTTTTTCTCTGAGAAGGAAGATAAACAAGCAGAGCAAATAAGATGTAAGACGTATGTTGCGTGTGGGAGCAATATGTTGAAATGATTGCCTAAGATAGGTGGGTTTCTTTTGGAAACATAAAAGGAAATTAATGATATTTCCACAAAATAGTAAATAACTTTTAAAAATCAAAAAGATTTTCCCACACACCTTTAATTGCTATAAGTCTTCACAAATATGGAATCCCAATTTTCTTCGTAAGAATTCAAACTTACTTGCATCCACAGTCTCAGCCAATTTTCTTTCAGTGGCAACAAGTTTCAAAATTATCACATTACCTTCCACAATACTTCTGATCAATATGCTCAGGATGTCATAGTGTAATGTCATGACATCTTGCTTGACATTGTACTTAGTCAGCTTACTCTGAGATATGAGTTTATAAACATTCATCTCATAAACAAGGCACATCTTAAGTTCTGATTGCTTTTGCTGAATCCAATGTTTGGTCATTTCAACAACACTTTTGGATTCCATCAGGTTCAAGTGAGGTGGATCTCTCCCTTTTGAAGCAATGAGATGTTGAAACTTCTGGTGTAACATCTTACTCTTAGTTTGCTTCCCACAAACTCTTCCTTCTTCCAGCTTTAGCTTAGGTATTCCTCTGACATTTTCCAAGGAGGTGACCCTATTTATTTCTTGTTGAAGACACAGTTTACCTTTATCCCACAAGTAGCAATTGTCTAGAGATCTGACACCCTTCATGGTTACTTCACCCTTTTCATTGGTAACCAAACATTCAGATTTTGTGAAGTTGACCTTGAACCCTTCATCACACAGTTGACTGATGCTGATTAAATTGGCAGTCAATCCTTTAACCAGCAGCACATTATCAAGGTTAGGCACTCCTGAACAGTTCATCTTTCCAACACCTTTGATTTCTCCCTTGGCTCCATCACCAAAGGTCACATAACTTGTGGAGTAAGATTTGATATCCACCAAAAAGTTCTTGACACCTGTCATATGTCTAGAACATCCACTATCAAAATACCAATCTCCTATGGTAGAATCTTCTGGAGACATGTGAGCTATCAAGCAGTTTGCAGCAACCTTGGGAACCCATTATTTTCCATTTGTAGGAATGCTTTGATTTGATCTAGGTTGAGGATCAGGCTCAGGAAATCCATGCAGTCTGAAGCAGAAAGGTTTTAAGTGACCAAACCTTCCATAATAATGACATCTCCATCTTTGAAATCCTTCTCTGAAATGGTTGGGGTGTTTTCTCCCATGATGTTGAGGTTGTCTTCTGCCATGATGATGAGGCTGTCTTCTCCTATGATGTTGAGGCACAAAGTGATTAGGTCCAGAAACATGAATTTTCCCATGATGTTGAGACGTCTGATGGGACATGTTATGTTTAAGTCCAGATGAACTAGCATCTGTAATGGATTTCTTCTTATTATCATCAAATCCCAGCCTTGTCATATCTTCTGCCATCTTTCCAGCTTGAAGGATTTCATCCAAAGTGTCAGTTCCACTGTTCAGCATCCTAACAGATTTGGACATTTGATCAAGTTTGGAGTTCAACAGAGTGACTTCATTCTCCAGTTCAGCCTTGTCAGCCTTTAGTTGAATTATAATTTTCTTCTGCTTCTCCCCTTCTTGACAAACTTCTTCACTTCTAATGCACAACTCTCTATATGATACAGCTAGCTCCTCACAGGTAATCTCTCCATCAATTGAATCATCATCAGACTCACATATTCTAGTCATTGCTCTGACATGCTTGGCAGATTCATCTTCACTTTCAGTGTCCTCATCAGACCAAGTGATAGACAAACCCTTTTTCTGTTTAAGGTATGTAGGGCATTCAGCTCTGATGTGACCATAACCTTCACAGCCATGGCATTGGATTCCTTTGTCATTATCAGGCTTCTCCTCTGCTTTGGTTTTCTTCATCTGATCACCTGACCTTTTGATGTCAGATGTGATGTTCTTCACATAAGGTTTATAGCTCATGTCCATTCTTTTCCACACCTTATTAAACTGCCTTCCCAGCATCACGATTGCATTGGATAGCTCCTCCTGGGTTTCAACATCACACTCTTCCTTTTCATCTTCAGTACTAGACACCAATGTTATGCTTTTGGCCTTCTTTTCTGATCTGTCATTCAACCCTAACTCAAATGTCTAAAGGGAACTAATCAATTCATCTACCCTCATCTGGCTGATGTCTTGAGCTTCCTCTATAGCAGTCACCTTCATATAAAATCTCTTGGGGAGAGACCTGAGAATTTTTCTCACCAGCTTCTCATCAGACATCCTCTCTCCTAGGGCACTAGAAGCATTTGACAGTTCAAGTATATTCATGTGAAAGTCATGAACGGTCTCTTCATATTTCATTCTCAAACTTTCAAACTTTGTTGTTAGCAGCTGAAGTCTTGACATCTTGACCTTGGAAGTTCCTTCATGGGTTATTTTCAGGATATCCCAAACCTCCTTAGCCACTTCACATGTGTTGACCAGTCTGAAAATGTTCTTGTCAATATCATTAAATAAGGCATTCAAGGCCTTAGAATTCCCAAGAGCGAGTTCATCTTCTTCCTTGGTCCACTCCTCTTCAGGTTTCAGCTTTGACACACCATATTTTCCCACAATGACAGGATGTTTCCATTCTTTCAGAACAGCCTTCCAAGCCCTGCTGTCTAAATATTTCAAGAAGGAAACCATGCGAGGTTTCCAATAGTCATAATTTGATCCATCTAGAATAGGGGGTTTGTTCACAAATCCACCACTCTCCTTGTCCATAGCACCAAAAAGTAACAACCCTAGATCTCACCCAAATACAGAGCAGGATGACCTGCTCTGATACCAATTGAAATTCTGGTATCAGATATGTGATGTTAAGTGAGATGTCACAACATCAATATCTGTTGTATGAACAAGACAAAAAAAAACAGCACAGAAGAACAATAAATAAACTCAGAGAATTGTTCACCCAGTTCGGTCTAACTACCTACATCTGAGGGCTACCAAGCCAGGGAGGAAATTCACTATTAGTAGTATTAATTCATAGAATCTACAGCCAACACATCAGTTGATAATTTACTCACTTAATCACTACCCAATGACACTTCTACCTAAGACACTCTTAGATATGAGACACCTCTCACTCCCCCTCAATCACAGCAGTGATAACAATTGAATGATTACAAAGTATAGAAAAACACTCTTCAAAGACACACCTTGATCTTGCTTAAAAGCTTCAATCAAGAACAATACACTCGTGCTTAAAAGCTTTGAGTGAACAAACTACAACTCAAATAAATAGTCCAATTCAAACATCAAAGAGATGAGTGAATGGCTCACAAATAACAAAACACAAAGAGACTTAAACCCTAGCACAAGTAACACAGTTCTTAGAATCACATTTCTCTATCTCGCAAGTAGGGTTGATATGCCTTTAAGTAGAACAATCTTCATGGGCTTGGGCAGAATAAAATCTCAGATTGGAATTAACAATAAAGCAGATTTATTCTCCACATCTCTTTCCCTTAAATTAGTAACAAACTGATTCTTCAAAACAGTAGAAAAAGATTGCTTCACATAAATAAGTTACTCCATGATTTTCACAACAAACAGAACACAAATCACACTGAAGATTGCTAAAATAGCGCAACACATAAAACAACACATTCTGGACAGATTGTATAATGTTCTGTCATCAGATGTTAGAACATCTGCCTTGACATCACAAACAGAAACCAACTGCAGCACATGCAGAATGATAGAAGCACATGTTAAGACATCAGACATGACATCTTGAACAAACACATTGTTTTACCAAAATTGCTGCCAATAACAGAACTAACAAACAATATGGAATCTTGATGATCAAGATGACTAGACTGAAAAACCTTGGTTCTTATGTATATAAAACCCTTTGAACACCTCTTTGATTGTAAGATTTGTTGGATTTGAAGAGAGTGGTGGCAATGGGTTTGTAGGGTTAGAGATTTTTAAGGAGAGGAGATGAGAGAGATGAGGAGACAATAGAATCAAAGTGTTATGACATGCAATTTGAAAATGAAACAAAAGAAATTAATGTAGTTAATTTTGTCAACATTGAAGCAGCGCGTGTCTTCCCGAGGAAAGGAGAATTAGAGTTCGTCAACGATGCGTCGACCGAAACAGGTCATGCATCGACGCACACTGAGCGAATTTTAACAATTTTAAAAGTTTAACGGGATGCTCGACCATAGGTCGACCTGCGCTGACCCGCGCCCACATATGAGAAAAATGACATTTCTTGAGTCGCCCATGCCATGTTTTGGTCGACTCAAGCCAGCATAACATGGAAAAGTATATTTTGAGCTACTTATGCAACAAGTAATGATAAATAACACACCATACACATGCCAATACTAAAAAATGGATAAAAAACACATTTAATCATGAATAAAACACCAAGTTAAACCACATTTTGGCCATAATAATTCACAAACATAATTGGTCAAGAATAGAATTTCTAAGAAGGAACGATATTACCTTCGACGATTGATGATGGATGCCCTCACATATAGCTTAATCTTATCACTTATTGTTAGTTAAAAGAAATAAAGACACACAAAGTAATAGAGCATGCCATCATATATTCAAACTCGATCCGAGATATCGAGAACACCAAGTTCCCTACGAATATTAAAGAAAGGCTCCATCGCAAGAGGTTTAGTGAAAATGTCCGCAAGTTGATTCTTAGAATCAACATGCTCAAATACCACATCACCTTTCTCTACATGATCCCTAAGAAAATGATGCCTTATTTCTATATGTTTTGTGCGAGAATGTAATACCAGGTTTTTGGTTAGGTTAATGGCACTTGTATTGTCACACAAAATAGGAATACGTTCAAGTTGAACATTGTAGTCGAGTAATATTTGCTTAAGACATAAGACTTGAGCGCAACAACTACCGGCCGCAACGTATTCCGCCTCGGCTATTGACAAAGGAACGAAAACTTGCTTTTTGCTATGCCAACTCACTAAGGAATTCGAGAAAAAGTGACAGGTACCACTAGTACTTTTCCTATCCGATTTGCAACCGGCAAAGTCGGAATCGGAATAACCAACCAAAGAGTAATCGCTTCCTTTGGAGTACCAAAGCCCATACTTTAGAGTACCACATAGTTACCTAAGTATGCGCTTCACAGCCTTTAAATGCGACTCCTTAGGACACGATTGGTACCTAGCACACATGCAGATACTAAACATGATATCTGGTCGTGATGCGGTAAGATAGAGTAGATAGCCAATCATACCTCTATATCTACTGACATCTACATCCTTACCATTTTCATCTCGACTCAAGTTGACATACGTAGGCATCGGAGTGTCAATCGCCTTTGAGCTAGCCATGTCAAAATGCTTGAGTAACTCAAGACAGTACTTCGTCTAGCTCACAAACGTCCCTTCATCAAGTTGCTTAATTTGCAATCCGAGGAAATAGTTAAGCTCCCCCATCATGCTCATCTCGAACTCTCCATGCATTAACTTAGAAAACTCATTGACCATATTTGTGTTAGTAAAACCAAATATAATATCGTCTACATATACTTGTACCAAAATTTGGTGTTTTCCTTGACGTTTAATGAAAAGAGTTGTGTCAACCTTTCCTCTGGAGTACCCTTGATCAAGTAGAAATTTGCTAAGACGTTCATACCAAGCCCTAGGGGCTTGTTTGAGACCGTACAAAGCACGTTTTAATTTGTAGACATGATCGGGATACTCATGGGACTCAAATCCAGGAGGTTGGGCAACATAAACGTCTTCATTAATATAACGGTTAAGGAATGCACTTTTTACATCCATTTGAAATAATTTGAAGTTTTTAGCACATGCATAGGCAAGCAATAGGCGTATAGCCTCGAGTCGGGCAACAGGCGCATAATTTTCCTCATAGTCCATGCCTTCCTCTTGGTTATACCCTTGCGCAACCAAGCGCGCTTTATTTCTAGTTATAACTCCATCTTCGTCGAGCTTGTTCTTAAACACCCATCGGGTGCCGATTACTCGATGACCTTGCGGAGGAGGGACAAGCTCCCAAACCTCATTTCTTTTAAATTGATTCATTCCTCTTGCATTGACAAAAGCCAATGTTCATCGAGTAAGGCCTCTTTTAAGTTTTTAGACTCAACTTGCGAAACGAAAGCGGAGTAAAAACAGAAGTTACTTAGCTTGGAATGAGTTGTTACTCCCTTTGAGATGTCACCAAGAATGTTGTTGATGGGATGGTCTTTTGAAGACTTCCAAGCCGAAGGAAGGTCATCTTTATTAGACGGATGATCCTCCTCACTCTTCACTGGTTGGTGATCTTTTTCCTCCTCAACATGCACTGCTTCAGGTTGATCAGTCCCTTTATCAATGTCCTTAAGTATGTCTTCTGAAGATACACCTGCACCATGAAAATAACTATCTTTTCCGACATTTTTTGGATAAGAGTCATCAAAAGTAACATAAACCGACTCCTCAATAGTAAGTAATCTGTTATTGTAAACCCTATATGCCTTACTAGACTGAGAGTATCCAAGAAAAATACCCTCGTCGGCCTTAGCATCAAACTTACCAAGTGTCTCTTTACCATTATTCAACACGAAACACTTACAACAAAAAACGTGAAGGTGAGATACATTGGGCTTTCTCCCTTTTAAAAGCTCACACGGTGTCTTGTTTAGAATAGGACGGATGATCACCCTATTCAAAACGTAACAAGCCGTACTTATGGCGTCGACCCATAAGTATTTTGGAAGTCCATTCTCATTGATCACAGTCCTTCCTAATTCTTCCAAAATTCTATTTTTATGTTCCACAACCCCGTTTTGTTGAGGGGTATGTGGTGAGGAAAAATTATGATCAATCCCATGGCTTTCACAAAATGCTTCAAAAAGATTATTTTCAAACTCACCCCCATGATTACTTCTAATTGATATAATGTTTGTGTTTAATTTATTTTGGGATAACTTGGCAAATCTTTCAAAGACCGAAAAAATATCGCTCTTGCTTGCTAAGAAAATAGTCCAGCAAAACCTAGAAAAGTCATCGACTATCACAAAACCATAATAGTTACCACCTAGGTTTTTAATTATATATGGTCTAAAGAGGTCCATATAGAGGTGCTCAAGAGGTCTCGTAGTTAAAACAATGTTTTTAGATTTAAACGAGATCCTTGTTTGCTTCACCATTTGACACGTATCACATAAGTGGTACTTTGTGAATTTGATTTTGGGCAAGCCGATCACTAGGTCTTTAGAAACTATTTTATTAAGCAAATCAAAATTGACATGCGCCAACCGTCTATGCCATAGCCACGAGTCTTCACTCATGGTGAATAGACACTTATTGCTACTCAACGATAACTCATTCAAGTCTAGCATATAGACGTTATTCACCCTCAAGCCTTTAAACACCTCCTTTTTATCACCATTCTCAATTATGCAACAATCCTTTAAAAAAGATACTTTATAGTCCTTGTCACATAATTGACTAATGCTTAAAAGATTATGTTTAAGGCCCTCAACAAGAAGCACATCAGAGATAGTAGTAGATGAGGGGTTACCTACATTACCTTTTCCAAGTATTTGTCCCTTGTTGTTGTCTCCGTAGGTAACAACCCCCTTTTTCTTCACCATAAAGTCGATGAAAAGAGATATGTCTCCTGTCATATGTCTTAAGCATCCACTATCTAGAACCCATCTTCTTTCCGTGGTCTCAAGACGTTATACCTACATGGTCAATCAAGGGAAATAGGTACCCAATTCTGATTGGATCCTTGGTTGTGAGTGAAAACAGAATTGCATTTGGGTAACCATTAATAAACGCCTTTAGGAACCAAAAACCTCCTAAAGCGACACTTAGCAATGGTATGACCCCTTTTGCAACAATATAAGCAAGTGAGGTTAACATGAGAAATACTTTTGCTAGGTTGATTTCTAATCACATAAGTATACTTTTGATACGGATTAATCATGCTTTTCTTAAAGTGTGATTTATCAATAGCAAAAGTAATTTTTGGTTCTAGAGCCTTGTCAAGCTTGGCCTTAAGAGTTCTAACCTCTTTTTGCTAAATGCGACAAGTATCACAACCAAAATTTAACCACTTACTTTTGTCTTCCACAACATCTACCTTTGTTGCTTCCACCATGGACTTTTTGAGAGCCTTTAATTCCTTTTCGGAATTGGAGATCTTTTTCTCCAAATGAGAAAATATTTGCCTATTTGAAGCTAACCGTTTAAAAGCTTCCTTGGCCTCATGATGTAGAGTATCATACGCACGTTGTAGTTCAGAATAAGACATTGAATTAGAGTTGTCGTACTTAGAGTGTCTTACCTTTTTGTTCTTTTTCCTTTGGTGAGCGGAAAGGAAAAAGTTGACAGATTCTCCTTCGTCACTTGAACTTTCAGCACTAGATGATTCACTATCGCTTTCCCAAGCGATATAGGCTCTTCTAGATTTTGATTGTTTCTTCCCGTGACGACTTTTGTCCTTCTTCAACATTGGACAGTCCGGCTTATAGTGGCCGACTTTCCCATAGTTATAGCAAGAACCCTTAGTTTTCCACTCTTTTTGTCTTCATTCTTGGAAGACTTTGATTTTTTATGAAAGTTGACGAGGTTTTTCTCCGAATGTTGGATACCATTTTTCTTGATATAGCGATTGTATCGCTTCACAAATAATCTCATGTCTTCATTCGAATCCTCTTCCTCGTCGTCACTGGATTCACTCTCGCTCAGCTCGTATGCAGAGGACCTTGAACTAGAAGTCTTTAGAGTTATCGACTTCTTTTCTGCTTCTTTGGTCTTGCTCTTTTCCTTCTTCTCTCTTTTCTCAAATTAGTCTAAGCTTATGAGTATTTGATCATGTTCCTCGAGCTTTCCAAACAACGTTGTGATGTCTAACGTCATTAGGTCGTTGGCTTCTTTGATGGCGGTCACCTTCAGTTGCCAATCCCTAGTCAAACACCTCAAGATTTTGTTAGTAGCAACCTCATTGGAAATTGGCCTACCAAGTGAGTGAAGTCTATTGATTAAATGAGTGAACCTCTTTTGCATGTCGGCAATGGTTTCCCCTTTCTTCATGTGAAAGAGGTCTAACTCTTGAGTTAAAGTATTGATTCTAGCTAGCTTGACGTCGTTAGTACCCTCATGGGCAACTTGTAACGCGTCCCACATAGATTTAGCACTCGTACAATGTGAAACTCTATAATATTTGTCAACTCCCAATGAGGAGATCAGAATATTTCTAGCCTTTCAATCGTAGTTGTACTTTTTCTCGTCTTCTTCATTCCATTGTGCTTCAGGCTTAGGTACTACCACATTATTCGCATCGGTCATGGTTATTTCCATTGGACCGTTTTGTATAACGCTTCATACCTTCCTATCAATAGAATTGATGTGAACACACACAATCCTTCCAGTAATTATAATTCTCACCATTAAAAATAGGTGCTCTATTATAAGCCTCTTTCGGTTCGTTTGCCATTTTCTAAAAGTTATACTTGAAGCACTAGAATTAACCGGTGCTCCTGATACCACTTGTTAGACGAAGGCAATTGATCTAGAATGGAGGGTTGAATAAATCACTTCTTTTTAAATGTGAGTCAGCGCTAAAATTTGTTTTTAAAAAAAAAAAATTTTTCGAAAGCGGTCGAGGATAATTCGTGTACACGAACCGAGTTACTGAGAGAATCGGATATACGCAAGCCAAATGGAATGATAGGCTCGAAGAGAAAAATAGAATCGCAACTTAACAATTAATCAATATTCCAAAAGCACTTAATATGGTGCAATCTCCAATGAGCAGTCAAAAATTAAATCAAACTTGACAATATATCAAACACCTTGCAAGCGTTCAATCTATCGAGCACTTGGAGTGCACAAAACTCCAAGCTTAACCTTCTATAATAGTTGATGCAGAATTTTCACAAAGCACAATCCCAAAATGAATGTGCAGAGATTTTCAAATTAATTTTCTGCACTAAACTATACTAGAATTTTTTGATCGATTGAACAATTACAAGCGTAAACAGTTCGAAATATAAATGAGATAAGGAAAAAGAAATGACGCCAGGTTTGTTTAGGCAGTTTCCCTTTCGTCCTCGCTTCAGGCACGTCTGCCCTCAATTCTAAAACTAGAATTGAGATATCTATAACTTGTTTGCAAATGTTTTTACAAGAGAAAACTTAGCTATCCCACACTCAAGAAAACTTCGTTGATGCAAATACTTTGTCTTCTCTTCCCTTGATTCGAGTCGAATCAAGTGCCTCAAACTTGTTGGAAGAACCTCTATTTACCGTTACTAGATTGCAAGAACACACAGGTCTGATTTTGATCCACACACAGTTCGATCCTCAAACCTTGTTGCAGAATCCTCCGGTTAACGCTACTAGATTGACAAAACCCTCCGTTCTTCGATCACCTTCGCCCGGCTTAATTCAATGCACACAAGATCTGATCCAAAAACCCCCAAATCCAATTGATCTTGGAGAACAAAACCCTAGAGGTTTTATTCAAGAACAAACCCACTGAAACACTCACCCCAAACCAAGATACAACTCTATGCTTTGGACGTTATCACTTCATGATGCAGAAAATCAACAACAATGATTATGTGTATTTGTTGAAAAAGATTCAAGATGAAGATGAAGGTGATGAGAGAAAAGTTTCAATGTATATCTTTCACTTGTTCTTGTTTATTATGTAAAAAAAATGAGGAACCATCTATTTATATGATGCAAAGACCAGCAGAAGAATAATAACAACATTTTGAACAAAGAGAAAAATAGAAAAATTGGTTGCTAACAGCGAGCGGTCGACCACTCATTCAAGAGGGTCAGCCTGTGCTGACCCATTAAGCAATCTGCGCATCGCTACAGGGACTATGCGTCGACGCATGGCTGAGAAACATGCATAATCACAAATGTCAGTAGCATGCGTCGACCGCAGGGTAGGCGCGCGCTTACTCGAGCGAAACGTAGACAATGTCAACACATCATGAGTCGACCGGACCTTAGCTTAGGTCGACTCATGCTTCCAAAATACTATAAAAATGATTTTTCGGCACATTTTCATCTATATAGGCACAGTTTATGCATTCCTAATACTAATATCATGATTACCCATATTTAATGGATATGCAAGGCTCCACCATATGTTTAGACTCATGATTATGCAATGCAAAATTAGAATGCTGACACCAATGAGATGACACCGTCCAAATTACAAACTACTGGCTAGTATACATTTTGACATCATTAAAATAAAGCTCAAATGAGAGACACCTTACCCCCACACTTTGAACATTCATAAATGTATTAAAAATAATTATTTTTGGTATTTTCTTTTCATAAATAGAAAATAGACATTATTAAGAACAATTTACAAAAAGAATGAGTTCAAAATGATTATTAATGAGAAAGTTATAGTAATTTGAAATTGTGAAGAAAAGTAAGAAAATTAAGTGATTAAAAATATGGGAAATGGTCCTCATGGGTGTTGAACCCATGACCATTCATTCACAGCACAAAACAATAGCCAAACCAACCACACGCGTGTGTTTACTAAGAATGGAAGCAATAATATATATTTGAAACCCACTTGAAAATGAAAAGGAATAAAAAAGAACTGGGGCGAAGGGGATTCGAACCCCAGTTCTTACACTCAAACACACAAACACACGCAGGCCAAGAACCACTGGGGTGGTGATACATCCGTGTATCAAACCACATCAAATAATTGATAAGGGTGAAATGTCTTGAGGTCAGACCAAGACAAGGGCGTCGTGGCTGGCTTGCCCAAGGTTTTAAAGTTTGTGTCCATTTGCAAGAAGGATCATATCTCCCTCATTTCTCCATGAAATTAAAAGATGTAAAGACCTAACTTGCTTGAACTTTCATGAGGAATTCAATGGTGGTGTTAGATTTTTCTAAAAGTGCCTACATTTTAAAACCCGATAGTGGATTCAAAAAGGCCATGGTTTTGCAAATTCTATGCTACATATTTATACAGCCAACAATAACACTTAATTATAGTTTAAACACAATAAATATGACATATATGACATGTTCATGATCAATGTACATCAAAGTAAAGCATATTTTGGCAAGTTCAAGTTTTGAGGAAACTTACCTCTTGAAGCAAACTTGGATTCTTCAAGATATTTGTTACAGAAATGTCTTGATGCTTTGGACACCTTCAATATACCTCAAATGATCCTTTTGAATGCTTGGAACCAAAGAAAACCAGCTGGAACATAATATGGTACCCTTATTGCAAAAATGGCAAAAGTGACCAAAATGCAACTTCAACCAAATGGAGTTACAGTTGAGAAACTATGGTTGGAACAGTTTAGGGATGTTATTTAGAGTGTGTTTGGAGTTTTGTTTGGTTTTGAAATGGACAGGATCAAGACATGGCTTGAAAAATGCAGAAAAGTCAAAATATGAGGTTTTGATGGTTGACTTTCTGATTTTGGTGGTTTGAGATGAAGATGAGGGTTTGGACACCTCCAATGGATGGTTTGTTATGTGTTTGGATGGTTATTTGAGTGGTTTAGGCTCTGGTTTTGAAAATTCCAAGTTTGCTCTTTGGAACTTTGAAAACTTGAAGTAAAGAGGGAGAATGAGAAAATAAGTGTTTGGTATTGTTTTGGTGTGTTTTAGTTGATGCAAAATGACCTCTATTTATAGGAGAACTGATTTGTTTTTGGATGAATAGTGTTGGATGAGGGAGCATGCTATTATCCAATGGATATTGTCATGTAGCTCTTACTTAAATGCTAAGGTACCAAAGTCTTCCATAGCATGACTAGAATCTTGACTCAATTGGCATTTTACAGGTTTAAACACTCATTATTTTTGAACTGATCTGAACTGGTGTGGCTCATTTCATACCAATTCAAGGCTTCACTTAAATTCCAAATGACAAACTTGAATTCAAGGCTATGTAATGATTTTTTTTTCACATGCTAAGAGATGTGATCCTTGATTTATGGTCCAAAGTTGAAACTATCATGTGATTCAAAAAGATTCCTTCTGATCTTGGAGGATGACAAGGCTTGAAAGTCAGCAAATTTGAAGATGAAAATCGTGTGATGCAAGTAATCATGAAAATTGTCTTGAAAAATCAGTTTGATCACGACATGTTGTGAGGATCATATCTCCTTGCTCAAATGGAATCAATGGATATTCTTGCACTCTTTGGAAAGCTGAGATATCCTACTTTGACTTTGATGTTTGAATTTGGTCTTGAATCTTCTTGGATCATGGTGAAAAATGTCTTCAAAGTTGGCCAAAACATGAAACAGATTCTGCCTAAAAAAAATTCTAAGTGTCAAAGTTCAAAATACCATGAAACCCTAACTTCATGGCCTTATATCTCAAAATTTATGCATTTTTTTGGGATGGTTCAGCCCAACAATCTTGTCATATGGAAGAAGATTTATCATTTGAGATTTGGATCCAAGAAAATGGTTGCTTGGATCACAAGTTATGGCCTTGCAAAGTTCGGTAAAAATCATGTTTTTCCATAACTTAGTGAAATTTTCAAGTTTTCCAATTTTGCTTCTTTTGCAAGTAACCTTGATTCTTTGATTAATCCTTGATTAAATACAACAATGGATCATATTTTCTTGAATAATAGTCCTTGATGATCAATTTTTCCCAAAAAGTCAAACTTTAACTTTGTGATCAGATGAATTTTGTGCAGAGAAACCCTAATTCTTGATTTTCAATGAATGAATATCCCAAGGTGATTTTAAACTTATGAATGAACTTCAAGGTTATATTTGTGTGTCTTGAATCAGATCCCAACTGTAGAGATCATGTCTTGGCCAAAAGTCAAAGGTATGGTTGACTTTTCATCAAAACCCAAATTTGTGGCTCAGATGGATTTGAATTCTTACATTGCTTGTGAACCAAGTTCTTTGAATCAATCCCATCATATGAATGGACTAATATGATGTATTTGAGGTCCTTGAAACATATCTTGAGGTCTTGGATCATGCATTTCTCCACAAGTTATCCCAGGGATTAAATTAGGTCAAAACCCTAATTTTGGTGCACTGGGGGTCTTGATGCTTGATGAGCTTGTCATGATGCAATTGTGCACTTGATCATTGATGAGTGAAAGTTTTTGATCTTCATGGATGATATAGAGACTTTTAGTGTTGAATATGATACTTATCCCTTGATGATTCATCTGCTTGAACCTTAGGAGGATCACCTAACCTGTAAAGCAAGTAAGCACACATATCTTGTACTTGTGATGGGTTAGTGATGCATGAAAGTACTTTTATATGATATGCAAATAATGTGGAATCTTAGGGTCAAAATTTAGGGTATGACAGATGCCCTTATTTAATCTTCTTGGACCTGAATGATGAATGATGAAAATATTTAGACATTCAAGATAAAAGAGGATTAAATATCAGAATATCTGGAATTTTGACTGTGAATGTAGATAACATGATAACTTAAACAGTGACAAATTCCCAATGCAGGAACATGTTTATCCATTTTTTTTACTTTACTAAGTAATTTTGCCTAGAAAAGGGTAAAACTTCCCCTCGATCCTGGTCTTCAGCCATGGAACTGGTCTCAGTTTCTTGAAATAAACTTCCCCTCAATCCTGGTCTTCAGCTATGGAACTGGTCTTAGTTTCTTGAAATAAACTTCCCCTCGATCCTGGTCTTCAGCCATGGAACTGGTCTTAGTTTCTTCTTATCAACTCTTTCCCTTGACAAGGTTTAAGCAGACAAACTGAAAGGGTCTTCATCAAACTTCTTGTTGAAATTCATTTGAGGAGATGCCATTCGATGGAGGTAAGCTTCATCATACTTTTCTTCGAGACTCTTTCGAAGAGATGCCATAGGATGAGCAAAGACCTGGTAGCAGACTTACTAGGGAATACCATAGCTTGTAATGTAGAGGTTCGCAAACTTCTCTGTTGAGATGCCATTTTCTTGGGGAGATTTCATCATACTTCCCTTCGAGACTTCTTCGGAGAGATGCCATAAGGCGAAAGACTATTTTGAGGTGCTGATGACTTTGTTGAAAGAGGGACAAACTTTTTGGAAAGAGATTGCCATTTTTCGACCCATTGGTAATTTTTTTAGGACAAGAACAAACTTCTTAAGAGATTGCCACTTGTTTTGTCAGGTGTATATTCCAATGAGTAATAACCATATCTTTGATGGTGATAGACAAACTGTTTAGAAAGAGACTGCCATTTGTCGATTGGTAGATACTTCTTGAGAGATATGATGTCCTTACTACCAAGAGACTTTGCTGAAAAGCTTTCACTGGGGATTTTCCTTTAGCCGGGAAAGTAAACCGTGTCTTTATTGGGAAAAAGTGAGGTTCCCATGGATGTTCTTTACCCTTAGAGGTTTAAGTTATAAAAAATGGTCAAGGACTGATTTCAATCCAGGAAGACTGTGCAAAAGAAGATACTTCCAGATGAGGAATGAACTCAAACTAGGAATTTTAATCCTATCCAAGTGTGGAAAGGAGAAATGAAGTGAAACTTCCATGAGAATAAAACTCAGTGGGGAGTTGGAAAGAATGTACATTTTCTGCTTAAAGTTGACAACTTTATTGGATAGATGAAAATCACTTGGGGATAAACACAACCAAAGTAAGTGACGCAACTTATGAATTATGAACATGAATTGATTACGCATGATATATGAATAAATGTTATGCTTATACTGACAAAACAGACATGACACGCAAACTGGTGATGGACAAAACCGTATACTCGAGCATTCTGGGTAACAGAGGCATCACTGGTGTTTTTAATGGTAAAACTCTATTTGGGGAAAAGGACCAAATCTTATCTTGATTCCCGGAGGCAGCACCTTACTTGGGAAAAGGGATGAAATATTCATCCTGATTCCGACATTCATATGAAATTCGACCTTTACTGGGGATGAATAAGATGTTCACTCTCATTTATTTGAGGTAATGACCCGTCACTCGGGGATATTTACGAGATCGATCGCAAGAGCATTTGATTTTGTGTTTCGAGGTTTTAATCACTCTTGGAGAAGCTATTGTTATTCCTTTTTATGCTCATAAACCAAAGGAAACTGCCATCTTTATTTTAAAAGCAAAAGTAAAATTCTTTTTTTTTTTTTGTGTTTCAAGAATGAAAATCAAATAAAATTTCACTTTGCAAGACAGAATAAAAGTGAGAATTGCAACCAAAAGGCACAGAGGCTCAAATTTTCATTAATAGGACGATAATCAGCCAAATGCGTGATTCCATGGAGCATTACAAAGTGAGAAAAAATGGTAATTTAAAGGAAAAGGGCTACATTGAAACATAATGACCACTATCCTTCTAACAACTTTGAATTCCCAATATTCTTGAACTTCCGTTGAAAGTGACTTGATCAATGATTCTTTGACAAATGACATTGCTTTAGATGATCCAATCTTTTTGGATGTAGTTACTTGCCATAAATCCCTAACTTTTGCCTAGATTGCCTTTTCAGGTTTTCAATTTATCGGGATGTTTATTTTCTGTTTATGTCTCTAATTTTTGCCTAGACCGCCCTTTCGGGTTTTCAATCCACCGAGGCGCTATTTTTTTTGCCTAAGTTGCCCTTTTGGGTTTTCAACTTAGCGAGCTGTGTTTTTTTTAGGCGAAGTATTTCTTGACTGCATCGACATTTATAGGTAGAGTGAACTCCTCACCATCCATAGTTGTGAGTTTTAAGGCACCACCTGAGAAGGCTTTCTTAACAACATACGGGCCATCATAATTTGGAGTCCGTTTGCCCCTGGAGTCGGTGAGGAAATATTGGATTTTTTTGAGCACTAGGTCGCCTTTTCTGAATACCCTGGGTTGGACCTTTTTGTCAAAAGCTTTCTTCATCCTTTGCAGATATAACTGGCCATGGCATAAAGCCTTCATTCTTTTTTCTTTGATTAGATTCAGTTCTTCGTATCTGCTTTGACACTATTCAGCTTCTGTTATCTTGGCTTCCATCAATACTCTTATTGACGAAATCTCAACCTCTATGGGGAGCACTGCTTCCATGCATATACTAGAGAGAAAGGGGTTGCCCTTGTTGAAGTGCAGACAGATGTGCGATAACTGTGAAGAGCAAATGAGAGCATTTCGTGCCAATCTTTGTAAGTCATGACCATCTTCTGAATGATTTTCTTAATATTTTTGTTAGTTGCTTCCACCGCTCTATTCATCTTAGGCCGGTAGGGAGACGAGCTATGGTGTTCGATCTTGAATTCAGCACATAATTCTTTCATCATCTTGTTGTTTAGGTTCGATCCATTATCAGTAATGATCTGGCTGGGAACACCATAACGACAGATGAGGTTGTTTTTTATAAATCAGACCACCACTTGTCTGGTTACATTGGCGTATGATGCTGCTTCGACCCACTTGGTGAAATAATCAATAGCCACTAAGATGAAGCGATGTCCGTTTGAGGCTTTGGGTTCAATCATGCCAATCATGTCGATTCCCCATATGGAAAAAGGCCACGGGGAAGAGAGAATTTTGAGAAGAGTCAGAGGCACATGAATCTTGTTGGCATAAATTTGACATCTGTGACATTTCCTCATCTACTTGTAACAATCAGATTCCATTGTCATCCAATAATATAATGCTCTTAGAATTTTTCTTGACATTGTATATCCATTGGCATGAGTGCCAAAGTATCATTCGTGAATCTATTTAATTAGCATGTTTGCTTCGTGTCCATTCATGCATCTGAGCAAAACCATGTCGAAGTTTCTTTTGTAGAGTACATCATTGTTCAGGAAAAAGTTTCCAGCCAGTCTTCTGAGAGTTTTCCTATCTTTTCTTGATGCCCCAGGCGGGTATTCTTGTCTTTGAAGGAAAATCTTGATGTCGTGATACCAAGGCTTGTCATCGATGACTGCTTCAATTGCAAATATGTAAGTTGGTCTGTCAAGGCGCGTTATGTCAATCTTGGGTACATCGTTCCATCGATTCACAACAATCACGGAGGATAAAGTAGCCAGTGCGTCAGCCATGTTGTTTTCTTCACAAGGAATGTGATGAAAATCAATTTTGTAGAAGAAAGGTAACAACCTTATTGTGTAGTCTTTGTAAGGAATTAATCTAGTCTGGCGTGTGTCCCACCTTCCTTTGATCTGATTTATAACCAAAGTTGAGTCTTCGTACACATCTAAGTTATTTATCCTTAAGTCGATAGCTTTTTCGAGACCCATGATGCAAGCTTCATATTCAGCCTCATTGTTTGTACATTTGAATGCCAATCTAATGGTGAAAGGAATGTGGGTACCATGAGGCATAATAATGATTGCCCCGATTCCATTTCCATAAGCGTTAACAGCTCCATCGAATATTAGACCCCAACGGGATCCTAGCTCTGGCCCTTCGTCTGGTAGCGGTTCATCGCAGTCTTTCATCTTTAGGTACATCACATCCTCGTTTGGGAAGTTAAATCTGATTGATTCGTTATCATCAATTGGTTGGTGAGCCAGATGATCGGCTAGAATACTTCCTTTGACGACTATTTGAGCATGATACTCGATGTTGTATTCTGATAGCAACATCTGCCAACGGAAAATTCTTCCAGTTAAAGCAGGCTTCTCAAAGACGTACTTGATCATATCCATTTCGGAGATTAACCAAGTGGTATAACAAATCATATACTGGCGAAGACGTTTTGCAGCCCAAGCTAAAGCGCAACAATTTTTCTCGATCATAATGTATCGAGTTTCACAGTCCGTGAATTTCTTGCTTAAGTAGTAAATGGCGTATTCTTTTCTTCTTGTTTCATCTTGTTGACCTAGCACACAACCCATATAATCTTTTAGGACTGTCAAGTAGATGATCAGGGGTCTTCCTTCCACTGGAGGATACAAAATAGTTGGATTCAACAAATATTTTTTGATACTTTCAAAAGCCTTCTGGCAATCTTTTGTCCATACACATTCTCGCTCCTTTCGGAGGAGCTTGAAAATTGGTGCGCATGTTGCCGTCATGAGAAATAAGTTGAGATGTAATTTAGACGTCCCAAAAATCCTCTTACTTGCTTTTCTATTTTGGGCGAAGGCATTTCTTAAATGGCCTTGACTTTGTCAGGATCGACTTCAATTCCTTTCTGACTGACGATGAATCCCAAAAGTTTTCCTGAGCGAACACCAAATGTACATTTGTTGGGGTTCAAGCGAAGTTTGTATTTTCTCAGACGATCGACTAATTTGGACAAATTTTCCACATGTTCTTCTTCTGTTTCAGACATAGCAATCATGTCGTCCACATACACTTCAATTTCTTTGTGGATCATGTCATGAAATAGAGTTGTCATTGCCCTTTGATAAGTTGCGCCTGTATTCTTTAATCCAAACGACATTACTTTATAGCAAAAGGTTCCCCATGGCGTAATAAGCGAGGTTTTTACCATGTCTTCTAGCGCCATTTTGATTTGATTATAGCCTGAAAATCCGTCCATGAAGGAAAAGACTTTGAATTTTGCGGTGCTATCTACTAACATGTCAATGTGTGGTAGGGGATATCATCCTTTGGACTTTCTTTGTTTAAATCCCTGTAATCTACACACATTTTGACTTTTCCATCCTTCTTGGGAACTGGCACTATGTTGGCTAGCCACTGAGGATATTCCGACGTGGCAAGGAAGCCTGCATTGATCTGCTTTTAGACTTCCTCTTTGATTTTAATGGCTATATCCGGATGAGTCCTTCTTAATTTTTGTTTGACTAGCAGACATTCTGGCTTTAATGGAAAATGATGTTCCACAATGTTGGTATCCAACCCTGGCATGTTTTGGTAGGACCAAGCAAATACATATGGAAATTCTTTGAGAAGTTGTACCAAACTCTTTCTGACAGTTGAACTGAGCAGAGCCCCGATCTTAACTTCTTTTATTTCTTCTTCTGAACCCAAATTAATTGTTTCCAATGGCTCTCCATGGGGTTGAATGGACTTTTCTTCCTGTTTGAGTAGTCAGGAGATCTCATATGGAATTTCCTCGTCCTCTTCTTCTTCAGCTTCGAATACTGGGATCTCAAAGTTGGGAGAAGGCATTAGATCATGTGTTTCAACGGAGTTTTTAACAATTAATTTGCATAAAGTGATTAATGATCTTTTTAGAAAAGATAGCAAAAAATACAAAAAGTTGTGTGCAATGTATTTTGAAAACGTCTATTACTTTTGTCTGTTTTAGGATTACCATTTTTTGAAAATTGCAAAAGGCGAAAACAACAATAAATGCGGGAATTCAGAATGACATCTTTATTTATGATTTGTCGATTCTTGAAATACAAGCCCTATAAAACAAAACTAATCTACCTTGGGCAAGGCATAGAGGAAATACTTACAGGAAATGATGCCCTATAAAACACCCTTTCACCCGGGCGAGGTGAGAGGTCAAAATAAAGACAAGGCAATTACTTTGATATGTGAACAACATTCGGGACATCAACAGCTATCCAATCGCGATGAAATCCTCTGTGGATTACAAAGTCTGGTATTTTCCTTTCAGGATTGTCTTCAGTAATGACACTGATTTTTGGCAGAGTTGGATCACTAGAGTCTTTTTCCCATGCAGAGTTATTAGCAGAGAGATTTTCTGTTGTCTTTTCACATGTATCTTTTTTATCAGGAGGATCTCCCCATCCAGTTGGCTAAAAGTCTTTAAACATGATGCGAGAGCTTTCAGGAGCAGTATACTTCACTAGAAAGTCAAACTTTCCGCTTGGTTGTCCCAAGGTATCCCAAGTTTCTGAGGGGTTGTCTTCCTCGATGACATTGATTTCAGGTAGTGCAAAGTTGATAAATTCCTGTCCAGCTATTCTTGAGACTTCATTGAGACGGTGTTTGATACGCTTGGGATTTTCTGAGTAAGACCTCCATACTTCTGAAGGAACAGATGAATCCTTTTCAAAGTTATCTGGAAAATATGCATTCTCGGACTGTATTTGATATCTTGGATCTTCAATGTAAGGCTCCCAAATGGGTAAATCATCCATGGGATCATCCGAGTTGTAGTCGAAGTTATCTTTCATTAGAGTATCAGTTTCCAATGAATTGGGAGGAGCACGACATCCTTCAGTATCGTAATCTCCGTAGATCATCTCGACATCTGATTTTGGAGTACATCTAGAGTTTTGCTGTAGATATCAAAATGGCATGTATGTCTCGTCTTGTGATATGTATCCTTCATCGTTGAGGTATGACTTCCATTCTTCTTCTGGATCCGAAGAATTATCTTTGAAATCATCTCCCTCGATGGTGTGGACTTCTTGAGAATTAGGATATGTCATACCCCAAATTTTAACCACAAGATTTCCCATCATTATGAGAATCATCACCACAATATAGATGTACCTTCATGCCTCATCAATCCTCTCAAAGATTGTTGAGCATTCACCTCAACCAAGAGTTAGGGTCTTGAGCCCTCTCAGAGCACTTAGATAAAGGATCAATCAAGAATTGACATGATCTTCAACTTGTATAACCTCTTAAACACCCATAAAGGATCAAAATGTCTTCAACTTCAAGAATCAAACACAAGGTTGCAACATTCCAAGTGGATTAATCCCCAAGATCACCAGTGTCACCAAATTAGGGTTTTGGTCGACCAAGGCCTCCAGATGAAAATTTTCATCTGGGCATGAGCCAATACTTCAAAACATAATCCAAAATGCTCCAAGGGACCTCATGGATCCAATCATCAAGTCAAAATAGCCTCAGGGGAAGCATTCATCAAAAATCAGGAATTAGGGTTTCTTGACCTAATTCACCCCTAAGTTGACTTTTGAGACAAGACATGAGCCAAGACCTCAAGACATGATTTGAGGGCCTTAAATACACCACATTGATCCATTTACAACAATGGATTTATCCAAGAAGCTTGATTCACAAGTTTCAATTTCATCTGGACCACAATTAGGGTTTTGAAGAAAAAGTCAACTATACCTTTGAATTTGGACCAAGACATGCTCCCAAACCTTGGAACATGATTCAAGACACCATAAAACACCTATGGAATCCATCCATTAGGTTTGAATTAGGTCAAGAACTTGATTGCATAGAAGATCACACAGTTTAGAATTCATCTGACAAAACAGTCAATTGTGCCCAAAATCAAGTTTGACTTTTTAGATTTTTCACAAATATGGATCCCCTAAGTCAAAAACAATGTTAATGTATGGTTTCGATCATCATCCATCAAGAAAAATCAAGAAAAGTTAGGTTTCTTGCAAAAGGGGCAACCATAGGAAACTTAAAATTTTCTAAGTTATGGAACAAAATGGATTTGGTACCCACTTTGCAAGGTCATAACTCCCAAACCCTAAGGCCTTTTTCTTCCATTCAAAGCTCAAATGAAAGTTCACATGACATAATTCAAAAGTGTCAACTACAAGAGATTCCAAATCCTCATGGATTTTGAGTTATGGATTGATCAAAATCACAAAAAAGTGAAAATGACCACTTTTTCCAACACTTTGTAAAATTTTCAAGTCAGAATCTGTTTCATTTTTTACCAACTTTTGGACCATTTTTCATCATGATCCAAGCTAAACCAGGTCCATTGGTGGACATCAAAGTTAAAGTATGTCATGAGAGTTTTCCAAAGAGTACAAGAACTCCCATTAATTCAACTTAATCAAGGAGTTATGAACCTCACAACATGCCTTGCTCAAACTGATTTCCAAGACAGATTTTGTGCATTACTTGTGGCACACGATTCTTGAGTCCAATTTTGGTGACTATGCAAGACTGATCCTCATCCAAATTTAACAAGAATCTCAGTCAATCTTGAAAAACCTGCAAGCTTGGACCCTAAGACAAGAATCCTATCCTTTGGCATGTGATCATTCAAGTTTCAAATCCAAAACTCCAAGTTTGTCATTTGGCATTGATGTGGAGCATAGAGCTGTCATGAACCAAGCCATATCAGTCCAATTCAGTCAAGATTAACTCAAAACTCAGAAGACCTAGAGCTACAAAGATCAGCTATAGTCAATGGCCAAGTGAAGACTTGGTACCTTGGCATTTAAGAAAGTGATACATGGACATATCCATTGGATAATGGCATGCTCCCTCATCCACTCACTATTCCTTCAAAAACAAAACTCCTATACTATAAATAGAGGTCATTTCTGATGTTTCAAACCACACCAAAACAATACCAAAGCCTTATTTTCTCATTCTCCCTTTCTTACTTCAATTTCAAGTCACATTGGAGCAATTTGGGAATTCTTGAAACCAGAGCAAAAACCACTCAAATAACCATCCAAACACATCATAAATTATCCATTGGAGGTGTTCAAACCTTCATCCTCATTGTACAACTTCAAAATCAGAAAGTCAACCTCCAAAACATCAAATTTTGACTTTTCTGCATTTTTCAAGCCATGTCTTGATCCAATCACTTTCAAGACCAATTAACCCTTCAAATACTCTCCAAATATCATCCTCAAACTGTCCCAACATGTTTCCCTCAAATGTAACACCATTTGAGTGAGTTACCATTTTGGTCACTTTTGCAAGAAAGAGCCAATTCTTATTCCTGAGGTTTCTAGCTGATTTTGATCTTCCTAAAAGCTTCTAAGGGATCAATCAAGAGTGTCTAAAGCATTGGGTTACTTCTGGCACAAGCATTTTGACAGTTAGCACAAGGAGCTTCAAGAGGTAAGTGCATCACAACTTGAACTCTTTAAAATATGCATTGCTTTGATGTCCATTGATCATGAACATGCATATATATCAATGTGTTGTGTTTGAACCAATTTACCATGATATTGTTACTTGTATGATGAGATAGCATAGAACTTGCAAATCTTGGACTATTTTGAAACCACTATCGGGTTTTAAAATAAAAGCATCTTTAGAAAATTCTAAAAGCACCATTGGATTCCTCATGAAATTCTAGGCAGGATCCATCCAATTTCATGGAGAATTGAGGAAGTTATGGCCTTCATGCAAATCCACCAAAACATGGTTTTTTGCCTTGGTCAGACCTAGTATTCAGGTCACCCTTATGTATTCATGGTGTGGTTTTGATACACGGATGTATCACCACCCCAGTGGTAGCAGCGCGCATGTGTTTGGTTGGAGGTCGTGGGTTCAAGACCCACCCATACCATTTTTGCTATTTCTCTCATTTTGCTATTTCTCTCATTTTTCATGATTTTATTAATTAATCTCAAAATTAATTTCTTTCTCAATTTTAATTATTTTTGATCGGTTCTTTTTCAAAAATCCACAAAAATGTTGAAATATTTTATTCCACAAAAAATTGAATTTATATTATTTATTTAATATAGTTTGAATTTTTGTAATTAATTTCATTTTATTTGTTTTCAAACATTTAAAAAATGAAATTTCCACCTTGATCTTTCAAAACCAATTGAATTTCAAGCCTTCATGTGATTAAACATGATTTTCCAAAATATTTTTCAAAGCTTACCACTTGTTTTTAAATATATTTGATATTTTATATTTAATTTCCTTTGAAAATAATATTATATTAATTAAAATTAGGGTTTCCCTCAATTTTAATTTTTCAAACTTCATTTGAAACACTTTTGGGCCTCTTGGTAGAGTGTAAGTCCTATCCCTTGGTAAATAAACCATTTTGAGCCTCAATCATTGTATAAGTCCCGATACGTTTTAAGAAATCTCGGCGCGATCGTCGTTTTCAAAACAATTTTCATCTGGGTCTCCCTTTGGTTGTAAGTCCCATCTTTCTTCGTTTTAAAACACTTTTGGGCCTCTAATAGAGTGTAAGACCCATCCCTTATCACATAAATAATTTTGGGCCTCAGTCATTGAATAAGTCCCACTGTGTTTTCCGAAACCGCGACGCGATCGTCGCCTTTTAAACAAAAACAATTTGGGCCTCCCCTTGAGTTGAAAGTCTTATTTTTCTTATTTTTCAAACACTTTTGGGCCTCTAATAAAGTGTAAGACCCATCCTTTTTGTAAATACAATAATTTTGGCCTCAGTCATTGTATAAGTCCCTCTGTGGTTTTCAAAACTACGACGTGATCGACGCCTTTTCAAAAGAATTCATCTGGGCCTCTCCTTAAGTATAAGCCCCAAACTTTATTTTAAAACAACTTTCTTTTTTGATTTAGATTAAAATTCAAAGTGTTATCAAAACTTTCTTCAATTTCTTAAATAACTAACCATATAATTGTGGTTACAATGCTGGAGCTTGCACAACGGTAAGTTCTACTATTTTCTGCTACATACTGGTCTATATATTTCATTTGTATATGTATGCCTGTATATACTTGCTTAGAGTTTTCCCCAGCAATTAGGTCTAGTTTTAGATCAAACCAGTAGTTACTCTTCTAACACAGTCAAAACTAGTTCTCCCATAGGAAATTCCAGATACAGTCTTGCCTCCTCTTGGGCTTATACAATATGGAACAAAGAGAGGCATTATTCCCAGTGAAACTTTTCTCAAGACTGTCACAACTTATAAATATCTGTACAAGAAATTCATTTCCCCAAAGAGGACTAATTCCCGGTGAAACTTCTTTTGAATTTCTTCAAACCCTAGAACTGTTCACTAAAGAAATAATTATTCCCGGTGAAACCTTTCTTGAACTTTTCTTAGGCTTGGACCCACAGGCTTCCTAAAAGCATTCCCAGCCTCCTCTTGGGCTTTGTACAAGGACCCTCGGGCTTCTTAGAAGTTTCCAACCTCCTCTTGGGCTTAGTACAAGGACCTGAAGACCTCCTACAGGTATAGGAGAGAACTTAGTCATCTCTACTAGTTCAATGCTCTAGAGAGTTAGAATTCCAGAAAATATAGCCATTCTAGGGTTGATTCTCATCCCTTAAAACATCAGCCTCCTCTTGGGCATCATACAAAGATCATCCTCCAGTTAAGAGTCAAACTTTTCATACCAGTAGACTTGGAAAGTCCCATCTCCTCTTGGATCTCAAAGAAACCCTCAAGTTTCCTAAAAGCACAGGAAAAACCCTGATCACTTCATCAATCTCCAGCAGAGTTTGAAACCTCCATAGGTTTTCAAGGCCTAAACCTTTACCCTCAATAAAATCCTAACAGGATCAGAGCCTCAGGGTATCTGACATTTCAACTCTTCTTCAATCCTCAACAAGAGTTGATTCCCCAATTTGGACCTGTCTCTGGATCTCAATAATCCTCAGCAGAAGCCAGCCTCCTCTTAGGCTTCATATAAGAAATTCCCCAACCAGCCTCCTCTTAGGCTTTGTATAATGATTTTTCCTCAGCAAAGTTAGCCTCAATCTTGGGCTTTACAGATCATATTCTCCGGCCGAGTCAATCAATATTTTAGCCTCAATCTTGGGCTTTGTACAAGACAGATAAAACCTCTCCCTAGTGGAGTCATTTCTTTTAGCCTCAATCTTGGGCTTTGTACAAGACAGACAAAATTTTCCCTGGAAGAGTCAATTCTTTTCGGCCTCAATCTTGGGCATTGTACAAGACAGATATAAAACTCCCCTAGTAGAGTCAACCTTTTAGCTTCAACCTTAGGCTTTGATCAAGGCACACAAAAATCAACATCCCCTCAGAGAGAATCAAGAGTTCTCTCTGTAGGAAGGCATTTCTCTGTACATCACACATCAAAACAGACAATAAAAAACCCTAATTCCAGATAACTACTGTAAGTGGCACACTTGTTGATTCAAAAAATCCAAGCTGTGGTCCCTCTTTTATCCTGGAAAACTTCCTCTTTCACCAAACTGCTGTAAGTGGCAAGCCTCTGGATTACTTACATATAAGCCAATGTCCCTCTCTTAGCATGAAAGATTCCTAAGGAAAAATGGCATTGCTCTACACTGAGTTAAAGTTTCTTCCTTCAGGACCTCTCCCTTATAAAGGAAATTATGGCATTGCTGGATTCACATATCCCAGTTAAAGTAATTTCCCTTATAATAAGTTACCCAACAAACTGCGATGAACAGGTGAGATACCTTCCTTTAGAGATGACAAATTCTCTCTCAGTCAAACATTTAGCTTCAATCTTGGGCTTTAAACAAGACACAAATACCCTTTAGCTTCAATCTTGGGCTTTAAACAAGACACCAAACATCTTTCCTCCCATAGAATAGGAGGAACTACGGTTGCTCTGATTTCCCTGTAATCTTTACGGGAATACGTAGGCATAAGATTTCGAAATCTTAGCGAGCACACAAATTTAAAACTTTAGGTCCAGTACCTTACCAAAAACAACAGAAAAATCCAAAAACAAAAAAATAACACTCTCTCAACATTCCCAACCTATAACAGTAAACACCAGAAAGTATTTGAATATGCCAAAGAAGATCTATGGATAACCATATATACACTAGGTAATTGACAACTTCCTTTTGTATAACCTGACCCCGGACCCCCCAATCTCTTAGCATTTGTTAAAGAAAACATTTGCGTGCAAGGTTAGTTTTAGATAACTTCCTTTTCCTTTCCAGCTTCATAGGATAAATAAGAAATCAAAAAGTTGCACCCAATTCCATCCATTGCGGTAAGGTGGTCGTGTCACCGACAAAAATCGCACGCTACAGAAAAATGGCGACTCTGCTGGGGAGTCTTTAGGATTAGAGTTCCTAAGAGGTCTAGGTTTTGTTTGGCATTTTCTATACTTCCTACTATATATATATATATATATATATATATATATATATATATATATATATATATATATATATCATTTACAGTTATACTACTTGATACCCGTGTTTAATTTTCTGTCAATTGGGAATGCGATTAATACGCATGTGGAAAGTTTGACAAAACATTAAGATAAGTGGTGGCATATCCAGGAAACGCTTATAGGGAGTGAATCCCGACCAAGCTAACTTGGCAGTCCACAGAATCAGTCGAGGTACCCGTGCGGAAGTATCGATGTTGAACGACCGATTATCGTGAAAGCATTGTTTTTCCCAGTGCGGTACCCATGACCCTGAGGATTTAGTAAACATTAACCATGTGACCATTTGGTAGTGCGGTGACTATCGAGAATAGTTGATACGCGATACTACACTCAAATGAGATTCACCCTAGGATGTTACAGCTCGCTCGAGTGAATCAACTTGCTGTTAATATCCCTAGGATGGGTCAATGACTTTGGGAACCTTAGAACCCGTTCTACAGGTACAAAAATTGACCAAAATAGTATAACCTTTGGGGATGGGTAGAGCCATGACTCCATGCTCGTGACGTTGAACCCTTGAACCCATGTTTTCTGTTGGTTTCTTGGATTGGCTGGAATTTTGATAAAACAAAGGTTGTTCAATGTTTGATGTCAAGGTGGTGATGTCACAACATTGAGTCTTAACACTGGGTTGTGTTAAGTATTTAAGTTCTGAAGTTTGAATGTCTGATGTCACAAGCGATGTTGTGACATTAGATTTGCAGAATTAATAGCATCAGGTTTGTGATGTTGTTAGGGTTTGCATGTTAGCTGGAATTGTGGAGAGCTGTTAGTCTCATTGGATGAGAATATCTTGGGTTAGATATTCTTCGCTGCATAGGAGATCTGGTGCAGATTTGTAGGATATTTAAAAGGTTGAAGATTTGAAAAGATTTTAGGAGAAAATCTGTTTTGAAGATTCAGTTTTAAATAACAAATCAAGTCAGATATTGTAGCAGGTCCAAGCCCAATTCAGGTTGCTATATAAAGCGCACAAGACCAAAGGAAAAGGTACAGAAATACAGAGAGAAGATCAAGAGCATAGGCTGAGTGTCTTAAGTATTTTGTACGAGTTTTGTATACACCATTCTAGGTTGAATTGGTGAGTTATTTTCTGCCCTCTCTTAGAAGCTGTGAAGCGAAAGAGAGTTGTGTAACTTGATCAAAGTTGTGAAGCAGAATCAAGGTTTCTCAAAGAGGTTGTTCTTTGAGAGGTTTAAGGGATTGAGTAGTGTTCTCATATCTAAGTGGTTTCTTAGGTAGAAAGTCACTAGTAGGAATTAAGATTAGGAGATTGTCAACTGGGTTGTTGAGTCTGTAATTTAATTCTACAAGTAGTGAATTTCATCCCTGGCTTGGTAACCCCCAGACGTAGGTAGTTAGACCGAACTGGGTGAACAATTCTATGTGTTATTCTGCTGTTTATTTTGTCCATTGTGCAGAGTGTGTTGTTGTGACATCGAACTTAACATCACACGTCTGATACCAAAATTTCAATTGGTATCAGAGCAGACATCATGTCTGTCTCTGGGTGAGATCTAGGGAAGTTACTTTCTGGTGTAAAGATGGACAAAAAAGTTGGAGGATTTGTCAACAGACCCCCTATTTTGGATGGATCCAATTATGATTATTGGAAGCCAAGGATGATCACGTTTTTGAAATCCTTGGACAGCAGGGCTTGGAAGGCCATTATTAAAGAGTGGAAATCACCTGTTGTGTGTGAAAAAGATGATGCTGGCAAAGATAAAGAGGGCACTTCAAAGCCGAAGCCTGAAGAAGAATGGACCAAGGAAGAAGATGAGCTTGCCCTTGGAAATTCCAAAGCTCTAAATGCAATCTTCAATGGAGTGGATAAGAATATATTCAGGTTGATTAATACCTGTGAAGTCGCTAAGGAAGCATGGGATATTTTGAAGGCTACTCATGAAGGAACATCTAGAGTTAAGATGTCAAGACTTCAGCTTCTAACATCGAAGTTTGAAAGTCTGAAGATGAAGGAAGATGAGACTATTTATGACTTCCACATGAATGTTCTTGAGCTGGCTAATGCATCTAGTGCACTTGGTGAAAAAATGTCAGAAGAAAAGCTTGTAAGGAAAATCCTTAGGTCCCTTCCTAAGAGGTACAAGATGAAGGTGACTGCTATTAAAGAAGCTCAAGACATCAGCAAGATGAGGGTTGATGAGCTCATTGGATCTCTTCAAATGTTTGAACTTGGGTTAAATGAAGAAGAGCCTGAAAAGAAGCCAAAAAGTATAGCCTTGACTTCAAATTCTCAAGAAGAGGAAGGGAAGAGTACTGAATCCCAGGAGGACTTATCTCAGGCCATAGCTATGTTGGAAAGGTAGTTCAACAAAGTGTTCAAAAAGTGGAACAATAACTACAAGCCTAATGTCAAGAACATCTCTTCTGACATCAGCAAATCAAAATAGAAAGATGAAGAGAAGACTGCCCAGGATAAAGGTGTTCAGTGCTTTGAATGTGAAGGGTATGGACATGTCAAGAAAGAATGTCCCACATTCTTGAAGAAGCAGAAGAAGGGCATGTCAGTTTCCTGGTCTGAATCTGATAGTGAAAGTGAAGGTGAGTCAGCAAAGCATGTTAGAGCCTTAACAGGAACTGTTGTTTCTGATGATGATAGTGATGGAGAAATAACTTATGAGGAGTTAGCATCTACTTATCAAGAGCTGTGTTTAAAAAGTGATGAGATTTGTCAAGAAAACAAGTGTCACAAGCAACAGATTGCTCAGCTTGAGAATGAAAAAGCTGATCTGGAAAGTGAAGTTGTACTCATTAAATCTCAACTTGATCAGATGACAAAATCCGTTAGGATGATGAACAGTGGTACAACTACTCTTGATAAGATTCTTCAGTCAGAGAAAGCTGGTGGAGATAAATCAGGTATAGGATATGTGGCTAGCACTTCAGGAACAAAGAAGGAGGTGTCTCAACCATTGTCTCAACGTCAAACAAAGAGACAGGATCCTACATATAGGAAGGGTGCTCATTCACAGCCTCAGAATGTTGAGAAGAAGAATGGCCCTCATCAGAGGAAGATGCAGCCCCAAGGAGCTAGTCAGTATATGCCTCCCCAATATCACAAGAGTATGTAAGCTGCCAGGGTCAAACAGAACATGTCCCATCAGATGTCTCAACTTCAGAGAGACTGGTATGGATATGGATATGGATACAACAATGCTGTGCCTCATCACTATGGAAGAAGGAAGCCTCATCACCATAGGAGACAGCCTAGAAGACAGCATCATCAGCTCAGGAGACAGTCTACCTATGGCAAAAGACAACAGCACCATAGAAGGCAATCCAACTATGGAAGAAGGAGACAACACTATGGGTGGCAGCCACAACATTATCATCAAAGTGGCAGAAGGTTTTACCACTTCAGAGATGACAGAGTCAGATGCTTCTATTGTGGCAGGTTTGGACATATGCAGTCCTCGTGCTTCAAGCTTCATGGTTATCCAAATTCTACTCCTCAACCCAGACTGAAGGAGGTCAGGCCCAAGGTGGTGAAACAATGGGTTCCTAAAGCTCAGGTCAAATGTCTGTTAGCCCACACTTCAGATAGACTGGTTGCTAAGGATACCTGGTACTTTGACAGTGGATGTTCAAAGCATATGACTGGATTCAAAACTCTGTTAGTTGAAGTCAGTCATTGTTCTTCTCATGAGGTTATTTTTGGCAATGGTGAAAAAGGTGTAGTTGCAGGAGTTGGAAAAGTAAAGTATGGTGGTGGACCTGAACTTGAAAGTGTTCTGTTTGTCAATGGTTTAAATGCTAATCTGATTAGCATAAGTCAGCTCTGTGATGAGGGTTGTAAGGTCAGCTACACCAAAGATGAGTGTGTGGTGACAAATGAGCAGAATGAGGTAGTGATGAAGGGAATAAGATCCAGAGATAACTGCTATCAATGGGTAGCTCAGGTGGACAGCTTGTCTGTTGATGTTAAGATTGATGTTGTAACATCAGATTATGACAACAAGTGTGAAAGTCTGCTGAAAGGTCAATTAGGGTTAATTACTCTTAATGTGAATCCTTTTAAATTTTTAAAAGGAAAGTTAATTTGGAGGGAGAAACTCATTGATCGGTCTTTAAGGGATACAGAAAATCAGGCGCCATACCTTAGACCATCATTCCCTTTTGAAGCAATATCACGTTTCATCAAGGATCATATCTCCCGACTGTTCATCTCCTTCAACAAGAAGAATCATCTGAACTTATACTGCCTAAAGGGAACCATGTCAAACCAGAAGGCTTCTCCATCAAAATCCTTTTCTCAAAGCTCTTCGCAAGATAAAGCTAGGGTTTCTTCAGAAGAGGGGTCTGCAGAAGAAGCGTTACATGTAGAACCCATATCTATGATGCTCCTAGAGTCAGGTAAATCTAGACCTTCTAAACTTGTTCCAAAAAGGGCTGGGACTATTTTTAGAGATAATGAAACAAAGAAGCTTGTTACGAGTGTGTTATTTAGTAATAAAACAACACCTAGGTCATCCACTTCTCAAACTGTTGAGGAAAGGGTAAATGTGGACAAAAGCTTAGGTCAGATTGTTGATAAAATCTTTGAGAAAGGGCTCCCTATAAAGGGTATATCTAGACCACTGAGGCAAATGCCTGCGGAACATTCTGAAAGGGAAAAGAGTGACATGCAAAGTGCAGCTACAAATCTTCATAGACTTGCTATGTCTGTTATTAAAGATTCTGAAGTGAGAATAGAAGAAGATGATGTGCATGAGGAAGCTAATGTTAAGGGGGATGTTGGAACATCACCTGCTGAAACTACTCCTGGTGAAGAAAAGAATGAGGATGTGATCAATGTGGTTGATTTATATGATGATGAAGTCATTGGAAACTGTTCCAAGTATTGCTAAGAGACTGAAGACAAGGAAAGGAAAAACAGTTGAATCCTCTCCAAAAAATTCGTCTGAAGGCAAGAAGAAAACTGCTGTTGTTGGTCCAACCAAGTCATGGAGCAAAGTGGCTGTGAAATCCAAAAGGAGGAAGATGAGGGAAGATTCTGATTCTGACCTTGATGTTGAGGATGATGTTCATGACATCACACCTGTCAGAAGGACAATTTTGAAGAGAATCTCTGACAAAGTCCCTGAAGTTCCAGTTGACAACATTTCCTTTCATTATGCCAGCAGTGCATCAATGTGGAAATTTGTATGTCAGAGAAGACTGGCCCTAGAGAAGGAGCTTGGAAAAGAAGCTTTAGAGATGAAGGATATTATGGAGCTGATTAATGAGGCTGGGTTGGTAAAGACTGTGACCAAGCTTCCTAAGTGCTATGAAAGTCTTGTCAAAGAATTTGTTGTCAACATTTCTGGAAATATTGCTGATAAAAAAAGCATTGATTTCATGAAAGTCTATGTGAGAGGAAAGTGCATTAATTTCTCTCCTAGTACTGTCAACAAGTATCTAGGAAGAGATGATGAAGAGTATAGTGAACTTGAGATGACTGATAATGAAATATGTAAAGAGATTACAGCTGGTCAGATAAAGGTTTGGCCATTGAAAGGGAAGTTGCAGGCCAGTAAACTTAGCATCAAGTATGCAATTCTTCACAGAATTGGTGCTGCCAACTGGGTGCCAACAAACCACAAGACAACAATCGCTGTTGGATTGGGCAGGTTTATCTATGCTGTCGGGAAGAAGATTAAGTTTGACTATGGAAGCTACATCTTTGAGCAAGTGGTGAAACATGCTGAAACAAACGCTATCAAGTTACCCATAGCATTCCCATCTCTTGTTTGTGGAATCATCTTGGAGCAACATCCTGAAACCTTAACAAGTTCAGATATAGCTTGCAAGAGGAAGTCAGTCTTGTCGTTACATCCAAAGTTATTTGCTGGACATCATGTTCCAGACATTGTTATAACATCAAGTTCTGGTGTTAAAAAGGCAAGTACTAAAAGTAAGTTGATTGAAGAATTGAAGGCAACATGCAAGGATCTTGATGTGGTTATCAGTACTAGCACTGCTAGGAAGTTGAGAATTGAGCAGACAATCAAATCCTTGGAACAAAATGATAATGATGTTGAAGAACAAGGTGGTCCTAGCACTGATGATGAAGATGGTGCCAGCTCTGATGAAGACTAGTTTCTCTGCTGTTTTTTTCCAGATAGTAGTGTAGTTTTTTTTGTTTTGCTGTTCTGCACTTGATGTGCCTAAGTCGTATTTTGAATATTGTGCTGTTATATGCACCCTTTATGTTTTTGTTCTATGATTTGTTATGTCTTTTTGCCGACTGTGAGACTGACAATGAGAGCTAGGGTAGTACTAACTGTAGTTAGGCTGACTTGATGAGGTTGTCAAATTGTGGCTAAAAAGGGGGAGAAGTAACCAAGGGTATCCAAGAGTACAAATGTCAAATGTTGTCAAAGGAGTTGTTGTGCTGTCAAAGGAATATGTTGATGTTTGCTGATTGCTGATGTTAGAAGTGCAGAAATTAAGGGGGAGTAATTGCTGAACAGCTGGTATGCTGGTTGTTGTATTGAGGGGGAGTGCTTATTGCTGCTAATGCTGATATATGTGCAGCTCTGGTTGAAGATTATAGCTATTGAAGTTGGTGCTGCAGCAGAGTTTTTCTGAAGTGAAGTTTTGAAGATGCTGCTGCTTAAAGTTTCAAAAATTATTGAAGTTTATTCCGCTGCTGAAGTATCTGAAGGTGCAGAGATTGTTTTAGCCAAAATTAGCCAAAGGGGGAGATTGTTGGTTTCTTGGATTGGCTGGAATTTTGGTAAAACAAAGGTTGTTCAATGTTTGATGTCAAGGTGGTGATGTCACAACATTGAGTCTTAACACTGGGCTGTGTTAAGTATTTAAGTTCTGAAGTTTGAATGTCTGATGTCACAAGCGATGTTGTGACATTAGATCTGCAGAATTAATAGCATCAGGTTTGTGATGTTGTTAGGGTTTGCGTGTTAGCTAGAATTGTGGAGAGCTGTTAGTCTCATTGGATGAGAATATCTTGGGTTAGATATTCTTCACTGCATAGGAGATCTGGTGCAGATTTGTAGGAGATTTAAAAGGTTGAAGATTTGAAAAGATTTTAGGAGAAAATCTGTTTTGAAGATTCAGTTTTAAATAACAAATCAAGTCAGATATTGTAGCAGGTCCAAGCCCAATTCAGGTTGCTATATAAAGCGCACAAGACCAAAGGAAAAGGTATAGAAATACAGAGAGAAGATCAAGAGCATAGGCTGAGTGTCTTAAGTATTTTGTACGAGTTTTGTATACACCATTCTAGGTTGAATTGGTGAGTTGTTTTCTGTCCTCTCTTAGAAGCTGTGAAGCGAAAGAGAGTTGTGTAACTTGATCAAAGCTGTGAAGTAGAATCAAGGTTTCTCAAAGAGGTTGTTCTTTGAGAGGTTTAAGGGATTGAGTAGTGTTCTCATATCTAAGTGGTTTCTTAGGTAGAAAGTCACTAGTAGGAATTAAGATTAGGAGATTGTCAACTGGGTTGTTGAGTCTGTAATTTAATTCTACAAGTAGTGAATTTCATCCCTGGCTTGCTAGCCCCCAGACGTAGGTAGTTAGACCGAACTGGGTGAACAATTCTGTATGTTATTCTGCTGTTTATTTTGTCCATTGTGCAGAGTGTGTTGTTGTGACATCGCACTTAACATCACATGTCTGATACCAGAATTTCATTTTCAAATGTTTTTGTGTGCTGCATTCATGCATTCATTAAAAAAAACTATTTTCAAACAAAAAAAATATTTCTTTCAATAGAATTAAAACAATAATTGCAAATATCAGAGGTTGCGTTATGGATTTCGGTAGAAGAAAAAGGCACAAGTACACCTTCAAGGCTCCGAAACTAGAAGACTTAAGGAAATTGGGAAGGATGATTACCAATCCCGAGGCTTTCAGAGCTAAGCACAGAGGGCTGTTGTCTCTGTTAAGGGTCAACATAGTTGAAGGGATCCTGTCTACGCTGATTCAGTTTTACGATCCGGTTTACCACTGCTTTACTTTCCCGGATTACCAACTTGCACAAACACTGGAAGAGTACTCCCACCTGATTGAGTTACCTATCACTAATCAAGCTCCATTTTCTGGACTGGAAGAAATTCCAAAGGATCAAGCCATTGCAAGAGCAATATCTTTGGATGAGTCATAAGTTAGGGCTCACATAACCACCAAAGGAGGAATCCAGGGTTTACCAGCTAAATTCCTGATGGAGAAAGCTCTGTACTTTGCTAGTATAGGAAACATAACTGCCTTCGAAGACGTCTTTGTTCTGCTCATATATGGGTTATTCCTGTTTCCCAACATTGACAACTTCGTCGATACCAATGCTGTTAAGATATTCTTAATTGGAAACCCCGTACCAACCTTGCTCGCAGATGATTATCATTCTGTACATTTAAGGAATTTGTACAGCGGAAGAATGATCCAGGGCTAACCCAACGAGTTTGGAGGCCTAAGGCAAAATTTAGAATAAATTATTTTAAAAGTAAAAAAATATTAATTTTTATTTTAAAATAAAAATTTATCAATAAATCTTTTAAATTATTATTTTCTTCAAGTAAATCTCTAAATAATATATATTAAATATATTGAATATATTAATTTAATCCTTAATTAATTATAAAAATTCATGATATTTTTTATAATCTTAATAATATGAAAAAATAATAATAATTGTATGTGCTTTTTGGGCTATATAATAAAAGTATTTTGTTTATATTATTTAAGAATTATATTAAAAAACAGTATTATTTTAGAAATTTAATTTAAAATTATTTATTAAAAATATTTATTTATTTAGTGTGAAAACAATAGTAAAATTTAGTCAATTTTTTTATGACAAAAAAAAGATAAGGTTTTAAAATAAATTATAAATGTATTGTTAGATGTGTTGGATGATAAATGTTTTGTAATGAATTTTTTTAAACACTGTAAAAATTGATTAAAGAAAAGGGAAAATGAATCCAAAGAACAAAAGGCATCCCTTTACCGCTAGGCTACTGCAAATAATTCAATAGACTAACGCTTTTGCTAGTATTTAATTATCAACGAAGTTATTTGGAGGCCTATTATATAACTCAAAAAAGTAAGGCCCAAGGCATAGGCCTAGCTTGCCTTGCCCTTGAGTCGGGCCTGGAATGATCACATGCTGTGTACCCTTACTCTACAAATGGTTCATTTCCCATTTGCCAAAGTCTGCTGCTTTTTGGGATCACAAGAGTACTCTACGTTGGTCATAGAGGAATGTGTCTCTTACCAATTCAGACATAGATTGGTACAATCAGATTTACGAAGGGATAAAGATCATCGACAGATGTGAAAATTTCCCCAATGTACCTCTCATTGGAACTAAAGGAGGAATTAACTATCATCCAATTTTAGCTCGCCGTCAACTCGGATACCAGATGAAGAATATCCTACATAATGTTCATCTGGAAGGTCTTTTCTTCAAGGAAGGGGAAAATGACAGGGCACTAAAGAAAGAAATAGTGCATGCCTGACAACATATTCACAGGAAAGGGAGAGAGTCTCTGGGAATACCAAATTGTACCTCCATGGAACCTTATCTCCACTGGGTACAAACTAGAGCCATCAAGCTGAGGATGCCCTACCCTCGTCAAGAAGTTTTTCCATTAAAGGAGTCTGCCCTTTATTTCATGTCTGACACGGAAAAACTCCAGGTCGCTCTCAACAAAGTTCAGCGTGAGAAGAGCTCTTGGAATAACAAGTACCAAATCCTTAATTTGGAATGTACCAAGATTCAGGAACTATTAAAGGAGAAGGATGCTCTAATTGAGATATTAGAGCAGCATGCTATAGAGAGTCAGGAAGACCAAAGAAATTTGCTCGCTCCCTTCACTTGGCAAAGGACTGACGACCCGGCAATGGCTGAAGAGCCCTGATCAAAGAAAAGGAAAATACAGGAACCAGCATCTGAGCTCTCTTCAGAGAGGACTCTGGATCCATGAGCTTAGGCATTTCCTTACAACACTTTGTAAAATACTGTACTTTTCCTTGTAAAATACTGCAATCTTTCGAATTCAATAAAAGGGGTCTTCCCCCATTGTGTGATATTTGTAATCTATTTGTTAAAAGTTTCTTTTTGATTAAAACAAAAACTAAAAATACGTCTTTGCATATCATTCATCATCCTCACATAACGTATTTTCTTATCTTTGAGTCTCACGTATGTGTCAAAATTCTAGAGTTAAACTGTCTCACTCATACAATACTTGGGCCAATCGACAAAAGAAAATGGACGATTTCGAGGAAAAGAACAGAGAGCTTTGAGAAGAAATCAACGCTCTAAAGGAAAGTTTGGAAAAAATTCACAGCAACCTGCAAACCCTGGCAGCAGCTCAGGAGCAACAACATCAAAAGACTGTGATCTCAGAGATTACATCTACACCCGTATTGGAGACACATGAGAATCAACCTCGGTACAACATGCCTAAGGGTCGCCCTTGGGGCATGCCTTTCAACTTTATACCTGAAGGATATATCCCGCCGGTCACTGAAGACCCAGAAACCACAGCAGAAACCATTGGACCTGAAGGTTACAAACTTTGGGAAAATGAAGATGCAAGGGTTACGACAGAAACTCCTGAAGGTTACAAACTTCAGGGCACTGAAGCGTCAAGAATCATCGCTGTAATGTCTATACCACAACCATTGGTACACACTGTCCCGGAAGGACAGATTCCGCAAGTAATTTCTAGTGGAAATGAAGACATGTACGAAAGGATGAATGAGTTCCAAAAGCAATTCTTGGAAATGCAGAAGGAACTGCATGCCATTCGAGGTCAAGACTTATTCGGAAAGGACGCCGCTGACCTCTATTTGGTCCCTAATGTAAAGATCCCGCACAAATTCAAGGTGCTTGACTTTGAAAAAAACAAAGGCAACTCTTGCCCTCAAAGTCATTTGGTGATGTACGCTAGAAAAATGTCAACTCAGACAGAAAATCAACAGCTACTAATCCATTACTTCCAAGACAGTTTAACCGGTGTCGTACTCAAATGGTACATGGGTGTTGTACCCCAAATTTTACCCTCATTTTTCTGCTAGTTGATGTTTTATCATTTTTTTCATTTTTTTTAATTTAATAATTATCTTAGTTTTTATTTGTTTTATTTTAGCGTAATTCAATATGGCATATTTTTATTTCATTTATATCCAAGTTGTTTTATTTTTATTAATCTTAATTTTATTCAATTTTAATAATTAGTTTTGATTAATTAGATTAATTATCCATTTAGTTTATTTTTCTAACTAATTTTAATTTAGAATATTAATTAGTTTAGTATTGTTATTATTAATCTTATTATTAATCCAAAAATCTCTTTATTTATCCAATTTTAATCCATGAATATCTATCTCTATGATCCATTTTTCTAATCCGCTTCATATCCAATTTTCTAAATCCACTTTCAATTCACAATACCCTTCATTATCCATTTAAGACTTTTTTTGTTTTGTTTTAGAAAACCATTTTTAAAATTCTCAAACAATTATCCTTTCCATATCCAATCCATATTTCAATTTTCAAGCCCCTCAAATCTCAATTCTTATTCAAGGCCAAATCAAATTCCAATTTGAATCTTTGTGTCCATTTCATTCAAGTTCTTTCTCCCAACTCCGTTTTAGCTCAAGTCCAAAAGTTCAAATGTCCATTTTATTTCAATTTGAAGTAGTTTCAAGAGGTCCATCCAAGATCCTACAATTCACTCTCAAATTTCTTTCTAATTCAAAATAAATTCATTTTACTTCAATTCAATTTCAATTTTATTTTACAATTTCAATCGAGTTCCAAAATTTCATTTTCATTTAAGTTTCACATTCCGTTCAATCTTTTCCCAAATTCAAAATTACTTGTCAAGTTACAAAATTCAGATTCAGTTTTCTTCCATTTAACCAAGTGATCAAAAGGTCCATGTCACAAATAAGTTCAAAGTCCATTTAGATTCCATTTACACCACACATTGCAAACAAATAATAAAACAGAAGAAGGAACAAGCTCATGTAGCTAGATGGTCCAAATTACAAGGAAAATGGAATTGAATACAATACTAATTTCAAGCCTGCAAGGTCTGTGGAAAGGGAACTCTAGTAGTACAAACCCACATGACATTACAAACCATTCGTACAACACCAAACCTGCAAATTTTTAAAGCAACAGCAACTACACATGTTGCTATCACCTGCACCAACATATCTTTACAAATCAGAACGGCTATATTTTTCAAAAATCACAAGTCTTAACGGTAGTATTTTTGAAGGCTGGCATTATTTAAGCAGAAGAAAAGAACCTCAGAAAGGGGAGGACAAGAAGAATAGAGGGGAGGTGAGGAAAATCGGGTAAGAAAAAAAACCTGCTTCATAGAAAAAATCAGACCTTCATCAACATCCCAACCCCTTCGCACAAACCATAAACACCATAACCCACCGCAGAAACAATCACCTTCTTCTTCCTCAACATCCATAACAATAACAATAACACCTTCATCTCTCCGAGCCTGTTCTTCGAAACCTCTTCAAAGCTCTCTCTGACTCCATCTATTCACCAAACTCCAAACTACCACAACAACAAATCACGAACACACCCACACAAAGAAAACCGTCGACCACAACGACTTCCTCTTCTCCTTCGCTCAACCCAACACTTATCATCACTATTCCTTCAACTCCGAAGCTACCTTCGATTCAACATCAATCTAATTCATTAGACCAACCATACAAGCCCAATTCGTTTCAGAGAAAGTGGAGAAGAAGAAGTTCAAACAAGTCAAACCCAGGGCAATTCAGAAGAAGTAGAAGAAAGTCTTAGTGTGGTCAAAGAATGAGAGTAAAGTTACAGAATCTTACCTTGGATTTCGTCGCACTGGTAATTGCCGGTAGGTATTGTTTTAATACTTTTCACATTTATGTTGCGTTTTTTATGTTCTCTGATTTACTGCAAGGATTTCGTTTGGAATTGTTTATTCTCCTCCGATCAAACCTTTGTAACCGTCTGCCGTAGAGATGAAGCACGTCCGCGATTTTATGACAGAGAGGATCCAGGAGAGAGTGAGACAGGCTAGGGAAATCACGAGAAGTGAGAGAGATGGAGGCAGTGGTCGAGGTTTGAGATGCGAAGCAGAATCGCGAGAGAGAGAATGAGAAACAGGGCACTGAGCAAAGGAAATTGAGAGAGTGTTTTCACGGCCGTGTAAATTAGGTTTTGGTTCTTTCTTTTTTTCCATTAATGTGACCGAACCGGGTCAAAATCCATGACCCAGCTAGTATTCAGCGCCACTTTGGGCTCCTTTTGTCCTCGTTTTTCTTCTCCTGGCCCATTTATTCATAGAATTTAATTAGGTTTAAGTTAGTTAATAGCATTTAGTTTTTTAGTTTAAGTAATTTAATTAAAACTTAATCTATAATTTTAATTAGAGTTTATTAATTTTAATTAGAATTTAGTTCATTTTAGTTTAAATTAGATTTTTTTTTAATTAGTTAATTAGTTTCTAATTAGACCTTAACTTAATTAGCTTTGAATTAGATATTAAACCTTTTAGTTTATTTATTTATTTATTTAGATTTGTATTTATTTAATTCTTAATTTTATATTTTCCTTATAGTCAATTCCGGATATTCATTTTCAATTTAATCCTGTTACATTTACTTTATATATTGCTGTACATATTTACCTTACACTTGAGACCCGAGGTATTCCTCCTTGCCCCTCTGTTTGCCTGTTTCTTTTACATCATTCTAAAGGAAGGTGAATTAATGTTGACTCATAAGTCATTGACCTCCCACCTTAACCTAAGTAACCTCTTAGGAGAAAACTTTATTTCTTGGCCTCATCAGAGCTATAGAAATCACAACTAGCTTTAGGAGAGAGTTCTCAAACTCTTAGTGATATTCATCCTAATGAATTTATCACTTTCCCTACTGACTAAAACTTCAACATAGGACCATTATAACTAGATTTAGAGAGTTCTTAAACTCTACAATGAGCTTGTACTCATTTCCCCTCTGAATATTGGCCATAGTCAACAGTTCAGTAGAAGTAGAACTACGCATACTCTGATTCTACTCCCGAGGATACGTAGGCGTAAGGTGTGATGCCTTATCGAGCATATTTAGATACTAACCCCTAGGGTTTCAACCTTTATCATAGAACCTTTAGCAAACATAAGATAACATTAAACAAGAGGTTCCCGTAAAGTACTACGGACGTTTAGGGTGCTAATACCTTCCCTAGGCGTAACCAACCCCCGAACCTTAGATCTTCCCCCTTAGGTTTTTCTAACGATCTTGAACCTTTCCTTTGGATAAATCAAAGTCGATTGTAAAAGAAAATGATGCAAATTAATTAATAATTTGTTATCTGATTTTCACCGCAACAGAAATGGCGACTTCACTGGGGACAGTTAGACCTATTGCTGGTCCTTTCCTAAGAGGGTTAAGCCTATCTTGTTTTTATGTTATTCACGTTTGCTTATTTACTTGTATATGCTTATGTATGTCATACTTGCTTATATATCTTTATATCTGTTCTTGCTTGACTTTTTATCCTGTTTATCTTGGGTTGATATGATATCTATGAGTGAGATAAATCCTATACCCGGATTTCGAGTGCACTTATGATAGGACGATGGTATATTCAAGGAGGCTTTGAAGGAGTTGATTCCTGAAAAAGTTAACTTGAGACACCATCACTCAGTTGAGGCCCTCTCGAGAGTCTAGTTATGTTGAACGATCCTATTCGTGAAAGCGTGCTACTCTCGACCTAGGAGCCCATGATATTGAGAATCGTAGTTTCCAAACCCCACTTAAGCCTTTTTAGGATGTAGTGCGGAGACCATGATAGAGTCTATTTCTGAATTGGTTGTCACGCGATACTACACTCAGACGAGATCCTCTTGAGAATTTTATCGATTAACAAGTCATCTGGGAAATCCTTAAAATCCGAAAGATGGATTGTAGACTCTGGGAACTCTTTAGAACCTTGTTCGGCAAGTGAAAACCAGTAGTACATACCTTTGGGATGGGTAGACCATGGCTCCATTCATGAGACCTATAAACCTAGGATTTGTATGTTTTGTTGTGTGTACATATGTTTGTGCTCGTGTGCTTTATGCATCTCTACATTCAAGCATTCCTAGCCCTTTCGTTTTGAAGAACTCAAATGTTTGTTTCCTTTTCAAAAAATCAATACAGATCAGAGATTTAAAAAAAAAAACTTTTTCAGTTTTTCCAAAAGAATTTTGCAACTTACCTTTGAGTTCCTTGAAACCATTCGGCTTGCATTAGCATCTCATTTGCATCATGTCATAGCATGTGCATTTCCTCTCTGTCTTCGTCTTATGTCGTCGTTTTCCCTTCAGAATCGTCTTTGAATCGTCGCCCGAGCCAAACTCAACAAAGGATGTCTGAACAATACTGCGAGATGGACAGAGTCAACAATGAATTGAGTGAGCTCCGAGGAGGAATGGGGCAGATCATGGAAGTTTTGAACATTATACGAGCAAAGGTGGATACGCAGGTCATCATAGTCTCAGAAGTCGTTGCTACAACTGTAGAACCTCCCGTTACTATTATGAACCCCACTTTAGGCATGCCTTTTAACTTTATGCGTGCTTCGGCCATTACTTCCACTCAACAAGCCGTTCCCTTGGTTAATGAGGCTTTTCAAGCTATTCCTACCTTCACTCCAGCAACAGTGCAAGCCTAGATGCACCCAGTTTTTCAGAATCCACCTACGGTTCATGATCATGTCAATAGGTCCGAAGAAGGGGATAATCGACATGAAAGGTTGGAGGAAAGTGTAGAGACAATGTAGAGGAAATTGGAAGCAATGGAGAGGAGCAATGAATCTAATACTAATGTTAAAGACTAGTGCTTAGTCTCAGGCTTGGTAATGCCACCCAAGTTCAAACTACCCAATTTCGACCTATACTCAGGAACGACCTGTCCTAAGTCACATTTGGTCATGTATTACCGGCGAATGGCTGCATTTATGGATAATGATAAGTTGATGATACACTTCTTCCAAGATAGTTTGAAGAGGGCTGCTGCAAAGTGGTATTTGACTTTGGACCAATCTAAGATCCAATGCTTTCAAGATGTATCTGATGCTTTTGTAAAGCATTACAGATATAACATGGACCTGGCGCCAGATCGTAGACTACTACTGAGTATGTCACAGCGTGATACCGAGTCTTTTAAAGAATATGCACAAAGATGGAGGGAGCTGGCTTCACAGGTAGAGCCACCTTTATATGAAAAAGAGTTAAGTGATTGGTTTGTTGACACAGTGAGACCGGAATTCTACGAAAGGATGATTAATAGCGTGTCTGCTAGCTTTTCCGATATTGTAGCTGTAGGGATTAAAGTAGAGCTTGGTCTGAAGAGTGGAAAAATGACCAAGAGAGCTGGTAGTCCAAGCGACGATGCCAAGATATCCTTCAAAAGTGAAGGGGATGCTAATATGGTGATGACAAACAAAAAGAAGAAAAATCAGTTCTGGAAGCGTCAGCAGCAACAACAGTGTTATTCTGTTCAGCAACCTTATGTGGCCGCCATCGCGCCAACATTCGACCACCAAGCTTCTGTTTATCAGCCAGTTCCTCAACCACCAGTGTATCAATGAGCGCCCAACGCTCCTGCTTATCTCCAACGGACTCAAGTTTCTCGTCAAAACATTCCAGGTAAAAGAAGGGGTGGAAGGCCTCCGATTCCTCCCATTCCTATGACGTATACAACATTGTATCCTGTTCTGGTGTAACAAGGATTAATAACTACAAGGTCGTTAGGCCCACCTCCTAATCCGCTTCCACCTTCTTACAATCCCAATGCTCATTGTGCATTCCATGAAGGCGCACCAGGCCATAATTTAGAAGGTTGTTTTGCTCTGAAGCATATTGTGAAGGACTTGGTGGAGAGAAACATCTTGTCTTTCGATGGCTCCCAGCCTAATATCAAGAACAATCCTTACCCGCTCATGAGATAAGTAATGCTGTGGAGGATGTATCAAGACAAAGATGGATTAGGGGTCTATGATTGAACTCCTCTTTGATTTCCCGTATCCGATTCCATAAAGCTGGCAATCTTTTGGCTGTTTCAGCAATTTTATTGTATTTCCTTTGCATTTTGAATTTGTATTTGCTTATAAGCTTTGTTGTACTTTCAAATTGGCAAGGTAAATGAAATGTTTGTGCATCTTTTGGATTAAGTCCATTCGTTTCACTCATATACTTTTATCGCCATGCAAAAATATATATCTCCATCTTGTTTCTTTCCCTTTATCAAACTGTTTGTTTAAACAAAGATTGGGGAGGATGATGAAAACCTCATATTCATAATTGCTGTGGTATACTTTCAAATTAACCTCGCCGAGGATGTAAGGGATTGCTTCAATTCATCCCTTGTTAACCCTTTCGAGCCTAGAAGTATGAGTTTTCTTTCTTTACACAAAAACCCTTAAATCTCAACCTCGGGGTAGGGTAGTTCTCAGTTTAACTCGGTTATGCATTCAAACACGAGCGCTTCATATAAGGCGCCAGTCATCTTTCAGATCAAGTGACTTCCTACTTTTGGAGAGTTGAACGTATATCTTGAGTTAACTGAGCGTAGGATTGGAATTCATCCTTTGTTTCATAAACCATGAACCAGACCACATTACAACCCTTAAAAGACCTAATTGAGGTAAGGTTGTTTTGAAAGGCATACTACAGCAAGGCTGAGTAACCTGACTCCTAATAATCTTTGTTACTCGCGTGTGTTGGTCACTTCCTTAATGACTAGATCCACCATTGTTTTTGACTATTTAATCATTTCACTATGTGTTTTTTATCAAAGCTTTGTTTTTAAACTTTGCATTAAATTTTGCCAATTTTTTTGATGAACGATACTTGTTTGCAAAAAGAATTCAATATCAAAGGAATCCCAACAAATACAGCCAGCTAGGGGTTTCAACTTGATAAAGGAAGCTCAGTCAGGGGCAACCCAGTGGAAGGATTTGCCAATCTACCGAATCAGGGGCAGAACTCGTCAAAGTTCAAAATATTGGGGCAAGTCTCCCTGAGGTAATTTTATGACAAGTATGGACTTCAGTGACTTGTCGGCAGGGGCAAGTTTTGTTCCCCTAGTCGTTTCTACTACAATTTGTGTATTACGAATACAGTTGAACTGGGACAATCGTTTCTAGGTTCATTTCTTTTCAAAAGTTTGAAGACATTGAAGCATCTGGTGCGTCAATTCTTCTGTGAAATCCTTTTGATGACTTACCCTCACAAGCCAGTTAATCAGGGGCAATCAGGTCGAGATTCGGCAAATCTCTAAAAGACAGTAGGTCAACAATACCTCCTTCACAGATCAACCAAGCTGATAGGGGCAAAGTTTGTTCCCCAAATCATCAAACAATCAGTCTGAAGCAAGTTCCAAGGCTTTGTTATGTAAACGCCGTTAATCTGGGGCAGTTACGTCAAGATCTCTCCAAGAGTTTGAAGATACTGAAACACCCTGTATGCCAATTCTTCTACAAAATCCTCTTGTTATCGTATAGACCGTCTAGCCTGGGGCAGATAAGATTTGAAGATGGTAGTTATGCCAGTGGAATGCATAATTACTTTGTTAGCTCCCCAATAAGCTGTTACCTCAGCTAATCTTGACAAATTCTCCATGGATTATTCTCCAACAAAGAAATTAAGCTCATGATGGAAATCCTCATGATGTTATACCTCAGGTGGAATACTCTTTTCACCAGTGAAGTTGTTGATTCTTCTTCATCCCCCAGTATTGGTCCAGCCCTTTGAGTTTGGCTGGGTATCCTTGTCGAGACGTTTTCTTCGTCTCCAGTTTCGCTTGTCTGTTTTGTCAGCATAAGCATAAGCATGGCATAAGCACTCATATGCATACCATTTTAGCATTTCTGCTTCCTTTTCTGGTGTTTTCCTGTTTTTGTTCACTTTGGTGTTTGTCTCCCCAAGTGACTGGGTTTGTCTATTCACTCCAATAGAGTTGTCAGCCCTTAGGCATAAAGTGCCCATCATTTTCTGAATTCCCCACAGAGTTTTATCCTCTTGGATGATGGTTGTTTCAGTTATCTTTTCCATATTTGGATAAGATAAATCCACATTTGAGTTCATTCCTCAATTGGAGTATTGTTTGACCGTTTCTTTCTAGCTTGTTCCTAGATTGAACTTTGGTCCCTGGCAGGTGTGGTTTTTTTTAACCTATCTTTGAACGTGCATTTATTTTGCACTGTTTCTCGCAGAAGCATCTTTTACAGATCCACATTGAAGACAAAATTATTTCTCCAATAATATCGTGATATCATCATATCTTTGAAGCAGCAATCTCTTGAAGAAGCTTGGCAGTCTCTTATAAGCAGCTTATCTATCTCTGGTACTATTCAGCCTTTTTGCAACCGTAATGGGTATCCCCCAGGAAGCCTTATCTTCAGTTACGCAACCCCGGTACTAACCTATCAGTTACTATACCTTTATTGGGGCCCATTTCTTGGTTCAATCTCCAATAAGTTTCTTTTCCCAAAGTGCCAACCGGTCATACCTGAACCTGTTGTTCCATCACTTTGGATGTCTTTTCCCAGTGGAGACCGTTTTTCGGTTCAACCTTCATTGCGGATCCTTTCTAGAATGTCATCTAGTCACGTTTAGCCTTGATGATCAATCATTCTAGATACTTTATTGGAGCCCATTTTTTTGGTTCTACCTCCAATAAGGTTACTTCTAAAGCGCCAACCGGTCATGCTTGAACCTGTTGTTCCATCACTTTAGAGGTTACTTCTAAAGAGCCAACCGGTCATACTTGAACCTGTTGTTCCATCACTTTAGAGGTGTTTCTAGGATGTCATTTAGTCACGTTAGACTTGATGATCAATCATCCTAGATACTTTATTGGGGCCCATTTTTTTGGTTCTATCTCCGATAAGGTTCTTCTTTTTCCAAAGTGTCAACCGGTCATGCTTGAACCTGTTGTTCCATCACTTTGGATATCTTTTCCCAATGAAGACCGTTTTTCGGTTCAACCTTCATTGCGGATCCTTTCTAGAATGTCATCTAGTTGCGTTTAGCCTTGATGATTAATCATTCTAGATACCTTTATTGGAGCCCATTTCTTGGTTCTATCTCCAATGAGGTTACCTTTTTGGCTCCTACCGGTTTTCCTTCATGAAGCAGATTATGTGTTATCTCAACCAACTCTTATATGAGTACCAGAGTCTATTCTTGACTCATTAGCCATGTTCCCATTTAAACCCCAGCTCTTTATGCAGGAGTCCCCAGAGAAGTCAGTTGTTAGACGACAGAATTCTTAGTCACTAGAGTTGTTATTGGTCTTTGAGTACAATAACTTCGTCATTTTCATCTGATTCTTGGAAGCGGAAAAGTTTTGAGAAAACACAAAGATGAACTAAGTTTTACTCTAGTATTAAGACGTTTTGGAATCAAGTTTGTACAAGAAGAATTAGCAGTGCTGTTTTTGGCATGGATCTGCCATCTCCAGAGAAAAGAAGATTGCCCCGGTTATCCTTGATGTTTGGATTTTAGGGTGTTGGCTTGTGTTATCCTTTCTTCTTTCATGTTTTGCGTCGTTCGCGTCGTTTCTAGCATATAGCTAAGCATTTGCATCATACCCTAGCATCTTTGCATCTTTGTGATTTGTTTTGCTTGTGGTCTGTTGTTGGTGTCTATCTTTATTTCCCCAGTGAAGTTAAGACATTCCCGGTTTGCTTTGTGTCGTGCTTGTTCGGTCTTAACCTTTGCACGCCAGACTTGAATCTTTAAACCTTTTGCTGTTCCTCAAGAAGTTTAACATTAAAGATTTTGTAAAACTGTTCTCGTTTGAATCGTGTCAAACTTGACCTTGGACTTTGTTTGAATCGTGTCAAGCACTGTCTTCTTGTCTTAAAACTTGTTCTTTGCTCGAATCGTGTCGGACATTGAACCCTTACCTTGGATTTTTGAAAACTTGCTTTAAGCTAAGCTTCTTGGAACCAATTTCTTCAACCCTTAAGACTCCTATCTGGTGTACAGGGTTTGTCTCTGTCTTTCTGACTTTTCTTGAAGATCCCATTTTGAACTCTTCAGCATAAGTTCCCCAGGAAGTCTTTGCTCGGTTGTCTGTCCTTTTGGACTGATCCCTAGTGATCAGGTTCTTCTTTCTGGTTTCATGCCCAGGAATAATGTGGGTTTGTTTTGTCCCCAGTAGTCTATATCCCCGAATCTTTCCCCGGTGGAGTTTGTCTGTGGTCTTTTCCCTAGTGTTTCTTTGGAGTCTCCCCGGTGGGTCTTTTTTGTTGGTTAGCTTGTATCCCTAGTGAGGTTTTTCTCATGGATACTAACCTTCGTCTTTCCCCAGTGAAGCTCTTTGGTCCTTTTGCTTCCTGTTTACCCCTTGGTGTCTCGTGGTGTCTGCATTTTCTTGCATCTTCTTGGCATCATGTTTGTTGCATTGCACATGTGTGCACCTGAGGGCAAAATTTTTAGTTATCTGTATTTAAATATCTTTCACTGTTGATTACATGAGGATCTTCATCTCTCATGTCATCAGGTGAAGATATTTAAATAGGGGCAACTGTTGTACCCCAAATTTTACCCTCATTTTTCTGCTAGTTGATGTTTTTATCATTTTTCTCTTTTTTTTATTTAATAATTATCTTAGTTTTTATTTGTTTTATTTTAGCGTAATTCAATATGGCCTATTTTTATTTCATTTATATCCAAGTTGTTTTATTTTTATTAATCTTAATTTTATTCAATTTTAATAATTAGTTTTGATTAATTAGATTAATTATCCATTTAGTTTATTTTTCTAACTAATTTTAATTTAGAATATTAATTAGTTTAGTATTGTTATTATTAATCTTATTATTAATCCAAAAATCTCTTTATTTATCCGATTTTAATCCATGAATATCTATCTCTATGATCCATATTTCTAATCCACTTCATATCCAATTTTCTAAATCCACTTTCAATTCACAATACCCTTCATTATCCATTTAAGACTTTTTTTTGTTTTGTTTTAGAAAACCATTTTTAAAATTCTCAAACAATTATCCTTTCCATATCCAATCCATATTTCAATTTTCAAGCCCCTCAAATCTCAATTCTTATTCAAGGCCAAATCAAATTCCAATTTGAATTTTTGTGTCCATTTCATTCAAGTTCTTTCTCCCAACTCTGTTTTAGCTCAAGTCCAAAAGTTCAAATGTCCATTTTATTTCAATTTGAAGTAGTTTCAAGAGGTCCATCCAAGATCCTACAATTCACTCTCAAATTTCTTTCTAATTCAAAATAAATTCATTTTACTTCAATTCAATTTCAATTTTATTTTCCAATTTCAACCGAGTTCCAAAATTTCATTTTCATTTAAGTTTCACATTCCGTTCAATCTTTTCCCAAATTCAAAATTACTTGTCAAGTTACAAAATTCAGATTCAGTTTTCTTCCATTTAACCAAGTGATCAAAAGGTCCATGTTACAAATAAGTTCAAAGTCCATTTAGATTCCATTTACACCACACATTGCAAACAAATAATAAAACGGAAGAAGGAACAAGCTCATGTAGCTAGATGGTCCAAATTACAAGGAAAATGGAATTGAATACAATACTAATTTCAAGCCTGCAAGGTCTGTGGAAAGGGAACTGTAGTAGTACAAACCCACATGACATTACAAACCATTCGTACAACACCAAACTTGCAAATTTTTAAAGCAACATCAACTACACATGCTGCTATCACCTGCACCAACATATCTTTACAAATCAGAATGGCTATATTTTTCAAAAATCACAAGTCTTAACGGTAGTATTTTTGAAGGCTGGCATTATTTAAGCAGAAGAAAAGAACCTCAGAAAGGGGAGGACAAGAAGAACAGAGGGGAGGTGAGGAAAATCGGGGAAGAAAAAAAACCTGCTTCATAGAAAAAACCAGACCTTCATCAACATCCCTGCCCCTTCGCACAAACCATAAAACACCATAACCCACCGCAGAAACACTCACATTCTTCTTCCTCAACATCCATAACAATAACAATAACACCTTCATCTCTCCGAGCCTGTTCTTCGAAACCTCTTCAAACCTCTCTCTGACTCCATCTATTCACTAAACTCCAAACTACCACAACAACAAATCACGAACACACCCACACAAAGAAAACCATCGACCACAACGACTTCCTCTTCTCCTTCGCTCAACCCAACACTTATCATCACTATTCCTTCAACTCCGAAACTACCTTCGATTCAACATCAATCTAATTCATTAGACCAACCATACAAGCCCAATTCGTTTCAGAGAAAGTGGAGAAGAAGAAGTTCAAACAAGTCAAACCCAGGGCAATTCAGAAGAAGTAGAAGAAAGTCTTAGTGTGGTCAAAGAAGGAGAGTAAAGTTACAGAATCTTACCTTGGATTTCGTCGCACCGGTAATTGCCGGTAGGTATTGTTTTAATACTTTTCACATTTATGTTGCGTTTTTGATGTTCTCTGATTTACTGCAAGGATTTCGTTTGGAATTGTTTATTCTCCTCCGATCAAACCTTTGTAACCGTCCGCCGTAGAGACGAAGCACGTCCGCGATTTTATGACGGAGAAGATCCAGGAGAGAGTGAGACAGACTAGGGAAATCACGAGAAGTAAGGGAGATGGAGGCAGTGGTCGAGGTTTGAGATGCGAAGCAGAATCGTGAGAGAGAGAATGAGAAACAGGGCACTGAGCAAAGGAAATTGAGAGAGTGTTTTCATGGCCGTGTAAATTAGGTTTTGGTTCTTTCTTTTTTTCCATTAATGTGACCGAACCGGGTCAAAATCCATGACCCAGCTAGTATCCAGCGCCACTTTGGGCTCCTTTTGTCCTCGTTTTTCTTCTCCTGGCCCATTTATTCATAGAATTTAATTAGGTTTAAGTTAGTTAATAGCATTTAGTTTTTTAGTTTAAGTAATTTAATTAAAACTTAATCTATAATTTTAATTAGAGTTTATTAATTTTAATTAGAATTTAGTTCATTTTAGTTTAAATTATATTTTTTTTAATTAGTTAATTAGTTTCTAATTAGACCTTAACTTAATTAGCTTTGAATTAGATATTAAACCTTTTAGTTTATTTATTTATTTATTTAGATTTGTATTTATTTAATTCTTAATTTTATATTTTCCTTATAGTCAATTCCTGATATTCATTTTCAATTTAATCCTGTTACATTTACTTTATATATTGCTGTACATATTTACCTTACACTTGAGACCCGAGGTATTCCTCCTTGCCCCTCTGTTTGCCTGTTTCTTTTACATCATTCCAAAGGAAGGTGAATTAATGTTGACTCATAAGTCATTGACCTCCCACCTTAACCTAAGTAACCTCTTAGGAGAAAACTTTATTTCTTGGGCTCATCAAAGCTATATAAATCACAACTAGCTTTAGGAGAGAGTTCTTAAACTCTTAGTGATATTCATCCTAATGAATTTATCACTTTCCTGTCATACCCCAAATTTTGACCACTAAGATTTCCCATCATTGTGCAAATCATCAGCATAATGTGGATGGACCATCATACCTCATTAGTCTCCCCAAAGGTGGGTGAGCATTCACTACAAACAGGATTTAGGGTTTCAAGCCCTCGCAGAGCTCTTAGACAAAGGATCAATCAAGGAATGACATGATCTTCAACTTGTCTAGCCTCTCAAATATCCACAAAGGATCAAGAGGACTCCCACTTCAAGGATTAAGCACAAGTTTGCTCCCTTCTAGGTGGATCAAGCCTCAGGATCGCCAGTGTCACCAAATTAGGGTTTGGTCGACTAGGGCCTCCAGATGGAAATTTTCCTCTGGGCATGAGCCAATGCTTCAAAGCATAACCTAAAATGCTCCATGAAACATCATAAACCCCATCATCAAGTCAATTTAGCCTCAGGGGATGCATACATCAAAAATCAGGAATTAGGGTTTCTTGACCTAATTCACCCCTAAGTTGACTTTTGGGACAAATCATGAGCCAAGACCTTAAGACATGATTTGAGGGTCTCCAACATACCACGTTGATCCATTTGCAATAATGGATTGACCCAAGAAGCTTGAGCAACAAGTTTCAATTTCATCTGAACCACAGTTGGGGTTTCACGGGAAAAGTCAACTGTAACTTTGACTTTTGACCAGGACATGCTCCCAAGCCGTGGGACACGATTAAATACACCCTATAACACCCATGGAACATGTCCATCAATTTTGATTTAGGTCAAGGACATGATTTCCTGAAGAATCGCACAGTTTGGAATTCATCTGATAAAAAGTCAACTGTGCACAAAAGTCAAACTTTGACTTTTTGAGATTTTTCATAAAAATGGTTTTTTAACCCTAAAATGATGTTAATGTGTGATTGGAATCATCATTCATCAAGAAAAATCAAAGAAAGTGGGATAACTTGTAAAAGGGGTAACCATAAAAACTTAGAAATTTTTCTAAGTTATGAAAAAAGTGGCAAGGGTACCAACTTTGGAGGATCATAACTCCTAAACCACAAAGCCATTTTTCCCCATCCAAAGCTTGATTTGTAGCCCTCATTACCCTCTACAAAAACTTCAACTAGACCTAAGTCCAATTCATTAAGGATTTTGAGTTATGCTTGGATCAAAATGGCTAAAAAGTTAAATTTGACATTTTTCAGCACAATGTCCCAACTTCAAGGCTGTTTTTCTCCATGATCCAAGTTGAACCAGGTCTAATATTAAACATCAAAGTTGAATTACGTCATCTAAGCTTTCCGAAAAGTCCTAGAACGTCCATGTAGCATACTCGAGCAAGGAGTTATGGATCTTACAAAAGACCTTGCTGAAGCTGAATTTTACAAGGCAGATTTGCACATTTTTTGTGCCACACGAATTTTCAAGCCTTGTCATCAGTTTGGACACATCTAAGGATCAAATCCAAGTGGGATGATCTGATCCATGAACCTCCCAAGTCCAAGGAACAAAGAAAAGCATGCCAAAGCCTAGAAATCCCTAAAAGAGGGACAAAACTCCAATTTTGGTTTGGAGCATTTAATGGATGCTTAGAGGTGGCATGTACTGAGCCATTCTCATCTGAAATTAGTCAAGACTTATCCAAGACCAAGGGAACCAGCAGCCTGTGCCCTAACCTCTAGTCAATGGCTAGAGGAGACTTGCATTTCCATTGGCCAACATGGAACAAACACCTGCTGCAGTTGCCATTCACTGTGGATCCCAAAACAAACTTGCTCTACTATAAATAGAGCTCATTTGTGCTCAGTTTGAGTACACCAAAGCCATCAAACAGATGCTTTCCTCAAATTCTCTCTTTCACTCCAAAATGCCTTCATTAGTAAGGAAATTATGAGTTTTTGAGCTAGAGAGCAATTTCACTCAAACTAATCACACACACACCTCATATATATCATATGTAAGCTGTGCAAACCATCAAAAGTGACCTGTAATCACAACATCACAAAGTCACCTCTCAAAACCTCAAAATGACACTTTTTTGCATTTTTCAAGCCATGTCTTGATTCAGTCACTTTCCAAGCCAGATAAAACCTCAAACACACTCTAAATATCATCCTTGAACTATCCCAAATGGTGCCACACATCTGGAACACCATTTGAGAGAGTTGGCATTTTGGCCGTTTTTTACCATTTCGCGAGAAAGTGCACAAACTTGCTCCAGAGGTTTCCAGCCAATTTCAACCATCCTAAAAGCTTCTAAGAGGTCATTTGAGGTTGTCCAAAGCATCAAATCATTTCTGGAACAAAGCACTTGGAAGGTTGCCCAAAATCTCCAAAAAAGAGGTAAAATTCACAACTTGAATTCTTTGAATCATGCTTTCCTTTGTTGTCCACATACATGCATCATATTGAACAATTCTTGAGGTAAAAATGTGGTCCTTAATGTGTATGTTGTGATCCTCCCACTGTTTGCATTTTGACATGTTTTTATGTGGAATTTTGGTTATTTTAAAACATGTACAGTTCTGATTTTTTGTGATTGGTGTGTTCTATACATTAAGTTTTAGTTTGCATGAGTAACACCATTGGATTCCTTGCGAAAAATCGGTCAAGATAGGTTTTTACGGATTTCAATTCCGATGAAAATTGAGAGAGTTACGCGCGTTGGAAATTTTACGCGAAACGACGTCGGATTAACGATAGCGGTTCTGTTTTTTCGCTTTGTACAGTGAGTTTCCGAGTGCGTGAATAATACCATTGGATTCCTTGCGAAAAATCGGTCAAGATAGGTTTTTACGGATTTCAATTCCGATGAAAATTGAGAGAGTTACGCGCGTTGGAAATTTTACGCGAAACGACGTCGAATTAACGATAGCGGTTTTGTTTTTTCGCTTTGTACAGTGAGTTTCCGAGTGCGTGAATAATACCATTGGATTCCTTGCGAAAAATCGGTCAAGATAGGTTTTTACGGATTTCAATTCCGATGAAAATTGATAGAGTTACGCGCGTTGGAAATTTTACGCGAAACGACGTCGAAAACAACGATAGCAGTTTTTGTTTTTTAATTTCTGCGTTTTGTGTGTCGATTTTCCGTGTGCGTGAGTGATACCATTGGATTCCTTACGAAAAATCGGTCAAGATAGGCTCTTGCGGATCTTGATTCGGTTAAAAATCAAGAGAGTTACGCGAGTTGGAAATTTTACGCGAAACGATATTTTTACACGCAGCAGCTCTGTTTTTTTATCGCTGCGTTTTGTACGTTGAGTTTCGGCGTGCGTGAGTGATACCATTGGATTCCTTACGAAAAATCGGTCAGGATAGGCTTTTGCGGATCTTGATTCGGTTAAAAATCGAGAGAGTTACGCGTGTTTGAAATTCAACGCGGAACTATGTTTTTAATCGATAGCAGTTTTTGTTTTTTAATTTCTACGTTTTATACGTCGATTTTCCGCGTGCGTGAGTAATACCATCGGATTCCTTGCGAAAAATCGGTCAGGTAGGTACTTCCGGATTTTGATTCCGATAAAAATCGAGAGAGTTACGCGTGTTGGAAATTTGGCGCGGACGGTATTTTCAAAACGATAGCAGTTTTTTCTGCATTTTGTGCGTCAATTTTCCGTGCACGTGAGTAATACCATCGGATTCCTTGCGAAAAATCGGTCAGGTAGGTACTTCCGGATTTTGATTCCGATAAAAATTGAGAGAGTTATGAGTGTTTGAAATTTGATAAAAACGTGTTGAAAATTAAAGTTTCGGTACTCGTTTTTACCCCAAAAAATGTCGGAAATGATATTTTGATATCTTTCCTCTTTTTCTTACTTTTTATTTTCAAAACTCAACCAATTTTTTTGTACATAGTGAAAAATCATCGTTTTCCAATTCGTACCCCATAATATTTTAATCCAAAAAATCACAAAAAAAATATTATTTTTAATATATTTAAAAATAGTGTTTTAAATTGTTTTAAATGCTTTTAAAATGATTTCTTTTTTTTTTCTTGATTTTTAAAACCAAAATGATTTTAAATATTTATGTTGATAAAATATTTTTTTTCATAAACTTTAATCATTATTTAATGATTTTATTTGATATTTTTATCATTTTTTTACTTAATTTTTCTTGAAAAAATGCCTAAAAATTGAAATTGGGGCTTTCTTTGATTTTCACCCTAACAAATCTTTTTTAAACTTTTGGGCCTCTAATAGAGTGTAAGACCCAATCCTTTTTTGACCAAATCATTTTTGGGCCTCATTCATTGTATAAGCCCCGATGCCGTTAAAAACAAACGGCGCGATCGTCGCCTTTTTAAGAAATAACCTTGGGTCTCTCCTCGAGCTATAAGACCCATTCAAAACTTTTGGGCCTCTATTAGAGTGTAAGACCCAATCCCCTTTTAACCAAAAATTTTGGGCCTCACTTATTGTATAAGTCCCTCTGCGTTAAAAGAAAAATTCGGCGCGATCGCCATTTTCAAACGAAAATCAACTGGGCTTCTCTTTGAGCTGTAAGTCCCATTTCTTTTCATTTTTCAACACTTGGGCCTCTATTAAAGTGTAAGGCCCAACCCTTTTTTAACGAAACAATTTTGGGCCTCAGCTGTTGTATAAGTCCCGATACGTTAAAAATCTCGGCGCGATCGCCATTTTCAAACTGAAAATATTTTGGGCCTCTCCCTGAGTTATAAGCCCCATCTTTTGTACAAAAATACACTTTGGGCCTCTAATAGAGTGTAAGACCCAACCCCTCTTTTTTATATTTTCTTATTATTTTTTAATAATTTGGAAAATTAATAACTCCTTCAATTTTGATTATTTTTTATTGGTTCTTTTTCTGAAAAATCACAAAAATAGTAAAATATTTTATTCTACAAAAAAATAAAATTTATATTATTTATTTAATATAGTTGGTATTTTTGTGAATAAATTCATTTTTAATTGTTTTAAGCATTTTAAAAGTGAATATTCATCTTGAAAATAAAGACTATGGGCCTCCCCTCGTGTTGTAAGCCCCATTTCTTTTCTTTAAACTCCTTGGGCCTCTATTAGAGTGTAAGACCAATCCCTTTGTAAATACCAAAATTTTGGGCCTCAGTCACTTGTATAAGTCCCACGGTGTTTCCAAAACCTCGGCGCGACCGTCGCCCTTTTCAAAACTAACCATTGGGCCTACCCTCGAGTAGTAAGACCCATTTCTTTTCTTAAAACTCACTTGGGCCTCTTGATAGAGTGTAAGACCCATCCCTTTGTACAAAAAACCTTTCTTGGGCCTCAGTCACTTGTATAAGTCCCCCTGTACAAATTCAACAGTGTGCTCACTGATAAAACCCTGGGCCTCTCCTTGAGCTGTAAGCCCCAAATCTTTCTTTTTCAAAGCACTTTCTCCTTTGATTTTGAATATACTGTTGTTTTCAATTTTTCTTTGTTGAACAACTAACCAAACAGCATGGAAGCTCTACAATCGAGTAAGTGTTTACCCGCTTTCATTTACCGCTTTCATATGTATATAACTGTATTGTGGGGCTGTTTCACTGTAAGTCTCCTTTCATAAACTCATATATATATATATATATATAACTGTATTGTGGGGCTGTTTCGCTGTAAGTCTTCTTTCATAAACTCATATCAACTGTGTAATAATAGTATAGATATTTAGAGTTTCCCCGGCAACTACGTCTAGAACTAGGTGACGTCGTTTCGTTTATTCGTAGAAATAGACAACTAGATCCCCAATAGGATCACCAGATACAGTATTCTCTTCGGTTGTCCTCATTAGGAATTGTCAAGAAACTCTACTCCCCAAGATGAATGTCTTCTCCGTGAATGACATCTTTGAGTTTCTTCCAAATTATCGGACTTTCCTGACTTGATCTATTCCTTGTGAATAGCTTGCCTTGAATTTCTCGGGGTTTGGGGACCCACGGGCTTCCTAAAAGCATCGGCCTCCTCTTGGGCATCGTACAAGGACCCACAGGCTTCCTCAAACCAACCCCGCCTCCTCTTGGGCTTCGTACAAGGACCCTACGGCTTCTTAGAAGTATTCACAGCCTCCTCTTAGGCTTCGTATAATGATCTCTTCCTTCGGGAATGATAGCCTCCTCTTGGGCTTAGTACAAGGACCCGTCGGCTTCTTAAAAGTTTCCAGCCTCCTCTTGGGCTTCGTACAAATTGTCCCGACGACCTCCTAGAGGTATAGGAACAGAACCTAGTCATCCTCATAGAACAGTCCTTTCATAGAGTCTACTACTGTTTCTCAAAGCATAGTACCAAAGATAAAACTCTAGACACGGACAGTCTAACTTTCTTGAGTCTCAAAGACATTCTCAAGTGACCCCTTCGTTAAATAGGAAGGAAACCCGCAGACTCGAACAGTCTCAATACCCTTTGGATTTCCCGTTTCCTCAAAGAGAAGGAAATATCCCTGATCCTCAAATCAAATCCCTGAGTACAGTGTTACTCATATAAGAACTGATTTTCTCTTTTAAAATCTGTATACTGGACCTGTCACTTAACTGAAACAGTTACCATAGCCTCCTCTTGGGCTTTGTTCAATGATTCTTCCCAGCGAAGCAAATGTTTCGCCTCCATCTCGGGCTTTGTACGAGATACAAAGACTCTCTTGTTGAGTCAAACATTTTTAGCCTCCATCTCGGGCTTCGTACGAGATACAAAAAAAGGCTCTCTTGTTGAGCCAATCAAACGTTTAGCCTCCATCTCGGGCTTCGTACGAGATATAAAAGACTCTCTTGTTGAGTATAAAAGATTCTCCTGTTGAGTCAACCCTTTTAGCCTCTCTCTCGGGCTTCGTACGAGACACATAAAAACTCCCTCTTGTTGGGCCAATAGCCTCCTCTTAGGCTTTGTATAAGAAAACCACTGGTTGATCCAATCAACCTTTTAGCATCAAAGTTGTGCCTCGTTCACAGTACACAAACATCAACAACTCCTTTCCCTTCATCTAATCGCTGTAAGCGGCAAGCCTCTGGATCATCTACATCCATGCCACTGTCCCTCTTTTAGCATGAGAAATTCCTAAGGAAAGATAGCATTGCTCTACACTGAGTTAAAGTCTTCTCCTTCAGGTTAAAATCCCCTTTAAAGGAAATTATGGCATTGCTAGGATCCGCGTATCCCGGTTAAAGTAATTCTCCTTTATAACCAGTCACCCAACAGTTGGGACAGACAAACCCTTCTTTAGAGATGACAAATTCTCTCTAAAGTTGAGACCTTCAGCTTCACATCTTGGGCTTTGAACAAGATACAAATCACCTTCAGCTTCACATCTTGGGCTTTGAACAAGATACAAACCACCTTTCGCTTCACGTCTTGGGCTTTGAACAAGACACCAAAAACACCCATTTCCTCCCATAGAATAGGAGGAACTACGAACGCTCTGATTTTCCTGTTTCGGTAAACGGGAATACGTAGGCATAAGATCGAAAGAAAAAATCTTAGCGAGCGCAATCAACAAAAAACCCAAATCCCATATCTCCATCAATCAAAAGCAGTAATTCAAAAGCATCAGTCTTAACATCCTAATCCTTGTTCCCCGCCAGAAACCTTCTGCCCAGGTAAAAAGAAAGAAACCAGTATTGGCGAAAATACAAATAACCAGTACAAAGGCCCCCCACATTGATAGCATTCGTAACCTAACAGACCGCTGTTTAAACTCAGTATGCAAAGCAGGGTTAATTGGAGACATCTATTTCCCTTCCTTATTCAGCTCACAATAGGATAAAAAATGAATCGACCTGTAGTCAAAGCTCAAACCGCAGAGAGCGACCAGCGCTTAAGAACCGCGTCCAAAATCGCTCGCTACAGAAAAATGGCGCCCACCGTGGGGCCCTTCTTTCTTTCTTTCTTTCTGTTTTCCTTGTGTAGAAACTACAGAGTGGTAACTCAGCCGGGGAGCCATTTTTGTCAGGAACTTAGGATTCTTAGCTTTATAAGTCTAGGATGATTAGGACAAATATATATACTGCTTTTCCTAATTGCTATACGTGTTTATTTTTCTGCTAATGGGAATGCGGGTGATGCCGTATGTGGAAAGAATGAGTATACACTTAAGATAAGTGATGGCGACGGGGTCGACCATCAACCTCAGTGGAGGCTGTCCAACACAACCCATTCACTCTTCTAGCCAATGGGCCGGTTGTTAAGTCTGAGAAGCTGAGGAGCCAAACCCTTTCGTAGTGCGGAAACTATCGGAAATAGTTGTTACGCGATACTACCCTCATTTGAGGCTGGTGATCTATTCTCGGTGAATGGCACTTACTCTAAGATTGCTCTACAACTCGCTGGTGATCCGCTTGTTGTTTTGCTTTCCTGGGAGGAGCTGATGATAATGAGTACAGGTACAAAAATCACCTTAGTATAAACCTTTGGGGATGGGTAGAGCCTTGACTTCATGACAACGACCCTTTGACCCCATGTTTTTTCTATGTTTTTGTGTGCTGCATTCATGCATTCATTTAATAAAACATTAAAACATTCAAAAAAACTTCTCTTCTAGTCTCTTTGTTTTTCAAATTAAACTAAGACTGTGATTGCAAATATCAGAGAAAAGGATTGCACTTATGGATTTCGGTAGAAGGAGAACTCATACGTACACCTTCAAGGTTCCAAAACTAGAGGATTTGAGAAGGTTAGCAGGGATGATCACTAGCCCTGAGGCTTTCAGAGCCAAACACGGAGATCTGCTACCACTGTTAAGAGTCCATGTGATTGAGGGAATCATGGATGCGCTCATTCAGTTTTACGATCCGGTTTATCACTGTTTCACATTCTCGGATTACCAGCTAGCACCAACGCTAGAGGAGTATTCTCATCTGATCAATCTACACATTACAGATCGAGCTCCATTTTCTGGACTGGAAGAAATTCCAAAGAATCAAACTATTGTAAGAGCAATTCATTTGGACGAGTCTGAGGTCAAGACTCACATGACTACTAAGGGTGGCATCTAAGGTTTGCCAGCCCAGTTCTTGACAAAGAAAGCTCTGTACTTTGCCAGTATAGGAAACATGACTGCTTTTGAAAGCATCTTTGTCTTGCCCACCTACGGGTTATTTTTGTTTCCCAACATCAATAACTTCGTCGATATCAATGCCATTAAGGTTTTTCTCATTGGAAACCCTGTGCTGACTTTGCTTGCAGATGCGTATCATTCTGTACACTTGGGAAATTTGTACAGTGGAGGGGAGATCACATGCTGTGTACCTTTGCTTTATAAATGGTTTATTTCCCACCTGCCCAAGTCTGCTGCTTTTTGGGATTGTAAGAGTGCCTTACGTTGGTCGCAGAAGATCATGTCCCTCACCAACTCTGATATAGATTGGTGTAATAGGATTTATGAGGGAATCATAATCATTGACTGTTGTGGAAACTTCCCCAATGTACCCCTCATAGGAACTAAAGGAGGAATCATCTATCATCCGGTATTGGTTCGTCGTTAATTTGGATACCCGATGAGGCTTGTTCCGCGCAACGCTCGTCTGGAAGGTCTTTTCTTCAAGGAAGGAGAAAGTGACAGAGCACTAAAGATGGAAATAGTGCACGCTTGGAAACACGTTCATAAGAAAGGACGAGAGTCTCTGGGAAAACCGGATTGTGTCTCGGTGGAGCCTTATCTCCATTGGGTACAAACTAGAGCTCTCAAGCTAAAGATGCCTTATCCTCGTTACAGAATTCTTCTGCCGAGGGAATCTGTCATGTACTTCATGACGGAAACTGAAAAGCTTCAGGTTACTCTCAACAAAGTTCAACGCGAGAAAAGGTCTTGGAAGAACAAGTACCGCACCCTCGACGTAGAGTGCATCAAAGTACAACAATTACTGAAAGAGAAGGACGCTCTGATTGAAATTTTGGAGCAACATGTTGTAAAAAATCAAGATGACCAAAGGCATTTGCTCGCTCCTTTCACCTGGCAAAGGAATGACAACCCGACAACGGCCCAAGAGCCCCGGTCAAAGAAAAGGAAGATATCAGAATCAGCACCTGGTTTCTCCTCAGAGAGGACTCGGGACCCATTAGCTTAGGTTTCTGTTTCCGCACCTTGTAATCTACTGTATTTCCATTTCTGTAATCCTTTGGAATTCAATAAAAAGGGGTTTCCCCAGTGTTTGATATTTGCAATCTAATTGTCGGAGTTTATTTTGATTAAACCAAAAGAACAATTAATATAATCATTGCATTCATCATTCTCACATCGCGTATTCTTCTTCCCTACGAATCTTACGTTTGTGTCTCGATTCTAGAGTCAAACTGTCTCATTCGTATAATACTCGGGCCAATCGTCAGAAAAAGATGGATGATCTTGAGGAAGAAAACAGAGAGTTGAAAGAAGAAATCGACGCTCTAAGAGAGGATATGAGAAAGCTTCGTAATGACATGCAAGCCATGGCAGAAGCTCAGCTACAAAGAACTGTGATCTCAAAGATCACCTCAATGCCCATAGTAGAGAAGAATGATCCTAGGTATCAGATGCCGAAAGATCGTCCCTGGGGCATGCCTGTCAACTATATCCCGGGAGGATATGTTCCGCCGATCACTGAAGATCAGGGAATCAGAACAGAAGCCGCTGGGCCTGAAGGTTACAAACTTCGGGAAAGCGAAGATGCCAGGGGCATACTGAAGACTCCTGAAGGTTACAAACTTCGGGAAGCGCCAAGACTTACTGCCGTAGTCACGGTACCACCCCCTGTGGTGCACACTGTCCCGGAAGGACAGATTCCACAGACACCTTCTGGTAAGAAGGAAACTATGTTTGACAGAATGGAGGAATTCCAGGAACAGTTCTTGGAAATGCAGAAAGAGCTGCAAGCCATTCGCGGTCAGGATTTATTCGGAAAGGACGCCGCAGACCTCTGCTTGGTCCCCAATGTGAAAGTCCCGCACAAATTCCAAGTGCCCGACTTTGAAAAATACAAGGGTAACTCTTGCCCTCAAGCCATCTGGTGATGTACGCTCGGCGGATGTCAGCTCAGACGGAGAATCAGGACCTACTGATTCACTACTTTCAGGATAGTTTAACCGGTGCCGCACTCAAATGGTACATGGGTTTAAACCGTGCTACAATCAGCACTTTCAGAGATCTTGGTACTGCCTTCGTCCAATAATACAAATACAATTTGGACATGGCACCCGACAGAGATCAACTCAGATCGATGTCGCAAAAGGACAAGGAAACCTTTAAGGAGTATGCTCAAAGGTGGCGTGAAATTGCCGCTCAAATTTGTCCACCTCTTGAGGAAAAAGAGATGACAAAGATATTCTTAAAGACCTTAAGCTCATTTTACTATGACCGAATGGTTGCCAGTGCGCCCAGTGATTTCACCGAAATGGTCAGCATGGGCGTACGTCTTGAGGAAGCCGTCCGAGAAGGACGTTTGGTAAAAGACACTGGATCGACGAGCGGTACTAAAAAATATGGTAGTGCTCTCCCTAAGAAAAAAGAGCAAGATATTGGGAATATCTCTCTCGGAAAGCAAAGGCGTCGATATCAACCAGTAGCGGCTGTGACTCCTGCTGTCAACCTTGCGCCTATTCCTACGTATCAACCTCAGGTTGCGCAGAGCCAACCTGATCAGCAAAGGACACAACAGCCTCTTCAGCAGGCTCGTCCTCCATACAATAACAACCGTACAACACGACCATCAGGGTTTGATCCTATACCCATGTTGTACGCAGAATTATTTTCGTTACTACTGGCTAAGGGGCACATCCAGACTAAGTCTCCTCTTACAGTACCAGAAAATCCGCCTTTTTAGTTTAAGGTGGATCAGACATGCCCTTATCATCAAGGAGGTTCAGGGCATAACATAGAGACTTGCCTCAATTTCAAGTCCGACGTGCAAAAGCTTGTTAGGAGCGGGCTCTTATCTTTCAAAGATACGAATCCCAATGTTCTCACGAACCCGCTGCCTCAACATGAGAAAGCTGCAGTCAATCTGATTGAGAAAGAGACTAACAATGTCTATCAAATTCATGATGTACTCTTGTTAAAGACCAATCTGGTCAAGATGCATTATAGACAGAGTAGATATGGCCATGTGCCACCTCATAATTATCACCAGTGTGATATCTGCTCTAAAGACAACCAAGGATGTTCGGTAGTGCAATCAGCTCTATAGGAACAGATGGATCTCAGATGGATCCAAGAGCACCGAGTTCGTGGAGTTAACATGGTTTACATGAATTCTAACGTCATTCAGAACCACGGCATCCGTGCAATGAATGTTAACTTGGTGGCGATGCACTCAAGGCAAAGCCAGTATCATAATCTGCCACGGCACGATTACAGTTCCTATCTGATTTGCTCGGTAAACAAACAGGAATGCTCTTTCATACAAGAGGCCCTCCAACGTCAGATGGATCTTGGATGGATCCAAGACTACCATGATAGGAACCCTTATCAGATCAATATGGTTCAGATCTTCGATATTCGCGTGATGAATACCAACCTGGTAGAGTTACATGCTGAGCAGGTCCGACTCGGATTCTTAATATCACATGACTATCAAAACTGTAAAGCAAGTTGTAAAAACGATCGAGGTTGTACCCCTGTTCAGGAGGCACTTCAGCACTTGTTAAATCATTGGTGGATGCCAATCTACATGGACGAAGATACTCAGCAAATTAGTATCAATAACAGGAATCCTACTCGTCGTCAAAGTCAGGATGCCCGATCAGTGGAAGCTAACCTAGTGAGGTTACATTGTATTCAAAGTAGGCGTGGCCAGGTGCCACCACACAACTATGACAGTTGTAGCGTCTGTTCGGAAAGTAACCAAGGGTGTTACCTTGTGAGAGCAGCTCTCCAGGGGCAGGTGGATCGTGGAGAGATTCGTCCATATCCGGGTTCTGGACCCATCAACTGGACGCCGAATTACCTTGCCGAGCAAGTTGAGGATGTTGTCACGATCTCTGGTCATCACCATACCATAGATGCTTTTGCCATCATCCCTCTACTTGACGAATCTAAAGTTCCCAACCGGGAACGGATCGAGATTACTTATGATGGTCAGTAAAATCAGAAAGTTCCCATAGTCATCTATCTACCGGGACCACTACCGTATAAATCAACTAAGGCTATCCCTTACAAATATGGTGCAACAATAGTCGAGAATGGAAAGGAAATTCCATTACCATCCGTTGTGAACATTGCAGACATCAGTCGAGTAACACGGAGCGGTAGAATCTTCAACCGAGGGGTTGGGGAAGTTAACAAAGAAAAGGAACTTCAGACAGAAGCTCCTGATCCACCAATCGGTCAATCCAGTAATCCCGACCTTTCGAAAAATGATGATGAGATGCTGAAGCTCATCCAAAGGAGTGAATACAACATTGTCGATCAACTGTTGCAGACTCCTTCAAAGATCTCGGTATTATCACTGTTACTCAGTTCAGAAGCACACAGGGAGACTCTACAGAAAGTCTTGGAACAAGCCTTTGTGGAACAGGATGTAACAATCAGACAGTTCGATAGCATTGTCTCTAACATCACTTCCTGCAACAATTTGGGATTTAGTGATGAGAAATTACCTGAAGAAGGTCGCCGTCATAACATGGCACTCAATATCACAGTTAACTGCCAGGACGATGCTTTAGCCAGCGTACTGGTAGACACAGGGTCAGCCCTGAATGTTATGCCGAAGTCCACTTTGATGCAATTATCATTCAAAGGCCCTCCGATGAGAGTTAGCGAGGTCGTCGTCAAAGCATTCGACGGATCCAGAAAAGCGGTTATCGGCGAAGTTGATCTTCCCATAACTATTGGTCCTCACACTTTCCAAGTCACTTTCCAGGTCATGGACATCCGGGCAACATACAGTTATTTATTAGGAAGACCTTGGATACATCATGCTGGAGCGGTTACTTCAACCCTCCACCAAAAGCTAAAGTTCGTCAAGAACGGCCAACTTGTCACAGTCTGTGGAGAACAGGCCTTGCTCGTGAGTAACTTATCATCATCTACTTGTGTAGAACCTGAGGAGGTTATTGGAACTCAGTTCCAAGCACTGCCGGTGAGTAAGGACAATCATTTCAAAGGAGGAACCTCGATTTCCTCATACAACGATGCTATCAAAGCGGTCGAGAGTACCGATACGACAGGATGGGGACAACTTGTCATTCCCATTAACAATAAAACAAAGAAGGGTCTTGGTTTTTCTGCAACATGTACCCAGACAGCTGTCAATGATGAAAGTCTTCATCCCCTTCAAAACTTCTTCCACAGTGGAGGTTTTCTTCACCCAGTGTCTCAGACAGTTCATGCTATCAATGAGGAAGATCTCTCTGACACAGATGAAGAATGGAAGTCCTATCTTAACAAGGACGGTTATATGTCTCAGGAAGAGGTGCCTATGCCTTTTTGCTTTCCTACAGAAAGTCCGAGATTTATACCAAGATCAGATGCCGAAATGATCTACGGAGATTGTGATCCGGAAGGATGCCGTGCTCCGCCAAATTCATTAGAGGAAGACACTCTGATGAAAGACAACTTTGATTATAATTACTATGGCCCGGTGGATGGCCTGCCAATGTGGCAGCCTTACCCAGGAGACTTGGGGCAAGAAAGTCAGCCGAACAATGAAACTCAGCTGAGCGTCATTGAACAGAATACCTGTATCCCCACCATGTCATGGGATCAACACTCAGGTCATTCAGAAACTACTCAACATGAAGATGAATTCGCAACATTTGCAGGACTAGAATTCATCAACTATGCTTTTCCTGAGGTCAACGTCATCGAGAGGGATGACTCCTCCAGTTCCAAAAAAGTGTGGGACACCTTGGGACAACCGAGTGGAAAATTTGACTATATGGTCAAGTACACCGCTCCCGAAAGCTCTCGTATCAGGCTCGAAGATATCCAGCCAACTGGATGGGGAGATACAGCTGAGAGCACAAATGCTATACAAAATACAACTGAGGAATCCTCCTACGACAACTCTGCCTGGGAGACAGATTCCAATGATCCTGCTCCACCAGAAATCAGCGTTATTTCTGAAGACAAATCAAGGAAGGTGCCAGACTTTGTGATTCACCGAGGAGTTCGCCGCCAATGGGTTGCTGTCGATGTCCCGAAGGCCGTTCACCAGTCAAAGTAATTGCCATCTTTAACCTTTCACCCTGCCCAGGTGAAACAGATGTTTTGATAGGGCTCGTTTTCTGTAAATTTCCCTCTTCGCTTTGCCCGAAGCGACATAGTTTTGTTTTATAGGGCTGTAGTTTCAAGAATTGACTTGTTCATTAATAAAATAACGTCGTTCTGTAATTTCCGCATTAATTGCTGTTTTCTCTTTTTGCTTTTTCAGAAAATGGTAATCCTAAAAAACAATTCAAAAATAAAAAACAAGCAGTAAAATAAATACACTACACACACTTGCATTTTCTCTATCTCTTCTAAACACGAATCATCACGTCATGCAGATTGCTTGTTTTAAACCCAGTTGAAACATACGATCCGATGCCTTCTCCTAACTTTGAATTCTCGGTATTCGAGGCTAAAGAAGAAGTTGACAACGAAATTCCAGAAGAGATCTCCCGATTACTCAGACAAGAGGAAAGGTCCATTGAACCTCACAAAGAGCCGTTGGAAACGGTAAACTTGGGTTCAGAGCAAGAGAGAAAAGAAATCAGGATTGGGGCACTGCTCAGTCCAACTGCCAGAGAGGGTTTGATAAAGCTTCTCAAAGAATTCCCCGATGTATTCGCTTGGTCCTATCAGGATATGCCAGGATTGGATACCAGCATCGTGGAACATCACTTACCGCTAAGATCGGAATGTCCGCCAGTAAAGCAAAGGTTGAGACGCACTCACCCGGACAAGGCCATCAAAATCAAAGAGGAGGTACAGAAACAGATTGACGCGGGTTTCCTTGCTACATCTGAATATCCTCAATGGTTAGCCAACATCGTACCCGTTCCCAAAAAGGATGGAAAGGTCAGAATGTGTGTTGATTACAGAGATCTAAACAAGGCAAGTCCAAAGGATGACTTTCCTTTACCACACATTGACATGCTGGTTGACAGCACAACAAAGTTCAAAGTATTCTCCTTCATGGATGGATTCTCGGGCTATAACCAGATCAAAATGGCGCCGAAAGACATGGAGAAACTTCATTCATTACCCCATGGGGCACCTTTTGTTACAAGGTAATGTCGTTCGGTTTGAAGAATGTCGGGGCAACCTATCAAAGGGCCATGACTACTCTGTTTCATGACATGATACACAAGGAAATCGAAGTGTATGTCGATGATATGATTGCAAAATCAAAAATAGAGAGTGAGCACGTTGAACATCTGTCAAAATTGTTCGAACGTCTAAGAAAATTCAAGCTCCGCTTGAATCCCAATAAGTGCACCTTCGGTGTCCGTTCAGGGAAACTCTTAGGGTTCATCGTCGGCCAGAAAGGAATTGAGGTTGATCCTGACAAGGTCAAGGCCATTCAAGAAATGCCTTCTCCGAAAACTGAAAAACAAGTCAGAGGATTCCTGGGACGTTTGAACTACATCTCCAGATTCATATTCCTCATGACCGCGACATGCGCGCCGATCTTCAAGTTACTCAAAAAGAACCAGGATTGCGTTTGGTCAGAAGATTGCCAAACCGCCTTCGACAGTATCAAGGAATATCTGTTGAATCCTCCGATTCTATCACCTCCAGTGGAAGGAAGACCACTGATCATTTACCTCACAGTCCTAGAGGACTCAATGGGATGTGTACTTGGCCAACAAGACGAAACTAAAAGGAAAGAGTCTGCCATCTACTATCTAAGCAAGAAATTCACCGACTGCGAGACTCGGTACACGATGCTTGAGAAAACTTGTTACGCTTTGGCTTGGGCAGCCAAACGTCTTCGCCAGTACATGATTCGTCATTCTACTTGGTTGGTCTCCGAAATGGATCCAATCAAGTACGTTTTCGAAAAACCTGCTCTCACGGGAAGAATTGCCTGTTGGCAGATGCTGTTATCAGAATATGACATAGAGTACCACGCTCAGAAAGCCGTTAAAGGAAGTATTTTAGCCGATCATTTGGCTCATCAACCGATTGACGATCAAGAATCAATCGGGTTTGACTTCCCAGACGAAGATGTCATGTATCTAAAAATGAAAGATTGCGATGAACCGCTACGCAGTGAAGGGCCAGAACCAGGTTCCCAGTGGGGACTTATCTTTGACGGAGCAGTCAATCATTACGGAAACGGAATTGGGGCTACCCCTTTCTCTCTAGTATATGGCATTGAGGCAGTTCTCCCCATAGAAGTAGAGATCCCATCAATCCGGGTATTGATGGAAGCTAAGCTCACCGAAGCTGAATGGTGTCAAAGTCGACATGATGAACTGAACCTGATCGAAGAGAAGCGAATCACGGCACTATGCCACGGTCAGTTGTATCAACAGAGAATGAAGAGGGCGTTCGACAAAAAGGTCCGACCTCGTGTTTTCAGAAAAGGAGACCTCGTGCTCAAGAAGATACAATCATTTCTCGCTGACTCTCAGGGCAAGTGGACCCCAAATTATGATGGCCCCTATGTGGTCACGAAAGCTTTCTCAGGCGGCGCCTTGAGACTTGCAACCATGGATGGAGAGGAATTTGCCTACCCCACGAATGTTGATGTAGTCAAGAAATACTTCGCCTAAACTAAAAAAAAACGTCTCGGTGGATTGAAAACCCGAAAGGGCGGTCCAGGCAAAAGTTAGAGACATGAAAAAAAAACCATCCCGGTGGATTGGAAATCTCATAGTACAATCCAGGCAAAAATTAGGGATAATGGCAAGTAACTATGTTCAACAGAGGCAAGTCCCTCAGCAGCAGTTACATCATCCATCAGAGGAAAACTCCAGTCAAGGTCATCTTCGACAGAAGCTCAGGATGTCCCGAATTCAAAGTTGGTAGAAGGATAGTGGTCGTTATGTTTCAACGTAGCCCTTTTCCCTGTAAATTACCATTTTCAAACTTTGTAAATACTCTTTGAAATCACGCGTTTGGCTGATTTCCATCTTATCAATAAAATTTGAGCCCTTGTGCTTTTGTTTGTAATTCTTATTTGTTTTAGCTTTACAGAACGACGTTGTTAACATGATTAACGATTCTTGAAATAAAACAAAAATGAATTTACTTGTTAAAACTTTTTCTGCTTTTTAATAAAAATGGCAATTTCTTTTGACTGTTGAACATCGAAAGAACATCAATCGCGTCTCCAAAGGTGTTCGAACCTCAAAGTGCAGAATCAAAGTACTCCTTCTAGACCAGTATGCCTGAATGAAGGATCAGTAATGTCAGAGACCATGTTTCGTCTGACATCTTCGGCCGAGTTCTCATCTCCTAAGCCCGACCAGCGTCGCTCCCAACAGGGACCGTTTCTCCTAAGCAAGGCAGAATTGCTATCTTGAACCAACGATATTCTACACGCCCCGCGATGGCCGAGTATCCAGTCATGTTCATCTCTTAGTCTGTATGTTGCGTCAGTTTTGTCCGCATATACATACATACATCATGCATTATTAATTTGCATTCACATTCATATTGCATCACTATCACTCTAGTCGTTCTTATCCCCTAGTGATAAGTCATCTCAATCGAGTTGTCAGATCTTTCCTTGTTAGAAAGTGAACCATCTAAGCAATCTCTCTCCCATTTATCTCTGGATTAGAGACGGTCCTTGACCACTTTGATAACTTGAACCTCTGAGAAACAAGAAAACTTTCAACAAATGTCGCTCTTCGCCATCGAAGACGATATCCTTGCTTTCCCGGATTAAGGAAAATCCCCAGAGAAAGCCTCTTAATCAGAGATTCGGCGGTACGACAGTTTTTCTCCGAAAAAACCACTGATGAAAAGGTCATCGGCACCTCAAAATTGGATCCCATCATATGGCGTTTCTCCGGAAAGATCCCGAGAAAAGTATGATGTAAGCCCCCAAACGAAAACAGTCTCTCAAGAGACTCGCTTTCCCCAGTAGAATCGACAAATGGCGTCTCCAAAATAGAGAAGTTTGTGTACCTCTACAATTCAGACGAATGGGTTCCCCAGCAAGTCTGACATCAAATCTTTTCCCACTCAAATGGCATCTCCCCAGGAAAATTCGGCGAGAAGTTTGAGGAAAACCGCTACTAATAGCGTTCCTTGTCAAGAAAGTTTATTGACAAAAGAAACTGAGACCAGTTCCTTGGTAGGAAATCAGGATCGAGGGGAAGTTTATTTCAGCAACTAAGACCAGGTCCTTGGTAGGAAACCAGGATCGAGGGGAAGTTTATATCAGAAACCGAGACCAGATCCTTGGTAGGAAACCAGGATCGAGGGGAAGTTTACAAAAGAAACTAAGACCAGTTCCTTGGTAGGAAACCAGGATCGAGGGGAAGTTTATTTCAAAAGAAAACTGAGACCAGCTCCTTGGCTGAAGACCAGGATCGAGGGGAAGTTTACCTTTTCTAAGCATCTTCGCTTAGCTAAAGAAGATGAATGCGTAAGCTACCATTCATAACCACCATCAAAAATTCGGGTATTCCGATATTTAATCCTCTTGCACCCCGAATGCCCGAATACCTTCGTCATTCACACCTTCGGGTCCAAGAAGATTAAATAGGGGCATCTGTCATACCTCAAATTTTGACCACTAAGATTTCCCATCATTGTGCAAATCATCAGCATAATGTGGATGGACCATCATACCTCATTAGTCTCCCCAAAGGTGGGTGAGCATTCACTACAAACAGGATTTAGGGTTTCAAGCCCTCGCAGAGCTCTTAGACAAAGGATCAATCAAGGAATGACATGATCTTCAACTTGTCTAGCCTCTCAAATATCCACAAAGGATCAAGAGGACTCCCACTTCAAGGATTAAGCACAAGTTTACTCCCTTCTAGGTGGATCAAGCCTCAGGATCGCCAGTGTCACCAAATTAGGGTTTGGTCGACTAGGGCCTCCAGATGGAAATTTTCCTCTGGGCATGAGCCAATGCTTCAAAGCATAACCTAAAATGCTCCATGAAACATCATAAACCCCATCATCAAGTCAATTTAGCCTCAGGGGATGCATACATCAAAATTCAGGAATTAGGGTTTCTTGACCTAATTCACCCCTAAGTTGACTTTTGGGACAAATCATGAGCCAAGACCTCAAGACATGATTTGAGGGTCTCCAACATACCACGTTGATCCATTTACAACAATGGATTGACCCAAGAAGCTTGAGCAACAAGTTTCAATTTCATCTGAACCACAGTTGGGGTTTCGCGGGAAAAGTCAACTGTAACTTTGACTTTTGACCAGGACATGCTCCCAAGCCGTGGGACACGATTAAATACACCCTATAACACCCATGGAACATGTCCATCAATTTTGATTTAGGTCAAGGACATGATTTCCTGAAGAATCGCACAGTTTGGAATTCATCTGATAAAAAGTCAACTATGCACAAAAGTCAAACTTTGACTTTTTGAGATTTTTCATAAAAATGGTTTTTTAACCATAAAATGATGTTAATGTGTGATTGGAATCATCATTCATCAAGAAAAATCAAAGAAAGTGGGATAACTTGTAAAAGGGGTAACCATAAAAACTTAGAAATTTTTCTAAGTTATGAAAAAAGTGGCAAGGGTACCAACTTTGGAGGATCATAACTCCTAAAACACAAAGCCATTTTCCCCATCCAAATCTTGATTTGTAGCCCTCATTACCCTCTACAAAAACTTCAACTAGACCTAAGTCTAATTCATTAAGGATTTTGAGTTATGCTTGGATCAAAATGGCTAAAAAGTTAAAATTGACATTTTTCAGCACAATGTCCCAACTTCAAGGCTGTTTTTCTCCATGATCCAAGTTGAACCAGGTCTAATGTTAAACATCAAAGTTGAAGTACGCCATCTAAGCTTTCTGAAAAGTCCTAGAACATCCATGTAGCATACTCGAGCAAGGAGTTATGGATCTTACAAAAGGCCTTGCTGAAGCTGAATTTTACAAGGCAGATTTGCACATTTTTTGTGCCACACGAATTTTCAAGCCTTGTCATCAGTTTGGACACATCTAAGAATCAAATCCAAGTGAGATGATCTGATCCATGAACCTCCCAAGTCCAAGGAACAAAGAAAAGCATGCCAAAGCCTAGAAATCCCTAAAAGAGGGACAAAACTCCAATTTTGGTTTGGAGCATTTAATGGATGCTTAGAGGTGGCATGTACTGAGCCATTCTCATCTAAAATTAGTCAAGACTTATCCAAGACCAAGGGAACCAGCAGCCTGTGCCCTAACCTCTAGTCAATGGCTAGAGGAGACTTGCATTTCCATTGGCCAACATGGAACAAACACCTGCTGCAGTTGCCATTCACTGTGGATCCCAAAATAAACTTGCTCTACTATAAATAGAGCTCATTTTTGCTCAGTTTGAGTACACCAAAGCCATCAAACAGATGCTTTCCTCAAATTCTCTCTTTCACTCCAAAATGCCTTCATTAGTAAGGAAATTATGAGTTTTGAGCTAGAGAGCAATTCCACTCAAACTAATCACACACACACCTCATATATATCATATGTAAGCTGTGCAAACCATCAAAAGTGACCTGTAATCACAACATCACAAAGTCACCTCTCAAAACCTCAAAATGACACTTTTTTGCATTTTTCAAGCCATGTCTTGATTCAGTCACTTTCCAAGCCAGATAAAACCTCAAACACACTCTAAATATCATCCTTGAACTATCCCAAATGGTGCCACACATCTGGAACACCATTTGAGAGAGTTGGCATTTTGGCCGTTTTTGACCATTTCGCGAGAAAGTGCACAAACTTGCTCCAGAGGTTTCCAGCCAATTTCAACCATCCTAAAAGCTTCTAAGAGGTCATTTGAGGTTGTCCAAAGCATCAAATCATTTCTGGAACAAAGCACTTGGAAGGTTGCCCAAAATCTCCAAAAAAGAGGTAAAATTCACAACTTGAATTCTTTGAATCATGCTTTCCTTTGTTGTTCACATACATGCATCATATTGAACAATTCTTGAGGTAAAAATGTGGTCCTTAATGTGTATGTTGTGATCCTCCCACTGTTTGCATTTTGACATGTTTTTATGTGGAATTTTGGTTATTTTAAAACATGTACAGTTCTGATTTTTTGTGATTGGTGTGTTCTATACATTAAGTTTTAGTTTGCATGAGTAACATCATTGGATTCCTTGCAAAAAATTGGTCAAGATAGGTTTTTACGGATTTCAATTCCGATGAAAATTGAGAGAGTTACGCGCGTTGGAAATTTTACGCGAAACGGCGTCGGATTATCGATAGCGGTTCTGTTTTTTCGCTTTGTATAGTGAGTTTCTGAGTGCGTGAATAATACCATTGGATTCCTTGCAAAAAATCGGTCAAGATAGGTTTTTACGGATTTCAATTCCGATGAAAATTGAGAGAGTTACGCGCGTTGGAAATTTTACGCGAAACGGCGTCGAATTAACGATAGCGGTTTTGTTTTTTCGCTTTGTACAGTGAGTTTCCGAGTGCGTGAATAATACCATTGGATTCCTTGCGAAAAATCGGTCAAGATAGGATTTTACGGATTTCAATTCCGATGAAAATTGAGAGAGTTACGCGCGTTGGAAATTTTACGCGAAACGGCGTCGAAAACAACGATAGCAGTTTTTGTTTTTTAATTTCTGTGTTTTGTGTGTCGATTTTCCGTGTGTGTGAGTGATACGATTAGATTCCTTGCGAAAAATCGGTCAAGATAGGCTCTTGCGGATCTTGATTCGGTTAAAAATCGAGAGAGTTACGCGAGTTGGAAATTTTACGCGAAACGATGTTTTTACACGCAGCAGCTCTGGTTTTTTTATCGCTGCATTTTGTACGTTGAGTTTTGGCGTGCGTGAGCGATACCATTGGATTCCTTGCGAAAAATCGGTCAGGATAGGCTTTTGCGGATCTTGATTCGGTTAAAAATCGAGAGAGTTACGCGTGTTTGAAATTCAACGCGGAATTATGTTTTTAATCGATAGCAGTTTTTGTTTTTTAATTTCTGCATTTTATATGTCGATTTTCCGCGTGCGTGAGTAATACCATCGAATTCCTTGCGAAAAATCGGTCAGGTAGGTACTTCCGGATTTTGATTCCGATAAAAATCGAGAGAGTTACGCGTGTTGGAAATTCGGCGCGGAACGATATTTTCAAAACGATAGCAGTTTTTTCTGCATTTTGTGCGTCAAATTTCCGTGCGCGTGAGTAATACCATCGGATTCCTTGCGAAAAATAGGTCAGGTAGGTACTTCCAGATTTTGATTCCAATAAAAATTGAGAGAGTTATGAGTGTTTGAAATTTGATAAAAACGTGTTGAAAATTAAAGTTTCGGTACTCGTTTTTACCCCAAAAAATGTCGGAAATGATATTTTGATATCTTTCCTCTTTTTCTTACTTTTTATTTTCAAAACTCAACCAATTTTTTTGTACATAGTGAAAAATCATCGTTTTCCAATTCGTACCCCATAATATTTTAATCCAAAAAATCACAAAAAAAATATTATTTTTAATATATTTAAAAATAGTGTTTTAAATTGTTTTAAATGCTTTTAAAATGATTTCTTTTTTTTCTTGATTTTTAAAACCAAAATGATTTTAAATATTTATGTTGATAAAATATTTTTTTTCATAAACTTTAATCATTATTTAATGATTTTATTTGATATTTTTATCATTTTTTTACTTAATTTTTCTTGAAAAAATGCCTAAAAAATGAAATTGGGGTTTTCTTTGATTTTCACCCTAACAAATCTTTTTTAAACTTTTGGGCCTCTAATAAAGTGTAAGACCCAATCCTTTTTTGACAAAATCATTTTTGGGCCTCATTCATTGTATAAGCCCCGATACCGTAAAAAACAAACGGCGCGATCGTCGCCTTTTTAAGAAATAACCTTGGGCCTCTCCTCGAGCTATAAGACCCATTCAAAACTTTTGGACATCTATTAGAGTGTAAGACCCAATCCCCTTTTAACCAAAAATTTTGGGCCTCACTTATTGTATAAGTCCCTCTGCGTTAAAAGAAAAATTCGGCGCGATCGCCATTTTCAAACGAAAATCAACTGGGTTTCTCTTTGAGCTGTAAGTCCCGTTTCTTTTCATTTTTCAACACTTGGGCCTCTATTAGAGTGTAAGACCTAACCCTTTTTTAACGAAACAATTTTGGGTCTCAGCTATTGTATAAGTCCCGATACGTTAAAAATCTCGGCGCGATCGCCATTTTCAAACTGAAAATATTTTGGGCCTCTCCCTGAGTTGTAAGCCTCATCTTTTGTACAAAAATACACTTTGGGCCTCTAATAGAGTGTAAGACCCAACCCCTCTTTTTTATATTTTCTTATTTTTTTAATAATTTGGAAAATTAATAACTCCTTCAATTTTGATTATTTTTTATTGGTTCTTTTTCTGAAAAATCACAAAAATAGTAAAATATTTTATTCTACAAAAAAATCAAATTTATATTATTTATTTAATATAGTTGGTATTTTTGTGAATAAATTCATTTTTAATTGTTTTTAAGCATTTTAAAAGTGAATATTCATCTTAAAAATAAAGACTATGGGTCTCCCCTCGTGTTGTAAGTCCCATTTCTTTTCTTTAAACTCCTTGGGCCTCTATTAGAGTGTAAGACCCAATCCCTTTGTAAATACCAAAATTTTGGGCCTCAGTCACTTGTATAAGTCCCACGGTGTTTCCAAAACCTCGGCGCGACCGTCGCCCTTTTCAAAACTAACCATTGGGCCTACCCTCGAGTAGTAAGACCCATTTCTTTTCTTAAAACTCACTTGGGCCTCTTGATAGAGTGTAAGACCCATCCCTTTGTACAAAAAATCTTTCTTGGGCCTCAGTCACTTGTATAAGTCCCTCTGTACAAATTCAACAGTGTGCTTACTGATAAAACCCTGGGCCTCTCCTTGAGCTGTAAGCCCCAAATCTTTCTTTTTCAAAGCACTTTCTCCTTTGATTTTGAATATACTGTTGTTTTCAATTTTTCTTTGTTGAACAACTAACCAAACAACATGGAAGCTCTACAACCGAGTAAGTGTTTACCCGCTTTCATTTACCGCTTTCATATGTATATAACTGTATTGTGGGGCTGTTTCACTGTAAGTCTCCTTTCATAAACTCATATATATATATATAACTGTATTGTGGGGCTGTTTCGCTGTAAGTCTTCTTTCATAAACTCATATCAACTGTGTAATAATAGTATAGATATTTAGAGTTTCCCCGACAACTACGTCTAGAACTAGGTGACGCCATTTCATTTATTCGTAGAAATAGACAACTAGATCCCCAATAGGATCACCAGATACAGTCTTCTCTTCGGCTGTCCTCATTATGCATTGTCAAGAAACTCTACTCCCCAAGATGAATGTCTTCTCCGTGAATGACATCTTTGAGTTTCTTCCAAATTATCGGACTTTCCTGACTTGATCTATTCCTTGTGAATAGCTTGCCTTGAATTTCTCGGGGTTTGGGGACCCACGGGCTTCCTAAAAGCATCGGCCTCCTCTTGGGCATCGTACAAGGACCCACAGGCTTCCTCAAAGCAACCCCGCCTCCTCTTGGGCTTCGTACAAAGACCCTACGGCTTCTTAGAAGTATTCACAGCCTCCTCTTAGGCTTCGTATAATGATCTCTTCCTTCGGGAATGATAGCCTCCTCTTGGGCTTAGTACAAGGACCCGTCGGCTTCTTAAAAGTTTCCAGTCTCCTCTTGGGCTTCGTACAAATTGTCCCGACGACCTCCTAGAGGTATAGGAACAGAACCTAGTCATCCTCATAGAACAGTCCTTTCATAGAGTCTACTACTGTTTCTCAAAGCATAGTACCAAAGATAAAACTCTAGACACAGACAGTCTAACTTCCTTGAGTCTCAAAGACATTCTCAAGTGACCCCTTCGTTAAATAGGAAGGAAACCCGCAGACTCGAACAGTCTCAATACCCTTTGGATTTCCCGTTTCCTCAAAGAGAAGGAAATATCCCTGATCCTCAAATCAAATCCCTGAGTACAGTGTTACTCATATAAGAACTGATTTTCTCTTTTAAAATCAGTATACTGGACCTGTCACTTAACTGAAACAGTTACCATAGCCTCCTCTTGGGCTTTGTTCAATGATTCTTCCAAGCGAAGCAAATGTTTTGCCTCCATCTCGGGCTTTGTACGAGATACAAAGACTCTCTTGTTGAGTCAAACATTTTTAGCCTCCATCTCGGGCTTCGTACGAGATACAAAAAAAGGCTCTCTTGTTGAGCCAATCAAACTTTTAGCCTCCATATCGGGCTTCGTACGAGATATAAAAAACTCTCTTGTTGAGTATAAAAGATTCTCCTGTTGAGTCAACCCTTTTAGCCTCTCTCTCGGGCTTCGTACGAGACACATAAAAACTCCCTCTTGTTGGGCCAATAACCTCCTCTTAGGCTTTGTATAAGAAAACCACTGGTTGATCCAATCAACCTTTTAGCATCAAAGCTGTGCCTCGTTCACAGTACATAAACATCAATAACTCATTTCCCTTCATCTAATCGCTGTAAGCGGCAAGCCTCTGGATCATCTACATCCATGCCACTGTCCCTCTTTTAGCATGAGAAATTCCTAAGGAAAGATAGCATTGCTTTACACTGAGTTAAAGTCTTCTCCTTCAGGTTAAAATCCCCTTTAAAGGAAATTATGGCATTGCTAGGATCCGCGTATCCCGGTTAAAGTAATTCTCCTTTATAACCAGTCACCCAACAGTTGGGACAGACAAACCCTTCTTTAGAGATGACAAATTCTCTCTAAAGTTGAGACCTTCAGCTTCATATCTTGGGCTTTGAACAAGATACAAATCACCTTCAGCTTCACATCTTGGGCTTTGAACAAGATACAAACCACCTTTCGCTTCACGTCTTGGGCTTTGAACAAGACACCAAAAACACCCATTTCCTCCCATAGAATAGGAGGAACTACGAACGCTCTGATTTCCCTGTTTCGGTAAACGGGAATACGTAGGCATAAGATCAAAAGAAAAAATCTTAGCGAGCGCAATCAACAAAAAACCCAAATCCCATATCTCCATCAATCAAAAGCAGTAATTCAAAAGCATCAGTCCTAACATCCTAATCCTTGTTCCCCGCCAGAAACCTTCTACCCAGGTAAAAAGAAAGAAACCAGTATTGGCGAAAATACAAATAACCAGTACAAAGGCCCCCCACATTGATAACATTCGTAACCTAACAGACCGCTGTTTAAACTCAGTATGCAAAGCAGGGTTAATTGGAGACATCTATTTCCCTTCCTTATTCAGCTCACAATAGGATAAAAAATGAATCGACCTGTAGTCAAAGCTCAAACCGCAGAGAGCGACCAGCGCTTAAGAACCGCGTCCAAAATCGCTCGCTACATTTCCCTACTGACTAAAACTTCAACATAGGACCATTATAACAGGATTTAGAGAGTTCTTAAACTCTACAATGAGCTTGTACTCATTTCCCATCTGAATATTGGCCATAGTCAACAGTTCAGTAGAAGTAGAACTACGCATACTCTGATTCTACTCCCAAGGATACGTAGGGGTAAGGTGCGATGCCTTATCGAGCATACTTAGATACTAACCCCTAGGGTTTCAACCTTTAGCATAGAACCTTTAGCAAACATAAGATAACATTAAACAAGAGGTTCCCGTAGAGTACTACGGACGTTTAGGGTGCTAATACCTTCCCTAGGCGTAACCAACCCCCGAACCTTAGATCTCCCCCCTTGGGTTTTTCTAACGATCTTGAACCTTTCCTTTGGATAAATCAAAGTCGGTTGTAAAATAAAATGATGCAAATTAATTAATAATTTGTTATCCGATTTTCACCGTAACAATGGCTTTAAACCGCACAAAGATCAGTACTTTCAGAGATCTTGGAGAACCCTTTGTTCAGCAGTATAAATACAACTTGGACATGGCACCATATAGGGATCAGCTCGGAGCAATGTCACAAAAGGACAAAGAAACTTTCAAAGAATATACTCAGAGATGGCATAAAATTTCCGCTCAGATCTGTCCCCCTCTTGAGGAAAAGGAAATGACCAAGATTTTCCTGAAAACCTTAAGCTCGTTCTATTACGATCGAATGGTTGTAAGTGCGCCCAGTGACTTCACTGAAATGGTGAACATGGGAGTACGCCTTGAAGAAGCAGTCCGAGAAGGACGATTGGTGAAAGATGCAGAGCCATCTAGCAGTACTAAGAGATACGGTAGTACTTTCCAAAAGAGAAAGGAGCAAGATATCAGTAATATCTCTCTGGGAAAGCAAAGGCGAAGGTATCAACCAGTAGCGGCAATAACTCCCGCTATTAACCCCGCGCCAGCTCCGACCTATCAACCTTAGGTTATTCAAAGCCAACCAAGTCAACAACAGTATTAGTAAAGGCAGCAACAGCCTTTTCAGCAGGCTCGTCCACAGTACAAAAATAACAATCGTACTACACGACCATCAGGGTTCGACCCTATACCGATGTTGTACGCAGAACTATTTCCACTTCTACAGGCCATGGGGCACGTCCAAACCAGGACTCCTCTCGTAGTACCAGAAAATCCACCTTTTTGGTTTAAAGCAGATCAAACACGTCCTTACCATCAAGGAGGATCGGGACATAACATTGAGAATTGTCTCAGCTTCAAGTCTGATGTACAGAAGCTTGTCAGGAACGGGGTCTTATCTTTCAAAGATACAATTCCAAATGTTCAGACGAACCCATTACCGCAACATGAGAAGACTACAGTGAATTTGATAGAAGGAGAACCTGTCAACAGTTATCAAATTCACAATGTACTCCTATTAGGAACCAATCTGGTGAAAATGCATTGCAGACAGAGCGGGTACGATCATGTGCTATCTCACAACTATCGTCAGTGTGATATCTGCTCCAAGGACAATCAAGGGTGTTCCGTAGTACAAGCAGCTCTGCAAGAATAAATGGATCTGGGCTAGATTCAGGATCACATGATTCATGAAGTAAACATGGCTCATGCACATCCCAACATTGTACAGAACCACGACATCCGTACAATGAACATCAACTTAGTGGCGATGCATTCGAGAGAAAGTCAGTATTATATTCTGCCACAACACGATTATAACGCTTGTCCAATCTACTCAACAGATAATCAGGGGTGCTCTTTTATACCCGAGGCCCTCCAATGTTAGATGGATCTCGGATGGATCCAAGACTACCGCGAAAGAAATGACCATCAAGTTAATATGGTTCAGATCTTTGACATACGCCTAATGAATACCATTCTAGTAGAATTACATGCTAAGCAAGTCAACCTCGGTTTTCTGGCTTCACATGATTATCAAGACTGTAAAGAATGTTGCGAAGATGACCAAGGGTGTGCGCTTGTGCAAAGAACCCTTCAACATCTGTTAGACCACTGGTGGCTTCCGATATACCTAGATGAAGTCACACAACGAATTAGCATGACTGATGGGAATCTCGAGAGACATCAAAGTCGTGATATCTGCTCAATAGAAACATATCTAGTAAAGATGCACTGCGTACAAAGCAGATATGGTTTGGTACCACCGCACAATTATGAGCGCTGCAGAGTATGCTAAAAAAATAACCAAGGATGTTATCTCGTACGAGCAGCCCTCTAAAATCAGTTGGACCGGAAAGAGGTTCGACCATGTTCAAGTTCTAGGTCGATCAACATGATACAAGATTACCTCCCTAGTGTAGCGAGCGATTTTGGACGCGGTTGCGAAACGCTATCACTCTTTGGTGTCTACAGCTCGATTCATTTTTTATCCTATTAAATCTGATGAAGGAAGGGAAATAGATGTCTCAAATTAACCCTGCTTGCAAACTGAGGTTAAACAGCGGTCTGTTAGGTTACAGATGCTACAAAGATTCGGGGTCTCTATCGGGTTTATTTTTTTAAAAGTGGTGGGAGGTTTAGATGTTAGGACGGATGCTTCTTGATAGATATGTGAGAGTATGGGATTTTTGGGTTTTTGTTTAGTGTGCTCGCTAAGATTTTTCTTTCAATCTTATGCCTACGTATTCCCGTTTACCGAAACAGGGAAATCAGAGCGTTCGTAGTTCCTCCTATTCTATGGGAGGAAATGGTGTTTTGTGTCTTGTTCAAAGCCCAAGACGTGAAGCGAAAGGTGGTTTGTATCTTGTTCAAAGCCCAAGATGTGAAGCTGAAGGTGATTTGTATCTTGTTCAAAGCCCAAGATATGAAGCTAAAAGGGTGTTGACTTTAGAGAGAATTTGTCAACTCTAAAGAGGGGGTTGTATATCACAACTGTTTATAAAGGAGAATTACTTTAACCGGGATGTGTGAATCCGGCAATGCCATAATTTCCTTTATAGGGGATTTCCAACCTGAAGGAGAAGACTTTAACTCAGTGTAGAGCAATGCTATCTTTCCTTAGGGATTTCTCATGCTAAAAGAGGGACAGTGGCATGGATGTAGATGATCCAGAGGCTTGCCGCTTACAGCGATTAGATGAAGGGGAAAGAGTTATTGATGTTTGTGTACTGTGAACGAGGCACAACTTTGATGCTAAAAGGTTGATTGGATCAACCAGTGGTTTTCTTATACAAAGCCTAAGAGGAGGCTAATATGTGTCTCGTACAAAGCCCGAGAGAGAGGCTAAAAGGTTTTGACTCAACGAGGGAATATTTTGGTATCTCGTATAAAGCCCGAGATGGAGGCTATTTGACTCAACAAGAGAGTCTTTTGTATCTCGTACGAAGCCCGAGAGGGAGGCTAAAATTTGTTTGGCTCAATAAGAACCTTTTTATATCTCGTATAAAGCCCGAGATGGAGGCGAAAGGGGTGATTGACTCAACGAGGGAGTCTCTTATGTGTCTCGTACAAAGCCCGAGAGAGAGGCTAAACGTTGTTTGACTCCGCTGGGGAGAATCATTGTACAAAGCCCAATAGGAGGCTATGGTGACTGTTTCAGTTGAGTGACAGGTCCAGTATACTGATTTTGAAAGAGAAAATCAGTTCTTATATGAGCAATGCTGTACTCAAGGATTTGATTCGAGGATCTGGGTTATTCCTGTTCTTTAAGGAAGTGGGAAATCCGAAGGGCATTGAGATTGTCCGAGTCCACGGGGTTCCTTCCTATTTAACGAAGGGGTCACTTGAGAATGTCTTTGAGACTCAAGGATATTAGACTGTCTGTGTCTAGAGTTTTATCTTTTGTACTATGCTTCGAGAAACAGTAGTAGACTCTTTGAAAGGAATGTTCTATGCAGATGACTAAGTTCTGTTCCTATACCTCTAGGAGGTCGTCGTACGAAGCCCAAGAGGAGGCTGGAAGCTTTTAAGAAGCAGATCGGTCCTTGTATGAAGTCCAAGAGGAAGTTATCATTCCTGGAGGAAGAGATCATTATACAAAGCCTAAGAGGAGGCTGTGAATACTTCTAAGAAGCTGGCGGGTCCTTGTACTAAGCCCAAGAGGAGGCGGGGTTGCTTTTAGGAAGCCTGTGGGTCCTTGTACGATGCCCAAGAGGAGGCCGATGCTTTTAAGAAGCCGTGGGTCCCCAAACCCCGAGAAATTCAAGACAGACCATTCACAAGGAATAGATCAAGCCAGGAAAGTCCAAGAATTTGGAAGAAACTCAAGAGATGCAATTCACGGAGAAGAGATCATCTCGGGGGAATAGAGTTTCTTGACAAGTGCTTTTAAGAAGCCTGTGGGTCCCCAAACCCCGAGAAATTCAATACATGCCATTCACCGAGAATAGATCAAGCCAGGAAAGTTCGAGAATTTGGAAGAAACTCAAGAGATGCAATTCACAGAGAAGAGATCATCTCTGGGGAGTAGAGTTTCTTTGACAACTTCTACGAGTGACAGTCTATGAAAGGGTTCACCGAGAATGCTGTCTTTCATATCTCCATATTGTTTAACCCCAAGAAGAGGGAAGACTGTGTCTGGTAATCCTATGGGGATCTAGTTTTGACTATTTCTAAGAGTGATCAACGGGCTTAATGCTAGACGTAGTTGCCGGGGAAACTCTAAATATCTATACTATTATTACACAGTTGATATGAGTTTATGAAAGAAGACTTACAGTGAAACAGCCCCACAATACAGTTATATGTATATGAAAGCGGTAAATGAAAGCGTGTAAACACTTACTCGGTTGTAAAGCTTCCATGTTGTTTGGTTAGTTGTTCAACAAAGAAAGATTGAAAACAACAGTATATTTCAAAATCAAAGGAGAAAGTGCTTTGAAAAAGAAAGATTTTGGGGCTTACAGCTCAAGGAGAGACCCAGGGTTTTATCAGTGAGCGCACTGTTGTTTTGTACAGAGGGACTTATACAAGTGACTGAGGCCCAAAAAGTTTTCTGTACAAAAGGATGGGTCTTACACTCTTTTAAGAGGCCCAAAAAGTTTTAAAAGAGTGAGAGTGGGGCTTATAACACGAGGGTAGGCCCAGTTTGTTTTTCCGTTTGAAATGGCGATCGCGCCGAGGTTTTCTTTTAACGCAGAGGGACTTATACAATAAGTGAGGCCCAAAATGTTTTGGTTAAAAGGGGATTGGGTCTTACACTCTATTAGAGGCCCAAAAGTTTTGAATGGGTCTTATAGCTCGAGGAGAGGCCCAAGGTGGTTAATTTTAAACCGGCGACAATCGCGTCGTTTATTTGAAAATGTACAGAGGGACTTATACAACGAATGAGGCCCAAAAAGTTTTAAAAGAAAAAGAGTGGGGCTTATAACACGAGGGTAGGCCCAAATGATTTTTCTTTTGTTTGAAAAAGGCGACGAACGCGCCGTTTGTTTTTTACGGTATCGGGACTTATACAATATACTGAGGCCCAAAAATGATTTGGTCAAAAAAAAGGATTGGGTCTTACACTCTATTAGAGGCCCAAGGTGTTTGAAAATGATTTATGAGGGTTGAATTAATCCAAAAACCCTAATTTGTTTTCAAAATGTGTTTTAATTGAATAAAAATTCAATTAAAATGATCAAAATTGTTTAACATATGGAAAACAAATTGTGATCTTGGATTAATGCTTCAAAAATTAAGTATTGATAATTAGAAGGCATTAAAAGTTGCAAAATCAAGGTGGAAAAAATATTTTAAATGTTAAAAACAATTAAAACATTAATTCTTTGCAAAAATATCAATTATACAAAATAAATAATATTTTTGGGATTTTTCGGAAAAATAAAATATTTTAACATTTTTGTGAATTATTAAACAAAGAATCAACTCAAAATCATTAAAACTCAGAGAGAAATTAATTTTTGAATCAATTAAATAAAATCACAAAATTCAAATATTCAAATATTGGAAAATGACGCAAAGAACAAAGGCAAGAACACGCGCGTTTTTCAGTTTTGCCCAGATTTGCATTTTCTCTCCAATCTCACTGAATACTTAATCATATCATGCAATCCACATACCAATCAACTCGTTTCAACCTCACGATCATGTCTATGACAATTTATTTCATTTAAATTAAGCATAGAACAAGAAATCACGAAAAATCCTCAAGAACCCTAATTTCTGCATGAGGGCTAGGATTTTTGATACACGATTCAAACAATGCAATTAATTGAGGGGAAACATTCCATGCATGATTATGAACATATGGCGAAATTATTGTGCAACAAAAATTGCATGGATCATAGAGTTAGAAGAGCTCATGCTTACCACTTGCAGCTGGTGATCGTGATTTGTGTTGGAGGTGTTACAGCTAGGTTCCAATGATCTGGATAGCTTCCCTAGGTGCCATGGAGTGTGTATTAATGCTTGGAATGGATTGAAATGATCTGGAACTTGAGATGGTACCCCAACTGTAAATCTGTCAAGAACTTGAGCAATTGGCTGGTGATTTTGTGAAATCTGAGTTCCAGATGTTATGTGAGTGTTTGGATCACTTCTATATGATGCATATGAGGTGTGTGTGTGATTGGTTTGATTGGAAAAGCTCTCAAACTCAAAACCCGATAGTGACATGCCTTAGAAGGCAAAATTGGAGTGAAAGAAGAGATTTTGAGGAAAGCATCTGTTTGATGGAATTGGTGTACTCAAACTGATCACAATTAAGCTCTATTTATAGTAGAGCAAGTTTGTTTTGCAAGGAATAGTGAATGGCAACTGCTGAGTAGGTTTGGCCAATGTTGGCAAATGAAAATCCAAGTCTCCTCTAGCCATTGACTAGAGGTTAGGGCACAGGCTGTTGGTTCCCTTGGTCTTGGATAAGTCTTGACTGAATTCAGTTGAGAATGGCTCAGTCCATGCCACCTTGATGCTTCCATTGAATGCTCCAATCCAAAATTGGAGTCTTGTCCCTATTTTGGCAATTCTAGGTTAAACATGCTATTTCTTGTTCCAAAGACTTTGGAGGCTTGGCTCAGTGATTGTCCCCTTTAGATTCAATCCTCAGATGTGTCCAAGTGGATAGGAGCATTTGGATTTGGCTGATTTTGGCAAATCGACCAAAAGTGTAAAAATCTGCCTTGCCTTGGCAGATTTCAGCAAGGCAACTTGCCAATGTCATATCTCACGACTCAAATTGAATTTGGTAATGTTCTTGGCCATTTTGGAAAGCCCTTACATGATACAACAACTGTTTGAACATGTTTGGTTTTGATCTCTTTTGAATCCAAGTGAAAAATCCCCCTACATTTGGCAAAAAGTAAGGTAAAATCTGACTTAGTGAAATTTTCACTAAGTGTTGGAACAAAGTGACTTTTCTTGATTTTGATCACTCCATAACTCAAAATCCATGAGGAATTTGGACATAGGTCAGTATGAAGCTTTTGTAGAGGGCAATGAGATCTACAGATAAAGCTTTGAATGGGGAACAATGGCCTTGTGGTTTAGGAGTTATGGTCCTCCAAAGTTGGCATATTAGTGTCACTTTTTCCATAACTTAGAAATTTTTCTAAGTTTTTATGGTTGAAATTCTGGTATCAGACGTGTGATGTTAAGGTGTGATGTCACAACAACACACTCTGCACAATGGACAAATTAAACAGCAGAAAAAACACACCAAATTGTTCACCCAGTTCGGTCTAACTACCTACGTCTGGGGGCTACCAAGCCAGGGATGAAATTCACTACTTGTCGAATTAATTTACAGACTCAACAACCCAGTTGACAATCTCCTAAACTTAATTCCTACTAGTGACTTTCTACCTAAGAAACCACTTAGATATGAGAACACTACTCAATCCCTAAAACACTTCAAAGATCACACACTTTGAATACCACTACTTGATTCTGCTTCACAGCTTTGATCAAGAACAACTCAAAATCACAATACCAATTCACTCTCGAATGGTTTACAAAAACATGCACGAAGACACAAAACGACTCTCAGTCTTTGGGTCACTTTCTTCGTTACTTTTCTCTAGTACTGGTGCGCTTTATATAGCTCCTTGAATTGGTCTTGGACCTGCTCCAAAATCTGTCCAGATTTGTTATTTAAAACTGAATATTTAAAACAGATTTTCTCCTAAAATCTTTTTAAATCTTCAACCTTTTAAATCTCCTACAAATCTGCACCAGATCTCCTTTGCAGCAGAAAATATCTATCCCAAGATATTCGCATCCAATGAGACAGCTTGCTCTCCACAATTCCAGCTAACACGCAACCCTAACAACATCACAGCCTGATGTTATTAATTCTACAGATCTAATGTCACAACATCGCCATGTGACTTCAGACATCCAACTTCAACAAATTAACTACTTAACACAGCCCAATGTTAAGACTCAATGTTGTAACATCAGCACTTTGACATCAACATTAAACATACTTTGTTTTACCAAAATTCCAGCCAATCCAAGAACTAACAATCTCCCCCTTTGGCTAATTTTGGCTAAAATAATCTCTGCACTCTGCACCTTCAGAGACTTCAGCAGCGGAAAAAAAACTTCAATAAATTTTTAATCTCCAAGCAGCATCTTCACTTCACACTGCAGCAACAAACAAAACAGCTACATTCTTCAAATAGCTGCACATATTTCATTATTAGCAACAACTTTAATTCACTTCAGCATCCAGCAGCAGCATCATAAACTCTGTTGCACATATTTCATAAGCATCAGTAACAATTGCTCCCCCTCAATCAAGAACCAGCAAAGCCAGTTGATCACTCAGTTCAGTAATTACTCATTACTCCCCCTTAATTTCTGTATATTCCTTTGACAGCTCCTCAACTCCCTTGACATTTGACAGCTTTACAATCAGTTACCTTTGGCTTTCTCTCTTTAGCTACATCTCCCCCTTTTTAGCCATAATTAGACAAGCTTCAATTAGAAGCCCTAATAACTACAGTTAGTACACCCTAGCTCTCATTGTTAGCCTCACAGTTAGCAACCAAGCAAAACAAATCATTGAAAAAAACATAACCAGGTGCATATAACAACATAATATTCAAATTACAAAACCAAGCACATTCAGTACAAAAGCAGAAAATAAAACTAAAACTACTAATTAAGAGGAGCATTAACAACTTTGATCATCAGAGCTGAGATCATCATTTTCTTCATCTTCTTTTGGACTGTCATTGTCAGACTCATCTGTCTTATCAACAACTACTTTCTCACTTTCTTTCTCCTTCATCTTCATAAGTAATTTTTTAAACTTGTCCTTCCTTTCAATGTTTACTCTAATGACTTCATCAAGTTCTTTACAGGCTTCCTCCAGTTCAGAAATCATATCAGTCTTGACATGAGTATGATTAGTAGATGTTGAGGCAGATGCTTTGACATTATCAGCAACATGTCTTCCTTTAAACAACTTCTGATGAAACGACAATCCAGGCTTCCTTCTACTCACACTATCATCAAGGTTAAGAATCCCAGGATGCTGAGACAGAATTATCCCACAAATGAGGGATGGAAATGCAATATGCAATTTCACAGCTCTTGTTGCAGCGTGCTTGATAGTTTGATTATAGATGTAAGAGCCATAATCAATTAGTTTCTTTGTTCCAATGGCATAAACTAATTTTCCCAGTCCAGCAGAAACAGATGTCTTATGGTTAGTAGGAATCCAGTTAACCGCACCTATTCTATGAAGAAGAGCGTATTTCACACTTAATAAACTTGCAGATAACTTTCCTCTTGAAGGCCAAACTTCTACCTGCCCAGCTGTGATCTCTTTGCAGATAACATTCTTAGAAACTTCTAATTCTTCATCATCTTCCTCACTTCTTCCTAAGTAGGCATTGATCACCTTAGGAGAGAACCAGACACACTTACCCTTGACAGTAACTCTTCTGAAGGTTAGGCTTTTGCTGTTATCAATAGACTCAAGGATATTCACTATAAATTCTCTGACCAGTCTATCATAGCAACTAGACAATCCTGACACAGTCCTTATGAGACCAGCAAACTTAATTAGATCTACAATTCCAGTAGACTCTAAGTCATCACCTACTAGCTCTCTTTCCAGAGCTATCCGTCGTTGGCTCACACAGTTCCACATGGATGCACTTCTGGCACAGTGAAATGAGATGTTATCAGGTACTTGATCAGCAGCTCCTTTCATCACAGGGTTGATGTCTTGAACATCACACTCTAAATCTGATTCTTCCCTGATTCTCCCCTTCTTGCCAGACCAGGCAATTTTGCTCCACAACTTGGGAGAGTCTGCGACTGAAGTCCTTTTCTTATCCTTGACCATATTTTCATCAGGAAGAGACTCCACTCCTTTCCCTTTCTTATCCTCCCTTTTTCCAATGATATCACTATCTGATGAGTCCTCAACCTCTATAACCTCAATCTGATCCTTCCCTTCACACTTGTGACTTTCATTCCTAGGTGACGATGTTCTGACATTAAAGAAGACATCGGTATCTTCAAGATCTTCTTCTTTATTACCACTTTCAGCGTCTCGAATCACCGTCAAGGCCAGTCGTTGAAGATTTGTGTCCTCACTTTGAGAGTCTACCTGTTCAGCAGGCATTTGCCTTAATGGGACAGAAATCCCTTTCACCCGTATTCCCTTCTCAAGAATTTTGGTGGCAATCTGCTCCAAATGCATGTCCACATCAAACTTCTCCTCAATAGCTTGAGAGGATGATGACCCAGTTTCAGTTTTATTCAGCTTGGATGAACGTTTAGGGTTACCTGAGTCTGGAAGTGCCATAGGAATGTGTTCTTTGTCAGCAAGTTCTTTTTCCGAAGAAACCCTAGTTCGTACATGCGCAGGTCTTTGAGAATCAGAGTTCTTGGATGGGGAAGACATCGTTCCTTTGTAACAGACTAGGTTTAGATAAGATTTTTTTATTCTGTTGAGGGAGATGAACCGTTGAGACGAGAACTCTTTGATGAATCTTGATATAGAATCAATGTGGTAAGGCGCCTGATTTTGAGTACCTCTTAAAGACCAATTACTAATTTTCTCCCTCCATAAAAACTTTCCTTTTAAAAATTTAAAAAAATTCACCTCAGAACTCATTAACTCTGAGTGACCTTTCAGCATCCTGACGTCATAGTCTGATGTTATAACATCAACTTGAGCTTCATTAGTTGAATTTCCTTCAAGGGAAATCCACTGATAGCAGTTATCTTTGGTTCTGGCACCCTTCATAATAACTTGATTATGCTCACCCGATACCATACACTCATCTTTGGTGTAATTAACTTTGTACCCTTCATCACACAATTGACTTATGCTGATCAAATTTGCATTTAAACCATTGATAAATAGAACATTGTCAAGTTCAGGTCTACCATCACCTTTCACTTTTCCAACTCCTGCAACTACACCTTTCTCGCCATTGCCAAACATAACCTCATGAGAAGGACAATGACTGACTTCAACTATCAGAGTTCTGAATCCAGTCATATGCTTTGAACATCCACTGTCAAAGTACCACGTATCCTTATCAACCTGTCTATCTGAGGTGTGGGCTAAAAGACAGTTCTCCTTCTCCTTAGGAACCCATTGTTTAGCAACTTTAGGTCTGACCTCCTTTGGTTTGCTTTGAGGAGCAGATTGTGGATAACCATGCAATTTAAAACAAGAGTACTGCATATGTCCAAACCTTCCACAATAGAAGCATCTCACTCTGTCATCTCTGAAATGGTTATATCTTCTACCATTGTGATATTGCTGTGGCTTCCACCCATAGTATTGTCTCCACCTTCCAGAGTTGGTATGTCTACTATGGTGCTGATGTCTTTTGCCATAGGTAGACTGTCTCCTGAACTGAGGATGCTATCTTCTAGGTTGTCTCCTATGGTGATGAGGCTTCCTTCTTCCATGGTAATGGGGCACAGCCTTGTTGTATTCATATCCATACCAATCTCCCTGATGTTGAGACATCTGATGAGACATGTTCTGTTTCAACCTTGCAGCTTGCATGCTCGTGTGATATTGGGGAGGCATATACTGACTAGCTCCTTGAGGCTGCATCTTCCTCTGATGGGGACCCTCCTTTTTCTCAACATTCTGAGGCTGAACAGCCTTCTTAGGGGTAGAATCCTGTCTCTTTGTTTGAGCCATTGGTTGGGACACCTCCTCCTTTGCTCCTGAAGTGCTTGCCACATATCCTATACCAGACTTATCACCAGCCACCTTTTCTGTCTGAAGGATCTTATCAAGTGTGTTTGTCCCACAACTCAGCATCCTAACAAACTTGGTCATCTGATCAAGGTGAGCTTTAACTAGTACAACTTCATTCTCTAGATCAGCTTTTTCATTTTCAAGCTGAGCAATCTGTTGCTTGTGGCACTTGTTTTCTTGATAAATCTCAGCACTTTTTAAACACAGCTCTTGATAAGTTGATGCCAACTCCTCATACGTTATTTCTCCATCACTAGAATCATCATCAGAGATAACTGTTCCTGTTAGAGCTCTAACATGCTTTGCTGACTCACCTTCACTTTCACTTTCAGAGTCAGACCAGGAAACTGTCATGCCCTTCTTCTGCTTTTTCAAGAAGGTGGGACACTCTTTCTTGACATGTCCATACCCTTCACACTCAAAGCACTGAACTCCTTTATCTTGGGCAGTTTTCTCTTTATCCTTCTCTTTTGACTTGCTGGTGTCAGAAGATATGTTCTTGACATTAGGCCTGGAGTTATTGTTCATCCTTTTGAACACTTTGTTGAACTGTCTTCCCAACATAACTATGGCCTGAGATAGATCCTCCTGGGATTCTGAACTCTTTCCTTTTTCTTCTTGATCATTTGACACCAAGGCTATACTCTTTGGCTTCTTTTCTGGTTCTTCCTCATTCAACCCAAGCTTAAAAGTTTGAAGAGATCCAATGAGCTCATCAACTCTCATCTTGCTGATGTCTTGTGATTCTTCAATGGCAGTAACCTTCATCTTATACTTCTTAGGAAGGGACATAAGGATCTTCCTTACAAGCTTTTCATCTGACATTTTCTCACCAAGAGCACTGGATGCATTAGCCAACTCCAGAACATTCATGTGGAAGTCATGAATAGTCTCATCTTCCTTCATCTTCAGGCTTTCAAATTTTGATGTCAAAATCTGAAGTCTTGACATTTTAACTCTAGATGTACCTTCATGAGTGGCCTTCAAAATATCCCACGCTTCCTTAGCAACCTCACAGGTATTGATTAACCTGAAAATATTCTTATCCACTCCATTGAAGATTGCATTTAGAGCTTTGGAATTTCCAAGGGAAAGCTCATCTTCTTCCTTGGTCCATTCTTCTTCAGGCTTTGGCTTTGAGGTGCCTTCTTTATCTTTGCCAGCATCATCTTTTTCACACGCAACAGGTACTTTCCACTCTTTAATAATGGCCTTCCATGCCCTGCTGTCCAAGGATTTTAAGAAAGTAGTCATCCTTGGCTTCCAATAGTCATAATTGGATCCATCCAAAATAGGGCGTCTGTTGACGAATCCTCCAACTTCTTTGTCCATCTTTACACCAGAAAGTAACTTCCCTAGATCTCACCCAGAGACAGACAGGATGCCTGCTCTGATACCAATTGAAATTCTGGTATCAGACGTGTGATGTTAAGGTGTGATGTCACAACAACACACTCTGCACAATGGATAAATTAAACAGCAGAAAAAACACACCAAATTGTTCACCCAGTTCGGTCTAACTACCTACGTCTGGGGGCTACCAAGCCAGGGATGAAATTCACTACTTGTATAATTAATTTACAGACTCAACAACCCAGTTGACAATCTCCTAAACTTAATTCCTACTAGTGACTTTCTACCTAAGAAACCACTTAGATATGAGAACACTACTCAATCCCTAAAACACTTCAAAGATCACACACTTTGAATACCACTACTTGATTCTGCTTCACAGCTTTGATCAAGAACAACTCAAAATCACAATACCAATTCACTCTCGAATGGTTTACAAAAACATGCACGAAGACACAAAACGACTCTCAGTCTTTGGCACTTTCTTCGTTACTTTTCTCTAGTACTGGTGCGCTTTATATAGCTCATTGAATTGGTCTTGTACCTGCTCCAAAATCTCTCCAGATTTGTTATTTAAAACTGAATATTTAAAACAGATTTTCTCCTAAAATCTTTTTAAATCTTCAACCTTTTAAATCTCCTACAAATCTGCACCAGATCTCCTTTGCAGCAGAAAATATCTATCCCAAGATATTCGCATCCAATGAGACAGCTTGCTCTCCACAATTCCAGCTAACACGCAACCCTAACAACATCACAGCCTGATGTTATTAATTCTGCAGATCTAATGTCACAACATCGCCATGTGACATCAGACATCCAACTTCAGCAAATTAACTACTTAACACAGCCCAGTGTTAAGACTCAATGTTGTAACATCAGCACTTTGACATCAACATTGAACATACTTTGTTTTACCAAAATTCCAGCCAATCCAAGAACTAACAAAGGTTACCCCTTTTACAAATTATCCCACTTTCTTTGATTTTTCTTGATGAATGATGATTCAAATCATACATTAACATCATTTTAGGGTTAAAAATCCATTTTGGTGAAAAATCTCAAAAAGTCAAAGTTGACTTTTGTGCACAGTTGACTTTTTATCAGATGAATTCCAAACAGTGCAATTCTTCATGAAATCATGTCCTTGACCTAAATCAAACTTGATGGACATGTTCCATGGGTGTCATAGGGTATATTGATTCATGTCCTAGGGCTTGGGAGCATGTCCAGGTCAAAAGTCAAAGTTGCAGTTGACTTTTCCCGCGAAACCCTAATTGTGGTACAGATGAAATTGAGACTTGTTGCTCAAACTTCTTGGATTAATCCATTGTTCCAAATGTATCAATATAGTTCATTAGAGACCCTCAAACCCTCTCTTGAGGTCTTGGCTCATGATTTGCCCTAAAAGTTAACTTAGGGATGAATTAGGTCAAGAAACCCTAATTCCTGATTTTTGATGAATGCATCCCCTGAGGCAAAATTGACTTGATGATTGGGTCCTTGAGGTCCCATGAAGTATATTGGGTTATGTTTTGGATCATTGGCTTGTGCCCAGATGAAAATTTTCCATCTGGAGGCTCTGGTCGACCAAAACCCTAATTTGGTGACACTGTCGATCTTGAGACTTGATCCACCTAGAAGGGAGCAGCCTTGGGCTTGATCCTTGAAGTGGGAGTCCTTTTGATCCATTGTGGATGTTTGAGAGGTTAAACAAGTTGAAGATCATGTCATTCCTTGATTGATCCTTTGTCTAAGGCTCTGAGAGGGCTTGAAACCCTAATTTTGATTGTAGTGGATGCTCACCCATCTTTGGGGAGACTGATGAAGTATGATGGTTCCTCCATATTGTGATGATGATTTACACAATGATGGGACATCTTAGTGGTCAAAATTTGGGGTATGACAGATGCCCCTATTTAATCTTCTTGGACCCGAAGGTGCGAATGACGAAGGTATTCGGGCATTCGGGGTGCAAGAGGATTAAATATCGGAATACCCAAAATTTTGATGGTGGTTATGAATGGTAGCTTATGCATTCATCTTCTTTAGCTAAGCGATGATGCTTAGAAAAGGTAAACTTCCCCTCGATCCTGGTCTTCAGCCAAGGAGCTGGTCTTAGTTTCCTGATTTAAACTTCCCCTCGATCCTGGTTTCCTACCAAGGAACTGGTCTTAGTTTCTGAAGTAAACTTCCCCTCGATCCTGGTTTCCTACCAAGGAACTGGTCTGAGTTTCTGATTTAAACTTCCCCTCGATCCTGGTTTCCTACCAAGGAACTGGTCTTAGTTTCTTTTGTCAATAAACTTTATTGATAAGGGACGCTATGCGTAGCGGCTTTCCTCAAACTTCTCGCCGAATTTTCCTGGGGAGATGCTATTTGACGGAAAAACTCTAATGTCAGACTCGCTGGGAGGACCCAGTCGTCTGAGTTGTAGAGGTGTACAAACTTCTCTGTTGGAGATGCCATTTGTTGACTCTACTTGGGGAATGCGAGTCCCTTGAGAGACTACTTTCGCTTGGGGGTCTTACATCATACTTTTCTCGGGATCTTCCCGGAGAAATGTCATATGATGGGATCCAATTTTGAGGTGCCGATGACCTTTTCATCAGTGGTCTTTTCGGAGCGAAACTAGCATGTCGCCGAATCTCTGATTACGAGGCTTTCTCTGTGGATTTTCCTTAATCCGGGAAAGTAAGGATATCATCTTCAATGGCAAAGAGTGATGCTGACTGAAAGTTCCTCTGGTTTTTCAGAGGTTCAAGTTATCAAAGTGGTCAAGGGCCAACTTCCTTCTAGAAATAAACTGGAGGCGAGGTTGTTCAAACGCAGCATTTCCTGACGAGGCAAGAACTGACAACTCGATTGAGAGAACTTCTATCACTAGGGGACAATACCGACTAGAGTGATAGTGTAGCAATATGAAATGTAAATGCAAATCAATAATGTATGATGTATGTATGTTTATGCTGACAAAACTGACGCGACACACAAACTAAAAGATGAACACGACTGAATACTCGGCCATCGCGGGGCGAAGAAGTACCGTTGGTTCAGAATAGCAATTCCACCTTGCTTAGGAGAGATAGTCCCTGTTGGGAGCTATGTTGGTCGGGCTTAGGAGATGAGAACTCGACCGAGGAGGTCAGATGGAATAGTCATATCCGACACTGTTGATCCTTCATTCAGGTGCACTGGCGTAGAAGGAGTACTTTGATTCTGCACTTTGAAGTTCGCTTACTTCTGGAGAAGCAGTTGATGTTTCTTTGATGTTCAACAGTCAAAAGAAATTGCCGACTTTATTAAAAAGCAGAAAAAGTTTTAACAGGTAAATTCATTTTTGTTTTATTTCAAGAATCGTTAATCATGTTAACAACGTTGTTCGGTAAAGCTAAAACAAATAAGAATTACAAACAAAAGCACAAAGGCTCAAATTTTATTGATAAAATGGAGATCAGCCAAACGCGTGATTCCAAAGACTATTTACAAAGTTAGAAAATGGTAATTTACAGGGAAAAGGGCTACGTTGAAACATAACGACCGCTATCCTTCTACCAACTTTGAATTCGGGGCATCCTGAGCTTCTGTCGAAGATGACCTTGACTGGAGTTTTCTGACGGATGATGTAACTGCTGCTGCTGAAGGACTCGTCTCCGTTGAACATATTTACTTGCCATTATCCCTAATTTTTGCCTGGATTGTACTATGATGTTTCCAATCCATCGGGATAATAATTTTTTTTTTATGTCTCTAACTTTTGCCTGGACCGCCCTTTCGGGTTTTCAATCCACCGAGAAGTTTTTTTTTTTTTTTAGTTTAGGCGAAGTATTTCTTGACTACATCAACATTCGTGGGGTAGTCAAATTCCTCTCCGTCCATGGTTGCGAGTCTCAAGGCGCCGCCTGAGAAAGCTTTCGTGACCACATAGGGGCCATCATAATTCGGGGTCCACTTGCCCCGAGAGTCAGTGAGAAATGATTGTATCTTCTTGAGCATAAGGTCTCCTTTCCTGAAGATGCGGGGTCGAACCTTTTTGTCGAACGCCTTCTTCATTCTCTGTTGATTCAATTGACCATGGCATAGTGCCGTTATTCTCTTTTCTTCGATCAGATTCAGTTCGTCGTGTCGGCTTTGACACCATTCAGCTTCGGTGAGCTTAGCTTCCATCAATACTCGGGTTGATGGGATCTCTACTTCTATGGGGAGCACTGCTTCCATGCCATATACTAGAGAGAAAGGGGTAGCCCCTGTTGAAGTGCGGACAGATGTTCGATAACCATGAAGAGCAAAGGGTAACATCTCGTGCCAGTCTTTGTAGGTTACAACCATATTTTGAACGATCTTCTTGATGTTCTTATTGGCCGCTTCTACTGCTCCGTTCATCTTTGGTCGGTAGGGAGATGAGTTATGATGTTCGATCTTGAACTCTGTGCATAACTCTTTCATCATCTTATTGTTCAAGATGGATCCATTATCAGTAATGATCTCACTTGGAACACCATAACGGCAAACGATATTGTTTTTGATAAATCGGACCACCACTTGTCGGGTTACATTGGCGAATGACGCTGCTTCGACCCACTTGGTGAAGTAGTCAATGGCTACTAGGATGAACCGATGTCTGTTTGAAGCCTTAGGCTCAATCAAGCCAATCACGTCGATTCCCCGTATGGAAAAAGGCCACGGGGAAGAGAGAACTTTGAGATGCGTTGGCGGTACATGAATTTTGTCGGAGTATATCTGACACTTGTGACACTTTCTCATGTACTTGTAGCAATCAGATTCCATTGTCAACCAATAGTACCCTGCTCTTAGAATTTTTCTCGCCATTGCGTGTCCATTGGCATGAGTGCCAAAGGATCCTTCATGAATTTCTTTCATAAGCATGTCTGCTTTTGGTCTGTCTACGCATCGGAGCAAGACCATGTCAAAATTTCTCTTATAGAGCGTGTCACCGCTCAGGAAGAAGTTTCCAGCCAATCTTCTGAGGGTTTTTCTGTCTTTCCTGGATGCCCCAGGTGGGTACTCTTGTTTTTTAAGGAAGCATTTGATATCGTGATACCAAGGTCTGTCGTCTAGGACTGCTTTAATCGTGAAGATGTAAGCGGGCCGTTCAAGGCGCATTATGTCGATCTTAGGTAGGTCGTTCCATTGACCTACATTAATCATAGAAGAGAGAGTGGCTAATGCATCAGCCATGTGATTCTCCTCTCGAGGGATGTGATGAAACTCAACTCTGTTGAAGAAGGGTAATAACCTTCTTGCATAGTCCTTGTAAGGAATCAGTCTTGATTGGTATGTGTTCCAATCTCCTTTAATCTGATTGATAACCAGGGCTGAGTCGCCATATACGTCAAAGTTTTTGATCCTTAAATCAATCGCTTCTTCGAGACCCATGATACATGCTTCGTATTCGGCCTCGTTGTTTGTACATTTAAACGTAAGTCTGGCAGTGAAAGGAATGTGGGTACCCTGAGGGGTAACAATGATTGCCCCAATTCCGTTTCCGTAACGATTGACTGCTCCGTCAAAGATAAGTCCCCATTGGGAACCTGGTTCTGGCCCTTCACTGGGTAACGGTTCATCGCAATCTTTCATTTTTAGATACATGACATCTTCGTCTGGGAAGTCAAACCCGATTGGTTCTTGATCGTCAATCGGTTGATGAGCCAAATGATCGGCTAAAACACTCCCCTTAACGGCTTTCTAAGCGTGGTACTCTATGTCATATTCTGATAACCGCATCTGCCAACGGGCAATTCTTCCCGTGAGAGCAGGCTTTTCAAAGACATACTTGATTGGATCCATTTCTGAGATTAACCAAGTAGTATGACGAATCATGTATTGGCGAAGACGTTTGGCTGCCCAAGCCAAAGCGCAACAAGTTTTCTCAAGTATCGTGTACCGAGTTTCGCAGTCGGTGAATTTCTTGCTCAAATAGTAAATGGTAGACTCTTTCCGTTTAGTTTCGTCTTGTTGGCCAAGTACACATCCCATTGAGTCCTCTAGAACTGTGAGGTAAATGATCAGTGGTCTTCCTTCCACTGGAGGTGATAGAATCATAGGATTCAACAGATATTCCTTGATACTGTCGAAGGCAGTTTGACAATCTTCTGACCAAACGCAATCCTGGTTCTTTTTGAGTAATTTGAAAATCGGCGCACAGGTCGCGGTCATGATGAATCTGGAGATGTAGTTCAAACATCCCAGGAATCCTCTGACTTGTTTTTCAGTTTTCGGAGAAGGCATTTCTCGAATGGCCTTGACCTTGTCAGGATCGACCTCAATCCCTTTCTGGCTGACGATGAACCCTAAGAGTTTCCCCGAACGGACACCGAAGGTGCACTTGTTGGGATTCAAGTGGAGTTTGTACTTTCTTAAATGCTCGAATAGTTTCGACAGGTGGGTCACATGTTCCTCTTCTGTTTTAGATTTTGCAATCATGTCATCGACATATACCTCTATCTCTTTGTGTATCATGTCATGAAACAGAGTAGTCATGGCCCTTTGATAGGTTGCCCCGGCGTTCTTCAAACCGAACGGCATTACCTTGTAACAAAAGGTACCCCATGGGGTAATGAACGAAGTTTTCTCCATGTCTTTTGGCGCCATTTTGATCTGGTTATAGCCCAAGAATCCATCCATGAAAGAGAAAACTTTGAACTTTGTTGTACTGTCCACCAGCATGTCAATGTGTGGTAAAGGAAAGTCGTCCTTTGGACTAGCCTTGTTCAAGTCTCGGTAGTCGACACACATTCTGACCTTTCCGTCCTTTTTGGGAACGGGTACAATGTTGGTTAACCATTGAGGATATTCTGACGTGGCGAGGAAACCCGCGTAAATCTGTTTCTGTACCTCCTCTTTGATTTTGATGGCCATGTCCGGGTGAGTGCGTCTCAAACTTTGCTTTACTGGTGGACATTCCGATCTCAACGGTAAATGATGTTCCACGATGCTGGTATCCAACCCTGACATATCCTGATAGGACCAAGCGAATACATCGGGGAATTCTTTGAGAAGCTTTACCAAACTCTCTTTGGCTGTTGGACTGAGCAGTGCCCCAATCCTGATTTCTTTTCTCTCTTGCTCTGAACCCAAGTTTACCGTTTCCAACGGCTCTTTGTGAGGTTCAATGGACCTTTCCTCTTGTCTGAGTTGTCGGGAGATCTCTTCTGGAATTTTGTTGTCAACTTCTTCTTCAGCCCCAAATATCGGGAACTCAAAGTTGGGAGAAGACATCGGATCGTATGTTTCAACGGGGTTTAAAACAAGCAATCTGCATGACGTGATGATTCGTGTTTAGAAGAGATAGAGAAAATGCAAGTGTGTGCAGTGTTTTATTTTACTGCTTGTTTTTATTTTTAAATTGTTTTTTAGGATTACCATTTTCTGAAAAACGAAAAGAGAAAACAGCAATTAATGCGGAAATTACAGAACGACGTTATTTTATTAATGAACAAGTCGATTCTTGAAACTACAGCCCTATAAAACAAAACTCTGTCACTTTGGGCAAAGCGAAGAGGGAAATTTACAGAAAGCGAGCCCTATCAAAACATCCGTTTCACCTGGGCAGGGTGAAAGGTTAAAGATGGCAATTACTTTGATTGATGAACGACCTTCGGAACCTCAATGGCAACCCATTGGCGGCGAACTCCTCGATGAATCACAAAGTCTGGCACCTTCCTCGATTTGTCTTCAGAAATGACGCTGATTTCTGGTGGAGCCGGATCATTGGAATCTGTCTCCTAGGCAGAGTTGTCGTAGGAGGATTCCTCGGTTGTATTTTGCAGAGCATTGGTGCTCTCAGCTATATCTCCCTATCCAGTTGGCTGGATATCTTCGAGTCTGATACGAGAGCTTTCGGGAGCGGTGTACTTGACCGTATAGTCAAATTTTCCACTCGGTTGTCCCAAGGTGTCCCACACTTCTTTCGAACTGGAGGAGTTATCTCTCTCGATGACGTTGACCTTGGGAAAGGCATAGTTGATGAATTCCAGTCCTGCAAACGTTGCAAATTCATCGTCATGTTGAGTAGTTTCTGAATGACCTGAGTGTTGATCCCATGACATGGTGGGGACACAAGCATTCTGTTCAATGATGCTCAGCTGATTTTCATTGTTCGGCTGACTCTCTTGCCCCAAGTCTCCCAGATAAGGTTGCCACATTAGCAGACCATCCATTGGGCCATAATAGTTGTAGTCAAAGTTGTCTTTCATCAGAGTGTCTTCCTCTAATGAATTTGGCGGAGCACGACATCCTTCCGGATCACAATCTCCATATATCATTTCGACATCTGACCGTGGTATAAATCTCGGACTCTGTACGGGATAGCAAAATGGTATAGACACCTCTTCCTGAGACATATAACCGTCCTCGTTAAGGTAGGACTTCCATTCCTCATCTGTGTCAGAGGGATCTTCCTCATTGATAACATATACTGCTTGAGACATTGGGTGAAGGAAACCTCCACTGTGGAAGAAGTTTTGAATGGGTGAAGACTTTCATCGCTGGCAGCTGTCTGGGTACAGGTTGCAAAAAAACCAAGACCCTTCTTTGTTGTATTGCTAGTAGGAATGACAAGCTGTCCCCATCCTGTTGTATCGGTACTCTCGACCGCTTTGATAGCATCTTTGTATGAGGAAATGGAAGTTCCTCTTTGGGATTGATTGTCCTTGCTCAGCGACAGTGCTTGAAACTGAGTTCCAATAACCTCCTCGGGTTCTACACAAGCAGATGATGATAAGTTACTCACGAGCAAGGCCTGTTCTCCACAGACTGTGACAAGTTGATTGTTCTGAACGAACTTTAGCTTTTGGTGGAGGGTCGAAGTGACCGCTCCATCCTGATGTATCCAAGGTCTTCCTAATAAACAACTGTATGTTGCCCGGATGTCCATGACCTGGAAAGTGACTTGGAAAGTGTGAGGACCGATAGTTATGGGAAGATCAACTTCGCCGATAACTGTTTTTCTGGATCCGTCAAACGCTTTGACGACGACCTCGTTGATTCTCATCTGAGGGCCTTTGAATGATAATTGCATCAAAGTGGACTTCGGTATAACATTTAGGGCTGACCCTGTGTCTACCAGTACGCTGGCTAAAGCATCGTCCTGGCAGTTAACTGTAATGTTGAGCGCCATGTTATGACGGCGACCCTCTTCAGGTAATTCCTCATCACTAAATCCCAAATTGTTGCAGGAAGTCATGTTAGAGACAATGCTATCGAACTGTCTGATTGTTACATCCTGTTCCACAAAGGCTTGCTCCAAGACTTTCTGTAGAGCCTCCCTGTGGGCTTCTGAACTGAGTAACAGTGATAATACCGAGATCTTTGAAGGAGTCTGTAACAGCTGATCAACAATGTTATATTCACTCCTTTGGATGAGCTTTGACATCTCATCATTATTTTTTGAAAGGTCGGGATTACTGGATTGACCGACTGATAGATCAGGAGTTTCCGTCTGAAGTTCCTTTTCTTTGTTAGGTTCCCCAACCCCTCGGTTGAAGATTCTACCACTCCGTGTTACTCGACTGATGTCTGCAATATTCACGACGGAGGGTAATGGAATTTCCTTTCCATTTTCAACTGTCGTTGCACCATATTTGTAAGGGATAACCTTAGTTTATTCATACGGTAGTGGTCCTGGTAGATAGATGACTATGGGAACCTTCTGATTTTTCTGACCATCATAAATAATCTCGATCCGTTCCCAGTTGGGAACTTTATATTCTTCAAGTAGAGGGATAATGGCAAAAACATCCATGGTCCTATGATGACCAGAGATTGTGACAACATCCTCAACTTGATCGACAAGGTAGTTCGGCGTCCAATTGACGGGTCCAGAACCTGGATATGGACGAATTTCTCCACGATCCACCTGACCCTGAAGAGCTGCTCTCACAAGGTAACACCCTTGGTTACTTTCCGAATAGACGCTACAACGGTCGTAATTGTGTGGTGGCACCTGGCCATGCCCACTTTGAATACAATGTAACCTCACTAGGTTAGCTTCCACAGATCGGAGATCCTGACTTTGACGTCGTGTAGGATTCCTGTTACTGATACTAATTTGCTGAGTATCTTCATCCATATAAATTGGCATCCACCAGTGATTTAACAAGTGCTGAAGTGCCTCCTGGACAAGGGTACAACCTCGATCATTTTCGCAACCTGCTTTACAGCTTTGATAGTCGTGTGATATTAAGAATCCGAGTCGGACCTGCTCAGCATGTAACTCTACCAAGTTGGTATTCATCATGCGAATATCAAAGATCTGAACCATGTTAATCTGATAGGGATTCCTATCATGGTAGTCTTGGATCCATCCAAGATCCATCTGACGCTGGAGGGCCTCCTGTATGAAAGAGCATCCATGTTTGTTTACCGAGCAAGTCAGACAGGAACTGTAATCGTGTCGTGGCAGATTATGATACTGGCTTTGCCTTGAATGCATGTCCACCAGGTTGACATTTATCATACGGATGTCGTGGTTCTGAATGACGTTGGAGTTCGTATAGACCATGTTAACTCCATGAACTCGGTGCTCTTGGATCCATTCGAGATCCATCTATTCCTATAGAGATGCTTGCACTACAGAACATCCTTGATTGTCTTTAGAGCAGATATCACACTGGTGATAGTTATGAGGTGGCACATGGCCATATCCACTCTGTCTACAATGCATCTTGACCAGATTGGTCTTCAACAAGAGTACATCGTGAATTTGATAGACATTGTTAATCTCTCCTTCTATCAAATTGACTGCAGCCTTCTCGTGTTGAGGCAGCGGGTTCGTAAGAACATTAGGATTTGTATCCTTGAAGGATAAGAGCCCGCTCCTAACAAGCTTTTGCACGTCGGATTTGAAATTGAGACAATTCTCTATGTTATGCCCTGGTCCTCCTTGATGATAAGGGCAAGTTTGATCCACCTTAAACCAGAAAGGCAGATTTTCCGGTACTGCAAGAGGAGACTTAGTCTGAATGTGCCCCTTAGCCAGTAGTAATGGAAATAGTTCTGCGTACAACATGGGTATAGGATCAAACACTGATGGTCATGTTGTACGGTTGTTTTTATATGGAGGACGAGCCTGCTGAAGAGGCTGTTGTGTCCTTTGCTGATCAGGTTGGCTCTGTGCAACCTGAGGTTGATACGTAGGAATAGGCGCAGGGCTGATAGCAGGAGTTACAGCTGCTACCGGTTGATAACGTCGCCTTTGCTTTCCGAGAGAGATATTCCCAATATCTTGCTCTTTTTTCTTAGGGAGAGCACTACCGTATCGTTTTGTACTACTCGATGATCCAACGTCTTTTACCAAACGTCCTTCTCGGACTGCTTCCTCAAGACGAACTCCCATGCCCACCATCTCGGTGAAATCACTGGGTGCACTGGCAACCATTCTGTCATAGTAAAATGAGCTTAAGGTTTTTAAGAAGATCTTTGTCATCTCTTTTTCCTCAAGAGGCGGACAAATTTGAGCGGCAATTTCACGCCACCTTTGAGCATACTCCTTAAAGGTTTCCTTGTCCCTTTGCGACATCGATCTGAGTTGATCTCTGCCGGGTGCTATGTCCAAATTGTATTTGTATTGTTAGACGAAGGCAGTGCCAAGATCTCTGAATGTGCTGATCGTGGCACGGTTTAAACCCATGTACCATTTGAGTGCGGCACCGGTTAAACTATCCTGAAAGTAGTGAATTAGTAGGTCCTGATTCTCTGTCTGAGCTGACATTCGCCGAGCGTACATCACCAGATGGCTCTGAGGGCAAGAGTTACCCTTTTATTTTTCAAAGTCGGGCACTTGGAACTTGTGTGGGACTTTCACATTGGGGACCATACAAAGGTCCATGGCGTCCTTTCCAAATAAATCCTGATTGCGAATGGCTTGCAGCTCCTTCTGCATTTCTAGGAACTGCTCCTGGAATTCATCCATTCTATCGAACATAGTTTCCTTTTTACCAGAAGGTATCGGTGGAATCTGTCCTTCTGGGACAGTGTGCACCACAGGGGGTGGTACCGTGACTACGACAGTGAATCATGGTGTTTCCTGAAGTTTGTAACCTTCAGGAGTCTTCAGTATGCCTCTGGCATCTTCGCTTTCCCGAAGTTTGTAACCTTCAGGCCCAGCGGCTTCTGTTGTGATTCCCTGATCTTCAGTGATCGGCGGAACATATCCTTCAGGGATATAGTTAACAAGCATGCCCCAGGGACGATCTTTCGGCATCTGATACCTAGGATCAAACTTCTCCACTATGGGCGCTGAGGTGATCTCTGAGATCACAGTCCTTTGTAGCTGAGCTTCTGCCATGGCTTGCATGTCGTTACGAAGCTTTCTCATATCCTCTCTCAGAGCGTCGATCTCTTCCTTCAACTCTCTATTTTCTTCCTCAAGATCATCCATCTTTTTCTGACGATTGGCCCAAGTATTATACGAATGAGACAGTTTGACTCTAGAACCGAGACACAAACGTGAGATTCGTAGGTAAGAAGAATACGTGATGTGAGAATGATGAATGCAATGATTATATTAATTGTTTCTTTGGTTTAATCAAAATAAACTTTGACAATTAGATTACAAATATCAAACAGTGGGGAAACCCCTTTTTATTGAAATTCAAAGGATTACAGAAATGGAAATACAGTAGATTACAAGGTGCAGAAATAGAAACCTAAGCTAATGGGTCCCGAGTCCTCTTTGAAGAGAAATCGGGTGCTGATTCTGGTATCTTCCTTTTCTTTGACCGGGGCTCTTGAGCCGTTGTCAGGTTGTCATTCCTTTGCCAGGTGAAAGGACCGAGCAAATTCCTTTGGTCATCCTGATTTTCTACAGCATATTGCTCCAAAATTTCAATCAGAGCATCTTTCTCTTTCAGTAGTTGTTGTATTTTGATGCACTCTGCGTTGAGGGTGCGGTACTTGTTCTTCCAAGACCTTCTCTCCTTTTGAACTTTGTTGAGAGTAACCTGAAGCTTTTCAGTTTCCGTCATGAAGTACATGACAGATTCCCTCGGCGGAAGAATTCCGTAACGAGGATAAAACATCTTTAACTTGAGAGCTCTAGTTTGTGCTCAGTGGAGATAAGGCTCCACCGAGACACAGTCCAGTTTTCCTAGAGACTCCCGTCCTTTCTTATGAACATGCTTCCAAGCGTGCATTATTTCCATCTTTAGTGCTCTGTCATTTTGACCTTCCAGATGAACACCCCGTGGGACGTGTCTCATCGGGTATCCAAATTGACGACGAACGAGAACTGGATGGTAATTGATTCCTCCCTTAGTTCCTATAAGGGGTACGTTGGGGAAGTTTCCACAACGATCAATGATTTTGATTCCATCATAGATCCTATTTCACCAATCTATATCAGAGTTGGTAAGAGACATGATCTTCTGCGACCAACATAAGGCACTCTTGCAATCCCAAAAAGCAACAGACTTGGGCAAGTGGGAGATAAACCATTTGTAAAGCAAAGGTACACAGCATGTGATCTCCCCTCCGCTGTATAAATTTCCCAAGTGTACAGAATGATACACATCTACGAGCAAAGTCGGCACAGGGTTTCCAATGAGAAAAACCTTAATGGAGTTGATATCAACGAAGTTATTGATGTTGGGAAACAAAAATAACCCGTAGGTGAGCAAGACAAAGATGCTTTCAAAAGCAGTCACGTTTCCTATACTGGCAAAATACAGGGCCTTCTTTGTCAAGAACTGGGCTGGCAAACCTTGGATGCCACCCTTAGTGGTTATGTGAGTCCTGACCTCAGACTCGTCCAAATGAATTGCTCTTGCAATGGTCTGATTCTTTGGAATTTCTTCCAGTCCGGAAAATGGAGCTCGATCAGTGATATGTAAATCGATCAGATGAGAATACTCCTCCAGCGTTGGTGCGAGCTGGTAATCCGGGAATGTAAAGCAGTGATAAACCGGATCGTAGAATTGGACGAGCGCGTCCATGATTCCCTCAATCACATGGACTCTTAGCAGAGATAGCAAACCTCCGTACTTGGCTCTGAAAGCCTATTGGTTTGTGATCATCCTCGCCAAACCTCTTAAATCCTCTAGTTTTGGAATCCTGAAGGTATACCTATGGGTTCTCCTTCTACCGAAATCCATGAGCGCAATCCTTTTTTCTGACATTTGCAATCATTGTCTTAGTTTATTTTGAAAAACAGAAAGACTAGAAGAGAAGATTTTTTTCTTATTTTAATGTTTTTTAAATGAATGCATGAATGCAACACACAAAAACATAGAAAAAACATGGGGTCAAAGGGTCGTTGTCATGAAGTCAAGGCTCTACCCATCCCCAAAGGTTTATACTAGGGTGATTTTTGTACCTGTACTCATTATCATCAGCTCCTCCCAGGAAAGCAAAATAACAAGTGGATCGCCAGCGAGTTGCAGAGTAATCTTAGAGTAAGTGCCATTCACCGAGAATAGATCACCAACCTCAAATGAGGGTAGTATCGCGTGACAATTATTTCCGATAGCTTCCGCACTACAAAAGGGTTGGCTCCTCAGCTTCTCAGACATCACAATCGGCCCATTGCCTAAGAGAGGGAATGGGTTGCATTGGTCAGCCTCCACTGAGGTTGATGGTCGACCTCGTCACCATAACTTATCTTAAGTGTATACTCAATCTTTCCACATGCGGCATCACACGCATTCCCATTAGCAGAAAAATAAACACGTATAGCAATTAGGAAAAGCAGTATATATATTTGTCCTAATCATCCTAGACCTTTAAAGCTATGAATCCTAAGTTCCTGACAGAAAATGGGTTCCCCGGCGGAAGCCCCAATCTGTGGTATTCACACAAGTAAAGAGAAAAAAGGTTAGAGGGGCCCTACGGTGGGCGCCACTTTTCAGGTTTCCACCTGATAGATGGGAAGAGAACAAGATCTTGCTACACAGGTGAGATAGATCCTAATGACATGTCCTCAGCAAAGTCGCCATTTGTCCCCAGTGAAGTCGCCATTTTTCTGTAGCGAGCGATTTTGGACGCGGTTGCGAAGCGCTATCACTCTTTGGTGTCTACAGTTCGATTCATTTTTTATCCTATTAAAGCTGATGAAGGAAGGGAAATAGATGTCTCAAATTAACCCTGCTTGCAAACTGAGGTTAAACAGTGGTCTGTTAGGTTACAGATGCTACAAAGATTCGGGGTCTCTATCGGGTTTATTTTTTTAAAAGTGGTGGGAGGTTTAGATGTTAGGACGAATGCTTCTTGATAGATATGTGAGAGTATGGGATTTTTGGGATTTTGTTTAGTGTGCTCGCTAATATTTTTCTTTCAATCTTATGCCTACGTATTCCCGTTTACCGAAACAGGGAAATCAGAGCGTTCGTAGTTCCTCCTATTCTATGGGAGGAAATGGTGTTTTGTGTCTTGTTCAAAGCCCAAGACGTGAAGCGAAAGGTGGTTTGTATCTTGTTCAAAGCCCAAGATGTGAAGCTGAAGGTGATTTGTATCTTGTTCAAAGCCCAAGATATGAAGCTAAAAGGGTGTTGACTTTAGAGAGAATTTGTCAACTCTAAAGAGGGGGTTGTATGTCACAACTGTTTATAAAGGAGAATTACTTTAACCGGGATGTGTGAATCCGGCAATGCCATAATTTGCTTTATAGGGGATTTCCAACCTGAAGGAGAAGACTTTAACTCAGTGTAGAGCAATGCTATCTTTCCTTAGGGATATCTCATGCTAAAAGAGGGACAGTGGCATGGATGTAGATGATCCAGAGGCTTGCCGCTTACAGCGATTAGATGAAGGGGAAAGAGTTGTTGATGTTTGTGTACTGTGAACGAGGCACAACTTTGATGCTAAAAGGTTGATTGGATCAACCAGTGGTTTTCTTATACAAAGCCTAAGAGGAGGCTAATATGTGTCTCGTACAAAGCCCGAGAGAGAGGCTAAAAGGTTTTGACTCAACGAGGGAATCTTTTGGTATCTCGTATAAAGCCCGAGATGGAGGCTATTTGACTCAACAAGAGAGTCTTTTGTATCTCGTACGAAGCCCGAGAGGGAGGCTAAAATTTGTTTGGCTCAATAAGAACCTTTTTATATCTCGTATAAAGCCCGAGATGGAGGCGAAAGGGGTGATTGACTCAACGAGGGAGTCTCTTATGTTTCGTACAAAGCCCGAGAGAGAGGCTAAACGTTGTTTGACTCCGCTGGGGAGAATCATTGTACAAAGCCCAAGAGGAGGCTATGGTGACTGTTTCAGTTGAGTGACAGGTCCAGTATACTGATTTTGAAAGAGAAAATTAGTTCTTATATGAGCAATGATGTACTCAAGGATTTGATCCGAGGATCCGGGTTATTCCTGTTCTTTAAGGAAGTGGGAAATCCGAAGGGCATTGAGACTGTCCGAGTCCACGGGGTTCCTTCCTATTTAACGAAGGGGTCACTTGAGAATGTCTTTGAGACTCAAGGATATTAGACTGTCCGTGTTTAGAGTTTTATCTTTTGTACTATGCTTCGAGAAACAGTAGTAGACTCTTTGAAAGGACTGTTCTATGCAGATGACTAAGTTCTGTTCCTATACCTCTAGGAGGTCGTCGGGACAATTTGTACGAAGCCCAAGAGGAGGCTGAGAGCTTTTAAGAAGTCGATCGGTCCTTGTATGAAGCCCAAGAGGAGGCTATCATTCCCGGAGGAAGAGATCATTATACAAAGCCTAAGAGGAGGCTGTGAATACTTCTAAGAAGCCGGCGGGTCCTTGTACTAAGCCCAAGAGGAGGCGGGGTTGCTTTTAGGAAGCCTGTGGGTCCTTGTACGATGCCCAAGAGGAGGCCGATGCTTTTAAGAAGCCGATGGGTCCCCAAACCCCGAGAAATTCAAGACAGGCCATTCACAAGGAATAGATCAAGCCAGGAAAGTCCGAGAATTTGGAAGAAACTCAAGAGATGCAATTCACGAAGAAGAGATCATCTCTGGGGAATAGAGTTTCTTGACAAGTGCTTTTAAGAAGCCTGTGGGTCCCCAAACCCCGAGAAATTCAAGACATGCCATTCACCGAGAATAGATCAAGCCAGGAAAGTTCAAAAATTTGCAAGAAACTCAAGAAATGCAATTCACGGAGAAGATATCATCTCTGGGGAGTAGAGTTTCTTTGACAACTTCTACGAGTGACAGTCTATGAAAGGGTTCGTCGAGAATGCTGCCTTTCATATCTCCAAAATGTTTTGGTTAAAAGGGGATTGGGTCTTACACTCTATTAGAGGCCCAAAAGTTTTGAATGGGTCTTATAGCTCGAGGAGAGGCCCAAGGTGGTTAATTTTAAACCGGCGACGATCGCGTCGTTTATTTGAAAATGTACAGAGGGACTTATACAACGAATGAGGCCCAAAAAGTTTTAAAAGAAAAAGAGTGGGGCTTATAACACGAGGGTAGGCCCAGATGATTTTTCTTTTGTTTGAAAAAGGCGACGACCGCGCCGTTTATTTTTGACGATATCGGGACTTATACAATATACTGAGGCCCAAAAATGATTTGGTAAAAAAAAAAGGATTGGGTCTTACACTCTATTAGAGGCCCAAGGTGTTTGAAAATGATTTATGAGGGTTGAATTAATCCAAAAACCCTAATTTGTTTTCAAAATGTGTTTTAATTGAATAAAAATTCAATTAAAATGATCAAAATTGTTTAACATATGGTAAACAAATTGTGATCTTGGATTAATGCTTCAAAAATTAAGTATTGACCTACAAAATAATTAGAAGGCATTAAAAGTTGCAAAATCAAGGTGGAAAAAATATTTTAAATGTTAAAAACAATTAAAACATTAATTCTTTGTAAAAATATCAATTATACAAAATAAATAATATTTTTGGGATTTTTTGGGAAAATAAAATATTTTAACATTTTTGTGAATTATTAAAAAAAGAATCAACTCAAAATCATTAAAACTCAGAGAGAAATTAATTTTTGAATCAATTAAATAAAATCACAAAATTCAAATATTCAAATATTGGAAAATGGCGCCAAGAACAAAGGCAAGAACACGCGCGTTTTTCAGTTTTGCCCAGATTTGCATTTTCTCTCCAATCTCACTGAATACTTAATCATATCATGCAATCCACATACCAATCAACTCGTTTCAACCTCACGATCATGTCTATGACAATTAATTTCATTTAAATTAAGCATAGAACAAGAAATCACGAAAAATCCTCAAGAACCCTAATTTCTGCATGAAGGCTAGGATTTTTTATATACGATTCAAACAATGCAATTAATTGAGGAGAAACATTCCATGCATGATTATGAACATATGGCCAAATTATTGTGCAGCAAAAATTGCATGGATCATAGAGTTAGAAGAGCTCATGCTTACCACTTGCAGCTGGTGATCGTGATTTGTGTTGGAGGTGTTACAGCTAGGTTCCAATGATCTGGATAGCTTCCCTAGGTGCCATGGAGTGTGTATTAATGCTTGGAATGGATTGAAATGATCTGGAACTTGAGATGGTACCCCAACTGCAAATCTGTCAAGAACTTGAGCAATTGGCTGGTTATTTTGTGAAATCTGAGTTCCAGATGTTATGTAAGTGTTTGGATCACTTCTATATGATGTATATGAGGTGTGTGTGTGATTGGTTTGATTGGAAAATCTCTCAAACTCAAAACCCGATAGTGACTTGCCTTAGAAGGAAAAATTGGAGTGAAATAAGAGATTTTGAGAAAAGCATCTGTTTGATGGCTTTGGTGTACTCAAACTGATCACAATTGAGCTCTATTTATAGTAGAGCAAGTTTGTTTTGCAAGGAATAGTGAATGGCAACTGCTGAGTAGGTTTGGCCAATGTTGGCAAATGAAAATCCAAGTCTCCTCTAGCCATTGACTAGAGGTTAGGGCACAGGCTGCTGGTTCCCTTGGTCTTGGATAAGTCTTGAATGAATTCAGTTGAGAATGGATCAGTCCATGCCACCTTGATGCTTCCATTGAATTCTCCAATCCAAAATTGGAGTCTTGTCCCTATTTTGGCAATTCTAGGTTCAACATGCTATTTCTTGTTCCAAAGACTTTGGAGGCTTGGCTCAGTGATTGTCCCCTTTAGATTCAATCCTCAGATGTGTCCAAGTGGATAGGAGCATTTGGATTTGCCTGATTTTGGCAAATCGAACAAAAGTGTAAAAATCTGCCTTGCCTTGGCAGATTTCAGCAAGGCAACTTGCCAATGTCATATCTCATGACTCAAATTGAATTTGGTAATGTTCTTGGCCATTTTGGAAAGCCCTTACATGATACAACAACTGTTTGAACATGTTTGGTTTTGATCTCTTTTGAATCCAAGTGAAAAATCCCCCTACATTTGGCAAAAAGTAAGGTAAAATCTGACTTAGTGAAATTTTCACTAAGTGTTGGAACAAAGTGACTTTTCTTGATTTTTATCACTCCATAACTCAAAATCAATGAGGAATTTGGATATAGGTCAGTATGAAGCTTTTGTAGAGGGCAATGAGATCTATAAATCAAGCTTTGAATGGGGAACAATGGCCTTGTGGTTTAGGAGTTATGGTCCTCCAAAGTTGGCACATTAGTGTCACTTTTTCCATAACTTAGGAATTTTTCTAAGTTTTTATGGTTACCCCTTTTACAAGTTATCCCACTTTCTTTGATTTTTCTTGATGAATGATGATTCAAATCATACATTAACATCATTTTAGGGTTAAAAATCCATTTTGGTGAAAAATCTCAAAAAGTCAAAGTGGACTTTTGTGCACAGTTGACTTTTTATCAGATGAATTCCAAACTGTGCAATTCTTCATGAAATCATGTCCTTGACCTAAATCAAACTTGATGGACATGTTCCATGGGTGTCATAGGGTATATTGATTCATGTCCTAGGGCTTGGGAGCATGTCCAGGTCAAAAGTCAAAGTTACAGTTGACTTTTCCCGCGAAACCCTAATTGTGGTGCAGATGAAATTGAGACTTGTTGCTCAAACTTCTTGGATTAATCCATTGTTCCAAATGGATCAATATAGTTCATTAGAGACCCTCAAACCCTCTCTTGAGGTCTTGGCTCATGATTTGCCCTAAAAGTCAAATTAGGGGTGAATTAGGTCAAGAAACCCTAATTCCTGATTTTTGATGAATGCATCCCCTGAGGCAAAATTGACTTGATGATTGGGTCCTTGAGGTCCCATGAAGTATATTAGGTTATGTTTTGGATCATTGGCTTGTGCCCAGATGAAAAATTTCCATCTGGAGGCCCTGGTCGACCAAAACCCTAATTTGGTGACACTGTCGATCTTGAGACTTGATCCACCTAGAAGGGAGCAGCCTTGGGCTTGATCCTTGAAGTGGGAGTCCTTTTGATCCATTATGGATGTTTGAGAGGTTAGACAAGTTGAAGATCATGTCATTCCTTGATTGATCCTTTGTCTAAGGCTCTGAGAGGGCTTGAAACCCTAATTTTGATTGTAGTGGATGCTCACCCATCTTTGGGGAGACTGATGAAGTATGATGGTTCCTCCATATTGTGATGATGATTTGCACAATGATGGGACATCTTAGTGGTCAAAATTTGGGGTATGACACCTAGTCAAAGCAAAAGCGCTGTCATAATCTCCAATCATGGAATAACCGAGGACGTCTGTGCCATAACTCCTTAGCTCAACGAGTCAAAAGTCTCTCTTGACAGTAGAAGAATTCTCAACCTCTAACCAATTGAGGTTGCCTACGATGGTCAGAAAAATCAAAAAGCTCCTGTGGTTATCTACCTGCCGGGCCTAATACCATATAAGTCAGAAATGGCTATTCCTTACAAGTACGGTGCAACGACCGTCGAAAATGGAAAGGAAACTTCATTACCCTCCGTCGTGAATATCGCCGACATCAGTCGAGTTACCCGGAGCGGTCGGATCTTCAACAGAGGAGTTGGAGAACCTACCAAAGAAAAGGAACCTCAAACAAAAGTTCCCAATCAACAAGTCGGTCAATCCAGTAATCCAGAACTTGTAAAGAACAACGATGAGATGCTGAAGCTCATCCAGAAAAGCGAGTACAACATTGTGGACCAATTGTTGCAAACTCCGTCTCGAATCTCTGTACTTTCTCTCCTGCTTAGTTCATAAGCTCACAGGGAAGCACTACAGAAAGTCTTAGAGCAAGCCTTTGTGGAACAAGATGTGACAGTAGGACGATTTGACAGCATCATCTCCAACATCACTTCCTGCAACAACTTAGGATTCAGTGATGAAGAACTGCCAGAAGAAGGCAAGAATCATAATATGGCGCTTAACATTACAGTCAACTGCCAAGACGATGCTTTAGCCAGCGTACTAGTGGACACAGGATCATCTTTTAATGTTATGCCAAAATCAACTCTGAAACGACTATCGTTTCAAGGAGCTCCGATGAGAGGCAGTGAGATCATTGTCAAAGCCTTTGACGGATATAGAAAAATAGTTATCGGTGAAGTCGATCTTCCCATAACCATCGGTCCTCACACTTTCCAAGTCACTTTCTAGGTCATGGACATCCGAGTAGCATACAACTGTTTATTAGGAAGACCTTGGATACACGAAACTGGGGCAGTTACTTCGACACTTCACCAGAAGCTGAAGTTCATCAAGAATGACAAGTTAGTCATAGTATGCAGAGAGCAAGCCTTAATCATGAGCAACTTATCATTATTCTCCTGTATAGAACCAGAGGAGGTTATTGAAACCCAGTTCCAAGCACTCTCGGTGAGTAATGAGAATCAATCAGAAAGAGGGACGTCGATTTCCTCATACAAAGACGCTCTCGAAGTAATCAAGAGTAATGACATAAATGGATGGGGACAGATAGTAGTTCCTACAGATAACAAGATAAGAAAAGGTCTTGGTTTCTCTCCAACTGGTACCCAGACTACTAAGAAGGATGAAAGTTTTCATCCCATTTAGGATTTCTTCCACAACGGAGGTTTCCTCCACCCAGTGTCTCAAGAAGTACACACCATTAACGAGAGCGATTCCTCCGATACAGAGGAAAAATGGAAATCTTACCTTAACCATGACGATTATATGTCTCTGGGAGAGGCGCTCACGCCATTCTGTTTTCCCAAGCAAAACCCAAGATATATACCGAGGTCAGACGTCAGGATGATCTATGGAGATTGTGATCCTGAGGGATGTCATGCTTCACCCAATTCATTAGAGGAAGATAATCTCATGAAAGACAACTTTGACCACGATTATTATGATCCCCTAGATGACTTGCCTATCCGGAAGCCATACACGGAAGACTTGGGGCAAAAGCATGTATTTAGTCTCAGGCTTGGTAATTCCACCCAAGTTTAAACTACCCAGTTTCGACTTATACTCAGGTGCAACGTGTCCTAAGGCACATTTGATTATGTATTTTCGAAGAATGGCTGCATTTATGGATAATGATAAGTTGATGATCCACTGCTTCCAAGATAGTCTGAAAGGGGCTGCTGCCAAGTGGTACTTAAGTCTGGACCAGTCTAGAATCCATTGTTTTCAAGATGTATCTGATGCTTTTGTAAAGCATTACAAATATAACATGGACCTGGCACTAGATCGTAGACAACTTCTGAGTATGTCATAAAATAATTCCGAGTCTTTTAAGGAGTATGCGCAGAGATGGAGGGAGCTGGCTTCACAAGTAGAGCCACCTTTGTCTGAAAAAGAATTGGCTAATTGGTTTGTGGATAGTGTGAAGCCAGATTTCTATGAGAGGATGATTGGTAGCATCAGCGCTAACTTCGATGATATTGTTGCTCTAGGCGTGAAAGTAGAAGTTGGGCTGAAAAGCGGAAAAGTAGTCAGTTCCTCAAGCAGTTCAACCAATACCAATACCAAGAAAACTCCTAGCCACTTCCACAAGAAGAAAGAAGGAAAGACTAATGCCATCACGGCAAGGAAGAAAAGGAGCCCAATGTGGAAACAACCAATGTATCAATAATAGTCGGTTCCAAACTTCACTCAACAGCCGATTTACCCCATGCAGTATGCTCCCTAACACTATGTAGCAGTTGTAACACCTACCTTTAATCATCAAGTAGCGCAGCAGGCGCTAGCCTATCAACAACAGCCAGCTTATCAGCAAGTACAAAATTCTCAGAATTATCAACAACAACAAAGACAACAAGCTTCACACTCTGGTGCTCTTCAAAGGAGACAAGGGGGAACAACCACATTTCCGCCTATACCAATGTCTTACACAGAGCTCTATCCTTCATTAGTACAACAAGGACTGATTATTACTAGACCTCTGGGTACACCCACAGAGAAATCTTTGCCTTTCCACAATCTAAATGTTAATTTTGCTTTTCATCAAGGGGGTCGGTCATGACTTGGAAGGTTGCTTAGCATTGAAATATGTAGTGAAAAGGTTGATGGAAAAGAAGATCCTAACTTTCGCAGAAAATCAGCCAAACATGAAAAGTAATCTGCTGCCCACACACGGAACTACCAATGCCATTGAAGACAAGAATGATGAAGTGTTAGTATTGGATGCATCAAAGATCAAAACTCCTATCAAAGTCTTATATGCTAAACTGTTCAAAGCTGGATTGGTAAAAATATGTCATGGTGATTGTGAAAAATGTAATATCAGTGTCAAGGGTTGTCAATTGGTCCGAGACGATATTCAAAACTTGATTAATTAGGGATTTCTGTAGGTATTCAGCAAAGGGAGGAAGGATGAAGTTGCAGTAATTGAGCCTGTGTTCAACTTGCCGAAGTCAAAAGAAAAAGTACTTGTGTTCAACATACCAAAGTCTGGTTCTGTGATTCCTGTGTTCAACAAGCCAATACCAATCTTCAACGATTCTGAATCCGTTGTTGCTTCCACTGCTAATCATTCAAATCCAAGCAATATTCGACAACCCGTTCCATTCCGTTTTAGAGGTTCAAAAGTTGTGTCGTGGATTTATGAGAATATTGGGATTGATAAAAGACATGAAGGGGTGGTTCCAAGGAATGAGGTGGGAGCCACTAATAAAGAGGTAATCAACATAGTAGGGATTGGGAAAATGACTCACAGTGGTAGAGTTTACACTCCTCTATTCAAAGGAACTGTGCCCAAGGAGACTGTTGTTCCTGTACCCTCCAAAGATAAGGAAAAAGAGGTGGTTACGAAAGAAAATGATGATGAGTTTCTGAGAATTATCAAGAGAAGTGATTACAAAGTGGTGGACCAGCTTCACCAAACTCCATCCAAGATTTCAATTTTGTCTCTGGTGATGAACTCTCCTACCCACAGAGCAGCCTTTCAGAAGATTCTAGCCCAGGCACATGTAGCCCAAGACATTACTGCTGGACAATTTGACCACATTGTTGCTAACATCACAGCTGCAATACGCTCAGTTTCAGTGACGAGGAATTACCTCGAGGAGGCCGAAACCATAATCTTGCCTTGCATGTATTCATAAAGTGCCAAGAGGATACTTTAGCTTGAGTGCTTGTAGATACTGGTTTATCTCTGAATGTTATGCCGAAGAGAACTCTGGAAAAGTTGACCTATCAAGGAGTTGGGATGAAGCCTACTTTACTCATTGTCAAAGCCTTTGATGGCTCGAGAAGATCAGTAATGGGAGAGATTGAGTTACCTATTCTGATTGATCCTCATGTGTTCAACATCATTTTCCAAGTCTTGGATATCAATCCCGCTTACAGCTGTCTGCTGGGGAGGCTCTGGATTCATGAGGCCGGTGCCGTAACTTCGACTTTGCATCAAAAGATGAAATTTGTAGCTCATGAGAAGTTGCTCATTATCCATGGTGAAGAAGATCTAATGGTCAGTAACCTGTCCTTTTTCCAATACATTGAAGCTGATGAAGATGCTTTGGAAACTTCTTTCCAAGCTCTTGAGATAGCTAATGCTGTTATGATTGACAATGAAGAGCCAGTGGCCTCGAATAATCCATCTTTTGCTTCTTTCAAGAGTATTCAATCTGCCCTAAGAGAAGGTGTACCTGAAGGCTGGGGCAAAGTCATCAAGATTCAAGAGAGAGAAAAGTACCAATAGTTGGGTTACAAACCAACTCTTGAGGAGACAACTGCTGCTACAACAAGGCGACTGAAGACGATTTAGGAAGTATTTGTCAGTGGAGGACATCAAGTTCATACCATCATTGAAGACGCTGAAGACAAGGACATTAGCCACTTGGTTTTTCAGTGTGACGCCGCATTGAGTAATTGGGAGGCTATTGAAATCCCTGTTTTGTACCCTATGCCAGAGTAATCTGCTTGCTTTTGTTGTTGTTTTCAAATTCCGTGGCCCTGCCCGAGGCTATCGGATTATTTTGTATGGGGCACCGCTTTTAATTCTTATTAATCAATGGAGTTGATGTTTTGTTAAATTCTTTTGTCTGTATTTACTGTTTTTTGCTTTTAACGAAAAATGACAATCTTTTCAAAACTACAAAAAACACTTTCTTCTTACATTTGATTTTGTGCATTTTAATAAAATAAATCCCTCCATTATCAGAATAAATCCCAAACCTATCGTATTCAATGACCCTACTCTCACTATCGACTTTGATTCACCTATCTATCAAGCTGAGGATGAGGAGGATTATGAGGTCCCTGATGATTTGGCAGAAATGTGTGAGTATCAATACACGAATCTTCAACCGCATGAGGAACAAGTTGACGTCATCAATCTTGGTGCCGAAAAGGACAAGAAAGAAGTTAAGGTTGGGGCAAAACTTGGGGTAGAAGTCAGACAACGATTAATACAGCTTCTTGAAGAGTATGTGGATGTTTTTGCATGGTCTTATCAAGATATGCCTGGTTTGGATACATATATTGTAGTTGATAAGCTACCACTCAAGCCTGAATGTCCACCGGTGAAACAGAAACTTCGAAGAAGTAGACCCGACATGGCTCTCAAGATCAGAGATGAGGTCAAGCGACAACTGGATGCAGGTTTCTTAGCAGTTTCCAAGTATCCTGAATGGGTAGCTAACATAGTGCCAGTAATGAAGAATGGTAAAGTACGAATGTGCATAGATTATAAGGATCTCAACAAAGTCAATCCTAAAGACGATTTCCCTTTGCCACATATCGACACCCTCATGGATAATACAGCTCGGTTTGCAGTTTTCTCCTTTATGGATGGTTTCTTAAGCTACAACAGATCAGAATGGATCTGGCCGATATGGATAAGACTACATTCATCACTCCATGGGGAATTTATTGCTACAAAGTCATGCCCTTCGGTTTGAAAAACGCAGGGGCAACCTATCAGAGGGCTATGGTAACTTTATTCCATGACATGATTCATAAAGAAATTGAAGTGTATGTGGATGATATGATTGCTAAATCTCAGAGTGAGGAGGAACATTTAGACCATCTTCTGAAGTTATTCAAGAGACTCCAGAAATATCAGTTAAGGTTGAATCTTGCCAAATGTACTTTTGGTGCCAGATCAGGAAAACTGCTTGGTTTTATCATCAGCCAACGAGGAATTGAGGTAGACCCTGACAAAGTACGAGCTATTCAAGAGATTCCAACTCTGCAGACAGAGTCTCAAGTAAGAGGTTTTTTGGGGCGTTTGAACTATATCTCCAAATTCATCTCCAATATGACTCCCACTTGTGAGCCAATCTTCAAGTTGCTCCGTAAAGATCAGACTATAGAGTGGAATTTTGATAGTCAGCAAGCCTTTGATAAACTCAATAAATATCTACAAGAACCATTGATCTTGATTCCCCCTGTTCCTGGAATACCTCTCTTCATGTACATGACTGTGTTAGAAGGATCCATGGGTTGCGTCTTGGGCCAGCACGATGAAACTGGTCGCGAGGAGCATGCCATCTATTATTTGAGCAAAAAGTTCACTGATTACGAAGGCCTTTATTCACTGTTAGAAAAAACTTGTTGTGCTTTAGCATGGGCCGCCAGACGTTTGAGGCAGTATTTGATATGTCACACTACTTTGTTGATCTCCAAAATGGATCCAATAAAGTATATCTTTGAGAAGCCTGCTCAAATAGGAAGACTTGCCCGTTGGCACATGCTTTTGTCAGAATATGATATCCAATATGTCACTCAGAAGGCTATCAAGGGAAGCGTTTTATCTGAGTACCTTGCAGATCAGCCTGTTGAAGATTATGAGCCTCTCAAATTTGATTTCCCCGATGAGGATATTATGTTGATAAAGAGAGATTATGAAGAGTCGGGCCCTGATGAAGGTCCTGAACCTGGTTCGCGATGGGAAATAATGTTTGATGGTTCTTCCAACTATAAAGGACATGGTGTGGGTGTTGTACTAATGAACCCAAATGGTGGCTATACTCCTTTCATAGCAAGGTTAGACTTTGAATGCACAAACAATATTGCTGAATATGAAGCGTGTATCTTGGGTTTAGAAGCTGCAATTGACCTCAGAATCAATATTCTAGAAGTTATTGGTGATTCTGCTTTGGTTATCTATCAGGCCAAAGGTGAATGGGAGACTAAAGACAAGAAGTTGATCCCGTACCGTGATTACATTGTGGATATGATCCAATACTTTGACGAGATTACTTCCCGTCATGTTCCTCGCTCAGAGAACCACATGGCTGACGTTCTAGCAATGTTAGCTTCAATGTGGCAAGTCAGATTTGTTAATGAGGTGCCATTGATCAGAATTGAGCGCAAAACTGAGCCCGCCTATTGCCAGTCAATTGAAGAAGAGGTAGATGGGAAACCGTGGTTTCACGACATCATGAATTATCTAAAAACTCAAGAGTATCCTGCCAATGCTTCCAGTCTTAATAAGAAAACTCTGCGAAGGCTATCATCCAAGTTCTTCCTCAGCAACGATGTACTTTACAAGAGGAATCACGACATGGTCCTGCTAAGATGTGTTGATAAACGTGAAGTGGACCTATTGATTCACGACATTCATGAAGGAGCCTTTGGTACTCATGCCAGTGAGCATGTCATGGTTAAGAAGATCTTAAGGGCTGGATATTATTGGTTGACTATGGAAGCTGATTGTATCCAATACGCCAGAAAGTGTCATAAATACCAGATCTATGCTGACAAGATACATGTACCTCCAACACTGCTGAATATTCTGTCATCTCCTTGGCCTTTCTCTATGTGGGGCATTGACATGATTGGAGCTATTGAGCCAAAAGCTTTTAATGGTCATCGTTTCATTCTAGTGGCCATTGACTATTTCACTAAATGGGTTGAAGTTGCGTCCTATGCCAATGTGACCAAACAAGTGGTTACTCGTTTTATCAAGAATAATATCATTTGTCGTTATGGAATCCCTAACAGAATCATAACTGACAATGGGACAAACCTGAACAACAAGACAATGAAGGAGTTATGTGACAATTTCAATATTGGGCATCACAATTCTTGACCTTATCGTCCCAAGATGAATGGAGCTGTCGAAGCTGCTAATAAGAACATCAAAAAGATCCTGCAGAAAATGGTCAATACTTATAAGGATTGGCATGAAATGTTACCATTTGTCTTGCATGGATACAGAACTTTGGTTCGAACTTCGACAGGGGCAACTCCCTTTTCTCTGGTATATGGAATGGATGTTGTTCTTCCCATTGAGGTGGAGATACCGTCCCTGAGAATTCTAATGGAAACCAAGCTTGATTAAGCAGAATGGGTCCAAGAGAGATTTAACCAACTGAACCTCATTGATGAGAAGCGACTGACTGCCATGTGTCATAGTCATCTATACCAAAAGAGAATGAAAAGAGCATTTGACAACAAGGTCCGTGTTCGAGAATTCCGAGAAGGAGAACTTGTAATCAAGAAGATATTGCCATCTCAAAGTGATGCTCGCGGGAAATGGGCACCCAACTATGAGGGTCCATTTGTGGTGAAAACTGTGTTCTCAAGAGGTTCCTTATTCCTTACAATGATGGACGGTGAACAACTCGCACACCCTGTGAAGACTGACTCAGTACGAAAATATTACGCCTAAAAAGCCCGCTAAATAAAAAACCAGAAATGGCAACTTAGGCAAAAAAAGGTATCCCGGTGGGTCATAACCTATGAAGGAGACTCAGGAAAAAGTTAGGGATCAAATAAAAAGAAAGGAAAGCTCGCTAGGTTGAAAACCCGAAAGGGCGGCCTAGGCAAAAAAAAGCGTTCCGGTGGACTGAAAACCTGAAAAGGCAGTCCAGGAAAAAGTTAGGGACAAAGGCGTTTCACTGTGTCAGAAAGGGATGTCACCTATGTCAAGGAATCCATGAAAGAAGTTTAAGTTAATTTACCCTCATCAGCAGCAAGTTCACTTTTGGGACTCTCAGTCATTAGGGATGGTAGTGGTTGTTGAATACGGTGTAACCTTTTCCCCAAATTGCCATTATTCCAATTGTAATGTTCCATGGAACTTCGCCATTAGCAAGTTACCATTCTAATAAAATCAGATTTTGGACTATTCTTTGTTTGACATTTATCGTTGCTCTATTATTTTTTTTTTCTTGTTATGCAAAACTTCACTTATTCATTAATAACGGTTTTGAAAGCGGAAAATGTTCAGAAAATGCTTTGAGAAAACACAATGAAATATAATTTACTTTGGCATTAGAGTTTGATTTAATGAAATCACTTACTCTCCCCAATAAACTCTGCTTGTGAAGAGAACACTGTTAAACCATCTGGCGTATGTTTCCCCGGTGATACAAGTTCAAAATCGACAATGTTTCCTGGATCGGACACTTCAGTAATGACTGACTACCACGATACAAAGGATTTCTCCCCAGCATCTTCCACAGATGATTTATTGAAAGTGGAATATCTTTGACTTCTCCAGCAAAAGAAGTTTGTTCCCTATTCAATCCCCATAGTGGCTGTTCTCTTCAGATTCAGTGTGACTCCTTGTAGTGGATGTGTTGTCCGTCCACTCACTTTTCCCCAGCCTGTCATCTCTCGTTAGAGTTGTCTCTTGTATATCATCTGAGCATTCGCATCATACCATATCATCTTGCACCTTTGCATCTGGGTGTGCTTTTGCTTATAGGTCTTTACCTCCCTTTACCTCAATTTTTTGATCTGTGGATCTTTATCTGTGTCCAGCTTTCGTCCGGTCTTCACCTGCGTTTGGCATATTTTTGCTCATTTTCCCCAGGAAGTCTAATCTTCATTTATGCAACCCCGGTACTGACCTATCAGATACCAAAATCCTTGGTCACCTATGAACCAAAATCCCAAAATCTCCAGTCACCTTTGAACCAAAATTTCAGGTCACCTATGAACCTAAAACATCATTCAGATCACCTATGAACCTAAAGTCCAGTAATTGCTGGCATTGTTTGTTTCAGGTCAACTGTGAACCTAAACAACATCTCAGGCCAACTATGAACCTTGGTCACCTATGAACCAAAACTTCAGGTCACCTATGAACCTAAAGTCAAGTAACTACTGGAAAACCAACTCAAATTGGTATCCTATCCATATCATATTGATTTCCAAGTCCAATCATTGTTGGCACTTTAATCTTGTTCCCGGCAGAGGTTCAATCATTGTCAAAAGTCCTTGTGATCTTCATCCTTTGGCGCACACAAAGTTTGTATTTATCTCTGTCTTTTCTGGAATTTCTTGAAGATCCCGTTTGAACTCTTCAACATAAGAAATTCCCAGAAAATATTTGTAGAATGCCTATCCTCTTATTTCAAGGTGATCCCCAGTGGAGATCATGGCTTCTTTCTGGTTTTATGCTCAGTAAGAATGTGTCTTATTTCCCCAGTGTCGTCCGGTCACCTATGAACCTGTCATCCATCTCCCTGGATCTTCTCCAATGGAGAACACCGCTCCGTCTCCTATTTACAGTAAGGACCTGTGGGATTTTCCCCTTTATTTTTCTATCCCCAGTATTTCCTCAGAGTCTCCCCAGTGAGTCTCTTTTTGTTTGGTCAGTCTGTATCCCCAGTGAGTCTTCCTTGTGGATATTAACCTTCATCCCTCCCCAATAAAGCTCACCTGTGGTTGTTTGCTCTTTATCACTGGTGTCTTGGTTGTCTGCATCTTTGCACTATCATGGCATCATATCATCATACTAGAAGTTCATGGCATGTCAGCATCTGCATGTTTTGTTGCCTATCCTTAGCATCTGCATTCCATCTAAGGGCAAAATTTTCGATTTGCTATATTTAAATACCTTTCACCTTGACGTCCCGAGGATTTCCATTCCTCGTGCCATCTGGTGAAGCTATTCAAATAGGGGCAACTGTTGTACCCCAAATTTTACCCCTTAGATGTCATAACATCTTGCACTCACATGTAGGGATCAATCATCAATATATTGTTAACTAACCACTTCATCTTGCAAGTTTGTTTCTTTTGAACTAGGGTCTACACCAGAAAGAGGGCAAGGTCTCCTAAGCCAGGCTCTCACATGATTCAAGGTCTCCTAAGATTATTCTCTCGCTCCATACAATCATCACAAGGTTCACCAGTTTGGGATCTCAAGACATTGGATCAAATCAAGTCAACAAGAGACACAAGCCAAAGTTGTGGAATTAGGGTTTTAACCTGAAGAATCACTGAAGAGTTTTATCATGATCAGTCAAGGTTTGATTGGTTCATCAACCAATTGAACTCACCTACTTTCAAGAGGTCTTACTCAACAAGAAATCAAGATCATCTGGCTTTCATCACTAGTACAAAGAGTCACAAGTTCATCTGGCCCTTAAACTAGGGTTTTGTCGAGACAAGTTAGCCATTGCCTTTGATTTTGACCAAGGCATGTTCCCAAACTTTGAGACATGGTTCCATATGTTCATAAACATATTGGAGGCCATCTTTGGACCTTGGAGGAGGTTGAAGAAGCAATATCCTCAAAGATCATCCAGTGGAATTCCTGAGGAAATTAGGGTTTTGACTGACAAAGTCAAGTCTCTGACTTTGATGTTATTGGCCCAAAATGAGGTATTCAAGTCACACTCCATCATAACATATTCAATCCATGAATGAGAGCATGAGAGACCACCATTTGAAAGGTTTCTTGCAAGAAGGGCAAGGTTTTGTTCTTAAAATTTTCTAAGGAAGAATTCACTTCTTGTGCAAAGTTGGAAAGGTCATAACTTTCAAACCACACATCCAAATTTTGTGAATCAAAGCTCAAATTGAAGCTCTCATCATGAACTTCAAAACATATTATAGGACCCTTCTCAATATAAAGCTTGGTTTTTGAGTTACAAGGCTTGGAAGTTCAAAACACTTAAGGACTTAGTGAAATTTCACTACTTTTTGCCTTAAAAACCAGTTGACTTCACTCTCACTTTTCACTAAGATCCCTTTTGATCCAGAACTTGGGGTGAACATGAAAGTTTTATAGGACATTTGGGGCTTTCCAAAAAGTACTAGAACTCCCCAATCCATAGAGGGAGCTGAGAGCTTCGAAGAGGAGAAGTTTGAGTTCCTTTTCTTGATTTTCAAGTTACCAACTTATGCATAATGATGCATAATCACTTTTAATCACCAAATGCCTCACTATTCTGATGTTTAGATGCAAGATTAACATGTTCTGAGCCTATTCCACGATTCAGCAAGTTGCACATTAAAAAATTCATAGTTTATGCCAAGGAAATGCAAGTTGAATGCAAGTGGATCAAGGTGAGAGAAACACTTTCAACCAAGGCATGTCAGCTTCTTTTTCTCCTTGTAACTTGGACTCTGACCCAATTAAATCAGTCCACAATGCAACAGAGCCTAGGATTAGGGCTTTGAGGACTCTTGACTCAGCCAAGCCATCTCACACGAGGGAAACTTAAAGAAAGGGCAAATTTAGCAAGTTTCCATTTCTGACCTTACCTCAAACCCTCAGCCTTTTCTATAAATAGGGCATTGTTCTACACTTCAAAACACACCAGATTCACCCCAAAAGAAGGCTGAATACTCTCCATATTCTCCCATCCTCATGCTCTTGCAAATCTGCAAGAACACTCCAAACATCCATTTCACTCGTGCACTTCCATCCAAACTCCACAAACCTTCTCTAAGCATTATATAGAGAAGCTCCAAACACTCAAACCCTAACTGTAACACTCCTACCACCATCTACCATTTTTGAACTCCAACTTGCAAGAAGGATCGGGTTCCATATTCCAAGAACTTTCCAAAGCTTCTAAGCATCTGCATCTTCTCTCCAAGGATCCACAAGGTCCCAGAAGGTGGTTTTTCTCATCTGCAAGCACTAAAGAAGAAGCCTTGAAATTTCTGCAAGAGGTAGGAATTCTGAACTTCAAACCCTCATATTCATGCATTATCCTGTTGCTGCTTGAATGTAAAAATGTAGTGTGTTTATTTCTTTGTGATTCTGAATGAAAACTTGCCATGTTTGGTTGAAATATTGCATGTTATAGCATGTTGAACATTTGTGATGTTGCACTGTTGGTTGAGGTTTTATGAATCATGTAATGATTGTTAATGAAAACTAAGAACATATTCGTGTTCCTGGGAGTTTTTACTCCAATTTTGGTTTTTGTTTGACTTATTTGGTTGAGTAAGGAGAGAGATACATTGGCTGGAAATTCTGGCCATGGTTATTGTTGTTAGGGTACGAGAGAAGAGAGAACGAGGGAGGAAGAAGAAGTTGGTGGCCCCCAGTCAGTCCAACGTGGCGCTGAGGTGGCCATCTGGGTTGGGTTTTAAAATAAAAACAATTTGTATCATATAATGTTTGGATGAGGGCGTAGCACCGCTGGTCCATGGAGGAGGTTTGTGTGTATTGGCAAGCGAAGGGTCTGGCGTTCGAATCCCCTTCGCCCCAGACCTTTTCCTTTTTATTTTTCCCATCTGTTACACTTGTTTGATATTTTAGTGAATGCTTGCATCTTTTGTTCACACTGCGCGTGCAGCTCAGTTGGCAAGGCTTTTGAGCCCTAAGCCTCATGGCGTGAGTTCAAGTCCCATGTGGAACATTTCCATTATTTTTATCACTTGTTCCATTTTTATTTTTATGGTTTGTACCTTGTTTTTAAAAGTCCATAACTTGCTCATTTTTCACTCTTTTTGAACCATTCTTTTTGAAAAATATTCCTTAAGATGTCTATTTTATGATTGTGAAAAGAAATTGGTAAAAATAATATTTTTTTTTAAACATTTATTAATGTTGGAAGTGAGAAGCTTTTTAAGGGTTTTCATAAAAACATCTTGATTTCTTTTGATTTCTTTGCCATGCTTTCTTGTTCATATGGATAAAATGAGACGTAATGCATGTTGTCCAAACCTTGTATGATGTTGTGACATTATGTGCCTTTGTTTCACTTGATTTCCTTGATGCTTAATGTGTTAATACATGTAAATATCCTTTGAAATACCATGAGATCTCTTTAGATCATTTACCTTGTAACATGAATTTGTTTGATCAAATATGTGACATGTTTATGTCTTAAAACCTTGAATGTCATGTTTGAACCACCTTTGAGTGTTTGATGTCTTGAGCTTGTCACCTTTGAATACATGAACTCTAAAGATATTGTCACATACCAATTATGTTTGTTAAGCATTTCCACATGTGCTCCCCATGAAATGTCTTGGCTATTACCATGCTCATGTGTTCACCTTGTTTATGATATTTGTATATCTTGATAACTCTGTTAAGTATCCCCCAAGTGAGGCTAGCTCTTTAGCTCTCCTCCTTAACCCTCATTATTCCCCTCCTTCCAAAGGAAAGACTCTCTATTGACTTTTAAGTCATAGATAGCTCATTTACCATCTTGGCCTCCTTAGAGCCATCCCATATCCTCACTAAGATCCACCCTTTAACCTCATTAGGTTTCCCTCCTTTGTGATCTATATCCTCATAACTGCTCACTTCCCTCCTTAGCCTCCTTAGAGCCACTTACCTCATGGCTTGGGTTTCACCTAGAGTTTTTCAACTCTATGTGAGCATCATCCTTATGATGTTCCATTTATCTCCAAACTTAGAAATAGGCTAGAGTTTTTCAACTCTATGTGATGCTCATCATCATGAGTATTCACTTACCCTTATAACTTAGACTTAGAGAGCTCTTTAACTCTACATTAGCTCATACTCATCCCCCTTGGAACTTTGACCATAGTCAATGGTTCATCACCCTTAGTTAGGTGAACTACGGTTGCTCTGATTCTTTAGTCAGGATACGTTCGCACAAGATGCGACATCTTGGCGAGCATAATTCGTATGTATACCCCTAGGTCTTTACCTTAGCATGGATCTCTTAGCAGATTTCCTTATCAAACAAGCATAACATAACCACATACAAACAAGAGGTTCCTGTAGCGTACTACATATACTTAGGGTGGTAATACCTTCCCTTAGTATAACCAACCCCCGAACCCAGATCCTCTTAGGGTTTTCTTCGATTTTTACCCTTTCCTTTGGATAAAATAAAGCTCGGTGGTGAATTTCAAAGTTTTGTGATTCAAATTAATTAATAGCTTGATATCCGATTCTCACCGCAATAGTACCAAACATCAACACAAATCATGTAATCAAGTGAGCAAAAGATGTGCAAGAATGATCATGAACAATGTAATGCCAAAAATGCAAACAATTACGTAATCGATAAATCGTGCATCGAAAGTTCGCCAGCATGCTTCAAACAGAGGTTAAACAATTCATAAAACATCCAAAAATATCAAGCATATCAAGCCATGGAATTTAAATGAGGAAAGGAGATCAAACAAGCTTGAAAAATAGGCAAATATAGCAATCTGGTTCAGTGTTAATCGATTAACCATTTACAGTTCAAAATTGGTTTATCTATTAACAACACAAAAATCAGCAAAATTATATTGGTTAATCGATTAACACTTTTTGCACTGCAAAGTGTTAATCGATTAGCACTGAAGCAGTGGCAAAAAATCAGTTTTCAGAATCACTTCCAGCCACTTAATCACTTATCCAATCACTCCCATGTTATAGTTTGCATTTGTGCACGAAAATGACATAAAAAAGAAGCAATTAAACATCAATTGAAAGAATTAAACATGAAGATCAAAGATCAAACAATCACATGATTAATCAAACCGAAAAGCTATCGAAACTACATCGTAAATGCGCGAAAGTGATCAAAACAGTAGATTGAGCAAGAGTTACTGACCTACAAGCCAAAGAATTGGCTTGGTGATTTTTGTAAACGAAATGTAGTGAGAAAAAGCTAAGAAAACCAAAGAATTCGACACTTGCAATCAAAGCGTAGCAAAATCGATCAAAAGTGCGACAAAAGCTCCGAAATCAAATTTGCACCGAAACGATTGGAGTAATCACTTAAATTGAAGTAGAAATTGCAGAGATCCAAGGAGAAATTCAATATGATGGAGGTTTAAGCTCAAGAGGAAGCAATTTTAATGTGAAATTGTCTACTCTTCAATGGTGGAATTGAGCTCTAGTGTGGTTTGGGGAAGAAGATGAAGATGAATGTGTAGAACTTGCAGAAAATGCAGAGAGAATTGAGAGTGAAAAGAGTGAGAAATTGTGAGAACGATTGTAATGGTTCAAACCCCCTTATGAAATGGTGGAGGTTCTTTTATATAGAGGCTAACTTTGGTGTAGGCTAGGTTTGGAATGTGCTTTGGAGCTAGCTTGGGAGTTAGTTGCACTTAACTCACTGAGTCAGCGGTTGACTTAGTTAGTTAGTTAGTTAACTCAGTGGATCAATCCCAATGCAAGTCCAAATCAATGGCTCTCATGCTTGGAAGTAAGAGTGCATGGTGGTCATGATTAGAAATGTTGCATGGTAGCAAGTGTGTTGAATGGTCTTGAAATGTCTTGAACTGTCTAGAATGTTCCACACAATGCTAGAACCAAGTAGACTCCAAGATAAAAGAGAGTGCAAAGCGGTTGTCATGAAAATGTAGCAAAATCTGCATTTTTACAAGGGTTAATCGATTAACCCCTTTGCAACAACAAATGGTTAATCGATTAACAAGGCCAAAATTTGCCCAATTTTGCTTGAAAAAAGGTGATGTGGCTACGGCTTCGATTTCCGACCCTATGATTTGGTGAATAGGCATGGAAACCCTCATTTTGTGCTTGTGTTGATGATGTGATATCCTTGTGAGGATATGATTAATTGGGCTTAGAAAAACCTGAATATTCCTGCAACAAAAACACAGAGAAAAAGTGCGAGTGCGTATGCCAGCGATGCGAATGCACATGCTTATGCAAAAGGAAAAAAGGGAGGTCAAATTTCGGGTTACGACAATACCACCCATTTAATAACTTTTTTTGGACCCGTGTAAGACAAAGATCAGCATGGACGAAGCCTCCAAATGCAAGTTATTTGCGTTAACCATTGTTAACCCGACCATGTTGTGGTTTGATGGTCTTCTGGATGAGAGCATTGAATCATGGACTTATCTTAGTGATTGGTTTTCTATGCACTTCACCTCCTGAAAGGGACAACCAATAACTGTAGACGCCTTGAGTGGGATACCCCAGTGGAAAAAGGAAAGCTTGCAGTCTTATATCGACTGATTTACATAGGTTGTTGTTGAAGTATAAGGGGCCAAACAAGGCCTTAAATATTGGATTTTTTAGAATGGTCTTCTCCGTGATTATCCCTTCATGTTAAATATCAGAAGGAAGAAGGGGAGAACCACTGAAGAAATGTTGATCATGGTTCGATATTACATGATCATGGAAGACAAACTAAACACAGGCTTAGATAACCCTGTCTCAGCTGGAACCAACTCCAGTCGTTTGGCAGGAAAGGAGTCCCACTAGAGGAAGGACGGCCGAGGCATGCAAGGCCAACGCGAGAAGCACAGGCTGCTGAATGTCTTGGGAGAAGATCTACCAAGACTGTGCTAACACAGAGTTCAAGAAAGAAGAGATTCGACCTCCTTAGCATATTAGGGAAACATCTCAGACTGAATAGTTAAAGTGTTATCACTTTCATAAAGGGCATGACCATAACATCGACGATTGCATCTAGTTGAAGGATACCATTGAAGGGTTGATCAAAAGGGGTTGGATGACCGAATACGTGAGAAGGGGAAAAAGAGATAGGAAATATCTTCCTATAGGTAAATCTCCCTCAAAGACTCCTGTCGCGGTGAGAATCGGATACCATAGCTATTAAGTTAACTAGGTTCACAAATCTTAATTCACCACCGAACTTTGATTTATCCAAAGGAAAGGGTAAAGGTCGAAAACCCTAATTGCGCTATGCAAGAACACAACTTAGAGATCTAAGGTTCGGGAGTTGGTTATACCTAGGGAAGGTGTTAGCATCCTAAATATCTGTAGTACTCTACAGGAACCTCTTGTTTTATTTGTGTTATCTATTGCTCGCTTGCTAAGGGTGTGTGCTAAAGTAAAGACCTAGGGGGTTAGTATCTAAGTATGCTCGCCAAGATATCGCATCTCGTGCCTACGTATCCTAACGGAAGTGGAATCAGAGCATTCGTAGTTCCCCTCAAAGAGGGTGAGGAACTCTTGATTGTGGTCAAGGTTCCAATTCTAAGGGGAGGTAAGTATCCATGGCACGATACTTACATAGAGTGTGGCAACTCTAAAGTTAAGGTTAACTTAAAAGAGGATAAATGTTCATGGCATAACACTTACATGGGGTGCAGCGACTCTGATCCTAAGGCTAGGATAGAGGGTAGAAAGTGTCCATGGCAGAACACATGTATAGAGCATGGCGGCTTCAATCCTAAGGCTAGGATAAAGGGAAAGTCCTAAAGCTAAGCTAATGACATGGCAGTCAACAATGGGCCCTTTCCTTTGGAATTAAGGTAAGCATCAGAGAATCAAAAGGTAACCTCGAATAATAAAAGTAAGATGAAAAGTAGTATATAGCAAAGCTTAGGTAAGTCAGAAACTCAAAAGGTAGGACATCATAATCAAGATTTCATCACAGTCGAAAGCATCAGGAATTAACTCAAAAGAATCAAGAATTTGAAAATATGAAAATGTCAAGATAAATTTAAGAAAAAAACTAAATAAACAAAAATCTAATTAAAGCTAATATAGATTAAAATCTAATTAAAAAACTAAAATAACTAATTAGACTAGAAGCTGTGAAGTATGTGTACTCCATTTTAGATAAAGTACCGGTACCGGATACTTACCAGATACTGGTACGCGTACGGTACTCGTATGGTACGTACCGACACCGTACCTATTTTTTATTTATTGTTTTTTAAGTTGGTACTCTAACGGTTACATATTGGATACATATTGGGTACACGAACTCAATTTTTTTCTTCTAATGGTATAGTTTTATACTTTTTTTAATGGGCTTTTCAAGTGCTGATGTAGAGTTTGATCAATAGGATCTTGAAACCAAAGAAATGATTGATAGCTTATGGATCTTTAATCGCTAAACTTCAATCAATTGCATTGAAACTCCTCGCACAACCAAGTTCGTCATCTTCTGTTGAGAAAAATCGGAGTACATATGAATTTATATTCGCGTACCCGTACCTTGGTTTTTTTAAAAATGACGTATTTCGTACCAGTACCCATATCAAGTACTGGGTACGTACCCGTACCTTTGCAACACAGACTAAAAGTTAATTAAAACTTAATAAAACTAAAACCTATTTAAAAACTAATTAACTAAATAAATAAATTCTAAATAAAACTAATTAAAATCCAGAGAACTAAATTAAATTTTAATAAAGCTAATTAGATTAAAGTCTAAAAATTAGTTAAATCAAAATCCTAATGAACTAATTAAACTAAAGAGAGGGGTGTAAAAAAAAGTTTGGGCTTATGGTGACTTTATCAACACAAGAGGGTCAACAACATTGCAATGTTATCAGAACGAACAGAGGAACATTTCATGAACAAATTAAAAAAATAGAAAAAAAAAACCTAACCTCCTATTCTTCACGATGCGATGCCCTCTCTCGGATTCACAGATTCTTGACGTCTCCTCAATATCGCCTGCCTCAACCGTAGCCGACAATTCATCCGATCGATGAGAGTGCACGAAATCACGACGTAGTAAACTTTGCGACGAAGTGGCTTTTGCTCGGTACGTCTTCGGTTCCTTCTTCTCCCTTCAATTCGTCTACGTATGAGTATTGCTGCTGATTATTGATGATGCATCATTGTTGTCTGTTGCGTATTGTTGATGTCGTTGATAATTTCTGCTATGCGTAATGGTTGTTGGAGTGGAGAGATTTTTTTGTGAGCGAATTATGATGCTTCTCTGTGTTTTCTATATGTTCTGAATGTGTGTATGTTTATGATGTCTCTTCCTCTTTTTCTCTATCAGTGTGTATATCTGAGCTCTCTACTGATACGTGCGTGTATTTGTTTCTGATTATGGATACTTCCCACAAACTCTGCCCTGTGAATCACATTTTATATTCTCGGATGGATTAATGTTGTGATTTAAAATTGTAAATTGTAAATGGTGTGATATGTTGTTTTTTTCTAAGTAATAGACTTTGGGGACTTGCTCGACTTTGATAGCCCCTGACCGCGTGGAGAGCTGGTCGGGTGGTCGGAGATGTGTTCCGACCTTCAACGAGGCTAAGAGCTCGGTCGAGGTCTTAGCTTCGTGGCGTGAACTTTCCACCGCGAGCTGGGTGTTCTGCCTAATTGGTACAATGACGGCGGAGCTCGATTGAGGTATCCCCGTCGGATCAGAAGTCCTCGCGCATACACAACGCGGCTTTTAATCACCGTGTTATGTATAGGGGTGTCACGCTCGTACCTTAGTGCGTCCCCGTGATCACGGTGCTAGTGAGTCACGGGTTGTGCTTAACTGTAGTACTGTTTGAGCTTCTCAGCGTTCCATGGTCGAGCAAGTTCTTCCCCGTGCAGATTTTTGAGGAAGTAGGCTCCTGTCCCCGTTTTCGCGCGGATGCGGTACGGGCCCTCCCAGTTCGCGGCGAGTTTGCCTTCTCGCGAGTCTTTCTGGTTCCTTCGTAGGACAAGGGTGCCCACCTGAAAATCACGTTTGATAACTTTGTCGTTATAACGAAGTGTTATTTTCTGCTTAAGTGAGGCTTCTCGGAGAGAAGCGCCCGAACGTGTCTCCTCGATGAAATCGAGTTCTTCCCTCAGGACTTCGTCGTTCGCGTCCCCGTCGAGGGGGGCTTCTGTCCTCCTCGAGGGTTCCCTGATTTCCAAGGGGATCACCGCTTCCGTTCCATAGGTCAGACGAAAGGGGGTCTCCCCGGTCGTGGAATGTGGGGTCGTTCGGTAGGCCCAGAGGATGCTGTGTAGCTCCTCAACCCACCTTTGTTTGGCGTCGCCTAATCGACGTTTCAATCCTTGGAGGATTACTCTATTCGCCGCATCAGCCTGTCCGTTCGTTTGAGGGTGCTCGACCGACGTGAAGTGCTGCTTCGTGCCTAGTTTGGAGACGAAGTCTTGGAAGTTCCGTTGTCGGTGACAATAGCTTGAGGGACGCCGAATCGGGCGAGGATGTTTCTTTTGTAAAAACGCAGTATGTTTAAGGTCGTGATTTTAGCCAATGCTTCTGCCTCAATCCACTTTGTGAAGTAGTCCACCCCGACGATGAGGTATTTGTTTTGATACGATCCCTGGACGAAAGGTCCGAGGATATCCATCCCCCACCACGCAAACGGCCATGGGGAGGACAGTGTTTCGAGCTCGTTAGGAAGAGCGAGGTGCATGTCCCCATGTTGTTGGCATCTATCGCACTTCTTGACGTGTTCCTTGGCGTCCTCTTGCATGGTGGGCCAGTAATACCCTGCTCGAAGCGCCTTACGGGCTAACGATCGCCCACCAAGGTGCTGTACATTGATTCCCTCGTGGATTTCCTGGAGGATGCCGGGGACCTTGGTCTCCTCGACGCACCTGAGAAGGGGGATAGAGAACCCTCACCGGTATAACTTATCCTCGACTATCGTGTATGAGCATGCCCGCCGCTTGACCATTCTTGCTTCCTTGGGATCTTCGGGCAGTTTGCCCGTCGTGAGGTACTCGTACACAGGGGTCATCCAGCAATTACTGTCACCAATGGCGCTTACGTCCGCCACAGGAGCGGGTTTGTCGATGCTCGGCCAGGAAAGCACTTCTTGTATGACGGATTTGTTCCCGCCTTTATTCTTTGTGCTTGCCAATTTGGACAAGACATCTGCTCGGGTATTGTGCTCGCGGGGGATGTGAGTCACTTCTGCGGAGGTGAACTTTTTCATCTTTTCTTTCACCAAGGTCAAGTATTCGATGAGGTTGTTGTTCTTGGCCTGGTACTCTCCTCGGACTTGCGAGGCCACGAGCTGGGAGTCGGTGAAGATTTTGACCTCCTTGGCGCCGAGGTCCTCGACCAGCCGAAGTCCGGCGAGGAAAGCCTCGTACTCTACTTGGTTGTTCGACGTCGGGAAGGATAGTTCGAAGGATACCTCGATCAGGATGCCTTCCTCGTTTTTGAGGATGATGCCCGCCCCGCTTCCCTTCGGGCTGGATGCTCCGTCGACATAGATCGTCCATTTTTGAGATTCGTTGGTCGAAGGTTCCGGGACGGTCATCTCTGCCACAAAGTCGGCCAATACCTGGGCCTTCAGGGCTTTCCTTCCCTCGTATTGGATGTCAAACTCGGCGAGTTCGAGCGACCACCTGAGCATCCTCTCCGCCATATCCGATCGTCCAAGGAGTTGCCTTATAGGCTGTTCGGTCCTGACGACGACAGTGTGGGCAAGGAAGTAGTGGCGTAGCCTCCTAGCTGCGGTGACGAGGGCCAGGGCGACTTTCTTTATCTGCTGATACCTGAGCTCGGGGCCTTGGAGGGCTTTGCTCGTGAAGTAAATTGGTTTCTGTCCATCTGGGGTTTCCTGAATGAGGACAGTGCTGACTGCTTCACCCGTGATTGTGAGATACAAGAAAAGTGTCTCACCGCTCTCCGGCCGTGAGAGGACCGGGGGTTACGATAAGACTTGTTTTAGGTGGAAGAGCGCCTACTCACATTCTTCGCTCCATTCAAACTCCGCTTTTTGTCGAAGAAGTTTGAAAAACGAGAGTGCGTACTGCGCAGACCTTGCGACGAAGCGGGAGAAGGCGGTGATCATCTCGTTCAATGATTGTATTGACTTCTTTGAGTCCGAAGTAGGGATCTCAGAAAAAGCTCTACACTTGTCGGGGTTGGCTTCGATTCCTCGCTCTGTGAGGTAGTAAACGAGGAACTTACCTGCCCGAACGCCGAAGGTGCATTTGTCGGGATTGAACTTCATGCGGCACCTCCTCGCCGTGTCGAACACCTTCTTGAGGTGTGCGGCATGGTCGACTTCTTCCGCGGATTTGACGATCATGTCGTTCATGTAGACCTCTAGCATGTCGCCGATTTCAGCCCGGAAAACCTTATTCATCATCCGTTGGTAGGTCGCACCGACGTTCTTTAGACCGAAGGGCATCACATTGTAGTAGTAATTGCCCGACTCGGTCATGAAAGTCGTGTGCTGTTTGTCGACCTTGTCCATGGGAATTTGGTTGTATCCCGAGTATGCGTCCATGAAGGATAATAGTTTGTAACCTGCAGAATTGTCGACCAGCTGGTCGATGTTAGGCAAAGGATAGTAGTCTTTCGGGAAAGCCCGGTTAAGATCAGTATAATCAACACACATCCTCCATTTTCCATTATTCTTTTTGATGAGTACAACATTGGACAGCCAGGTTGTGTACCTGGCTTCCGAAATAAAATTCGCCTCTAGGAGGTCTTTTACAGCTTTTTCATTAGCCTCCGCTTTTTCGGGAGACTGCTTACGCCTACGTTGAGCTATGGCCCTAGCTGTCGGATCTACTGCGAGCTGATGGCAAACCACCTCGGGGTCAAGGCCAGGCATCTCGGAAGCGCTCCATGCGAACAGATCAACGTTATCCCGGAGACATGCCTTCAGCTGCTCCTTCGCCAAGTCGGGGATCCTGGTACCAATCTTCATGTTACGGTCTAGATCGTCCCCGAGGACCACGAGCTCAAAGTCTTCGTCTGGGACGACGCGCGTTGGGTGGAGAGGCCGCCCGTTGTTGTCCGCCTGGAGGTCGAGGTCTTCTGCTCCATCTTCGTCGGGTTCTCCCAGGAACCTGCTGTCGAGTTTGACCGCGTTGACGCGCGGGAGAGGTACCTGTTCGATGTCCGGGGGTGGCTTTGCCACAGTCTTAGGTTTGGTGCCGATGGAACTCATGCCTTTGATGGCGGCATCGAAGCATCTCCTGGCCGCGTCTATGTCCCCGTGCATCGTCACTACTCGTCCCGTGGCCGTGTAGTACTTCATTTTGAGGTGGACCGTTGACGGTACTGCCGTAAGCTCGGCCAGGGTGGTCCCCCCGAGGATGCAGTTATAAAGGGATGGACATTCGACCAGTAGGAAGCGGGTCTTCACCTGTCGGACAGTGTCTTCGGCCCCGAATGTGACCATCAGCTCAACGTAGCCCCAGGGTCTGGTGGTGGTTCCGTTGAATCCCTGCAGGTTTGAGCCGACGTATGGGGTCAGATGTCTCTCGTCGAGTTGGAAATTCCCAAAAAGATGAGCGTACATGATGTCGACCGAGCTGCCCTGGTCGACAAGGATCCTTCGAACGTCAAAATTTGCCATCTGTGCCCTGACCAGGAGGGGGATAGTGGCGTTGAGCGCTCTGTCGGGGAGCTCCTCGAGATAGAAGGTGATAGGGTTTGAGTTCCCTCGCACCTTTTCGAGAGTGGTTGTCTTCGCCGACATTGCTGATTCGAGTCGTCAAATTTCCTCTTGATCGACCCGACGGACAACTTCTCGTAACCACCTCCGGAGATGACCATTGCCTTGGGGAAGCCTTCCCAGGTGCTACGGGCATCGACGGGTTCCTCGTGGGGGATGGTTGCCCACATGTTACGAATTGCTTCTTGGCCCTCAATGATTACGGGGACAAAGAAATCTTCGGGTCGAGTGACACTGAGGGCGACCTGAAGCCGACTCTCGTCGGGAGGAGGTGTCGTCTCCTCGACGTTCTGGGCTTCCCGGGAGCTGGGACGAGGAGTATCATTCTTCTAGGCGTATTTCTTCAAGTGCCCTTCTTGATGAGGATTTCAATTGCATCCTTGAGATGGATGCAGTCTTCTGTGACATGCCCGTGGCTCCGGTGGAACCTGCAGTACTTTGACTAACTTGTCAGTGTTTGATTTGGGAGTAGTTGGTTTTGGAAAACGGACGCCTCCTTTCAGAAATTCTGAGTTCTAGCACTCGGAGAAGATTCGCGCGCGGGGAGCGTTGAGCGGGGTGTATCCCGTGAACCGGCCAGCTGGTCTGCGCGGTTCACAAGGATCACGGGGGAGATTTTCTTTCTTTCTTTCTCCTCCTCGTCGGGGAGGAGAGTCTTCATCTTTGTGGCCGCGGGGGCCTTCCTTGTGTCTCGACTCAAGGGCGATCTGAGCTCGTTGGAGGAGGTCCTCCAGACGGCACTCGATGTACGACTGAGCTCGTTGGAGGAGGTCCTCCAGACGGCAGGGTTTGCGGAGGCCCACAGACTTGGCAAAATCAGATCCAAAACGTAGTCCATGGATGATCAAATACTTCTTCATGTCGTCAGTCGTATGAACCTCGACAACTTCTCTGTTGAATCTCTCAATGTAGTTCCGGAGAGATTCATTCTTCCCCTGGAAGATGCTCTCTAGGGCAGCCTCTGTCTTCGGGTGTCGACGAGACGCAGTAAAGTGTTTGGTGAAGCGTTGTCTTAGTTGCTTCCAAGATGTGATCGACCCGGATGCCAGACCCTTGTACCATGTCATGGCTCCCTTCCGCAAGGTGGTGGGGAAAAGTCTGCACTTAATGGCTCCCCTGACGTTTCTGAAGTCGAGCATGGCTTCGAAACTTTCGACGTGATCGTCGGGGTCGGCTAGACCGTCGTAGGTCCCCAGTGGTGGGGGTTTATCCATGCCCGCAAGAATTGGGGTGTTCATGATCTCCCACGACAGAGGGGTCCTCTGGTCGTCGTCGTTGCTTCCGATCGGGGATCTCGAAGGGGATCGGTGATGCCGTGGAGGGGAATTCCTCGAACGGTTCCTCGGTCTCTCCTCAGTGGTTTTGGACTTCTTGGTAGTTGCGGAGGGCCTGGGTTCCTTCCGAGGCGGGGAACGATGGCGGTTCTGGGAGATCGCCGGCTGGGGGCGTTCAAGGCGTGGACGACGGCCCTCGTACACCGGCGAGGGGGTTCGAGATTCTTCGGATGGAGTCCTTCGCGGGGAAGGAGAACGGCGAGGCGAGGGTGGACTACGATGTCTTCGCGGGGAAGATCGCCGTGTCCGCCCTCGCTCTAGTGCTTCAATTCTGGTATTCTGGTGTGCTATCAGCTGATTGGTCTAATTGATCAAAGCAAATAGGGCCACGGTGCTCGCATCTGCATTGGGCGGAGGAGCAACTGGCTGAAAGACGACTTGTTGGTCGTCCTACTGGGCAGCGTCGTAAGCCGCGTCTTGGGAGTCTGGGGAGGCGGTCTGCCCACAGACGGCGCCACTGATCGTACCTGGATCAGACAGTATTTGGCGGCCAGCAACGTCTTGTGGACTTCAGCTCCGGTGAGGTTGAAAGACGGCCGGGGGGGTGTACCTGCAAGGTACTCCGACGCTCAAGTAAGGCAAATGTCAAGTAAAAGCAAGTACAAGGTTATAGTGTAAAAGAGTGTGTAACCTGACCCAAAGAGTGTGTAACCTGACCCTCTCAAGTGAGAGGGTATTTATAGAGAGCCCCTAGCGCGGGACCAACGGTCACTAGCACTGGGCTGGATTGCCAGGCCCAATCCAAGTAACTTCCAGGGCTTACGTGGCATAGTGAAGACCAGCACGTGGTCTTCGCCCTGGGGTAACCGCTCCTAGATCTCCGGAATTAGGGCAGAACGATTCCATCGGGAGTGGGCGGTTACATGAGAACGTGTCCTCACGGGGAGGAGTCTTGCGTGTCGGGGAGAGACGTGTCCTCGCGGGGAGGACTCTTATGTGCAGAAGGAGATGGCTCATCGCGGGAAGGAGCACCTGAGTGTCGAGGAGGGGCGAGCTCGGAGAGACTTAGTGCCTCTGGCCGACGCTCTATGCCGCGTGTGCCCAAACACCGCCGAGGTGTGGCGTGTGCCCGACACTATTGAGGTGGGACTGTGCTCGACGTTGATTGTGCTAAGAGGCCTTTGTTAGGCCACCCCAGGACGTGTGGGTTGAGCCTGCTCGATTGAGGAGCAGACCCCGGCCCAGTCCAGAACATTTTTCATCTTCCATGCTTCTATGACTTTTTCAGCGTGTGTTATACTATTTTTCATCGATTTGTCTCCCTTATTAGTATTAATTTACAGATTTTTCAGATTATTTTTGTGGTGATGTGGTTTGATTTATGAAGTGTGGTGGGTTTTGATTTAGGAATATGATCTTTCAATATTGGTTTCTTTATGGTGTCTGTATTTGATTTTTCTTTGGTTGCACCCCTTCAAAATTCAGTCAAAAAAAGCTCATTCAAACAATGCGAACATATATGGATCTACGGAGGTCAAAGTCGATTTGAAAAGAGGTGAAAGACGCCCATTTTCAATTTTTTGAGCATAGAAAGAAGCTTTTTTATTAAACATGTTCCTCTTCTCTTTTAGGCTCTGTTTGGTAAAACTAGCTGATAGCTGGTAGCTGGTAGCTGGTAGCTGATATCTGGTAGCTTATAGCTGGTAGCTGGTAGCTGGTAGCTGATATCTGGTAGCTTATAGCTGGTAGCTGATAAGTTAATTTAACTGTTTAGTAAATTAGCTGTTACACTAGCTGATAATTACAAAATGACTTAAAAGGACATTTTTAATTAAGAAATTGGTGATTTCATTATCTTATTATATTATATTATTAAATTAATTTTTATTCGATAAAAGTAAATGTATTAATAACAACATGCAAAACAATTTTAATATATATGAAAAATTAAAGATATCATCAAAATATATAAATTTGTATAAAAGTTTTATGGACTTTGCTATTTAGTATGAATATATTGACAACAAAATTCAATGGAAAAAAAACCAGCAAACCATATATAAAGCAAGGGTATTTCATAAAGCCATTTAAGAAGACATAAAAGTAAAAGTAATCGTAATAACTACGATTCTTGGTCTAATTAACTCATTCTTTCGTAAAATATATATTTTTTTAATTCCTAATTTTATAATTAAATATAATAAAATATGTGAAATAATAACATTGTAATTTTGAATTTAGTTATATTAATCTAAAAAAATAACAAAAATAAGTTTATTGTCTAATATTTTACAATAAAACTGTAATAATATTCTGAATTTTCTTCATCTTTGTTGATTTTATTTATTCTATTCCAATGTTTCACTAATTTAAGAATTATCAACACTATTTTTAAATTAATTATATAATTTATATTTAATAAATAAAAATAATATCTAAAATCTTCTATAACATTCTTCAAAATCTCCCTAAATTCAATCTTTTAAAATCAATTTTTTAATAGTAAATATTATGTATATATATATATATATATATATATATATATATATATATATATATATATATATATATATTGTTAAAATAATAAGGGTATAATTGGAATAAAAAGTCATAAGCTAAAAGCTACACGCTCAAAAGCTACTTCAAATATCTTTTGAAAAAAAAGCTAACAACTAGTTAAAAAGCTAAAAGCTAAAAGCTAAAATGCATTACCAAAGAGAGCTTTTTAATCAAAATGAACTGAAAAGCTAAAAGCTACAAGCTAAAAGCTCTTTTTATGGTCTTACCAAAAAGACTCTTAATATTGTGTTTAAATTTCTTGACTCTATTCTGAGTTATTGTATATAGTTGTTAGTTATTGTATATAGTTGTTTTATGTTTAAAATGGAAGGGTTGTGTTTTAGAATGATGAAGAGGTTGATTATGTTTAATTTAGAGTTTTTTATGAATGTTGGTGAAGGTATCTAGAAGATGCAGTGTAAATAATGGTGCCCTTAGTGTTATGGTTTGATTTGATTTTATGATTAATGAAATTGGTTAAAAAAATTGGTTAAAGGAATTGGTTAAACGTAGAAGATGGTGCAAGGTTTTGGCTACTAAAAAAATCATGGTTCAAAATGTGTAAAAAATAATTGATCTGTTACGTGAAACAGAATTAGTCCTCTTCTTAAGAAAATGGTAACCAATTAATTTTGGACAAAAAATAATAAAACCCCAAATTAAATTTTTTTAATTGGTTTTTTAATCAAATCTTCTCCTAATTGGTCTTTTAAACTGAAAATAAAATCAATTAAAAATAATAAAATAAATTATTTTTTTTGCTTTTTTGAATCAGAAGAAAAATAATATGTTATATTAAAAAAAGTTTCAAAATATTTTTATTGATTAGTTATTCATAAAATTATTTTTATTATTTGATTATTGATATACAATTGATTGCATTTAATTATATTTGATATGCAATTGATTTTTATTATTTGATTGTTGCTTTTCGAAAAAGAAATATTTGATTGAATTTTATTATTTATTATAGATATGCAATTGATTGCATTTAATTATATTTCATTAATTATTTTTATCAAAACGTAAGTCACTTCATAGGAAAAAACTATGGAGTAATGAATCATAAATTAATGTATGCATGAAAATTGAAAAGAATAATGATAATTATTCTTTTCATAAATTTTTATTTGAAAATAGTTAATCTATATAAAATATTTTAGAAAAATAATTAGGGGTATGAGTGGAATTATTAGAATAAAATTTGACTTGTTTAATTAAAAAAATAATAATTATTGAAATGTCACTTTTTTTATTTGAAAAAAAAAACTAAAATTTTACTTAAAACTACTTTTAGAATATTTATTGTAGAATTTATAAATATATATTAAATTGTTATACATAATTATTTTTTAAATTATATGTTAAACTATATATTAAATTGTCATTTTAAATTATAAGTAAAAATAATTTTTTAATTTGAAATATATTTATAATACAATTAAAAGTCGGGTATTATTAGTAAATTTATACCTAAATTTTTGAATTTTTATTGTAGAATTGAGTTTTAAGTAAACATTAACCTAAATTAAAAAATAAATTGTAATTTAAAAAGAATATTAAATTAGAATAATATTAAAAATTTTAATACTTAGAATTACTATAGTAATTAGAGTAATATTTTTAATTTAAATTTTTTTATTAAAATAGTAAAGTTGAACATATCTTTAAATTATTTTTTAGATTCACGATTTATTTTTATAAGAAATTAATAAATATGTATTAAGTTGTATGTAAAAAATAAATGTTAAATTATTATATTTCATAAAAAATAAATGTTATAAATGTGATATAGAATTATATTTCATATGACTACTTATTATTTATATATTGGTAGAAATATATAAAAATGATAATTAAAAATGTCAAATGAAATTATATGTCATAAAATTTATTGATGTAAAAATAATAATTAAAAAGAATAATAATTAAAAATGATTTTTATGGATTTATTTAAAAAGTATCATGAACAGGAAAAATCATACCATATATAATATTATGACATGATATAATAAAAAAGAAAATTCTTAACTCTTTCGAATTTAATATAACTTATTTTTATTTCAAATCTAATAAATAAAAGTAAATATTATGAAATATTAAACCTAATTTACCTTTAATGTTCAAAAATTTAATTTTTTAAATATGATTTTAAATTTAGTATTCAAAATTTACGTGTTGTTGTCATTAAATTTTTAAATGGGCACACGGGTAAAAAAAACTTATAAACAAGAAAAAGTTTACATGTAAATAATTATTTTTTATAAACAGAAATAAGTTACAATCATTTTTTTATAAACGAGAATAACTTATAATTATTTTTTTACTCAGAAGAAAAATACTATATTCTATTAAAAAAAATCAAAAAATTGTCTTTTAAGTTTTTTTTCCCATAGAATATTTATTTTAATTAGTTAAAATATTTATTTTACTTTAATCAAATTAACTAGACATTAAAATAATAAATTCAATATTAATCATTAATAGGCGACATTTATTTATAAAGATATTTAGTTTATCATTCTAAAAATATAAGAATAAAAATTATTTTGTAATTATTTAGATCGTTATTTGAAATAAAATATATTTTGAAATTATTTGAATTTTTATAAAAAGGTTAATAAAACAAAACAAAATCAATTGAGATTATGTAATTTTTTTAAACTTATAAAATAACTAAAACTTATCCGAATCTTTTCAAATTAACTTTATAATTATAATCATTATAAAAAATATTAAAGGCTAGTCATGAAGATTTAATGATAAATGGTAATCATAAAAAATGAATGATAAAAACTAAAAATTTATTGATACAGTCATTTTTATAAACGGAATAAGTTACAATTGTTTTTATAAACGGAAATAAGTTACTAATAATTTTATAATCGTAATAAATTCAACCATTTATACAATTATTTGTATAAATGATAATAAGTTACAAATATTTTTATAAATGAACACACGAGTTTAAAATGCTTATAAATAGGAAAAAAGATACAATAGTTTTATAAATGGGAATAAATTATAATTATTTTTATAAAAGGAAATAAGTTACAAATATTTTTATAAAGGAGAAAATTTGAAGTATTAAAACAATTGTTTACATCATTAACACAATGGACACACGGGTACAAGAAAATTATAAACGGGAAAAAGTTTAAATCATCAACACAATTATTTTTTAGGATTAATTGCAATTTTGGTCCTCCTATTTTCATTTTTTTTAGTTTTGATCCCCCAATTTTAAAATCCGGAATTTTTGTCCCTTTATTTTCAGTTTTTTTTTTAGTTTTGGTCCCCTATTTTAAAATCTGAAATTTTTGTCCCTACATTTTCATTTTGTTTGAGTTTTGGTCCCCTTATTTTTATTTTTTTAAACTTTTAGTCCCCTACTAAATTAGTTCCAAATTAGAAAGGGACTAAAATTCAAAACAAAACTTAAAATAGGGGACCAAAACTAAACAAAAATGAAAATAGAGGACCAAAATTCTAGATTTTAAAATAGAGCGACCAAAACTAAAAAAAACTAAAAATTGAAGGATAAAAATTCCAGATTTTAAAATAGGAGATCAAAACTAAAAAATAAAATAAAAATAGAGGGTCCACAATTGCAATTAAGCCTATTTTTTATAAACCGGAATAAGTTATAATCATTTTTTATAAACGGAAATAGGTTACAATTATTTTTTGACTCAGAAGAAAAATACTATGTTATATTAAAATAAACTTCTAAAAATTGTCTTTTAAGTTTGTCTTTTTTTTTCTATAGAATATTTATTTTAATTAGTTAGATTATTTATTTTATTTTAATCAAATTAACTAGACATTAAAATAATAAATTCAGTATTAATCATTAATAGACAACTTTTATTTATAAACTGAATAAGTTACAATTTTTTTTATAAGCGGGAATAAATTGTTGTGCTTATAAATGGGAAAAAAGTTTACAATAGTTTTATAAACGAGAATAAGTTATAATTATTTTTATAAAAGGGAATAAGTTACAAATATTTTTATAAAGGAGAAAATTTAAAGTATTAAAACAATTGTTTACATCATCAGCACAACTATTTTTTATAAACAGAAATAAGTTACAATCATTTTTTATAAACGAGAATAGGATATAATTATATTTTGACTCAGAAGAAAAATATTATGTTGCAGCGATGAAGTACTATTTTCAAGTCACATATTATGTATTGAATGATATCACTATATATTTTTGAATACCATAGTTAGGAAGTCTTAATTTTGTATTTTGTAATTTATACGTATTATATTGTTATTTGATATAATAACTTATTAAATTGGTTACGCTATAAAAAATTTAAACCTTGAAAAAAAATTGCAAAATTGACAAGTGATGTTTCCCAACGTAACATGTAAATACAGATAAAATCCGTGCGATAGTACGGGTATCCGCTAGTTGCATTTAAAATAGTATAAAACTACACGGTTATTCAATCATTTAAAGTAAATATTATTTGGCATTATATAATTTGAGTATAATATAAAAGAAGAGAAAATATGTGATATACCGTCTATTAATGACGATCACGAATTCCACCATATTAAATTGATATTTAAGAAAAAGATTAATGATATGATAAACTCTTAATTTTTTAATAAGAATAAAAAATGTTTGATAATATCGTATCTTATAAAATTTTAAAATCTAGTTGTACTTAACGATAACTTCGAATAATAACTTATCTAATATAACGTGTTATGAAAGCTCGTGGATGCAAGTTTCGAAACCAACACTTGGCAGAAAGTTGAAATGAATCATCGATGAATGTTTATAGTTATGTTTTAGTACACATCCAGTAATCCTAAAAGACAAATAAATATTCTTAACTAAAGACAAGTCGTTTACGTAAAACAGTCTTAATAATAATAATAATCTTGATCTAAAATAATCCACTTAATTAAAATAGTTTTGATACTTTTAATAATGCTCTTAGTTATCCACTACATAGAAATGCATAAATAGAGATACTCTAACACATAATTTAATAAAATCTATTATGATTATAATTTTGGGCTCATTTGTTTTATTCTTTTTTTAAATAGAGATACTCTAACACATATTTAATAAAGTTTTATAAAATTATTTTTTTTATAAAAAATTTAAATAAAAAATTAGTTTGAATAACTATTTTTAAAATATTATTTTAGATATTTTATGATTCTATTATAACTTCTTTTTTTGGATATTAAAATTTTAAAATATTTATTTCAAATAAATTTTTGGCTAAAATACAGTTTTGGTCCCCTGTTTGTCAAAATTCACGGTTTTGGTCCCCCTGTTTTTTTTTTAACAGTTTTGGTCCCCCACCCCTCACTGTTCATGTACGAACGTGTACTGTTCATGCACGGACATATACGGACAAGTTACTGTTCATCACTTTTTTTGGGCCAAAATTAGAGTGGGGGACCAAAACTGTTAAAAAAAAATAGGAGACCAAAACCGTGAATTTTGACAAACAGGAGACCAAAACTGTATTTTAGTCTAAATTTTTTATAAAAATTATTTTTGAAATATAAGAAAGTTGTAATTTTGATTATGTTTTAATATTTAATAATATATGTTTATATTATATAATATCAAAATTAATTTTTTAATTAAAAAAAATGAATATAAAAAATTATAATATTAAAAAATGACTTTATAAAATCAAATTTTTAAAATATAATAAAAACATTTCATTTTTTTAAAGATAAAACAAACCTATATATTATATAACTAATAAAAGAAAAGACTTTTTTATATGCTTCAACCGATAAAATAGAATGCGCTAAAATTTGGAAGTCTGAGAGTATGCTCTTAGTATTATTGAGCTCTTATTTATATATTTTTTGCACCATTTTACTTTCTTATTTTTGTTTTATACTAATCAAAAAATATATAATTTATATGAACTCAAACCCATCCTTAATATTTGCTTTTTCCATCTTATTTTTGTCTCAAAATAATTATTTATTTACATAATATTTAATATTATTTTTTTATTATTATATTCTTATTTATTAACTTTCATTTTATTTAACTATTTTATTAATTATATTTAATAAAAATATCCAAGTAAATAATATTAGTTTTTTATTAAAACCAACCCATTTAAGATTAAGCATTTTCTTACTAATAACTCATTGTTCAAATAGAAGACTTTTTATAAAGGTGCAAATGGTCAAACAATTAATTATAAAAAAAATCAATAATATCTTTCATCAACAACATTGATAAACAAATTAGATGATGGATTACATCAAATCTAATCGTCAAATCTGTTATCGTACAACCTTAGTCCCCCATATCATTTATAGTACATAAACATGTGATTTTCGATCTCTTAAAAGATAGAATATGGGTGAAAATTCAAACATGGAATGCCAACTCAATCTCTTAAACAAGTAAAATGGTCTTGATCAAATCGCTCGCTAAAGACATTGCTTCATAATATAGTGAACTTTTATACTTCCTACCACTCTTGAAGAGGAAATATATAGAATGTTAAACTCCTAAATGGCAAAAGAAGCATAAGTTGAATGAGATGTGACAAAAGGATAGTTAGTAACAAAACCAACTGACTTATATTTTATAGACATCGAGGGTTTTAACAATGTTGAAAAATAAGGTTGAAAGATGAAAACAAATTCTCACTTTCTTCTCACACATATTCTCAAAGCCAAATATTTCTCTAAAAATGAGTTCTTAGAAGTATAATTTGGTCACAACCCAAGCCATACATAGAGGGGAGGGGGCACATGGAGCACTATTTTTTGTTATCTATTGGCTACCGTTAGAATATTGAGAATGGTAATTCAATTAATACATGTTCTGATAAGAGAAAAGAACTTAGAGGTCAACCATTAAAAACCCTTCTCGATTAACACACCTTTCAATCCACCATTTATTCAATCCACAACTAAATAAGTGACAACAAAAACTCATATGTGATTTGTTCAACAACTATGATGTTGACATATTCTTCAAATTTCACTTCAATCATACGATCAATAAAATTTTAAATTTTGAAGTCTCACGATGGATGATAACTATACTGTTGAATGTAATGAAAAGAGTAGTGAAAATTAACTTGTTCACTAGATAAAGTAGCTATAACATAACTAACTTCTAGTTAGTTATCAAGTAGTTAGATGCTAGTTCAAGTTAGTTAGACTTTACTTGCTATATAAGCAAGCTTGTACTCTTGTAATTGGCATGATAATGAGTAATAACAGATTCAACATATTCATTCTTTTCTATTCAATCTTCTTATTCCATTTAACATTACAAAGCTTAAAGCTTCATATATAGTAAAATCTACTTATCACCTTTGCATATCTGATATTCTGAATGAGTCGTCTACTACTCATGCATATATGATTGAAATGCGATGATAAATATGCAAATTTCATCAAAAGTTAAAAGATTATTTTGGAGGGCACACATCAAGAAATTTTTACCCAAATGACCCAATATTTCAAAAATATTTTCAAAATAATCCACCTTTAGAAAAATTTCCTAGAACTAACTACCCACTTTCAAACAAAAAACTTTGAAACACAGTGGTGGCAATAGGCGAATGCACCTATATTTTTAGTGGTGGCGCCAATTGGATTGACGTTTGCAGATGGCATTGACAGACCAATTGGCGCTAGTGTACATGATTTCAATGGGACGCCAATTCATCTGGCGCTACTGTGTATTATGTGTTTTTTTTTTATAAAAACAATATATTATATAAAAAAAATGAAATAAAATTTAGTTTAAATTACGTTTACATACAACAACAAAATTAACACTAACGAGGATGATCGGGTTAGTCATACCGGTCATCTGTTCCACACCTCCTAGCTACTCCAACTCGTTACACTCGTTGTTGATTCACCCTAGGTGTTTGAGGATTTGAGGTCTCAGAAACATCACCAGAATCTCTAAGAAGTTTTTGCATTTCTAAGAAGTCTTGTGTATGGATTGACACGCTGCAGTAATTGAGTTTGTGACCCATGTCAGAGTAGTTAGGTTGTGTTAATGGGGTTATTGGTGTGCGGCGGGAACGATTGAAGGGAGACATTGGTGTGAAGAATTTGTTGGAAAAATGTTGAAATGGTTGTTGTGGTGTTTGATAGCCATATATTTGTTGCATGTTTAGGTGTTGTGATGTTTGGGCATTTTGGCTATGGTAGGAGGAAGGGTTGGTGTTACATGTTCCTTGCGTGTTTTGGTATGGTAGGATGATGTGTTGGGGGCATGTGAATTTTGAGTGTCTTGATGATAATCATCTTGTTGGCGATGATATAAAGTATGCTCTTGGTATTGTGGTTGGGTGTCTGACATGTTTTGGTTGTGTGTTTATGTGTTTGTGGGTCGTTTATTTTGTTGGTTATAGGGTTGTGAGTAATTGGTCTGCTAATTTTGTGGGAGTTAGACTTGAAGATTCTTGTGTGTAAGTGGTTTGGCGTGGTTCATATAGATATCTATCTTCAGAGATAAACTAATTGCAATCGATCTGTACCAAGCCATATAATTATTAGTTAGTTTAAATTCAGTTAGCATCACAACGTCACGTAAGACATGGTCATGACAGTGCCTCCATTTACGACACTCAAATTTAGCGAATTCTTTCTAATTACCAATGGCCCATTGTTCATTAATTTTGCGTTAGTGTCATTGTCAGTGGCACGTTGGGGGATTTAGAAATTATTGGCGCATGCCAAACAAAAGTTTCACATGGTCACTATGGTGCATCTCCACAATGGTGATCCTAATGATCGGTGTGCATGCAGTCTAAACGACTGCATCCTCTTCTCTGATTTCATGTTGATGTTTCAAATCTAGATATGGACACCAAAGAAAATATAGAGGAAAAATAGATTAGATTATAAAATGGGTAGTATTAAAAATAGTTTTTTTATGAATTGATTCGTTTAATGGCAATACATCTTATGATCTAAGGTGATCCAAGAGATAACGATACTTAGTGATACAATGTCTAGGACATCTGTTATAAATCATACCATGAGCCGACCATCTAAACCAAAAAAGTTTAAATAAATTATTTAGAAATAATAATCGTCAAAGTAAGTAAATGGAAATAATGTTATTAACTTACTTTTGTGCATACGGGAATGTGAAGTTGTTGTAGTTAATGGACACTAGGGATGATAATCTATGCCAACCTCATGCTTGGAGAAAAATGACACATCCAAAAAATGTAGATGTGTCTTTCTTTACGTTTTTACATACAAGACAAACAAGCGGAACCTCAACTATATGTTCCTATTTTATCTAGGTGTCTTGATAAAGTTATATACATAACATGCATGCTAGAACCATTACCTCTGGAAAATAATAATGAACCAATTAAAAGCATAATATACAGCTCGATACGATAAAGATGTTGAAAATATGTTTGTTAGTCACAAACATTATGGTTTCAACTATATTGAGCTGTATACTTTACTCCAACAAACTCTTTTATCTCAACAATCTCAGATAATTGATCAATCTGAACATGCAGCTGTAAATTCAGATGAGGCTAAAGATGTAGATTCAGATGAAGCAGATGTCAACTTCGTTGATAATGAAGAAGAAGAAAATGAGATACAAGTCGATTATTTGTTGAACACCAACACTGAAGATAACGATCATCAAGCGTCGTTGTCTCCAAGTCATGTATATTGTTCGCCTTAACATATGACAAGCTTGAACTTGGATGACAATGAGCCACCCTCTAATATTTCTTACAATCTGTATAAGCGGTCAGAGGGTGAGTTAAAAATGGGAGACTGTTTTCGCACTAAAGAAAACTGTGTGCGAGCTGCCAAAAAATTCACATGGAAAACTCTACTGATTATACCATAGATCGCATTGTGTGTATCTTTGTTGCAATGTACATTGCATGTTTCGACAGACAGCATCTTGCAGGAAGACAAATGATTCATGGGCTATAAGTTATATACATCCACCTCACACTTGCACCGCCACTAATATTGCACAGGATCACCGTAAATTAAACCCTGAACTGATATGTCAAGATATTTTGCCTCTTGTTAGCAAGGACCCATCAGTGAAGGTGAGTATAATAATCTCTCATATCGTTACACGATATAATTATACTCCCTCGTACAAGAAACCGTGATTGAAAGAACAAATTATGTTGAACGAGTATACATAAATTGGGAGGATTCGTACAAAGAACTTCCATAATATTTGGTGGAACTTAAGACATATGCTCCAGGAACTATTACTAGTTTGGAGACACATTCGACATATACGTCTGACAAAACTTATGTCAGTGGAAATAGAATACTCCATAGACTCTTTAGTGCATTTCAACCATGCATTAAAGGTTTTGCGTTATGCAAACCTATACTTTAAATTGATGGAACATGACTTTACGAGAAATACAAGGGAACATTACTTATGGCAGTGGCAAAAGATGACAACAATAATATCTTTCCCATTGCCTTCACTCTAGTTGAAGGTGAGACTCTTTGTGGTTGGAGTTTCTTTCTCAAGAATCTTATAACACACGTTGCTCCACAACCTAACCTTTGTTTGATTTCAAACATACATGCATCTATTGAGAGTGCGTACAATAATCTTGAGAATAGATGGCAAAATCCTCCTTCTAGCCATGTCTACTGCATTAGCCATATTGCACAAAATTTCATGCGGGAAATCAAAGACAATAACCTTTGGAAAAAGTTGTGAATGCAGGGTATGCTTTAACTCAACCATCATTCCAATACTATCACGAGGAAATTAGATTGTCAAATGCGGATGCATTAAGGTGGGTGGATAACATTCCATTGGATAAATCGACAAGAGCATTTGACGAAGGACGCTAATAGGGCCACATGACAACAAACCTTGTTGAATCCATGAACAACGTCTTCAAATGCGTTAAAAAGCTACCAATAACCCTGTTGGTAAGAGCGACCTATTTTAGGTTGGGATCACTTTTCGCAACCAGAGGCAAAAAATGGAGTTCGGTGTTACGGTTGGGGAAATTATTCAGTGAAAGCTGCATGAAAGTGATAAAGGAGGAAATCATTAAAGCTAAGACACATGAGGTTACAATCTTTGACCTTCATAGACACACTTTCAGTGTAAAGGAAACAATGGACCATAATGAGGGAATACCAAATGCAGACTATCAGGTCCAACTAAATAGAGGTTGGTGCGACTCTAGCAAGTTTCAATCCTTCTGTATACATTACTCCCTTGTCATTCTGGCATGTTTATATGTTCTCTAGGACACTTCAAGCGTCTATCCGATGTTTATAAAGTCATAAATGTATTTAATGTGTACAACAATAGCTTCCTGGTGGTAGCAATGGAAGATTATTAGTCTACTTGTCAAGGAGACATAATTTGGGGCACAACGAAAATATGCAACAGAAGAAAAAGAGTCGCCCTAACAACACACATATTTGAACAGAAATGGATACAAGTGATAAAATGGTAAGATTATGTGGTATATGTCGTCCGCCCGGACAAAATCAAACAAATTGTCCCAATGTTTAAGCAATATCTACATGATAAAAAAGACTTAATAGCACAACATGTCTAAGAGATTACAACAATAAAAAATATAATCTAATGCAGACATCATATCCCTAACACCATTGTCATCTTTAACCCACACTCACATACACTGCATAACATTATTGTCATATGCAATTAGGATGTACGAAATAAGTCTCTTGATACTTCTAATTATTTCTCCATCATTAATCTTTTAGTCTAACCAACTTTTCAAACTCCTTTCAAGATGTTTGCAACTTTGGATGTTCCAAAAACACATTTTCATTAGAGGTTTCGTTGTCGAATAACATACATGACATTCTCTTTTAACAATCATGATAAAGCTAGTGAAGAAAAGAAAAGAAGAATTTAAAAAGAGGTGTGAAGTAAATGGTAGAAGACACCTCTATTTATATTAAAAGAACACAATACACATTGACGCCAGATGAATTTTGTGCCACCATTGAAATCATACACACTAGCGCCAATGGGGCTGACAACGTCTCATATCCATGCGCAAATTAAATTGGGGCCACCACTAAAAATATAGATGCAATCGCCTATTCGCTTGGCGTCACGACTGCATTTCACTTTTTTTTTTTAAATTTGAAAATGGGAAAGTTTGAGAATATTTTTGAAAGGTAGGTTATTTTAAAAATATTTTTGTAAAATTACATTATTAGAATAAAAATAATTGTGTGTTGTCTGTTAAATATGCAAATTTATTTTATAAAAAAAATAAATTAATTTTTTATATGTTAAAAATTGTTTTTACAATCTTAAATAACTTATAAAAATAAATTTAAAATATGTATAAAAATGTCATTAGTTGTTTTGATAAACTCGATCAAAATATGTCCTTTCGATAAAAGTATCAAAAGTGAAAAAGAGAATAAAAAATGACTTTTTTTTTTTGGAGTAACTGTAGTAATGAGAAAAACTTGTATGGAAATGCACCTAAATCTTTATTGTTAGAAACAACTAATGAAAAGAGAACAAATTTTTAATTTATTATAAATTTAATTTTGTTTTTAATTGGAATCATGAGATGGTGGTTATTATGCAAGAGAGAGAAAATATTATTTTTTTTATTTTTAATTAAAAAAAAATATTATTAATTATTTATAAATACACCTATTATGTTTGTTCCTATACAAATATTTAGTAATACTAATATTTAGTAGTGTAAAACGTTTTACATCAACCATTATCAAATTAATCGCTTAAAAATTCCATTTTAAAAGATAATTTATTTTTTCTTTCTCTACGTAACTTTGTAAGTATTATAATAGCTTCGTTTCCCATTAAACGGAAACGAAAACGCGATCACGTGTTCTCTCTCCGGCCACCGTAGCAATTCAATAACCTTCTCTGACTCCGATATGGATAACTCCGGTTAGTTCTCTCTTACGTCCATTGTGCCATTTCTTCAATTATTCTCTTTCGTTTTCACAATTTCCAGTTACTTACGTTTATATTTTCAATCCAACCACCAAAAGTTAGCTAGTTTGAATTCTCGTTTATCAAACTCTAATTTGAGCGTAATCGTACGGATTCGGCGTTTTTCTTACCGCTGTCGTTGATTTTTTTTTGCTTTCATATCTTATATTGTGTTATGGCGTTATTAGAGGCCGTGGCGATCTATGGCGGTTACTGAATCTGATGAGGTTAGTGTATATTTGGTTGTGCGGTGAGGATAATTGATTCTGAGTGAACTGATTTTGTAGAATTGATTCTGGTTAAATGTGAGTAGCATGTAAAGTGAATGTGTAGAATTGATTCCGGTTAAATGTGAGTTGCAGTCATGATTTATGTTTGGATACATTTATGTAAAAGTGAGTTGAACAACAAATTTCAAATTTCAGTGTAAAAATCACTTTTAAACTCAAGCTACGAATTGTAGTTTTAAGTAGAATTAATTCTGGAGGCAGAATCAATTTTACTTTAGAATAACCAAACATGTCAAAATTGTTGCCGAATTAATTCTACACATCTAGAATTACTTTTGCCTCTTCCAAAAGCTAAACCAAACTGTTTGGTAATGCGGTGAAAAAAATTGATTTGTGAGTGAATTGATTCCATAAATTGGTTTTGGTTAAAAGTGAGTTGAATGTAAACTGATTTATGTTTGGATAATTTCATATAAATTTGAGTTGAAAAGTAAATTCCAATGTAAAAATCACTTTTAAACTCGAAAGCTACGAATTCGAACTTCAAATAGAATCAATTATACTTTAAAAGAATCAAACACCTCAAAATCAGTCCAAAATCAATTTTAGATCTCTAGAATTGCTTTTGAAAAGCTTTTCCCTCTTCCCAAAGCTAAACCAAACATAAAGGGTTTATGTATGAAAATAGACATGATCAACTTTTTGATTGGAATTTCAGTGTGTATTTTTATGTTTGAAATTGCTGTGTGCTGAAAAAAACTTGAACTTATTCATAAAAGGGAAGTGTACATATTTGGGGAATCTTGATTTATTTAATTATTGGAGACTTGTTTTTTTGGGGAAAGGTTGCAGATTAAATTGATCTTGAAATGATTCTGCAGTAAGGTGTTTCAATTGAATTGCTTCATCATTTGTTGACGCATTTGGCAGGAAATCCACAAGATGTGGTTGTGCCACCGGTTGAAGGTGTTGCTGGAGGGGGTACATCTTATGGGTGGAATGATGGTGACGCACATGATTTGAATCACCTCAAGTGGCCAATTGACCCTACAGAAATTCCAACTAGGGATTTAGTGCATGTATGGAGCATGCCAAGCACAGCGAACGTTGGATCTCAAGAAATGCCTAGACATTTCGAGCCTGTTAGTATTTTTTTAATCTTTTGTTTCTATTTTCTACTCATTTAAAGATGGTCTTACGGCGTATTATTTAAAATTTGTTCCACACATTATATACATATAATTTCATATTTTCTGTAAGAGCGGTGTTAGCATTGCTTGTTGTTTACGAGTAGGAACTGCATGGGTGTTAGCTGAATTGTCATTTCTTTACAATTTGTCTAGTGTGATAATTACTTGTATTTAATTTTGACTATGTTTGCACAATGACCAAAGGCTCACGATGCATGCTTTTGACTTTGCATCTGTTTTTATAGAAGTAATGAGAATCTCTCCAGGAGTAACAATTTTTATGACTTTCCTTTTTAAAACTTCACAATTCTATACCCTAAATTTGAGGTGGAAGTTATGAATGAAGAATTTAATTTATAGAAATGTTTTAGACTGAGGAAATCGTAAAACTCTAAAGCATTTTCTATTCGCTTGACATTAGAGTTTTTGCTTTATCATGTAGATAAACCTGCTTGCAGCTAGAAATGAGAGGGAGAGTGTGCAATTAGCTATTCGACCAAAGGTTTCATGGGGTGGTTCTGGTGTTGCTGGGACTGTGCAGGTTCAGTGCAGTGACCTATGCTCTCCTTCAGGAGACAGGTTGGCATTTTCTTTGTTGTATGGAACAAATGTATTATTTACTATGGTTTATACCGATTTGCTGACATCAGCGTTGGCAGACTGATTGTTGGAAAATCACTACTGTTGCGGCGGGTGGTGCCCATTTTAGGTGTACCTGACGCTCTTGTTCCCCTTAATCTTCCAGTTGGTCAGATAAACCTATTTCCAGGGTACATGTCTGATTCATTCTTGTGCTGTCTGCCCGATATGCTGGATGATTGATTACTTTTCACTATGTTGTTTGGTATTATTCAGGGAGACTAGTTCTCTTTGGATTTCAGTTGATGTTCCAAGTGCTCAACCTCCAGGACAATATGAAGGAGAGATTCTCATTACTGCTATAAAAACAGATGCAGGGTGAGCCTTTTTCTTTTAAAAATTTTTTAGTTTCTGATATTGTCTTACAAATATTAGTTCATAGCCTTTCTTTGTCAACTTCAACCATTGTACAGATCTCCAGCTCAAAGTTTAAGCAAGGTTGAGAAACATCAATTGTATAAGGAGCTTAAGGGGTGCCTTGACATTGTTGATCCAATAGATGGAACACCATTAGATGAAGTGGTGGGTTTTATTTTCAATCATTGTGTCATTCTGGTACTATTTTTAATCTTGGCATCCTTATGGATTTTTATGCAAGCATCTCATTTTTAGGTTGAAAGGTTGAAGTCTACAACTATATCATTGAAAAGGATTCTCCTGTCCCCATCATTTTCTGAATTCTCTTCAGAAAATGAGTCCGAAGATGTAATGGAAGAGGATGCCATTTCAAGTCTTTCTCTACGGCTGAAGTTAAATCTTACTGTCTGGGAATTTGTACTTCCAGAAACTCCTTCCCTTCCTGCCGTTTTTGGTGTATCCTTGACCCATATTAAATGTCAGAAAAACAAAGCCATTTTTTTTAAAATTTAGTTTTCATAACTCTTGAAGAAAATGTTATTGATTTGAATTGTCTAAGTTGGGTTATTAGATGCTAAATACATCTGCTTACTAGTTAAAACAAGTGGCATTTAATGTGCATTTATTCTTAAAGGGTGCATGATACCATACACTACAACCATTAGATTGGTATAAGATTTTGATCTTGATGAAAAATGAATACCAATCTAATGACTGTAACATATGGTGTGTGATGCACCCATTTTTAATTGGTGCATCCTGAATGCAGTTTACAATATGAACAAACTCTGGTAATAATGAGACTGCCACTTGTTTAAATCTCACTGCTTATTTTGCATTTTTCATTCACTGTGCACTTTTGGTCTATATCTTTGTGAAATAGAGTTTATTTGTTTGTGCATTCCGGTGTTTCCTTTACTCTGCACTAGATATCTGATACTGTAATTGAGGATCGATTTGGCGTCAAACATGGGACAGATGAGTGGTATGAGGCATTGGATAAACATTTCAAGTGGCTTCTTCAATATAGAATCAGCCCCTATTTTTGCAAATGGGCTGATGGTATGCGTGTTTTAACATACACATGTCCATGGCCAGGTATATTTTTGATGCAATGAATTTGACAGAGTTGCAACCTCAAGAAATATTATCATTGCTGAATATTTCCCTCTTGACATTGTAGCGGATCATCCAAAATCAGACGAATATTTTTCAGACCCACGGTTGGCAGCTTATGCTGTGCCATATAAACAAGTAGTCTCCGGGTATACAGTCAGTCAGTTGTCCCCGTTCGCTTCTGTCAGGTATATTTGCAATGAGAACTGATGAAATTCAACCCACCTGTTGATGTGCCACAGTAACGATGCGGGGAAGGATTTCTTGCAGAAACAAGTTGAGATATTGAGAACCAAGAATCACTGGAGAAAAGCTTACCTTTACTTGTGGGACGAGGTACAAACATGCGTGCTATAAAGTACTAGTAAGTCTACCCTAGGATGATGTCATAGTTAGGCTATCCACTTCTATCCTAACTTTGGATTGAACACTGCTATTGAAAAATACAAACAGCCAAGCAACTTTTGCAGTAATCATTGATTAATTGTTTTATTTTTTCCCTGTTTTCGTTAAAAGGTTGAGTAGCTTCATTAAATCATTAATTAATTGTTTTGTTTTCTTTCCCGTTTTCATTAAAGAGTCGAGTTGCTTCATTAAATTTTGACTGCCCTAGGTGGTATACGTTATAACTATTTCTCTCCTGAGAATTTCACACGACAAATCATGTCATTGTTGTGTCTATCTCTGACTTCATAAACACTAAACAAGTAGGCCCTATCAATATTTGAACATTTATAACAAAAAATAGGTCATCTCAGCACATATTTTTCAGAAGAGGGGGTCCGTTACCATAACTTTGAATCTGGTTCAGTTCACTATGATCCTGTTTTTTTTTTTTTTTTTACTGAAGCTATGGTCTTGATAAGCTAATTCCTTACCTTTTTGTCCAGCCACTAAATTTGGAACAATATGATTCTCTTCGCAACATGGCAAGTGACATTCGTGCTTATGCTCCAGATGCTCGTATTTTAACTACATACTATTGTGGTAAGTTTATCGATATGAAGTTATTCTAGTTTAATTTCTACTGGCTTATATGTAAAACACATGGTAGTTTATTCATTTTGAATTTAAGTTGTTTCTTCGAATTGGTAATGCCTTTTGTTTTGTTTGGCATATTCACATTTTGGAATGATTGAAATATTTCACATAGTTTTGTCGTAACAGCTGGCTGTAATTGTTGTATTCATATGTAGTTGATTGGATACATGAAACTCTACAGACCATTAATAATTGCTTTTATTTGATCAAAGAATAATTTTGACGGGGATACAATGCAATTTATTTCTTCTAATTTTCCATCTTTGAAAATGCTATCAGCCAGGTTTTCTTTCATTCTTAATTACTGTTGCACGGTCAAAGAATAGTTTTGCCAGGCAAATGACTGCAGTTTCTTTCTGCTAACATTTTTCCATCTTTGATTTTTTTTTTATATTACTGTACGAATAATAGTTTTGCCGAGGATATGACTGCATTTTCTTTCTGCTAATTTTTTTATCTTTGATTTTTAATTTTCTAAATGGAAAACCATATTTTCTCATTTTTAACAAATGGAACCTTATAATGAGATATATAATGGTAAACATTTACCGACACATCCTTGGGATTTATTGTTTACTTGTCACTAAATCTTCTTGGTTGGCAAAGTCTGGCTTCAGATTGTACTTGACAGCAGTGTATCTAAAATAATCTTGGTGCTGGCGTTCTAAAGTTTTACATGTACAGGGAGAAAAATGTAACACAATCTGCATCTACATTTCATTTATATGATAGCCAACCACAAATTTGCTTCGTTGATTATTGATTGTTTTAATTTTCTGATGAATGTAGGATAAGCATCTTCAATTTACTACATATTCTTAGATTACTCTATCAATTCAAAATTTGTTATAGCTTTCTCCTGCCAGCACTTTCATTTTTAGTTTCTGTAGCTGTTTCTTCTTTTCTTTGAGTGTATCTTATTGTGCGTTCATTTTATGTAGGGCCAAATGATGCACCTCTTGCACCTACTCCGTTTGAGGCTTTTGTAAAAGTTCCATGTTTTCTGCGTCCTCATAATCAAATTTATTGTACAAGGTATTGCTTTATACTTGACTATATCCCTATCAAGAGTAAAAGTACATTTTATTTTTATCAACTAACTTCCACCTATTTACCGTTTTGTTTGCTGCAAGTATTTCATTATAGAGTTTTTGGGATTTCTTTGACATGAATTGATTATTAGGTTATTATTATTGGTTTTCATAATACTCTTGGATTTGCATCTTAAGATATTTTTTCTATGGCTTAATTGCAATTTTGGTCCCTCTGTTTTTATTTTTTATTTTATTTTTGATCCCTCTTTTAAAATCCGGAATTTTTGTCCCTCCATTTTTAGTTTTTTTGAGTTTTGGTCCTTCTATTTTAAAATCTAGAATTTTGGACCCTCTATTTTCATTTTTGTTTAGTTTTGATCCCCTATTTTAAGTTTTGTTTTGGATTTTAGTCCCCTTTCTAATTTGGAACAAATTTAATAGGGGGACCAAAAGTTTAAAAAAATAAAAATAAGGGGACCAAAACTCAAACAAAATGAAAATGGAGGTACAAAAATTTCGGATTTTAAAATAGGGGGACCAAAACTCAAAAAAACTGAAAATAGAGGGACAAAAATTCCGAATTTTAAAATAGGGGGATCAAAACTCAAAAAAAATGAAAATAGGGGGACCATAATTGCAATTAAGCATTTTTTTATTTAAACTGAATACACTTGTGATTTATTGGATTTCCATATTAAAATAATTTTGCAATTTAAAATGAGTACGTTTGTGATTTAAACTTGGTATCAATGTAAAATATAATTATCAGTATGTCAATTGATTATTCTTTTTCTCCTCACTTGCTCCTTCTAAACTCTCTGGTGATGCAATTTCTAGTTCTGGGTTGGATGTTCCTGAAGTCTACTTTCTTTAGTGAGACTCCATTTATGGTGAATCAATTTCCAAAATATCTACTTATGTGATTTGTTGTGAAGCTGTTTTCAGGATCTTGGTTTATTATAGTCAGTGGTACTTGATTTTTTTTTCACTTTTTTTTTTCTTTCCAAAAACAGTTAGAAATAGAATGTTAGTGTTGAGAATGTAAAGTGTGAGTAGTGTGGGTAAATTACCCACACTACTCACACTTGCTACATTCTCAACAGTTAGATACCATATCTTGCGTTTTTTGTTGAAGAAATTAATCATTTTAACTGGTTTTGTTTGGGGGAGAGAGGTCCAAAAGTGTCCCTTTTTGGATTCTGTTGCCCATATCCATATTTTTAGACCTTTCGTGTTGTGGTTCATTTGCATACCCAAAGGATATTATTCAGTAAAAACTTAAAAGTGTAACTTAAATTTCAGTTAGGTTGCTGAACTAGCGTCATTTTGGATATATTGATGGGCTTATTTCTCGAGTCTTATTTATTGTGCCTTTGGAAGAAATCATTTTTTTCAGTAGTGAAAATAAAAGTGGGAATGAAGAATACCAAAAGTTTCCGTTTCATTAAACATTCTAAGAACTTGAATTTATCTTTGCAGTGAATGGGTCTTGGGAAATCGGGAGGACCTGGTCAAGGATATTACTGCTGAATTACAACCAGAGAATGGTGAGGTAATGTTATATAAGTTTACCGTTTTTTCCTCATCTGTAATTTAGTTTGCACTCTATGTTTCTTGAGTTGATAGATATTTGTTTTTACCTCTTCAATGCTTTTGAACAAAATATCTTGAAGCAGATTGCAAGCGCTTTTATAAAGTCTACGAGTCTTCTATTTCTTGAGCTAAGCATGTAGTGGATTTCTTACGATAGTTCCCCGTGTCTACCTGTTTGCAAAGCGGTACAGCCAATGTTACCATATTCCATATAACCACCCCCAAAAAACAAAGTGTGAATGGTGCATGCATACCCTATATCGCAGTTGCCATTGCTAATCTACTTGTGAAGATTTTGGAAAAGTTAAATAAGGAAGAAAGAACTAAAACTGAAGAGACATTAATGGTGCTTACATACAAAAAACAAAGAAATTTTAAAAGCCTTATTTGGAAAAACAAAGATAAAACAATAAATGATGGATCGAAGAAAAACACTAGCATCTGCATACTCTTCATTTTTTAATTATAAAACTAGAAGCATAGTATAGTAATTGCCAAATTTTATATAGAAAACAGTAATTAATAAACTGCACATTTTGTTCTAGAAATAAGATCTAAAAAACAAAGTACTCCAATGTAGATACGTGGTTCTTTGAAATCTACCAACATACCAGTTAATATTTTAAAATGTACCCAAGCCCAAATAGCATACTACCAACTTAGCATATCTCCTACATAACATGTAACCATATTAAGAACAATGTATACCAGATAACTACGGGCTTAATAACTCTATGTTCCTTTCTTTGTTGCTTTTTATTTTTTTACGGATTGTGGTTTCTTTTTCTCTGTTGTGCCATGCTCTGGATTTTAGAAACATCACTAGCCTCAATGTAGTAGGACAACAGTTCTTATATATGAGCTATACCTGCTTCCAAGATTTATTTCCTTCAGAAGTATATTGTATTAACAATTCAAGCCAAAGGATCCATTTGGCTTATTTATGGAATTCATTATGTTTATTAAAGACTTAATACCTCTCATATGCTCCCAGATAGTGCACAATGTGAAATTCTTGTTCCTGTGTTAATGTACAAACTAAAGATTTGTGAAGGAGGTTAGATTCCTAACAAAACCTTGGAGGATTTAATTTTTTTAGTAAAGTTTGTACTCCTATTTTCTTTGATTCTCAAGTCTCATCAGCCAACATTATTACATTGATGTATTCTAACATATTTCCTCAGACATTTGTTTGGATGATTATGGCGATATTTCTCCAACAATAGGCTGGAATCGAAAATCAATTTGCGTGGGTGTACTGATGCTAAAGTAATTGGTCTGCTGCACTGAATATTTTTTCAGTAAATGCAAAATTTCCATGATCAGACTAATAAAGAGTGACGCACAGTAGAATGTATCATACTATTATGCTGGTGCTTAGTTTTATTTCCTCATTAGGGGCGGGTGGTTTTGTACAGGAATGGTGGACATATGTCTGTATGGGACCAGCAGATCCTCATCCAAATTGGCACCTTGGAATGCGAGGCACTCAACATCGGGCTGTCATGTGGCGTGTGTGGAAAGAGGGTGGCACAGGATTTTTGTACTGGGGTACAAACTGCTATGAGAAAGCTACTGTAGCCAGTGCAGAGGTGATTGTGTAGCTTGTTTATGTTATGTTACGCTGGAAAATAATGGAACCGGTAGAACTTGCTATACTGTACTGTTACTTTCCTACCATTGATATGTTTTTGTGACAGATAAGATTCAGGCACGGCCTTCCTCCTGGGGATGGAGTTCTGTACTACCCTGGTGAGGCATTCTCAACTAATGAACCAGTGGCTTCTCTTAGACTAGAGCGCCTACTCAGTGGCTTGCAGGTAGAGTATTTATTTTTATCCCCTCAAAATATTGCAAACTATTCTCAACAAATGTGTATCTTGACGAATTATTTGTTTCAATATAAATACTTTTTGTACATCCCGTTACTCTTTTTTATTTGTAATTTACATGATTTGCATCTATTTTTATCCTATGGACTATGAAGCTCTATTGTCATGGCATGAGCAGGTATAAATTGTTGTACATAGTTTTATAGTTTTTCCTTGATATATTTTGATATTAGATTCCTCGTTTGCCTTTATTTAGGATATCGAATACCTGAGACTTTATGCTTCAAGATATGGTAGGGATGAAGCAACTGCACTTTTGGATAGAATGGGAGTTTATTTTGGTCCTGAGCGATACACGCACGAACATATGCCAATTGATGCAATGAGGGGTCAAATATTCAATTCGTGCCGGTAGTATTTTTTGTACTGATATGCTGAAAGATTCGGGGTTCATTTAGCAACTGCTGACAATTTCAGGCATAGATTTAAAAGATGCACCAATCTTCACCTCGTCTCGTCATGGTATTTATATATACTCATCTTATTATAGTGGATGCTTTAAACTCTAGGTACAGATATTGAAACGTAGTTAGATGAGAAATCTATTGTTTATGCCGAAATAGGACCATCAACCTTCTCTAAATTCTACCATGATGAGAAATTGCAGTTTATTTGCGGTTATTAATTAGGCCTACATAAAGGTTTGTATATACTGGCTCATTTCTCTTTTTAGCCTGCCCGATACACCGGTAAATTTTGGTGTTCATTTACTATCTTGCATATATGAACTATTTGAGTTCTGTTATATGAAGTCTGTTTATTGTGGGTTCATTTAGTCATAGTATTTGTGTGACAATATGGTTTAGTTGCATGAAAGGATGCTTTTTCATTTAAAGGAAATTAATAAAATGTATTTCTGAGATGAAACATAAATGAATTGCCTTTGTATAACATCTTTAAACTAACTACTAAATTACCCGTAACTACTAAATTACCCGTGCCTATGTACGAGTACCGGTATAGTATGCGAATTTATTTTATAAATGCAATAAAAATAAAATAAAAAGAGACAATTATTTAACCAACAAAGTTTATTATTTTAAAAAAAGATAATAAATTGATAATTATAATTTTTTTATATAAAAATATTTGAATCAACAATATATTTTTTAAATATAAATATTATTATTGTTTTAGCATTATTTACAAAAATATTGGAATTAATAGTAAATTTGATCAGTAATTTTAAGTTCTGTTATTATTCAATATGTTGATCAGTAATTTTATTTATCTTTTCTAATTGTTTTAATTTGGCGTTTTAAAAAAAGTGATAAATTATGATTTGTTTAAAAATTTATTTTCTATAATTGATCAACCTCATCAAAAATATTAATAACAATAAAAACTTTAAATTGATAAATAAAAAATATATATTAAATAATTAAAATTCTCTTAAGTCATTAAAACATATAAAAATATTGATAATAAAAATTCAAACCAAATAAATGTTATTACAACAAATTAAGATAAATCGTTCTTTTTATTCTTTAATACTTACAAAAAAAAATCATTATCACATATTTTATAAATTATTTATAATCAATTTATAAATGACACATATTTTTTTATATAACTGTTTATATAATTATTTAGTTTTATAAATATCAATTAATAATATACATTTTCCATATACAAATAAATATCAATTAATAATATACATTTTTCATATACAAATAAATAGCAATTCATAACATGTGTCATACCCCAAATTTTGACCACTAAGATTTCCCATCCTTGTGCCAATCATCATCACAAAATGGAGATACTTTCATGTCTCATCAATCTCCTCAAGGAATTATTGAGCATTCACTACTAACAAGAATTAGGGTTTCAAGCCCTCTTAGGGCACTTAGACAAGAGATCAATCAAGAAATGACATGATCTTCAACTTGTCTAGCCTCTCAAACACCCAAAATGGATCAAGAGGACTCCCACATCAAGAATCAAGCACAAGGTTGCAACATTCCAAGTGGATCAAGCCTCAAGATCGACAGTGTCACCAAATTAGGGTTTTGGTCGACCAGAGTCTCCAGATGGGAATCTTCATTTGGGCATGAGGCAATGCTTCAAAGCACAACCCAAGATACTACAAGGGACCTCATGGACCCAATCATCAAGTTAATTTTACCTCAGGGGATGCATCCACAAAAAAATCAGGAACTAGGGTTTCTAGACCTAATTCACCCCTAAGTTGACTTTTGGGACAAAACATGAGCCAAGACCTTAAGGCATGATTTGAGGGTCTCTAACACACTACATTGATCCATTTGCAACAATGGATTTGTCCAAGAAGCTTGATGCACAAGTTTCATTTTCATCTGGACCACAATTAGGGTTTTGAGGAAAAAGTCAACTGTACCTTTGACTTTTGACCAAGACATGCTCCCAAACCTTGGGACATGATTCAATACACCCTATAACACCTATGGAATATACCCATTAGGTTTGATTTAGGTCAAGGACTTGATTTCACAAAGGATCGCACTGTTTAAATTTCATCCGATTAAAAGTTAACTGTGCACAAAACCAAGTTTGACTTTTTGAGATTTTTCACAATTATGGTTCTTTGACCCTAAAACAATGTTAATATGTATTTGGAATCATCATTCATCAAGAAAAATCAAAGAAAGTGAGTTAACTTGTAAAGGAGGTAACCATAAAAAACTTAGAATTTTTCTAAGTTATGGAACAAAGTGGCTAGGGTACCAACTTCCAAAGACCATAACTTGAGATCCAAGCAACCATTTTGGATGGTCCAAAGCTGGATTTATAGATCTCATGGCATACTTTAAAAGTGTCAACTACAGCTCATTCCAATTCCTCATGGATTTTTAGTTATGGAGTGATCAAAATGGCTGAAAACACAAAAGTGACATTTTTTCAACACTTAGTGAAATTTTCACTAAGTCAAAATCTGCCTTATTTTTTTCCCAAATGTAGAGGCATTTTTCATTATAATTCAGGTTGACTCAAAACCAAAGTTGGACATCATGTTGAAATAGGATATGTCAGCTTTCCAATATCCAAGAACTCCATCAAATTCCATCTGAGCTAGGAGTTATGACAGCTGCAACATGCCTTGCTGCAAACTGTCTTGGCAAGGAAGATTTGTGCATTAGTGCTCGAATTGCCCAAATTGTGCAACTTCAAGCATGGTTATCCATCTGCACACCTCAAGGGGGAACAACCAAGGGACAAGCACTGATCCATAAGCCTCCTAAGTCTTTGGAACTACATATAGGTTTGACACCCCTAAAAGCTAAAGATGCCTCAAGACTCCAATTTTGTTTTGAGGCATTCAATGGATGCTTAGAGGTGGCATGTATCAGAGCAAAGATGAACACTTCAGTCAAGCCTTATCCTTAAATCAGAGAACCATAGGCCTGTGCTCTAATCTCAAGTCAATGGCTAGAGGAGACTTGAGATTCCATTTGATCCACATTGGCTAAAATCCTGCTACAGTTGCCATTCCCTATTCCTTGCAAAACAAACTTGAGACACTATAAATAGACCTCATTTCTGATCAGTTTGAGTACACCAAAGGCCTATAACACTTGCCTTTCTCAAAATCACACTCTCATTTCCAAAAACGCCTTCTAATGCAAGCTACTATCGGATTTTGAATTAGAAAGTGTTTCCAACCAACCCATCACACACACACACACACACACACACACACACCTCATAAACATCATATGTGAGCTGATCAAACACTAAACCAACAACTGGAACACCAATTTCACAAAATCACTAGCCATCTGCACAAGCTTTTGACAGATTTGCAGTTGAGATGCCAAATCAAGTTCCAGCTCAATTCAATCCACTCCAAGCATTCAGACACACTCCATAGCACCTAGGGGAGCTGTACACATCATTGGAACCAAGCTGTAACACCTTAAACCTAGAACTCGATCACCAACTGCAAGAGGTAAGCCTCAACTTGGTCATCTCATGATTCATGCATATTTCCTCGCACAATAATTTTGCCATATGTTCATAATCATGTATAGAGTGTTTCCCCTCCATTAATTGCTTTGTATGAGTCGCGTATCAAATTTCTCAGCCTTCATGTAGAAATTAGGGTTCTTGAGGTTTCTCTTTGATTTCTTATTCCATGCTTAAAATAAATGAAATTAAAGACCATAGACATGATCGTGAGATGAAAACGAGTAGATTGATATGTGGATTGTGTGATTTCATCAAGTATTCAGTGAGATTGATGAGAAAACGCAAATCTGGGCAAAACAGAGCACGCAGGCAAAACCAAGATGTTCTTGGCGCCCTTTTTCAAACTTTCAAATATTTGAATTTTTGTGATTTTATTTAATTGATTAAAAAATTAATTTCTCTCTGAATTTTAATGATTTTGAGTTGATTCTTATTTTAATAATTCACAAAAATGTTAAAATATTTTATTTTACAAAAATTTTCCAAAAAATATTATTTATTTCATATACTTGATATTTTTGCAAAGAATTAATTTTTATTTGTTTTTTAACATTTAAAATATTTTTTCCTTCTTGATTTTCCAAACTTAAATGGTTTTTAATCATTTTGTGGATAAAAACATGATTTTTGAAACATTGATCCAAGATCACCACTCATTTTTCACATGTTTTCAATAATTTTTATTAATTTTTAAACAAAATTAATTCCATTTTTAAACAAAATTAGGGTTTTGATTAATTTCACCCTCATCAATCTTTTTCAAACACTCATGGGCCTCTAATAGAGTGTAAGATCCAATCCCTTTGTAAATAAACAACCTTGGGCCTCACACATTGTATAAGTCCCTCTGTATATTTTGTAAAGTTCGGCGCGATCGTCGCCTTTTTAACAAAATCAACTGGGCTTCTCCTTGAGCTATAAGACCCATCTTTATTTATTTTCAAACTCTTTGGGCCTCTAATAGAGTGTAAGACCCAATCCCCTTTTAACCAAAACCTTTTTGGGCCTCAGAAATTGTATAAGTCCCTCGGCGTTAAAAGAATCTCGACGCGATCGCCATTTCAAAATCAAATCATCTGGGCCTACCCTCGTGTTGTAAGTCCCATTTCTTTTCTTTTAAAACACCTTTTGGGCATCTCCTTGAGTTGTAAGACCCAACCCTTTTGTAAATAAACCTCTTTGGGCCTCAGTCATTATATAAGTCCCGAGACGATATTCAAAATAACGGTGCGATCGCTGTTAAAACCTTGGGTCTCTCCGTGAGCTGTAAGCCCCAACGATCTTTTCAAAACAACTTTCCTTGTGATAATTCAAATATATATATTCTTATAAAAACTTTCTTTACTTTCTTTGAACAACTAACAATACAACATGGAAGCTTGCTCGCCTGTAAGTTTTAAACAGCTTTCATTTACTCGCTTTGATATATATAACTGTATTGTGGGAAGCTGCGCATGGTTAGTCTTCTTTCATACCCTTTTAAATACTTGTCATATATCATCTGTATATATACTAGTATAGTTATTTAGAGTTTTCCCCGGCAACTAGGTCTAGAATTAGGTAAAGCCCCGTTGGTCGCTCTTAAATACAAACAAAACTAGATCCCCATAGGATTTCCAGATACAGTCTTGCCTTCTCTTGGGCTTAAACAATATGGAACAAAGAGGCAGTATTCTTCGTGAACCTTTTCCCAGACTGTCACCCCTAGAAATTGTCAAAGAAATTCTACTCCCCACAGTTGATCTATTCTCGGTGAATAACATCTCTTGAGTTTTTTCAAATCACAGAACTTTCACTAAATGATCTATTCTCGGTGAATAACATTTCTTGAACTTTTCTTGGTTTGAGACCCACGGGCTTCCTACAAGTATCCCCGCCTCCTCTTGGGCTTTGTACAAGGACCCTCCGGCTTCTTAGAAGTTCTCATGCCTTCTCTTGGGCTTAATACAAGGACCCTGACGACCTCTTAAAGGTATAAGACAGAACTTAGTCATCCTTTGCTAGAGCAGTCTTTCCAGTGTCAAATATCAGATTTTAGGGTTGATCCTCATCCCTTAATACCCGTGCCTCCTCTTGGGCATCATACAAAAGATAAAACTCTTTCACACCAGTAGACTTGGACAGTCTAATCCCCTTGAGTCTCAAAGATATTCTCAAGTTCTTTACAAATATAGGAAGAAACCCCGGGCTCTCTGGATCAATCTCCAACAGAAACCCAGCCTCTCTTAAGAGTTCCCCAACCAGGGTCAGCTTATCCCAAATCAGAACCTCAAGGTATCTGATATCTCAACTCTTCTGTAATCCTCAATAAGAGTTAATTCCCTATTTGGACCTGCCTCGCGATCTTAACAATCCCCGACAAAAGTTAGCCTCCTCTTAGGCTTTGTATAATGATCTTTCCTCAGTAAAACCAACCTCCTATTGGGCTTTGTACAAAGATTCTCCCCAGTAGAGCTAACCTTTTCAGACTCTCTTGTTGAGTCCATCATTTTTTCCAGACTCTCTTGTTGAGTCAATCAACTTTCAGACTCTCTTGTTGAGTCAGTCACCTTTTCAGACTCTCTTGTTGAGTCAACCTTTTTTAGCCTCAATCTTGGGCTTTGTACAAGACAGATAAAAATACTCTCTTATTGAGTCAGATCCTTTCAGCCTCAATCTTGGGCTTTGTACAAGACATAAATCTCCCTCTCTTGAGCTTGAGACAGATATCTTCCCTAGCAGAGTCATTTCCTCCCAGCCTTCCTCTAGGCTTTGAGGAATGATTTTCCCCAAGAGGAGTCAAACTCATTTCAGCCTCAATCTTGGGCTTTGTACAAAACACATACAAACCTCTCCGGCGGAGTCAAAATCCCTTTTAGCCTCAATCTTGGGCTTTGTACAAGACAGATAGAACATTTTCCCCCGGAAAAGTCAAACTTCTAGCCTCCTCTTAGGCTTTGTATAATGATATCCCCACAAAGTCAGTCTCTTTTTTGCCTCAATCTTGGGCTTTGTATAAGACACCAATATATACACTCTCTTGTTGAGTCGGTCTTATCCAGTCTCCTCTTAGGCTTTGGGTAAGGATTCCCCTAGTGGAGTCAATCAACCTCTTAGCTTCAACCTTGGGCTTTGATCAAGGCACACAAAAATCAACAATCCCTCTTTAGAGATGACAAATTCTCTCTCAGTCAAACCTTTTAGCTTCAATCTTGGGCTTTAAACAAGACACAAATAAACCTTTTAGCTTCAATCTTGGGCTTTGAACAAGACACCAAAATATCTTTTTCCTCCCTTAGAATAGGGGGAACTACGATTGCTCTGATTTCCCTATTTCGTTTAAACGGGAATACGTAGGTATAAAATTGCGAAATATTAGCGAGCATACTAATAAAAAACCCTAGGTCCAGTACCTTCATATATCAACCAAAACTTAGGTCTAGTACCTTACCAAAAGCATCGGGAACACCCGAACATCAACATCAACTCACTCACTCATACTTCCCAAGAAACTTTCCCAACCCATTAACAGATAAATACCATCAATTACAAAGTGAAACCTAAAGCTAATATCCTGTGGATAACCACATATATGATGGGTAATTGACAACTTCCCAATGTATAACCTGACCCCGGACCCCCCAATCTCTTTTAAGCGTTTGTTCAGTTAAACATTCGCGTGCAAGGTTAGTTTTAGATAGCTTCCCTTTCGCTTCCAGCTTCATGGGATAAATAAGAAATCAGAAAGTAGCACCCCCTCCTACCATTGCGGTGAGGAAAACCAAGTGATAAGGTGGTCGCGTCACCGATAAAAATCGCTCGCTATAGAAAAATGGCGACTCTGCTGGGGAGTCATTGACTGTATAAGATTATATGTTAGACGATGGCTATGGATCTAGAAGGGGGGTTGAATAGATCCCTCGAGTTTTACACGCAAATAGTCTACAAAAATTCCGTTTTAAAAATTGTTTAACGGAAGCTACCACTGGATAGAACGTCTACAACGAACCTTCTACCGAAAGGATCGGATATGCACGAAAATATCACGGATGAGTACGACAGAGAAAAAATCAGTCCAGAATATTACACTTAAAAAACGCAGACAACAAATTATCACTTGCTTGATGTTTATACCGATCCAATGAGGTTAATTGATAAGAAATTTAAAGCTATGTGTTCGAATTTTGCTTGGACACAAATTATCAAACACCTAGTGTGCGTAAACACACTATGTGCAGAATTTCTATGGAGAATAATGTGCAGCTGCTCCAAAACACAATTCAATGAATTGTATCGATTTAACAAAACAGTTTATCAGCATACAATTATTCTACGACAGAAATTTCAATAGTTTGCTACGTCACAAATTCGAACAATACTGAAATGTAAAAGAGTTAAGGGAAAGAGAGAACAAACGAGATTTGATTAGGCAGTTCCCCAATCGTCCTCGCTTTGGGTACGTCTGCCCCCAACTCCGCAAAAGGAATTGAGATATATATGTAGTTGTTGCAAATTATTTATTACAAGAGAAAACTATGAACATTCAAACCCCGAACGTCTTCGATCGTTGATGCAGAATTTTCTCTTCCCTTGATTCAAGATGAATCAAGTGCTCCGAATATGGATGATTCAATTACCGTCCCACGCTACTAAACCGAAAGAAAACTCCGTTCTTCAGTTACCTTCACTCGGTCAATTGAAATCTTCCAAGAATTCGAACCCAAACCTTCTTATACAATCCTCTGATTACAGCTACTAAACCGAAACAGTTGCGCCAATTTCCGGTTACCTTCGCCCAGCCAAATTCCTGTAGAATGAACAGTTTGTACAAAAACCCCCAAAATCTCTTCGATTCTTGGAGGACAAACCCAACTGGTTTGATTCAAGAAACACCTACCAAACTCTCAACCCAGAAGATGAAGATCACACTTCCTAAATTCTGAACGTTATCACTTCGATCAATGGGTGGCACAAACAAAGATGATTATGTGTGATTGTTTGCTTACACAATGAAGAAGATGAAGATGAAGAGAGAACTGACATATATTTTTCACGTTTCTTGTTATGTGTAAAAATGAAGACCAAAACTATTTATATGAAAAAATATGACCAACAAAAAAAAAAATAACAGAAAAACAACAGAAAAGAAATTAAGTGAAAAAATGCAAAAATCAAGGTCATGCGTCGACCTCCAAAGTCTATACGTCGACGCATAAAATGGAATTTTTGAGTTCTCAGGTTTGTGCGCTTACCCGTGGCTTTTGGAGGTCAGCGCACAAATTCTGGGGTTAGTGCATGGTTTCAGGGGTCAGCGCATGAAGGCAAATTTTTTCAGGAAATTTCATTTTTTTGAATATTTTCACCAGACCAAGGTCAAACATACATGCTAGACACTACTAAAACAATAGTGGACCTTTATTTTTGGAGAGAACAAGATCCTATGCATCTAGACACATGACCAATAACGATAAGACGCTATATGCCCGACACGTGAAGTGATACCGCTCAAATTACAATCTAATGTGTTTGTTGACATCATTAAAACAAGATAGCTAGAAGGATATCCCTCACATACTCCCCCTTTTTGATGATGGCAACATTTTCTTGATTGTCACGAGAGATGTAATTTGAGATGATCAATGCTCCCCCTGTCTTTGACATCCGGTTAAACGTTTCTGTAGCTTGTATTCTTCTCCCCCTTTGACAACATCAAAAAGACGAGAAAATAGTGGTCAAAATAGCATACTAAAATATGTAGTGGATCATCAGAAATTTGTAACAACAAAACATTTACCAGCATCCACATATGATACCGCTAATGTAAACAAGTAATGATTAAATACGGAACAATCGCATAAAAGCAAAACATTCATTCCATAAAAGTTTAAACATAACAGCAGCACATGTCAAAATAACAAACAAGATCAAACCACAAAACACAAATTCATGCACAACTAAACATAATGCCCTAAGGTTTATGGTCTCCTCCCCCTAAACGAATAACCTCGTCCCCTATGGTGTTGACTTGGTGGTGGAAATTCCTCAAGTTGAAGGTTGAGCTCAATCAAGGTGCTATTGAGGTTACCAAGGTTGTTTGCCAAGTTTAGATTTTGCTGAGTCAGATTGGCATCCATTTGATTGAACCTATTCATAGCTGCATTGGCGAAATTGTTGAAGTTGGTGGCATGAAACGATATTTGGTTAGACAAGTTTGTGAGCTGTTCCTGCTGAGTCAGGTATCGAGTTTCCTGTTGCGCTTGGAATTCTTGATGTTGCAGAGACAACTCAGTCAGCCTTGCTAGAATTTCATCAGAGGATTGTTGATCATGCTGAAACGGTGGAGTTGGAGGAGCAGAATTATCTGGATGCTGCCATTCATAGTCCGCATCATAGGATGGAGGAACATACGCAACACCAAGGTTAGTCCAGCAGTTTTGTTGCCACTGACCCCAGCCTTGATTGTCAGAGGTTTCTTCTAGTTGATAGCCCATCCATGCCTCATTGTCTTCTTCTTCCACAATCACATTGTCTTGCATAACAACATCTTCCTGCATCACCACATTTTCATCATTACCAACTTGATTTGCATTACCTTGACTGCCTTCATCCTCACTTGCTTCAAGATGAGCAGGTTCATTATGTTCAGGATGAGTAGCTCTTTGTCGATGGATGAACCTTCGCTCACGTGGATGCCAATGGTAACCCATCATAGACAAGGTTCTGGCCAGAAACTGTTGTTCAGCAGTAATATGAATATGACAAATCTGTGGAATAGGAATGTCAAAGTGATTCAAAAAATTTGCCACAGCAGATGCATAACCAAGTGCTAGAAATTTGTTGGAGCTACGAGTGGTGAACATCCTATAAGCAAAGTAATATGGCCAGTTAATTTTGATCTTTTTCTTCAGGATATAGATAAGATGCACCTCTGCTTGTTCAACTCTTGAGTAGCCTCCTTTCTTAGGCCTCAAGATGCGAGCAACAATCCACTGAAGAATACGTTCTTCAAATTTTGAATGACCGGTAGTGACACTCTTAGGAAATGCTTCACTTGCTACAAACTCAGCTGGATATGGTTCCCTCAACATTGAATTCAGAGCAGTTTTTGAATTCATAGCCCTGAACAAAGGTTTTATCAGTAACCTTTGGGAGATTTTCATCAGTGTTCAAAACAAACAATGTAGACCATACATTGTTTGTCACCTGAAATTCTGCATTATTTATAGAGAATTTAAATTCAGCCCCACGAAATTTTCCTTTCATCCCACAATAGAACAACCGAGTCAAATCTTCACTATACTTGTCATCACATTCGACAAATTCATTCAGATTTTGAAAGTTTATGAGTTCAGAAATTTCAGGAATGTGAAAATCTGGACCCATAAAAGGATAAAATCCATGTTGTCTTATAACAGCCCGGTTAGAGAATAATTCCGCAAAAGGAGTGACTAGCCTTTCAGAAATTAAAGATTCAAAAGTTACCCAGTGTGAGGATGATCCTCTGGTTGGTGCTGGTTATGAAGTGGATCCTCTTGCTCCTTTTGTACCAGCATTTCTTCTGGAAGCCATTGTTGAAGAGGAGTTGAAGAAAGATTATCACACTTGATTTTTGCAGAGATAGAAGAGAAGATGTGTGAAACACTTTGAAGACCTTGCAGCAGATATATAGAGAATTTTCTCTTGGTGTTCCCTTCCCCCTTTTTTGTTTTATTAGGGTTTTGATGAGGGTTTAGTGGAGATTAATTGAGATTGATGAGGTTTAAAGGAGAAGAATAGGGAGAGATTGACCACAAAGACTAATGAGATGACATGCAATAATCATAGATTAATGTGCAATGAGAAAAAATATAGGGAAAGTAAACACCACTAGGTCGGCGCACGCAACCCAGTAGCGAAGAAGTCTGAACGCTTCACTTATGCGTCGACCCGTGAATCTGTGCGTCGGCGCATGATTCTTGAAAAATGAAAAAGAAACTAAACATGTGGTTATGCGCTTTCCCGAATGTTTAATAGGTCAGCGCATGAAATTATGCGTCGACGCATGAACCTGTAAAAATGAAAATTTTGCAAAAATTCTTGTTCCAACCAGATAAATACACATATACACACAGAACCAAACATTCACATGAATGATAAGTGCATAAAATGAAATAAACATCAAGATTAGAGTAAGTAACATGGCACAAAATGTTGATAAACCTCTATAAGTTGGAACGATATTACCTTGAACATCATGACGGTGAGATCCCTTACATATGGATGAATTTCTCTTTGCATTGTTAGTTAAAGACATGAACAAGCATATATATATATATATATATATATATATATGTGTGTGTGTGTGTGAAGATATATATATATATATATATGTGTGTGTGTGTGTGAAGATCATAATTCTAAAGCATGTTATGCACGATCCGAGATATCGAGAATGCCAAGTTCCCTACGGATGTGAAAGAAAGGCTCTGTAGCTAATGGTTTTGTGAAAATATCAGCAAGTTGATTCTTAGTGTCAACATGCTCAAAAATAACATCACCTTTCTCTACATGATCCCTAAGAAAATGATGGTGTATTTCGATATGCTTGGTGCGTGAATGTAGTACAGGGTTCTTAGTTAGATTAATCGCACTAGTGTTATCGCACAAAATTGGAATACGTTCAAGTTTTAAGTTGAAATCAAGTAATTATTGTTTAATCCATAAGACTTGAGCACAACAACTACCGGCGGCCACGTATTCCGCCTCGGCTGTTGACAAAGCAACGGAAACCTGTTTCTTGCTGTGCCAGCTCACCAAGGAATTTGCGAAAAAGTGACACGTGCCACTAGTACTTTTCCTATCCAACTTGCACCCGGCAAAGTCGGAGTCGGAGTAGCCAACTAAGGAACAAACACTACCTTTGGAATACCACAGCCCATACTTTGGAGTACCAGAGAGGTATCGAAGTATGCGCTTAACTGCCTTCAGGTGGGATTCCTTGGGATGTGCCTGATACCTTGCACACATGCATACACTAAACATTATATCGGGACGTGATGCAGTAAGATAAAGGAGAGACCCTATCATACCTTGGTACTTCTTTACCTCAACATCCTTACCCTTTTCGTCACGATTGAGATTAGCACTTGTAGGCATAGGAGTATCTATTACTTTGCAGTTTAGCATATCAAAACGTTTTAGTAACTCAAGACAATATTTCGTTTGACTCACGAATGTGCCCTCTTCAAGTTGTTTGATTTGCAATCTGAGGAAATAGTTGAGCTCCCCCATCATGCTCATTTCAAACTCCCCCTGCATCAAACTAGAAAACTCCTTGACCAAGGTCATGTTAGTAGACCCAAATATAATATCGTCAACATAAATTTGTACCAAAATTAAGTGTTTTCCTTGACGTTTAATAAAGAGGGTTGTGTCAACCTTTCCTCTTGAATACCCTTGATCAAGTAGAAATTTGCTTAGACGTTCATACCAAGCCCTAGGGGCCTGTTTAAGTCCGTACAAAGCTCGCTTAAGTTTATAGACATGATCAGGATATTTGTGTGATTCAAAACCTGGAGGTTGGGCTACATAAACCTCTTCATTTATATATCCGTTAAGGAATGCACTTTTGACATCCATTTGGAATAGCTTAAAGTTCTTTGTGCAAGCATAGGCAAGTAGAAGGCGTATGGCCTCGAGTCGGGCAACCGGCGCATAAGTTTCCTCATAGTCGATTCCTTCCTCTTGGTTATAGCCTTGCGCTACAAGCCTAGCTTTGTTACGCGTTATTACTCCATTTTCATCAAGTTTATTCCTAAACACCCATCGGGTGCCTATTACTCGATGATATCACGGAGGGGGGACAAGGTCCCAAACCTCATTTCTCCAGAATTGATTTAGTTCATCTTGCATTGATAGATACCAATGCTCATCGAGTAACGCCTCCTTAGAGTTTTTAGGTTCAACTTGGGAGACAAAAGCAGAGTAATAACAAAAGTTACTAAGTTTAGAGCGAGTAGTTACTCCCTTAGAGATGTCACCGAGAATGTTGTCAATTGGATGGTCTTTTGAAGACTTCCAAGCTGGAGGAAGTTCATCTTTATTAGCATGATGATCATCCTCACTTTTCACTGGTTGATGATCCTTTTCCTCCTCAATACGCACTGCTTCAGGCTGATCAATTCCCTTATCAGTGTCCTTGAGTATGTCTTTAGTAGGTACATCTGCACCATGAAAAGAACTACCTTCTCCGACATTTCTCGGATAAGACTCGTCAAAAGTAACATGAACTGACTCTTCAACTACACGTAACCTCTTATTATAAATTCTATATGCTTTACTTGACTGAGAGTATCCAAGAAAAATACCCTCGTCAGCCTTGGCATCAAATTTGCCGAGAGTCTCTTTCCCATTGTTTAACATAAAGCATTTGCAACCAAATACATGAAGGTGAGAGATGTTTGGCTTACGCCCTTTTAAAAGCTCATACGGTGTCTTGTTTAGAAAAGGACGGATGAGCACCCTATTCAAAACATAACAAGCCGTACTTATGGCGTCGGCCCAAAAGTATTTTGGTAATCCACTATCATTGATCATAGTCCTTCCAAGTTCTTCCAAAACTCTATTTTTACGTTCCACTACCCCATTTTGTTGAGGGGTACGTGGTGCGGAAAAATTATGATCAATTCTGTTGGAATCACAAAATGCTTCAAATAAATGATTTTCAAACTCACCCCCATGGTCACTTCTGATTGACCCAATGTTTGTGTTTAACTTGTTCTGAGATAACTTAGCAAATCGTTCAAAGGCCGAAAAGGTATCACTCTTATTTGCTAAGAAAATTGTCCAGCAAAACCTAGAAAAATCATCGACTATAACAAACCCATAATAGTTACCACCTAGGCTTTTAACCCTAGATGGTCCAAAGAGGTCCATATGGAGGAGCTCAAGGGGTCTCATAGTTGAAACAATGTTTTTAGATTTAAAAGAGATCCTTGTTTGCTTCCCCATTTGGCACGCATCACAAAGATGATCCTTTGTGAATTTAATTTTGGGCAAACCGATGACTAGGTCTTTAGAGACAATTTTGTTAAGCAAATCAAAGTTGATATGAGCCAAGCGTCTATGCCACAACCATGAATCTTCATTCATAGTGACTAAACACTTGTCTCCATCCAATAATACCTCGTTTAAGTCTAGCATATAGACATTATTCACCCTCAAGCCCTTAAACACATTCTTTTTGTCGCAATCTTCAACTACGCAACAATCCTTTGAAAAAGAGACTTGATAATTTTTGTCACATAGTTGACTAATGCTTAAAAGGTTGTGTCTAAGGCCTTCCACAAGAAGTACATCAGAGATAGTAGTAGATGAGGGGTTACCTATACTGCCTTTGCCGAGAATTTGTCCCTTGTTGTTATCTCCGTAGGTGACAAACCCCTTTTTCTTCGCCACAAAGTCAATGAAAAGAGATATGTCTCTGGTCATATGTCTTGAGCAGCCACTATCTAGAACCCATCTTCCTTCGGTGGTCTCAAAACTTTGTACCTACAAAAATAATCAAGGGAGAGTAGGTACCCAATTCTCATTGGGTCCTTTATGGTAAGTGAAACCAATATTGCCTTTGGGCAACCATTGATAAACGCCCTTTGGAACAAGAAATCTCCGAAAGCGGCACTTAGCAATAGTATGACCGGGCTTACAACAATATAAGCAATCACGATTCGTTTGGAGTTTACCTTTGCTATCACTATCTCGAATCACATACGTGTATTGTTGATACGGATTATTCATTGTTTCACGATAATGTGATCGATCAATAGCAAACATAATCTTAGGCTTGAGAGCCTTGTCCAACTTGGCTTTGAGGGTTCTCACCTCTCTTTGCCAAATGTGATAAGTATCACAGCCCCCAAGGTTAAACCATGTATATTTATTCTCATCGAACTTAGTTTTTGATACATTCACCATGGAGTTTTTAAGATCTTCCAATTCCTTTTGGGAATCGGAAACCTTTTTCTCCAAATACGAAAAGATCTTTTTATTCGAAGCTAAGCGTTGAAATGCTTCCTTAGCTTCGTGGTGCAATGTATCAAAAGCTCTTTTTAATTCAGCATGAGACATATTTTGACAATTTTCATATTTAGAGTGTTTTACCTCTTTTGCTTTATTGTGACGTGCCATAAGACAAAGGTTGACGGATTCACTTTCGTCACTTGAGGAATCATCTTTCTCTGACTCACTATCGCTTTCCCAAGCGATGTATGCTCGTCGAGACTTGTTGGACTTTTTGTTTGAGCGACTCTTGTCATTATCCTTATCTTTGTCTCTCTTTAGGGATGGACAATCCGGCTTGTAGTGCCCAGATTTTCCACAGTTGTAGCACGTATCTTTTACCTTGCCATTTTTATTTCCTTCACTTCTAGATTGCTTCCTGAACTTGACAAGATTTCTGTCCGAGTGCTGAATATCGTTCTTACGAATATATCTATTGTATCTTTTCACAAATAAGCTCATATCATCACTGGATTCTTCATCTTTGTCATTTTTGGCTTCATCATCACTTAGCTCTTGATGTGTGGACTTTGAACAAGAAGCCTTAAGAGCTATCGACTTCTTCTCCGTATCTTTTGCCTTCTCTTTCTTTATACTCTTTTCATGTTTATCCAAGCTAATTAGCACTTGCTCATGCTCATCGAGTTTACCAAAGAGTGTTGTGAGGTCTAGAGTAGCAAGATCATTGGCCTCCTTGATAGCGGTAACCTTCAGTTGCCATTCCCTGTTAAGACACCTCATAATTTTGTTAGTAGAAACCTCATTTGGAATTGGTTTACCAAGAACATGCAATTTGTTGATAATGCGAGTGAATCATTTTTGCATATCCGCAATGGTTTCCCCTTGCTTCATGTAAAACAAATCAAACTCTTGCGTTAGTGTATTAATACGAGCCATCTTAACATCATTAGTGCCTTCGTGGGCTACTTGTAAGGCATCCCACATAGCTTTGGCTGTTTCACAATGGGAGACTCGATAATACTAATAAACTCCCAAGGAGGAAATGATCATATTACGAGCCTTTCAATCATAACTGTACTTTTTCTCGTCCTCCTCAGTCCATTGAGCTTCGGGTTTAGAAACGACAACGCCTTCCGCGTTAGTTATAGTAATTGCCATGGGACAGTTTAAAATAACGTTCCAAACCTTCCGATCTATGGAGTTAATATGGACGCGCATACAATCCTTCCAGTAGCTGTAGTTTTCACTTGTAAAAATTGGAGCTCTATTATAAGCCCCCTTAGGTTCGTTCGCCATGATCCAAGAAGTTTTACCGAAGCACCAGAATAAACCGGAGCTCGTGATACCACTTGTTAGACGATGGCTATGGATCTAGAATGGGGGGTTGAATAGATCCCTTGAGTTTTACACGTAAATAGTCTACAAAAATTCTGTTTTAAAAATTGTTTAACGGAAGCTACCACTGGATAGAACGTCTACAATGAACCTTCTACCGAAAGGATCAGATATGCACGAAAATATCACGGATGAGTACGACAGAGAAAAATTCAGTCCAGAATATTACACTTAAAAAACGCAGACAACAAATTATCACTTGCTTGATGTTTATACTGATCCAATGAGGTTAATTGATAAGAAATTTAAAGCTATGTGTTCGAATTTTGCTTGGACACAAATTATCAAACACCTAGTGTGCGTAAACAAACTATGTGCAGAATTTCTATGGAGAATAATGTGCAGCTGCTCTAAAACACAATTCAATGAATTGTATCGATTTAACAAAACAGTTTATCAACATACAATTATTCTACGACAGAAATTTCAATAGTTTGCTACGTCACAAATTCGAACAATACTGAAATGTAAAAGAGTTAAGGGAAAGAGAGAACAAACGAGATTTGATTAGGCAGTTCCTCAATCGTCCTCGCTTTGGGTACGTCTGCCCCCAACTCCGCAAAAGGAATTGAGATATATATATATATATATATATATATATATATATATATATATATATATATATATGTAGTTGTTGCAAATTGTTTATTACAAGAGAAAACTATAAACATTCAAACCCCGAACGTCTTCGATCGTTGATGCAGAATTTTCTCTTCCCTTGATTCAAGATGAATCAAGTGCTCCGAATATGGATGATTCAATTACTGTCCCACGCTACTAAACCGAAAGAAAACTCCATTCTTCAGTTACCTTCACTCGGTCAATTGAAATCTTCCAAGAATTCGAACCCAAACCTTCTTCTACAATCCTCTGATTACAGCTACTAAACCGAAACAGTTGCGCCAATTTTCGGTTACCTTCGCCCAGCCGAATTCCTGTAGAATGAACAGTTTGTACAAAAACCCCCAAAATCTCTTCGATTCTTGGAGGACAAACCCAACTGGTTTGATTCAAGAAACACCTGCCAAACTCTCAACCCAGAAGATGAAGATCACACTTCCTAAATTCTGAACGTTATCACTTCGATCAATGGGTGACACAAACAAAGATGATTATGTGTGATTATTTGCTTACACAATGAAGAAGATGAAGATGAAGAGAGAACTGACATATATTTTTCACGTTTCTTGTTATGTGTAAAAATGAAGACCAAAACTATTTATATGAAAAAATATGACCAACAAAAAAAAAATAACAGAAAAACAACAGAAAAGAAATTAAGTGAAAAAATGCAAAAATCAAGGTCATGCGTCGACCTCCAGAGTCTATGCGTCGACGCATAAAATGACATTTTTGATTTCTCAGGTTTGTGCGCTTACCCGTGGCTTTTGGAGGTCAGCACACAAATTCTGGGGTTAGCGCATGGTTTCAGGGGTCAGCGCATGAAGGCAATTTTTTTCAGGAAATTTCATTTTTTTGAATATTTTCACCAGACCAAGGTCAAACATACATGCTAGACACTACTAAAACAATAGTGGACCTTTATTTTTGGAGAGAACAAGATCCTATGCATCTAGACACATGACCAATAACGATAAGACGCTATATGCCCGACACGTGAAGTGATACCGCTCAAATTACAATCTAATGTGTTTGTTGACATCATTAAAACAAGATAGCTAGAAGGATATCCCTCACATACTCCCCCTTTTTGATGATGGCAACCAGGAACTGATTGAAATTAATTACAATGGTCAAAAAAATCAGAAGGCTCCTGTAGTTATCTATCTGCCGGGACCGCTACCGTATGAATCAACTAAGGTTATCCCTTACAAATACGGTGCAACAATAATTGAGAATGGAAAGGAAACTCCATTATCCTCTGTCGTGAATATTGCAGACATCAGTTGAGTAACACGGAGCGGTCGAATCTTCAACCGAGGAGTTGAAGAACCCATCAGAGAAAAGGAACCTCAGGCAAAAGTTCTTGATCAACCAGTCGGTCAATCCTGTGATCCCGACCTTTCAAAGAACAATGATGAGATGCTGAAGCTTATCCAGAAGAGTGAATACAACATTGTTGATCAACTGTTGCAGACTCCTTCGAAAACCTCAATATGATCACTTTTACTCAGTTCCAAAGCTCATAGAGAAGCTCTACAGAAAGTCTTAGAGCAGGCCTTTGTGGAACAGGATGTAACAATAAGACAATTCGACAGCATCATCTCCGACATCACTTCCTGCAACAACTTGGATTCAGTGATGAGGAACTGCCGGAAGAGGGCCCAAATCATAATATGGCACTCAATATTACAGTCAACTACCAGGACGATGCTTTAGCCAGCATACTGGTAGACACCAGATCATCTCTAAACGTGATGCCAAAGTCCACTCTAATGCGACTATCATTCAAAGGATCTCCGATGAGAGGCAGCGAGGTCATCGTCAAAGCATTTGACGGATCCCGAAAAACAGTTATCGGAGAAGTCGACCTTCCCATAACTATCAGTCCTCACACTTTCCTAGTCACTTTTCGGGTCATGGACATCCGGGCAGCATACAACTGTTTGTTAGGAAGACCTTGGATACACGAGGCTGAGGCAGTCACTTCGACGCTTCACCAGAAGCTGAAGTTCGTTAAGAATGACCAACTCATCACAGTCTGCGGAGAGCAAGCCTTGATCGTGAACAACTTATCGTCGCCCACTTGTGTAAAGCTAGAGGAGGTAATCGAAACCCAGTTCCAAGCACTTTCGATGAGTAATGACAGTTAATCAGAGAGAGGGACTTTAATTTCCTCGTATAAAGATGCTCTCGAAGTGATCAAAAGTAACAATGCAAAAGGATAGGGACAACTTGTCATTCCTAGTGATAACAAAACAAAAAAGGGTCTTGGTTTTTCTTCAAACTGTGCCCAGACTGCTACTAATAATGAAAGTTTTCATCCTATTCAGAACTTCTTCCATAGTGGAGGTTTCCTTCACCCAATGTCTCAAGAAGTACATACCATCAACGAGGGTGATTCCTCCGATACAGATGAAGAGTGGAAGTCCTATCTTAACAAGTACGGTTATATGTCTCAAGAAGAGGTGCCTACACCATTTTTCTATCCCGCACAGAGTCCGAGATATATACCGAGAGCGGATGTCAAGATGATATATGGAGACTGTGATCCGAAAGGATGTCGTGCTCCACCAAACTCATTAGAGAAAGACACTCAGATGAAAGACAACTTTGACCACGACTATTATGGCCCGATGGATGGCCTGCCTATGTGGCCACCGAACCCAGGAGACTCGGGGCAAGAGAGTTAGCCCAACGATGCATATCAGCTGAGCATCATTAAAAATAATACATGCGTCCCCACAAAATCATGTGATCATTACTCAGGGCATTCAGAAAATATCCAGTACAATATTGAATTCGCAACAATTGCAGGACAAGAGTTCCTTAACTATGCTCTTCCCGAGGTCAACGTCATCGAGAGGGATGACTCCTCCAGCTCCAAAGAAGTGTGGGACACCTTACAACAACCGAGTGGCAAGTACGACTACTTAGTCAAGTACACCGCTCCTGAAATCTCTCGTATCAAGCTCGAAGACATCCAACCCTCTGGATGGGGAGATCCATCGAGAGTGTAAACACTGTGCAAGATACAGCTGAGGAATCCTCCTACGATAACTCTGCCTGGGAGACAAATTCCAACGATCCTGCTCCACCAGAAATCAGCGTTATTTCTGAAGACAAGCCAAGAAGGAAAGTACCAGACTTTGTGATTCACCGAGGAGTTCGCCGCCAATGGGTTGCTGTCGATGTTCTGAAAGTCGTTCATAAGTCAAAGTAATTGCCATCTTTACTTTAACCTTTCACCCTGCCCAGGTGAAACAGATGTTTTAATAGGGCTCACTTTCTGTAAATGTCTCTCTTCGCTTCGCCCAGAGCGACCGAGATTTGTTTTATAGGGCTGTAGTTTCAAGAATCGACAAGATCATAAATAAAATAACGTTGTTATGTAATTTCCGCATTTATTGCTGTTTTCTCTTTTCGCTTTTTCAGAAAAGGGTTAAATATGTTTAAGGTCCCTATAAATATCCCACCTTTTAAGTTTGGTCCCTCTAAAATTTTTCTTCAAACATTGATCCTCCAAAAATTTGCCGTTTCCAAATATAGTCCCTGACGTTAATTTCATCTAACGGAAAGTGATGTGGCATGCCAACTATGCAGATTTCATTTCATTGACCAGTCAAAAAATGATTTTTTATGTTAAATGCATTTTCCTCCTTCTCTCTCTCTCACTCCTCTTCTTCTTTCCCTCTCCACCTTTTTTTCTACCCTCATTTCTCTCTCTCTCACACAATCCTTCTTCACTCTTCTTCACTCCTCTTCTTCATTTTTCTCTGTTTTGGGTACATAGGGAAATCTGCACAGTTGGCATGCCACATCACTTTCCGTTAGATGAAATTAACGTCAGGGACTACATTTGGAAACGGCAAATTTTTGGAGGATCAATGTTTGAAGAAAAATTTTAGAGGGACCAATCTTAAAAGGTGGGATATTTATAGGGACCTTAAACATATTTATAGGGTTGTAGTTTCAAGAATCGACAAGATCATAAATAAAATAACGTTGTTATGTAATTTTCGCATTTATTGCTTTTTTCTCTTTTCGCTTTTTCAGAAAATGGTAATCCTAAAAAATAACTCGAATAATAAAAACAAGCAGTAAAACAAAATACACTGCACACACTCTTGCATTATCTCTATCTCTTCTAAAAACAAATCATCACGTCATGCAGATTGCTTGTTTTAAACCCCATTGAAACATACGATCCAATGCCTTCTCCCAACTTTGAATTCCCGGTATTTGAGGCTGAAGAAGAAAATGACGAAGAAATTCCAGAAGAGATCTCCCGATTACTCAGACAAGAGGAAAGGTCCATTAAACCTTACAAAGAACCGTTGGAAACGATCAACTTGGGTTCAGAAGAAGAGAGAAAAGAGGTCAAGATTGGGGCACTTCTCAGTCCGACTGTCAAAGAAAATTTGGTAAAGCTTCTCAAAGAGTTTCCCGATGTATTCGCTTGGTCCTATCAGGATATGCCAGGGTTTGATACCAGCATCGTGGAACATCATCTACCGTTAAGATCAGAATGTTCGCCAGTAAAACAAAGGTTGAGACAGACTCATCCAGACATGGCCATCAAAATCAAAGAGGAAGTACAGAAACAGATTGACGCAGGTTTCCTCGCCACATTAGAATATCCTCAATGGTTAGCCAACATAGTACCAGTTCCGAAAAAGGACGGAAATGTCAGAATGTGTGTAGACTACAGGGATATGAACAAAGCCAGACCAAAGGATGACTTTCCCTTACCACACATAGACATGCTGGTAGACAGTACAACAAAATTCAATGTATTCTCCTTCATGGATGGATTCTCGGGCTATAACCAGATAAAAATGGCGCCGAAAGACATGGAGAAAACTTCGTTCATTACCCCATGGGGTACCTTTTGTTACAAGGTAATGTCGTTCGGTTTGAAGAACGCCAGGGAAACCTATCAAAGGGCCATGACTACTCTGTTTCATGACATGATACACAAAGAAATCGAGGTATATGTCGATGATATGATTGCCAAATCTAAAACAGAGGAGCATGTGACCCACCTGTGAAAGCTATTCGAGCGGTTGAGAAAGTACAAACTCCGCTTGAATCCCAATAAGTGCACCTTCGGTGTCCGTTCGGGGAAACTGCTAGGGTTCATCGTCAGCCAGATAGGAATTGAGGTTGATCCTGACAAGGTCAAGGCCATTTAAGAAATGCCTTCTCCAAAGACTGAAAAACAAGTCAGAGGATTCCTGGGATGTCTGAACTATATTTCCAGATTCATATTCCTCATGACCGCGACATGCGCGCCAATCTTCAAACTACTCAAGAAGATATAATCATTTCTCACTGATTCCCGGGGCAAGTGGACTCTGAATTATGACGGCCCCTATGTGATCAAGAAAGCTTTCTTAGGCGGCGCCTTGAGACTCGCAACCATGGACGGAGAGGAATTCGCCTACCCCACAAATGTTGACATAGTCAAGAAATACTTCGCCTAAATAAAAAAAAAACGTCTCGGTGGATTGAAAACCCGAAAGGGCGGTCCAAGCAAAAATTAGAGACATAATAAAAAATCACCCCGATGGATTGGAAACCTCAAAGTAAAATCCAGGCAAAAGTTAGGGATTCATGGCAAGTAACTACGTCCAACAAAGGGGCAAATCTTCCAGCAGTAGTCATGCCATCCATCAGGAAAACTCCAGTCGAGGTCATATTCGACAGAAGTTCAGGATGCCCAGAATTCAAAGTTGGTAGAAGAATAATGGTCATTATGTTTCAATGTAGCCCTTTCCCCTTAAATTACCATTTTCTAAACTTTGTAAATACCCCATGGAATCACGCGTTTGGCTGATTTCCATCCTATCAATGAAATTTGAGCCCTAGTGATTTTGTTTGCAATTCTCATTTGTTTTAGCTTTACAGAATGATGTTTTAATATGATCAACGATTCTTAAAATAAAACAAAAACAAATTTACTTGTCAAACTTTTTTCTGCTTTTAAAATAAAGATGATAATTTCTTTTGACTGTTGAACATCGAAAGAACATCGATCGCTTCTCCAGAAGTAATCGAGCTTCAAAGTGCATAATCAAAGCACTCCTTCAAAACCAGTACGCTTGAACGAAGGATCAACTATATCAGATGTGATTTTCCCATCTGATATCTCCGACAGAGTTCTTATCTCCTAAGCCTGACCAACGGTTTTCCTCGCAGGGACTATCTCTCCTAAAGCAAGGCAAAATTGCTATCTGGAACAAAGGGTACTTTTCATCCCCTGCAGTGGCCGAGTATCCAGTCGTGTTCATCCACTAGTCTGTATATCGCGTCAGTTTTGTCTGCATATACATACATACATCATGCATTATTGATTCATACTCATATTCATATCACTATCATTATCACTCTAGTCGGTCTTGTTCCCAAGTGATAAAAGTCCTCTCAGTCAAGTTATCAGTTCTTTCCTTGTCAAGAAATGTCACATATAAACAATCTCTTCCCCGGTTTATTTCTGGAATAGGGATGATCCTCGACCACTTTGATAACTTGAACCTCTGAAAAGCAAGAAAACTTTCGACGAATGTCACTCTTCGCCATTGAAGATGATATCTTCGCTTTCCCGGATTAAGGAGAATCCCTAGAGAAAGCCTCTTAATCAAAGATTCGACAGTACATCAGCTTTTCTCTAGAAAATTCGCTGACGAAAAGGTCATCAGCACCTCAAAATTGGATTACATCACATGGCATTTCTCCGAGAAGATCTCGAGAAAAAGTATGATGTAATATCCCCAAACAAGAAGTAGTCTCTCCAGAGACTCGTTTTCCCCAGTAGAGTTGACAAATGGCGTCTTCGAAACAGAGAAGTTTGAACACCTCTACCGCTCAGACGGATGGGTTCCCCCAGTAAGTCTGACATCAAAACTTTTTCCCATCAAATGGCATCTCCCCAGGAAAATTTGGAGGGAAGTTTGAGGAAAACCGCTACAAATAGCGTCCCTTGTCAAGAAAGTTTTTTGACAAAAGAAACTCAGACCAGTTCCTTTGTAGGAAACCAGGATCGAAGGGAAGTTTATATCAGAAACTGAGACCAGTTCCTTGGTAGGAAACCAGGATCGAGGGGAAGTTTATATCAGAAACTGAGACCAGTTCCTTGGTAGGAAACCAGGATTGAGGGGAAGTTTATATCAGAAACTGAGGCCAGTTCCTTGGTAGGAAACCAGGATCGAGGGGAAGTTTATTTCAAAAGAAACTGAGACCAGTTCCTTGGATAAAGACCAGGATCGAGGGGAAGTTTTTACCCTTTTCTAAAGCATCATTGCTTAGCGAAAGAATATGGATGAGCGAGCTGCCATTCATAACCACCATCAAAATTTTGGGTATTCCGATATTTAATCCTCTTGCACCCCGAATGCCCGAATACCTTCGCCATTCACACCTTCGGGTCCAAGAAGATTAAATAGGGTCATCTGTCATACCCCAAATTTTGACCACTAAGATTTCCCATCCTTGTGCCAATCATCATCACAAAATGGAGATACTTTCATGTCTCATCAATCTCCTCAAGGAATTGTTGAGCATTCACTACTAACAAGAATTAGGGTTTCAAGCCCTCTTAGGGCACTTAGACAAGAGACCAATCAAGAAATGACATGATCTTCAACTTGTCTAGCCTCTCAAACACCAAAAATGGATCAAGAGGACTCCCACATCAAGAATCAAGCATAAGGTTGCAACATTCCAAGTGGATCAAACCTCAAGATTGACAGTGTCACCAAATTAGGGTTTTGGTCGACTAGGGCCTCCAGATAGGAATCTTCATCTGGGCATGAGCCAATGCTTCAAAGCACAACCCAAGATACAACAAGGGACCCAATGGACCCAATCATCAAGTCAATTTTACCTCAGGGGATGCATCCACAAAAAAAATCAGGAATTTGGGTTTCTTGACCTAATTCACCCCTAAGTTGACTTTTGGGACAAAACATGAGCCAAAACCTCAAGGCATGATTTGAGGGTCTCTAACACACTACATTGATCCATTTGCAACAATGGATTGATCCAAGAGGCTTGATGCACAAGTTTCATTTTCATCTGGACCACAATTAGGGTTTTGAGGAAAAAGTCAACTGTACCTTTGACTTTTGACCAAGACATGCTCCCAAACCTTGGGACATGATTCAATAAACCCTATAACACCTATGGAATATACCCATTAGGTTTGATTTAGGTCAAGGACTTGATTTCACAAAGGATCGCACAGTTTAGATTTCATCCGATAAAAAGTCAAATGTGCACAAAACCAAGTTTAACTTTTTGAGATTTTTCACAATTATGGTTCTTTGACCCTAAAACAATGTTAATATGTATTTGGAATCATCATTCATCAAGAAAAATCAAAGAAAGTGAGTTAACTTGTAAAAGGGGTAACCATAAAAAACTTAGAATTTTTATAAGTTATGGAACAAAGTGGCTAGGGTACCAACTTCCAAAGACCATAACTTGAGATCCAAGCAACCATTTTGGATGGTCCAAAGCTGGATTTGTAGATCTCATGACATACTTTAAAAGTGTCAACTACAGCTCATTCCAATTCCTCATGCATTTTTAGTTATGGAGTGATCAAAATGGCTGAAAACACAAAAGTGACATTTTTCTAACACTTCGTGAAATTTTCACTAAGTCAGAATCTGCCTTATTTTTTTCCCAAATGTAGAGACATTTTTCATTATAATTCAGGTTGACTCAAAACCAAAGTTGGCCATCATGTTGAAATAGGATATGTCATCTTTCCAAAATGCCCAAGACCTCCATCAAATTCCATCTGAGATAGGAGTTATGACAGCTGCAACATGCCTTCCTGCAAACTGTCTTGGCAAGACAGATTTGTACATTAGTGCTCGAATTGCCCAAATTGTGCAACTTCAAGCATGGTTATCCATCTGCACACCTCAAGGGGGAACAACCAAGGGACAAACACCGATCCATAAGCCTCCCAAGTCTTTGAAACTACATATAGGTTTGGCACCCTTAAAAGCTAAAGATGCCTCAAGACTCCAATTTTGTTTTAAGGCATTCAATGGATGCTTAGAGGTGGCATATATCAGAGCAAAGATGAACACTTCAGTCAAGCCTTATCCTTGAATCAGAGAACCATAGGCCTTTGCTCTAATCTCAAGTCAATGGCTAGAGGAGACTTGAGATTCATATTGATCCACATTGGCCAAAAGCCTACTGCAGTTGCCATTCCCTATTCCTTGCAAAACAAACTTGATACATTATAAATAGACCTCATTTTTGATCAGTTTGAGTACACCAAAGGCCTATAACATTTGCCTTTCTCAAAATCACACTCTCACTTCCAAAAATGCCTTCTAATGCAACCTACTATCGGGTTTTGAATTAGAAAGTGTTTTCAACCAAACCAATCACACACACACACCCCTCATAAACATCATATGTGAGCTGATCAAACACTAAACCAACAACTGGAACACCAATTTCACAAAATCACCAGCCATCTGCACAAGCTTTTGACAGATTTGCAGTTGAGATGCCAAATCAAGTTCCAGCTCAATTCAATCCACTCCAAGCATTCAGACACACTCCATAGCACCTAGGGAAGCTGTCCACATCATTGAAACCAAGCTGTAACACCTCTAACCTAGAACTCGATCACCAGCTACAAGAGGTAAGCCTCAACTTGGTCATCTCATGATTCATGCATATTTCCTCGCACAATAATTTTGCCATATGTTCATAATCATGTATAGAGTGTTTCCCCTCTATTAATTGCTTTGTATGAGTTGTGTATCAAATTGCTTAGCCTTCATGCAGAAATTAGTTCTTGAGGTTTCTCTTTGATTTCTCTTATTCCATGCTTAAAATAAATAAAATTAAAGACCATAGACATAATCGTGAGGTGAAAACGAGTAGATTGATATGTGGATTGTGTGATTTCATCAAGTATTCAGTGAGATTTATGAGAAAACGCAAATCTGGGCAAAACAGAGCACGCGGGCAAAACCAAGATGTTCTTGGCACCCTTTTTCAAACTTTCAAATATTTGAATTTTTGTGATTTTATTTAATTGATTCAAAAATTAATTTCTCTCTGAATTTTAATGATTTTGAGTTAATTCTTTTTTTAATAATTCACAAAAATGTTAAAATATTTTATTTTAAAAAAATTTCCCAAAAAATATTATTTATTTCATATACTTGATATTTTTGCAAAGAATTAAATTTTATTTGTTTTTTAACATTTAAAATATTTTTTCCTTCTTGATTTTCTAAATTTAAATGGTTTTTAATCATTTTGTGGATAAAAACATGATTTTTGAAACATTGATCCAAGATCACCACTCATTTTTCACATGTTTTCAATAATTTTTATTAATTTTAAAACAAAATTAATTCCATTTTTAAACAAAATTAGGGTTTTGATTAATTCCACCCTCATCAGTCTTTTTCAAACACTCATGGGCCTCTAATAGAGTGTAACACCCAATCTCTTTGTAAATAAACAACCTTGGGCCTCACACATTGTATAAGTCCCTCTGTATATTTTCAAAAGTTCGGCGCGATCGTCGCCTTTTTAACAAAATCAACTGGGCTTCTCCTTGAGCTATAAGACCCATATTTATTCATTTTCAAATTCTTTGGGCCTCTAATAGAGTGTAAGACCCAATCCCCTTTTAACCAAAACCTTTTTGGGCCTCAGATATTGTATAAGTCCCTCGACGTTAAAAGAATCTCGACGCGATCACTATTTCAAAATCAAATCATCTGGGCATACCCTCATGTTGTAAGTCCCATTTCTTTTATTTTAAAACACCTTTTGGGCCCCTCCTTGAGTTGTAAGACCCAACCCTTTTGTAAATAAACCTCTTTGGGCCTCAGTCATTGTATAAGTCCCGAGACGATATTCAAAATAACAGTGCGATCACTGTTAAAACCTTGGGCCTCTCCGTGAGCTGTAAGCCCCAACGATCTTTTCAAAACAACTTTCCTTGTGATTTAAATTCAAATATATATTGTTATCAAAACTTTATTTACTTTCTTTGAACAACTAACAATACAGTATGGAAGCTTGCTCGCCTGTAAGTTTTAAACATCTTTCATTTACTCGCTTTGATATATATATATATATATATATAACTGTATTGTGGGAAGCTGCACATGGTTAGTCTTCTTTCATACCCTTTTAAATACTTGTCATATTTCATCTGTATATATACTAGTATACTTATTTAGAGTTTTCCCCGGCAACTAGGTCTAGAACTAGGTAAAGCCCCGTTGGTCGCTCTTAAATACAAACAAAAATAGATCCCCATAGGATTTCCAGATACAGTCTTTCCATCTCTTGGGCTTAAACAATATGGAACAAAGAGAAAGGCAATATTCTTTGTGAACCTTTTCTCAGACTGTCACCCCTAGAAATTGTCAAAGAAATTCTACTCCCCAGAGTTGATCTATTCTCGGTGAATAGCATCTCTTGAGTTTCTTCAAATCACAGAACTTTCACTAAATGATCTATTCTCGGTGAATAGCATTTCTTGAACTTTTCTTAGTTTGAGACCCACAGGCTTCCTACAAGTATCCCCGCCTCCTTTTGGGCTTTGTACAAGGACCCTCCGGCTTCTTAGAAGTTCTCATTCCTTCTCTTGGGCTTAATACAAGGACCCTGACGACCTCTTAAAGGTATAAGACAGAACTTAGTCATCCTTTGCTAGAGCCGTCTTTCTAGTGTCAAATATCAAATTTTAGGGTTGATCTTCATCCCTTAATACTCGTGCCTCCTCTTGGGCATCATACAAAAGATAAAACTCTTCCACACCAGTAGACTTGGACAGTCTAATCCCCTTGAGTCTCAAAGACATTCTCAAGTTCTTTACAAATATAGGAAGAAACCCCGGGCTCTCTGGATCAATCTCCAACAGAAACCCAGCCTCTCTTAAGAGTTCCCCATCCAGGGTCAGCTTATCCCAAATCAGAACCTCAAGGTCTCTGATATCTCAACTCTTCTGTAATCCTCAGCAAGAGTTGATTCCCCATTTGGACCTGCCTCGGGATCTTAACAATCCCCGACAAAAGTTAGCCTCCTCTTAGGCTTTGTATAATGATATTTCCTCAGTAAAGTCAGCCTCCTCTTGGGCTTTGTACAAAGATTCTCCCCAGTGGAGCTAACCTTTTCAGACTCTCTTGTTGAGTCCATCACTTTTTCCAGACTCTCTTGTTGAGTCAATCAACTTTCAGACTCTCTTGTTGAGTTAGTAACCTTTTCAGACTCTCTTGTTGAGTCAACCTTTTTTAGCCTCAATCTTGGGTTTTGTACAAGACAGATAAAAACACTCTCATGTTGAGTCAGATCCTTTCAACCTCAATCTTGGGCTTTGTACAAGACATAAATCTCCCTCTCTTGAGCTTGAGACATATGTCTTCCCTAGCAGAATCATTTCCTCCCAGCCTTCCTCTAGGCTTTGAGGAATGATTTTCCCCAAGAGGAGTTAAACTCATTTCAGCCTCAATCTTGGGCTTTGTACAAGACACATACAAACCTCCCCGGCAGAGTCAAAATCCCTTTTAGCCTCAATCTTGGGCTTTGTACAAGACAGATAGAACATTTTCCCCAGAAAAAGTCAAACTTCTAGCCTCCTCTTAGGCTTTGTATAATGATATCCCCACAGAGTCAGTCTCTTTTTTGCCTCAATCTTGGGCTTTGTACAAGACACTAATATATACACTCTCTTGTTGAGTCGGTCTTATCCAGTCTCTTCTTAGGCTTTGGGTAAGGATTCCCCTAGTGGAGTCAATCAACCTCTTAGCTTCAACCTTGGGCTTTGATCAAGGCACACAAAAATCAACAATCCCTCTTTAGAGATGACAAATTCTCTCTCAGTCAAACCTTTTAGCTTCAATCTTGGGCTTTGATAAGACACAAATAAACCTTTTAGCTTCAATCTTGGGCATTGAACAAGACACCAAAATATCTTTTTCCTCCCTTAGAGTAGGGGGAACTACGATTGCTCTGATTTCCCTGTTTCGTTTAAACTGGAATACGTAGGTATAAGATTGCGAAATCTTAGCGAGCATACTAATCAAAAACCCTAGGTCCAGTACCTTCATACATCAACCAAAACTTAGGTCTAGTACCTTACCAAAAGCATCGGGAACACCCGGACATCAACATCAACTCACTCACTCATACTTCCCAAGAAACTTTCCCAACCCATTAACAGATAAACACCATCAATTACAAAGCGAAACCTAAAGCTAATATCCTGTGGATAACCACATATAGGATGGGTAATTGACAACTCCCCATTGTATAACCTGACTTCGGACCCCCCAATCTCTTTTAAGCGTTTGTTCAGTTAAACATTCGCGTGCAAGGTTAGTTTTAGATAGCTTCCCTTTCCCTTCCAGCTTCATGGGATAAATAAGAAGTCAGAAAGTAGCACCCCCTCCTACCATTGCGGTGAGGAAAACCCAACGATAAGGTGGTCGCGTCACCGACAAAAATCGCTCGCTACAACATGCAGTTAATTTTATGATAGCAACAATTTTGTATTTACACACTTCTATATAAATGTCTTTTTATCTCAAAAATTGGTAAAAAAAAATACCCAATTTTTTATGCAAATTTTTCTAAAATCTAAAAATACAAAAAGAAAAAGCATTTTTGTAAATAAAAAAAATACAATTTTTTAGTTGGTTTGTAGAAAACAAATAATAACGTTTTTAAAACTTAAACTGAAGATAAATAATTTAGGTATATTATAATTATATTTTTTTAATAAAAAGAAAATGAAATTTTTTTTAGAAATTGTTCTGGACTGGGCCGGCGCCTGCCCATCCGTCGGGCAGCCCAACCTAATACTGCAATGCGGCCCAACAAGGCCCAAGTCTGTCTTCCGTCAAGCACACCTAGACCTCTTCATCTTCGAGCACGCAATGAGCAGTTACTGTCGAGTAGGGGTTACATACACCGGGGAGAGGTCACGCCTCCTCCTCTACAATTTCCACGTACTCCTCCCCGCGAGGACACGTCATTAGGTAACGTCCACTTCCGGAAGAGCTGGTCAATCCACTTTCCGGAGATCACGGGACCGTTACTCCAGGGTGAAGACCACGTGCTGGTCTTCACTATGCCACGTAAGCCCTGGCAGTTATCTGCACTGGGCTGGGTCGTAAGGCCCAAAACAGATGACCATTGGCCCTGCGCTGGGGGCAACCTATAAATACCCTCTCTCATGAGAGGATCATGTTACATTGCATTCTAACTCTACTCTTACTTTCTGTACTTGCTTGCTCTTGTTCTTACTTTGGCATCGGAGTACCTTGCAGGTACACCCCCCGGCCATTTCACCACCACCGGAGTAGCAGAGCTGACGACGTTGCTGGCCACTAATCTCCTTTTTGATCGTACCGCCGTCTGTGGGAAAATTTTGCTTCCCCGTTTTCTCTTTGTAAAACCAAAACAACATCCATTTTTCTGACAACCATGGCCAGCTCCCAACTTGAGACCAAGACTCCGGACACCGCCTTTGCGCAGTTCAACCATGGAGACGACCTCGAGGACAATGTGGTCGTCAATGTCGAAGAAGGTAACGAAAGGGACGGGCAGACTACCTCCCCTTCCTCTAACGACACTACATACAACGCCATCCAATAGGACAGCGCCCCAGCTGTCTACCAGACGATCCCCGCACCACCAAATGTTGATCCGAACACGGTGGCCTTGTTCGCTTTGATCAATTAAACCAACCAACTGATCTCCCACTAGAACGTGAGGATTGAAGCGCTCGAAAGGGGGCGACAACGACGCTCTCCCCTGTGGAGACATCGTCGCCCTCCATCTCCCAGTCGTTCTCCTTCCCCACGAAGAACACCACTGATCAACTCTAGGAGCCCGACACCCCCACCTGCGGGATGTCGTCCACGTCTGGAACGACCCCAGCCTGTGGTCGCCCAGAAGCGCCATCGCTCGCCCCTTCGGAAGGAACAACGAAACTCTCCTTCCCAGAAGAGGAGCAAAGCTGACGACGAAAAGCCGAAGAGCCGTCCAAGGAGCTCCCCCCGACGACACGGGCTTGGTCGGGGACACCACTCCCCATCACAATCACCAGTTAGGAGTGATAAGGACGAACAGCAGACCCCGCTGTCCAGGGAGATTATGGAGACCCCTATACCTGTGGGGATGGAAAAGCCTCCACCCTTGGGGACGTACGACGCCACCGCCGACCCCGACGACCACGTCGAAAGCTTTGAGACTATGCTCGACTACAGGAATGTTCGGGGATCTATTAAGTGCAGACTCTTATCGACCACCCTCAGAAAAGGTGCCATGGCTTGGTACAAAAGCCTTGCACCAGAGTCCATCACTGCTTGGAAGCAACTGAAGAGACAGTTCTCCAGGCATTTTACTGCATCTCGCCGCCATCCGAAGATGGTGACCTCTTTGGAAGCTATCCTCCAAGGGAGGGACGAATCTCTCAGAGACTACATCGAGAGATTCAACCAGGAAGCCGTCGAGGTACCCGCTACCGACGACATGAAGAAGTTCCTAGTTCGCCAAAGCTGTGGGCATCCATAGACCCCGCAACTTGGAAGACCTCCTCCATCGAGCCTAGTCATACATCCAGTTCGAAGATTCGGAGGCCGCCCATGTTGCCCGAGACTCACGACACTGAGAGGGCCCCCGGAGCTCCAGGGATGAAGACTCTACTGCCCCCCGGTGCGGGGAGGGGGGGGGGGTAGAAAAGACGCAAAAGCCATCCTAGGGACTCTCGCGAGCCAAAAGGTCCAGTTGGCCGGTTCACGAAGTACACTCCACTCAACGCTCCCCGCGAGCGAATTCTCTCCGAGTGCGCCAACTCGGAATTTCATAAAGAGGGTGTCCTCTTTCCGAAGCCGACACCCCCCAAATCAAACACGGACAAGTCCAAATACTGCAGGTTCAATCGAAGCCACGGACATGTCACCAAAGACTGCATCCATCTCAAGGATGCAATTGAGATCCTAATTAAGGAGGGGCATCTCAAGCAGTATACCAAGAGGAGTGACGCTTCTCGTCCAGATGTCGGGGACACACAGAGCGTCGAGGAGACGACACCTCCCTCCGAAGAAAATAGACTGCAAGTTGCCCTGAGCGTCACTTGACCAGAGGACTTTTACATTCCCGAAGGGATCGAGGACGCCGCGGCAGTTCGCAGCATGTGGGAGAGTTTTCCTCCTAAGGACCCTGTCACAGCCCGTAGCACATGGAAAACTTTCCCCACGACGATGGTTATATCAGGCAGGGGCTTCAATAAGGTCTCCGTCGGGTCAATAAAGCGGAAGTTTGATGAGCTGGAATCCACGACCTTGGTACAGACTGCCACCTTTGAGAAGGTGCAGGGGAAATTAAACCCCATCACCTTCTACCTCGAGGAACTGACAGGCGGTGCACCCAACTCCACCATCCCTCTCCTGATCCGGGCGCAGATGGCAAATTTTGACGTCCGCAGGATCCTGGTTGACCAAGGGAGTTCGGTGGACATCATGTACAACCACCTCTTTGAGACCCTCCAGCTCGACGAAAGACATCTGACCCCGTACGTGGGCTCGGATCTACATGGTTTCAACGGCACCACCACCAGACCGTGGGACTATGTTGAACTGATGGTCACTTTCGAGAGCGATGACACTGCCCGACAAGTCAAGACCCACTTCTTAGTGGTAGACTGCCCATCTCTCTACCAATGCATCTTAGGGAGAACCACTCTGGCCGAACTCACAGCCGTACCATCTACGGTCCATCTGAAGATGAAGTACTATACGATCAGAGGCCGGGTCCTCACCATGCACGGGGACATTGAAGCTGCTAGGAGATGCTTCGAAGCTGCAACCAAGGGCCTGAGCTTGATCAACGTCAAGCCCAAGGCCGGAGAGAAGTCAACCCCGGATGCAGTGCAGGAGCCACTCCCGCGCGTCAACGCGGTGGACCTCGAAAGTCGGTTCCCCGGTGAGCAGGAAGAAGGGGGAGCAGCAGACAATGACCTCCCAGCTGAAGGCAACGAGCAGCCTCTCCACCCGACGCGCCCCATCCCAGACGGAGACTTCGAGCTCGTCACCCTCGGAGATGATCCCGATAGGAGTGTGAAGATTGGCACCGGGCTCCCCGACCTGGAAAAGAAGCAGCTAAAGGCATTCCTCCGAGAGAACGCTAATTTGTTCGTGTGGAGCGCGTCAGAGATGCCCGACCTCGACCCAGAGGTGGCCTGTCACCATCTCACTGTAGATCCAGCCGCTAGGGCTGTAGTGTAACGTAGGCGTATGAAGTCTCCCGAGAAAGCGGAGGCTACTAAAAAAGCTGTAAAAGACCTTTTAGAGGCAAATTTTATTTCGGAGGCTAGGTACACAACCTGGCTGTCCAACGTTGTACTTGTCAAGAAAAATAATGGAAAATGGAGGATGTGTGTTGACTATACCGATCTTAACCGAGCGTGCCCGAAATATTCTTATCCATTACCTAACATCAACCAGCTGGTCAACAATTCTGCAGGTTTCAAACTGTTGTCCTTCATGGACGCCTACTCGGGGTACAACCAAATCCCCGTGGCCAAGGCCGACAAGAAGCACACCGCCTTCATGACCGATTCGGGCAATTACTACTACAACGTAATGCCCTTCGGCCTGAAGAACGCCGATGCGACCTACCAGTGGATGATGAACAAAGTCTTCTGGGGAGAGATCGGCGGCATGCTCGAGGTCTACATGGACGGCATGATCATCAAATCCGCAGAAGAAATCGACCACGCTGCCCATCTCACGAAGGTCTTCGACACAGCGAGAAAATGTAGGATGAGGTTCAACCCCGACAAATGCACCTTCGGCGTCCGGGCGGGCAAGTTCCTCGGTTGCTACCTCACGGAGAGAGGAATCGAGGCAAACCCCGACAAGCACAGGGCGTTCTCCGAGATCCCGACCCCGAATTTGAAGAAGTCGATACAGTCGCTAAACAGGATGCTGACCTCGCTTTCCCGCTTCGTGGCCAAGTCCGCACAGTACGCACTCCCGTTTTTCAAGTTTCTACGCCACAAAGCCACGTTCGAATGGACTGAGGAATGCGAGCAAGCGATCCTCCACCTCAAACAAGTCCTTTCGCAACCCCCAGTTCTATCACGACCAGAGTGCCGGGAGACATTATTCCTATACCTCGCCATCACGGGCGAAGCAGTCAGCGCGGTCCTAATCCGGGAAACCACCAATGGGCAGAAGCCAATTTACTTCACCAGCAAAGCCCTCCAAGGTCCAGAACTTAGGTACCAGCAAATCGAAAAGGTTGCCCTGGTTCTCGTCACTGCGACCAGAAGGCTGCGACATTACTTCTTAGCCCACACGATCGTGGTGAGGACCGAGCAACCCATACGACAACTCCTCAGTAGGCCAGACATGGCGGGGAGGATGCTCAGATGGTCACTCGAAATCGCTGAGTTCGACATCCAATACGAAGACAGGAAAGCCCTGAAAGCTCAAGTACTGGCCGACTTCATGGCGGAAAGGACCCTCCCAGAGTCTTCGACCAACGGATCCCAAAAGTGGATGATCTACATCGACGGGGCATCCAGCTCGAAAGGCAGTGGAGTAGGCATCATCCTCGAGAATGGGGAAGGCATCCTGATCGAAGTCTCCCTCACATTATCTTTCCCGATGTCGAACAATCAGGCCGAGTACGAGGATTTCCTCGTCGGGTTACGCTTAGCTGAAGACCTCGGGGCCAAAGAGGTCAAAATATTCACCGACTCCCAGCTTATGGCCTCCCAGGTACGAGGAGAATACCAGGCCAAGAACAACAACCTTATCGAATACTTGGCTCTGGTGAAGGAAACGATGAAAAAGTTCTCCTCGGCGGAAGTGAATCACGTCCCGCACAAACATAATACTCGAGTGGACGTTCTATCGAAACTCGCAAGCACAAAGAGGAAAGGCGGGAACAAATCCATCATTCAAGAGGTGCTATCTTGTCCGAGCATCGAGAATGTCGTCCCCACGACTGACGTGAACGCCATTGGAGATAGCCATAGTTGGATGACCCCGGTGTACGAGTACCTCAGCACAGGCAAGCTACCCGACGACCCTAAAGACGCCAGAGTGGTTAGGCGACGCGCCTGCTCCTATATAATCGTCAAGGACAAAATATACCGACGCGGCTTCTCGATCCCTCTTCTCAGGTGCGTCGAAGAGTCCAAGGTCCCCAGTATACTCCAGGAAATCCACGAGGGGATCAATGCGCAACACGTCGGCGGACGATCGCTATCCCGCAAAGCGTTATGAGCAGGGTTCTATTGGCCCACCATGCAGCAGGACGCCAAGGAACACGTCAAGAAGTGCAACAGATGCCAACGACACGGGGACATGCACCTGGCCTCGCCCAGTGAGCTCAAAACACTATCGTCCCCGTGGCCGTTTGCGTGGTGGGGGATGGATATCCTTGGGTCCTTCGTTGTGGGGTCGTACCAAAAAAAGTACCTGATCGTCAGTGTGGATTATTTCACGAAGTGGATCGAGGCGGAAGCCCTGGCCAAAATCACGGCTCACAACATACTACGTTTCTACAAGAGGAACATACTCGCCCGGTTCAGCATGCCCCAAGCAATTGTCACCGACAATGGAACACAATTCACCGAAGATAACTCTACGCTATAACAACAAAGTTATTAAGCATGACTTTCAGGTAGGCAACCTCGTCCTACGAAGGAACCAGAAAGATTCGCGAGAAGGCAAGCTCGCCGCGAACTGGGAGGGCCCCTATCGCGTCCGCGCAAAAACGGGGACAGGAGCGTACTACCTCGAAAATCTACACGGGGAGGAACTTGCTCGACCATGGAACGTTGAGAAGCTTAAACAGTACTATAGTTAAACACTGCCCGTGACACAGCTATGTCGCAACCACGGGGGCACACTAAGGTACAAGCGCGACTCCCCTCCATGAAACAAGAAGACAAGGGCCCGCGTTATATGTGCACAAGGACCCTTGTTCTGACGAGGATACCTCGACCGAGCTCCATCGTCGCCGTACCAATTAGGCATAACACCCATCTCACGATGGGAAGTTCACGCCACGAAGCTAAGACCTCGATCAAGCTCTTAGCCTCGTTAAAGGTCGGAATACAGCTCTGGCCACTCGACCAGTTCCCTACACTGTCGAGGATCAACAAAGTCGAGCAAAACCCCTAAATTACTTAGACAAAAACAACAAATATATCATCACGCATACAAACATCACACACAGATAAACAAGACAAAACATTAGGTCGGGCATAAGCCCATTGTGCAAATAGTACATACAAAAATGTCATAAAGCCCCTGGCATGCAGGCCGGGCAAAAGTAATCACAAAAATTGGTGCACAGGCTAAATAAGTTAGATAAAAGAAAAAAGCCAAATTTCTTCATCAAGAAAAGCTAAGCATCCACGTCCCCCTCAGGCTGCCCTTCCTCCGCGTTCTCGTCGTAATCATCCTCCTCGAATGTCGGTGGGACAATCAGACCTTCAACTACCTAGTGGTAAGGGCCAATTCCCTCAGTGATGAGGTCGGGATTCAGTATCCGGAGCTGCTTCAAGGCTTTAGCATAGCCCAGCTCACTAGACGAGAGGACATCCTGCTTGGTATGCATAAGCTTTGAGATCAAATCAGCATGAGAGGTCAACAGCTTGTCATCCTCAGTTTCCTTTTCAATGGGTCGGACAGCCTGCTCCAGCTCAGCAATTTTCTCCAGGAGATTTTTCCTCTCCTCAGCAGCGCTCTTCAACTTCCCTTCCAGCTGCCTCTGAAGCTCGACTTGGGCCTCATTATGTTTTTTGCACTCCGCGAGATCCTTGCTAAGCTTTTTCATCTCAACCTCTACCGACTTGAAGCTATCTTGCAATCTAGTCAGCTCCGACGATGGACAGGTTTCGTCGTTCAGGACCAGTGCTGTAGTACAAACCCGCATCATCGCGGCCATGTCCTCCACCAGGGATTTTCTCCTCGAAACTCGGTCAGCACCCAAGATGGACTGGGCTTCGGGGGCACTGACGGTCGGGGAGTTGTCCCCCGAGAAGAAGTTAGGCCTTAAGTGACAAGGCAGGAACACGAACTTTTCACGCGGAGGGCTCACAGTAAGGTCGACATGCGTCTTTTCAAGGCTGGTCCGCTGTCTCTTCGGGGATCCCTGCGAGTTCGGAGATTGGATACACTGAGGGGAGCCAGAGGAATCCCCAGACGCCGGGATGGGACCCGGATGTTGTTGCCAGACCTGCTCGACTCGTCCCTTTTCGCCTCTCTTTGAGCCTCGAGTAGATGTCAGCTTCTTCACACGTTCCTCCAAGCTCGACATGGCACCTGCAAAAAGAGAGTAAACATCAGTGAACCAACGGTAGAAACGATAACGGACCCCGAGTCAAAGGTATGCCCACTACCTAAGAACCGAAGAGCCTCCTCTTCGGTATCACACTCGAGGAGGGCCTTCGTGTTTATGAGTCAGGCCTTTGTAAGGGTCTCCCCGTGGTCATTGCTTATGAAGTTTCCATCCGGGGTCACCAATTTCGTAAGATCGAAACCTTCGACAAATTTCACTAACTTCTCGTAGGCCTGCTGGTCCTCCTCGCCTAATGCACTAGGGCTAACGATATAGCTCTCTGTGCTCAGTTCGAAGTGTTCTTCTGTCCACTCCAGGGGGCACTTCGACGCGATGACCTCCTTCTTCCGACCATCTTCCATCTTTACTGTCCTACGGTTGTACAAGTTGTCACTGGCCGCCCGGGTGAGGGGCTTGATGACGAACCATCGGCTTTTGAAGTTCTGGACAGAATCCAGATATGCCCGAAACAGTCTCCTCGGCTGCTTGAAGGACACCCAGCTATGACAACCCTCGACTGTCTGTCGTTGCAGGTGGAAGATACGAAAGAAGAGGGGGACTGTGGCCTCGACGTCGAGATATTTACATACGAGCTCGTATGCCCGTACAAAAGCAATTGCGTTTGGGTGAAGTTGGGAGAGCGCCAAGTGTAACCAAGAAAACACCCCCAGCTGAAAATCACTGAAGGGAAGACATAGGCCCGCCTCCAGAAAGGCGAACTCATACATAGGAAACCGCGTCCTTCTGAACGTTGAGCAGATCCGGTGATGCTCCAGCGGCCTGTATGCCCGTCAACTCTGAGCGGAACCTTCGTAGAGGTCCTCGATAGTGGCGAAGGCCTCAGGGCCACCTGGAACAAATAGCGAAGGGAAGCCTAGAGGCTCATCCCCAACCCAATCCTCGGGCGTTCGAGCACCTCTGTCCGACGCCGCTGGGGATTCGGGCTCATCGTCGGTTTCAATAATCCCTTCAATTCTCTTGGCAGCCATTTTACCTGAAAAGCAGAGGAAACTGGTGAATTCGATAGCCTAGATCAAATTCACCTTTCCACCACTGATCAAGTGAAAGGGCGAAGAAAGGATACGGGGAATTGCTCGGTGGAATGACCCCCCGACCACGGTGATCGGGGTCACACGCAAATGTGTTCGGTACCTTTATCCCATTCACCCAGCGTCCTCAGGGCATTCATCGGACCTCCCCGGGACCTTCATCAGGTCCCCGACGCCTTCGTCCCGTGTCCCTGGGGGATTCATCCTGCATCCTCGGAACCTTCATCAGGTCCCCGAGAGACTCATCCCAACTCCCTATAGTATTCATCGGAAACTTAAGGAAGCTCCGTTGTTTTCACCGGAAACTCCGTGGCCTCCCCGAAAACTTCATCAGTTCACCGGAGAAACCACCGTAGGGAACATAAAACAGAAAAAGAGAGGAACCAAAAAATTACTTGAGACGATGGTTGAGGATTTTCGATGCGGCGGCGTACGGTGGAAGGACGACGACGGAAGTTGGAGAGGGGGAGAGAAGACTCGGAGCGAAAAAAATGGAAACGTGCAAATGGCACGAACTCCACTCCTATTTATAAGACCTTTACGTGACTCGAGGCGCCCTTAGGCACTTGAGTGCCCTAGCCCTAGCCGCCCTAGGCCTTAATAACGGGTGACATGTGGCACGCGGATTCCCGCGTACGCCTTTTCACTTACCTTGGTGCCCGGATGATGAACGCGCCCATCCCTTCTCATCTCCCCGCTTCGTCGCCCAAGAATGACATTAGAAACTCGGGCAGACTTTAATCTTCGAGAACCCTGCACGACGAGCATCCCCTGCTCCTGATCACCTACTTTTCCGCCAACTCAGCGCCATGGGCACGCTGCCCCATTTAACGGATATCCTCCCCGAAGGGGCTGACCCTTAATTCATTACTCCGACACTTCGGAGCAACGACTTGGGGGGCTCCTGTTTTGGACTGGGTCGGCGCCTGCCCATCCGTCGGGCAGGCCCAACCCAATACTGCAATGCGGCCCAACAAGACTCAAGTCTGTCTTCCGTCGAGCACACCTGTCTCTTCATCTTCGAGCACGCAATGAGCAGTTACTGTCGAGCAGGGGTTACATACACCGGGGAGAGGTCACGCCTCCCCCTCTACGATCTCCACGTGCTCCTCCCCGCGAGGACACGTCATTAGGTAACGTCCACTTCCGGAAGAGCTGGTCAATCCACTTTCCGGATATCACGGGACGTTACTCCAGGGCGAAAACCACGCGCTGGTCTTCACTACGCCACGTAAGCCCTGACAGTTATCTGCACTATGGGTCATAAGGCCCAAATCAGATGACCATTGGCCCTGCGCTGGGGGCAGCCTATAAATATGGGTTTAATTGTTATGCAGTGACAGTGTAAAAATATTTTACACTACCATCCAATAGAAATATATCATTATGTCATGTCATATAATTAATTTAAAATTTTCAATATGACTTGACGGGATGCATGGTCGTGAGAGTGTAAAAAAAATTACACACTGTCAGTTCATTTCCCTTTTTTCCTATCAATAATATAAGTGTGTTTTCTCTCTCCAAATAATTAGTAAAAAAATAGTTATTATGATAATTTTTTTAGATCTAAATAATATAATAAAAATTAATATTTTTTAAATGATCTAGGTATATAAAATTTTTTCTTTATAATACTGTAACAAAATATTGTAAAAATATAATCTTTTGACTTATGTAAATATATAGTTGAAACTTACTCTTTATGTCTTTATGCATCTTTATCAATTGACAATTACTCAAATTAATAGGAAAGACAATTAACGAGAAACTTTGACAAAAATAATAATATGAAAATGATGTTTTGGTTGCTCAAAATTCCCATTTGTTTCCAAATATATAATAATAAATTCTTACTAAAAATATGATAATAAATTCTTAATAAAAATATTTGTTAATATTTTATATATAATTGCCAAATATATCGATTTTACCTGTAAATTTTATTCTCGAACAACAACACATGTTTCCATTTGTTTATTTTCTTCTCACTTTTCATCTTTCTGATTTGGATTTTGATAAGAGTATTTTATTTTTTTATTTTATTTAGTTAAAGCATTCATTTAGTATAATCTACTTAGTTTAACATTTTTAGATTTTTTTTTTGAAATTTGAATAATATATAATTTATTATTGATTAAATTGTGATTATATTTTCTCTGTGATTTGCAACGCATATAAAAATAATAAAACAAATGAAAAGTCATTAAATATAATGCATTCAATTTGATTTATTCTTGTTCTATTCTTATTCTCGTTTTTTTATTCTTTAAATTCTATTAAAAAATAGATAAACAAAAGTATGCATTTTTTTTCATTTTATCATTCCCGTAATTTTAAGTTTTTTTTAATTAACTAAATTTTGAAAGTAAATAAAAAGGAATAAAAAAAAAAGAATAAAGTACTTAAAAATAGTATTAAATTGATAGTGTATATTACAAGAAAAAAACAATTGAAAATGACAATTTACTGCGGCAAATCTCATCTAATTTATTGCTATTTTGCTTCTTGTAATCTTCTCGGAGTGGCACAAAATTATGCAATATGCTCAACTCTATATCCAATACTAAAATATCGAGTAATACAACTCACAGTGAGCCTGAAATATCGAGTAATACAACTTATCTGTCATAACCATAATAGCATGATGTTGTTTCATAGAAAACCATTGCAAAAATTAACGATTTTAAACACATTTTTTTGTACAAAAATTCACGATTTTAATAAAAATAAATCAATTCAAACAGGTTGTTGATGCAAAAATCAAAGAAACTAAAACCTGCAAATTAAGTAAGTTATTAGAAAATAATAAAAATCTTATTCATTTTAAACAAAATTGCACTTGTAAAAACTTTATAAAAGTACCTTCATTAAACATAATATTGGTTAAATACACCATTACATTTTCAACTAAACTTTATATTTTTTTTGCTAAGAACATATACATACCTCTCCACATGTATGAAAGAGATGAACAATTACTTCAAAACCCAGAACAATACCTGTGTGAAATGAAATCAACAAAACCATGAATCAACAAAGATAAACATCATAACTCGTATAACTTTCAATTACCAAGAAAAACATCGAATAAACACAGAGTACTTTAAACCACATAAACAACATATTAATCAAACAAACTTCTTTGATTAGGATCGTTTTTAATCAAGATCTATGGAGCAGTTATATTCAAAAGAAAGAAATATGAGAAATATTGAATAAAGACCAGATTTATACCTAGATCAACATGACTTTCTTGTTTGTTTCAAGTTGGCTTCTTGCACATACAAAAATTGTTCAAATAAACAATAATACCACCAGATCTTACATGTAAGCAACGATTAATCCCAATTTTTTCAAAACCGAATTTATACACGGATAGACATGACTTTCTTGTTAGTTTCAAAGTGGCTTCTGTAACACCTTTCTAAGCCCCACGATTATTCGCAAATGTTCTTATAGATGATAAGTACAAATCACCAACAAGGGTGTCACATCTTCATAAAAACATCATAATAAAATATCCTACTCCGTAACACGGGTTTTCAAAAATTAAAACATCCACCCTTTTGAAAATATCATCATGAAACTTCAAACATCGCAGCAGAATTATTGTCTCAAAACACCTTTATTAGATACTTAAAATAAAATACCATTGCACTTCATAATTCATAAGTCATGCTTAAAACAACTTAGAACGAATAAAAGCATCTTAATACATCATGTCAACAAGGAACATATAGTTTGATTCAAACGATCCCAAAACCCCGATGTTACATATCAGAGTAAGACCCTCTTTATTTGAAAATAAAGCAACTAAAAGACTCCATAAAGCTATCCATCGAGCTTCTACTTCTAATCTTGATTACCTACAAGTTACCCACGTATCGAGGCAACATTTCCAAGCAGAAAGGGTGAGTAATCACAATTCATTACAAAAGATATAGGGAAAAGATATAGTAGTTACAAACAACATCATCACGAAATCCATACATCATTGTAATACCCTAATTTTTACCCCTAAGATCCCACATATCATTTGCATTCTATGTGTTTCTCCTGAGCATCTGTATATTATTCTTACTTGTTTCTGTTCACTAACCTCTAACCAAAATACCAAAAATATTTTACAACTTTTACTTCCTTCTTCTTCTTTGTGTGTTTAGGGTTTTGCAGGAAATTGATGGCAAAGACATGGCTTGGAGATTGTGTGGCTATTCAATTGTGGTTGAGGTCAGATGGAAGTTTGACCTAATCTTGATCAAACTATCAAGAGATTGCTTCAATATCAAATTGGTTGTGGCAGTGGGCTATTTCTCAGGCAACATGTATTCAAGGATAAGTTGTTTTGTGTTGGAATTCATCAAGCTTTCAAGCAGTGTTCTTTGAGAAATTTGGTCCAGGTTATCATAATCATGATTTACCAGTCCAGATTGGGTTCATCTGTGGATTTATTTTTCCAGAGATTTATTCAGACATATTTGAAGTGATCCAGAACTTTTTATCAAGAATTCAGAAAGATCAAGGTTGACAGTCATGGTTTCAGTTGCATTTTGTTCAGTGGTAGCTGTGTGGCATATTTTATCAGAGGCTTGTGATTGGTTTTGGGCTAAAAATAAAGACTTGCTATCCATTATCCACATTTTTAACCAAATTTTCCATATTCCACTTTTTGCTATCTAAACATTTTTTTCCCCTAATCCATTTCCTAAACCAAATATCCACATTTATCATTTCACATTTCAAATATCCAAATAAATCCATTTTTTTCTTAAACCATTTTCATTATCCATTCCTTTTCTAAACCAAAATCCAATTACCCATTTTTTTTCTAATATCCAATTATCCACTTTGCCTCATTTATACCAATTTTTATCCACTCTTTTTTTCATAAACCATATCCACTTTAGATCCATTGTCTATCCATCATTTTCCAAGTTTGTCCAATTATATCCATTTCATATCCAATTTCACAAATCATTTTTTTTCTATAAACATTTTTTTTTCTCTAATTAAATACCCTTAACCAATTTTCAATTATCTTGTTCTAACCAATTTGTTCAAAAAAAAAAAAAACCTTTGTCCAAATTATAATTTCACAAAAAAACTCATAAGCCCATTAACCAAAAAAATGAAAAAAAAAATGATTGAAAAAAGAGCTGATACACAAACTTCTCCAGCCGTGAAAATTTCCAGCCCATCACGCATCAAGCCGTGGCCTTCATCACACGCCCAGAAATTTCCCATCCGCAGCTCACTCCCCAGCCACGCAAGCAACTCAACTACACACTAATTCCATCACAAAACACACACTTCATAAACCAAAAACGGCACGCATACAAGCCGTGAGCGAAACGCAGCACTGCAATTGAAAAAAGCAAACACGCTGTAAAACCCAAAACGCACATCGCAAGTGTAAAACGGCAACAAATTTTTCATCGCTCATCTCCAAATTTCATCTATAAATATAGCTTCATTTCTCACAATTTTTCAAGCTTTGAGAGCCCTCAAACTTCTTCCAAAATCACAACTCAAACCATTTTTCTTCACCAATTCAAATATCCAACCGAAATTCCATTTTTCATCTAAAATTCTCACCACTCCAAACAACAAAGAAACTTACATAAATCAACAACAACCACACTCATTCAAGGCAAGGAAGAAGAGAGGAAGAATTTAAAGAGTGCTTACTTGAATTTTGAAGGTAGTGAAAATTTTTCCGATGAAGCTTTAATCTCAGTTTGTGTTGCATTGTTTACGACGGTTGAAATCGATTACATATTTGAAATCCTCTCGCTTTTTCGGTCGCAACGGTACCACATCGGAGCTCCGTCGTTCCGATTTAACGGAGCTCAAAATTGCTAGCATGATGATGGTGAATAGTACCGCGTGTGGAAATGGAGAAGAAGAAGATTTTTCTTTCTGACTTTTTTCTTTTTCATTTTCCTTTTTAATGTTTTGTTGTTTTTGTTTCTATTTCATTTTTTTTCAATGAAATTGGGCCTATAAGCCCCTGCGCTCGACATTTCACACGCACCACCACCTTTTCCAATCAAACCTCTTTTTTTTTAGAACTTCTTTCTATTTTCTTTTTTTGGTTAGTAAAATCATTTTCACTACTTTCTTGTTCTTTTTTTCTTTTAATGTTTTTTTAATGGATTCTGTTCTTTATAAAAATCTTTGTATTTTGTTTATAAAAATTTCTTGAAAAAATTATTTGAATACCTTTGCTCTTGTTTTTTTCCTTTTTTTTTTTTTTTGGATTTGAATTACATTTTTTAAGGCATTATTTCTCTTTAAATTCATTGGACTTAGGGTGTAGATGAAGGTGAATAAATATTCACTAATTCAAATCTACCTTTAGAGTGAATTATTTAATTCACTTTAGGTGCTTTGAGTTAATGATATATTTAGCACTTTAATCCACCAAAATGAGTGAATAAACTTAAAGATGGAATTGTCTTGAATTTGTAATTCAAATTTGGTTTCCTCTTTCTTCCATTTCTTTTTCTTTTTGATCGATGAAAGTCGAAGTGATCGTGAAATTTCTTTGTTGAATTTCGATCGAGACGAGATCATTACCCCCTTTTTTTTTTCTTTTCGTGTGGCACCGCTTTAGGATAACGATCCCTATATTGTTTATCTCGCGTGCATTAACACATACATTTCATGGCCGACCTTATTCGTAGGGTAATTGCTCGAACAAATTACTCGGCGTGCGCTTAACATAGACCAAAATTTGTCCCGCCTCGGAAAAATATCAAAAATAGTTGATTATTTGTCTTATGGTTCACAACTCATGAAACTTGTTGTTAGGAGGCTTTGGTCTTATCAATCCTCTAATGAGTTTCATCAACCTTGACCTAAGTGCAATTATTCAATTTGTTATTGATCACTAACACTAACAATTAACCACTAACTTACTAACAATTTTATCATATTAATTTTGTTTATGTCTCCTTCTCGCTCCTTATCTCTTTTATTTCTTTTATGCTTCATTATTATCATTCCATATCATGCTTATGTTTCCACAATTTTTCCTTTGTCCGTTGGACATATGTTTATGCTTATGCCTTTTTTCTCTTTGTCCACTTGGACTTAAAACATTAATAAAGGATTAAACCATAAAAAACTTAATTCTCCTCATTTTGGACTATTGGTTACTATCCTATGCTTTGGAGTGATCTCTTTATGGACCTCTTTTGAAGTGATATTGGACTTATGGACCTAGAATTAGGACTTCTTATCCCTTTGCTTGGAGTATTTATTGAAGACTTGCCTTTATTTGGCCAATTTGCTTAAGGATGAAATTCTTTTAATATTGCTTTGAAGTGGCTTCATTTTGGTTAGATCCTTCTTTTCCCTAGCTTTTATGTCATGCACTAGGATAGTCACTTCTTCTCCTCCCCATTCTTAAATTTTCAAAATCTTCTCTCTTTTTGAAAACCTTCTTGTTTTCAACTTGAAACTGCTTTCATAATAAAACCTTGACTTTTGTCAAGTGACTTTTTAACTTTGTTTTTTTTAATAAAAGTCAATCCATCTTAAATCATACTTTGACCATTTCATAAAAACATAAAAAATACAAAACTCATCCAAATTTTTTGTGCTTTTATGCACCTTTTTCTTTTAAACTTTTCAAAAAAAGAATTAGACATGAGTCATTTTTTTGATGAGATGTAAAACTCCTAACCATGGTATTTTGTTGAAAGTATGGTCGTTTTCCACTTAGATGTTGAAGTGATTAGTCTTGTTGATGTTAATCCAAGCAAATCCTCCATCTTAATGTGATGCAAATGCCACTTTCCTATACCTTTGGGTAATTAGTTGAGTATTCTCTCTTGAGAATAACAGGTTGTCCTTTTCAAGATAAAATAAACCATAACCAATAATTTTTGTTCTTTGTACCACGAACTACGAGGTTTTGATCCTACATTGCACATCGTGGGTACGTAGGCATGAGGCGATAAGTCTCTCCAAACACAAAAATCTTAAAAATTATTTCTCCTCAATCTCTTTACAGGCAAACCATTTTCAGACCAAAAGCAATGAATACATCAAAGGGCTCCTATAGAGTACTATAGATGTATTGGGTGCGTAAAACCTTCCCTTTACATAACCAACCCCCATTACCCTTATCTCTTTAGGTTTTGTTCGCTCTTTTTTCCTTTCCTTTATGGATAAAAATAAAAGTGCGGTGGCGACTCTTGCTTATTTTTGAGTTGAGTTAATTAATAGCTTATACTCACAAATTTTACCGCTACAATCATCATTTACCAAGTATTATACTCACACCTTTATATCATAGTAACATATATACATCTTAATCATAAAATCATCACATCAACATTTACCACCAAAACATCACTTAAGTCACAACATCATCAAACATCATTTAACACTCAATTATGCAATGTCACTTAGTATGTAATGCAACAATGTAGACTCATGCATGTGGTACCGAACAACATGGATGGACACTGGACAATCACCCTCCAAATGGAGCACATCATAATTACCTCAATCCACACAATGGGATTGAAGCCAACACTAGACCGAAGTCCCAACATCATCACTAGACCGAAGTCCCAACATCATCACTGGACCGAAGTCCTAACATCCTCACTGGACTGAAGTTCTAAAATATGCTATGAATGCATGATACAAAACGTCAGAGATTCACGACCACGGCTAGCCAAATTGCATCATCATTCATAAAATCGTCATAATACTTCACATAGCATGTATAAACATCAACATGTACATCATCATCATAAACGTCATAACATCATTATAAACATCGTGGTACAACATCACAAACGCATCAAAATCATCATAATAGTTCCCAAAAACACCATCATATTCACCGATAAGATCAACGTATTCCTAAGCACTAATTACTCAAGGTATCCACAAGTATTCAACAAGACGACATAACTCGACGCGTACTAAGTACCTATCCATGCATAAAATAGTTGGAAATCTGGTACGAAAAATAATTTTAAAATAAAGTACGTCTAACCAGCTTTCCAACGATTCGAACCATGCGTCGATCGGACACTCACCGCTCGAGTTATGAATTTTCAAAGTTTTAGAAATAATTCTGCCATCTGCCCCTCGCCTGAGGCTCGCCCGACGAAATAGTATGTTCGCCTGTGGCTCGCCTGACGAAGCTGGAGCGAAAACACTCCCCCATACATTTTCCAGGAGCACCTCTTTTCCATCCTTCCTCCGCCTCTCATCTCGCGCGGCGAAGCTCGAGCGAATTTGCTTCGCCCGACGATGCAGAAGGCTCGCTCAGCGAAAGCCTCGTGACAGCAGCTTCCTGTTGCATTTTCTGCACCAGAATAGTCCCAAATCCCATACCATTTCAATACCTATTTATTCCAACACTCATATGATTCAACATATTTTCACAATACGACAATAATACATCACAATAGACATTACCTACACCAAATCATAGTATTTCAACATCATAAACCATCATAAATTATCACGATAGCATGTAAAATATTTGCACACACACATCACCAAATCATCATCATGAATCACATCATTTACGTCACAACAACATCATTAACAAATCACCACAATAAAACACCATAATCAACATCATGTTTATCATCAAATAACACATCATAGCATAACAACATGTGATAAATCTATCTCATAAACAAATAGATACTAGAATCATGCATCAAAACACTCATATAATTCAATCATAATGTAGTTCATCACGTCAACTTTCCAATGCTTCGAACGACACGTCAAACGGACTCACGAAACTCAAGTTACGAAACTTCGAAGATTCAGCCTGCTGCCCTCGCTTGAAGCTCGCCCGGCGAATCTGGGACGACTGTCGGCGATACAACACTGCTCACCCTGCGATTTTTTGCGGTTAGAGGCCTTCCGGACCTCCTAATTCGATTCGGTAAAAAGTCCTGGTTTCGTAATTCAAAATCCTACAATTGTATAACATTTATAACAACATATAACACTTATTTATGGGTCCTAATCATCATGTATTCACCAAGGATTCATTCATTCATTCACTCAAATACATGTTTTTCACCAATTCCATCAATCTCCATCAATTCATTGCACAAAACACAAACCTACCAACACTTTAATCCGATATCAATTATAATAAACGCAATTAAACCCCTTACCTTAGTTCTTAGCAATCGATCTCTTTCAAGCTCTACGGGATGAATTCCTCTTCTCTTCTCTCTCTGCCCTAGTCGCTTCTCATTTTCTCCAAAAGTCACGATCGTACAAAATGACCTCCAGTTCTCTTATTTCTTTATTCTTATATTACCCCTTGGACCCTAATATGACTTTCCCCATCTTACCCTCACTTATTCCATCATAAAAGACCATTTTACCCTTAATGTTTCTTCTCATTTTAATGTAAATAATAATCATAATATAAATAATATTATTCACATTATTTTATTATTATTAACACTAAAATAATTCTAATCAATCACTTATTTTCCACATACTCTTATTATTCCCTTAACTCGTCACTAACTCACAACACGAAATACAAACACACCATTCATCCACATATTTCATCAAAATGTACCGAAAATCACGATTATTTATATTAAATCAATTAAATAAATATTCTAATTATTTTGGGATGTTACAACTCTCCCTCACTTAAAGAATTTTCGTCCTCGAAAATTACCTAAAGCAAATAGAGTCGGATACGACTCCCTCATCTGATCTTCGCGTTCCTAAGTCCAACTTTCATCAGCTGGTCCGCCCCATAATACCTTCACTAAGGCAATCTCTTTACCCCGCATCTGTTTCATTTCTCGACCACCTATCCGCACGGGTGATGCTTCAGCAGTTAAATTATCTCTAACCTGTACATCATCCATTTGGATCACATGCGATGGATCCGGAATGTATTTCCTCAATTCAGATACATGAACCACATCACGAAGATTCACAAGCGACGGCGGTAAAGCAATCCTATAGAATACTTCTCCTATCCTCTGCATAATCTTATACGGACCAACAAAATGCGGAGTGAGCTTTCTAGACTTCAAAGCTCGACCCATGCCAATTACCGACATAACTCTCAAAACACGTGATCTCCCCCTTGAAACTCAAGTGCTTTCCTCCTCTTATCATGATAACTCTTCTGACGACTCTGCGAAGCTCTCATCCTCTCTGTCTGGCCCAATACTCGAAGGTATCCCATGCAACTTCATAATTTTAGGAGTCTCCTCACATACTAAACTCATGTCTCTGAACCGCTCGATCAATTCCAGCTCTCTCACCATAAGCATCGACATATGCAATAACTTCTTCTTCAAAGCATCAACTACCACATTTGCTTTACCAAGGTGGTAGCTCAAATCAAAGTCATAATCTTTCAACAATTCCAGCCACCTCCTTTGCCTCATATTTAATTCTCTCTTATCGAACAAGTACTTTAGACTCTTATGATCATTGAATACCTCAAACTTAGAGACAAAAAGATAATGTCTCCAAATTTCCAACACGAATACTACATCTGTCAATTCTAAATCATGTGTGGGATAATTCCTCTCGTGAACTCTCAATTTTCTCAAAGCATAAGCAAAACCTGTCAATTCTGCATCAACACTCCACCAAGACCCATCTTCGAGGCATCACAATATACTACAAAAGACTCACTCGGGTTAGGTAAGATTAGTATCGAAGCAGTCATGAAAACCACAACAAACTTATCCAAATACCCATGAAAAATCCGATTCATCTACTCCATGAACACACCTGGTGCATTGGATACACCAAACAGCATAACAGTGTATTCCTACTGACCATTCCTCGTCCTGAAAGTCGTCTTCGGAATATCATCTGGTTTAACACGAATCTGATGATAACCTGACCTCAAATCGATCTTGCTAAACACACAAGCGCTTACTAGTTGATCCGTCAAATCGTCGGTTCTCGGAACTGGATATTTATTCTTATTAGGCACTCTATCCAACTGCCTATAATCATCACACAACTTCATACCATCGTCTTTCTTCTTAACTAACACAAAGGGGCACCCTACGGAGTAACACTCGGCTGAACAACTTCTTTTCAAGCGATTCTTCCAATTGTTTCTTCAATTCACCTAACTCAGAAACATACATTATGTATGGAGTCACTGACATCGAACTTGTATCAAGTACTAGGTCGATAGCAATTTCCACTCCACACTATAGCGGTAAATCACTGATATCATATGGGAACACATCCAAAGAGTCATACACCATAGGTAGATCACCAACCACATCATTTCCTTATGCCTTCAAAGAAGCCAACATCATAAACACCTTTGCACCATCTTCCACAGACTTATCCAATTGCTTAACAGAACGAAAAACTCTTCACCTTCGTCGAAATTAGATTCATGCTCCGGGGGAAAGTCGCAGATATCTTCAGGAAAACATCAAGAATTACACACCACTGGCATATCACTGGCCATCACACTGCTCTCTATCCCCCGAGAAGTAAACATTAACAATACCTGATCGTTCTCCCTCAAGACATTCCAACTTTACCGACAGGCAAGAAACTCGAATTAGCCTCATCTCCAAATACAATAATCTGCATCGACTCATCAAAACAATCTGTAAGCACCTGGCTTAACCCCAAATAATTCGTTGTACACACCATCTAAGTTGGCAAGACATGTCTATTCCATTCAGCATGATCCCGTCTACTATCAACAAGAGATTAAGGGTGATCAGTTCCTTAATTTTTCAATAGATAGCCGACAATCATGATGGGGTATAAACCGTATTTACCAAACTATAATAGTGTTCCTTGCATCTTGTGCACGAAGCTACCAAAGGCACAAATTCTTAGTTTCCATAAGCCTTATCTTCGTATTTCCTTCAGTTTCGAAAACAACACAACTCCCAGAATGGTCGTACCCTTGCAATCAGCGGCACACCGATTTAACATTCCACAACCAAACTTCTCAGAGAAGCAAAAGCTTCTCCCCCACTTATTTCAAACTAACTCCTGGAGACAACGGTTAGAAAACAAGCAAGTACCGACAGTGTTTCACACACATGTCGCGTACTAAGGAACAAACAACATTAGACAACCTGGCCAGACGGACCGACCTGCTCTGATACCACTAATGTAATATCCTTCTAAGCCCCACGATTATTCGCAAATGTTCTAATAGATGATAAGTACAAATCACCAACAAGGGTGTCATATCTTCATAAATCCTAATAGATGATACAACACTGCTCACCCTGCGATTTTCTGCGGTTAGAGGCCTCCGGACCTCCTAATTCGATTCGGTAAAAAGTCCTGGTTTCGCAATTCAAAATCCTATAATTGTATAACATTTATAACAACATATAACACTTATTTATGGGTCCTAATCATCATGTATTCACCAAGGATTCATTCATTCATTCACTCAAATACATGTTTTTCACCAATTCCATCAATCTCCATCAGTTCATTGCACAAAACACAAACCTACTAACACTTTAATTCGATATCAATTATAATAAACGCAATTAAACCCCTTACCTTAGTTCTTAGCAATCGATCTCTTTCAAGCTCTACGGGATGAATTCCTCTTCTCTTCTCTCTCTGCCCTAGTCGCTTCTCATTTTCTCCAAAAGTCACGATCGTACAAAATGACCTCCAGTTCTCTTATTTCTTTATTCTTATATTACCCCTTGGACCCTAATATGACTTTTCCCATCTTACCCTCACTTATCCCATCATAAAAGACCATTTTACCCTTAATGTTTCTTCTCATTTTAATGTAAATAATAATCATAATATAAATAATATTATTCACATTATTTTATTATTATTAACACTAAAATAATTCTAATCAATCACTTATTTTCCACATACTCTTATTATTCCCTTAACTCGTCACTAACTCACAACACGAAATACAAACACACCATTCATCCACATATTTCATCAAAATGTACCGAAAATCACGATTATTTATATTAAACCAATTAAATAAATATTCTAATTATTTTGGGATGTTACAACTCTCCCTCACTTAAAGAATTTTCGTCCTCGAAAATTACCTAAAACAAATAGAATCGGATACGACTCCCTCATCTGATCTTCGCGTTCCTAAGTCCAACTTTCATCAGCTGGTCCTCCCCATAATACCTTCACTAAGGCAATCTCTTTACCCCGCATCTGTTTCATTTCTCGACCACCTATCCGCACGGGTGATGCTTCAACAGTTAGATTATCTCTAACCTGTACATCATCCATTTGGATCACATGCGATGGATCCAAAATGTATTTCCTCAATTGAGATACATGAACCACATCACGAAGATTCACAAGCGATGGCGGTAAAGCAATCCTATAGAATACTTCTCCTATCCTCTGCATAATCTTATACGGACCAACAAAATGCGGAGTGAGAGGTAAAGAGCTGTTTGTAAAAAACGCTCATGAGTTATGCTTGGTTCCGAATGTGAAGATCCCGCATAAGTTCAAGACCCCTGACTTTGAAAAATATAAGGGTAATTCTTGTCCGTTGAGTCACTTGACTATGTATGCTCGTAAGATGTCGGCTCATAAGGATAATGATCAACTTCTCATTCACTACTTTCAAGATAGTTTGTCCGGTGCGGCTTTGAAGTGGTATATGGGACTCGATAGTGCTTGAGTTCGCACTTTCGAAGATTTGGGTGAGGCGTTTGTGAAGCAGTATAAATATAATGTGGATATGGCTCCCGATCGTGACCAGCTTCGAGCGATGGCTCAGAAGGATAAGGAGACATTTAAAGAGTACGCGCAGAGATGGCGCGAGATTGTTGCTCAGATCAACCCTCCTTTGGAAGAAAAAGAGATGACCAAGATTTTCCTGAAAACTCTGAGTCCTTTTTATTATGAGCGTATAATTGCTAGTGCCCCGAGTGATTTTACTGAGATGGTTAATATGGGGATGAGATTGGAAGAGGGTGTCCGTGAGGGACGTTTGTGGAAAGATGGCAATTCTGCTGGAAGTTCCAAAAAATATAGTGGAGGATTTTCCAAAAGGAAAGAAGGAGAGACCAATGTCGTTTCTCGAGAAAGGTATAGAGGACCTCGCAATAGAAACAATCAGTGTCAGCAACATGTCGCATCTGTCACTCCTGTTATCAGTTCAGCTCCTGTTGTTCAGGCACCACCTGCTCAACAACAACGTTCTAATCAGCCAAACAATCAACGAGGCCGTTTTCAGAAAGATTTTGATCCGATTCCGATGACTTACACAGAATTGCTTCCTTGTTTGATTGAGAAGAATCTTGTTCAGACCCGTCCACCGCCTGCTGTTCCAAGAGATTCACCATGGTGGTATAAGCCTGAAGCTCATTGTGATTTCCATCAGGGAGGAGCTGGACATGACACTGAGAACTGTTATCCATTGAAGATGGAGGTACAGAGACTGGCTAGAAGTGGTATTTTGTCTTTCGAAGATTCTAATCCTAATGTCCAATCGAATCCATTGCCTAATCACGACAAGGCGTCTGTCAATATGGTTTATGGTTGCCCTGACACATTTAAAATCTTTGATATCCGTTGGATCCGAAGATCTCTTGTGGAAATGCATGCAGTTTTGAGTGAATACCATGATATTGATCATGACTATGCAGCCTGTTGCATCTGTTCTGTGAATCCTCGTGGTTGTGTGATAGTGAAGAGGGATATTCAAAGGATGATGGACAAAAATTTAATTGAAGTCACTGCTAAGAGAGACGAATATCAAAACGAGGTGAATGCTATTGAGCCACACTTTAATATTCCTGAAAGAGTTGTTATCTCTTATGATAGTCGGAAGACAGCTGTTACGCCTTTGGTTATTCGGTTGCCCGGTCCGGTACCATATGAATCTGATAAAGCTGTTCCATATAAGTACAATGCTACCATGGTAGAAGATGGTAAAGAAGTGCCCATTCCTTCTTTGTCTTCTGTGGTGAGCATCGCTGATGTGAGTAGGGTGACCCGGAGTGGTCGAGTTTTTGGTCCTGAGCCTCCAAAGATTGTGGAGAGTGTTATTGCTGGCAAACAAACTCAAGAAGAGAGTCATGTTGATGTTTCTGGTCAGTCCAGTGGTTCAAAGGTTTTTGAGGATGAAGTATTGAAATTGATCAAGAAGAGTGATTACAGTGTTGTGGATCAACTCTTGCACACCCCGTCCAAGGTTTCAGTGTTGTCCTTACTGATGAATTCTGAAGCTCATAGGAAATCTTTGCAGAAGGTTTTGGAACAAGCATATGTTGAGCATGATGTGACTGTTAACCAGTTTGATGGCATTGTTGCCAACCTCACCGCATGTAATAATTTGAGTTTCTGTGATGAAGAGTTACCCGAGGAGGGGAGAAATCACAATTTGGCTTTATATATCTCCATGAATTGTCAAGAAGATGTGCTTTCCAATGTGTTGGTTGATACTGGCTCTTCTTTGAATGTGTTGCCAAAATCTACTTTGTCGAAGCTTTCTTACCAAGGTCCTCCCATGAGGTATAGTGGAGTTATTGTTAAAGCTTTTGATGGATCTCGAAAGACTGTGATTGGAGAGGTTGATCTTCCAATCAAAATAGGACCGTGCTTCTTCCATATTACTTTTCAAGTAATGGATATCCGTCCTGCTTATAGTTGTCTGCTTGGCCGACCCTGGATTCATGAGGTTGGGGCAGTGACTTCGACTCTTCATCAGAATTTGAAATTTGTTAAGAATGATAAGCTGGTAATTGTTGGAGGTGAGCAAGCAATGCTGGTTAGCCACTTTCATCCTTTTCGTATGTTGATGCTAATGAAACTGTTGGAACTCTGTTCCAAGCTCTTTCTGTTGATGACAAAGCTGTTAAGAGGAATGAATTACCCATGTCTTCTTTGAAAGATGCTCTACATGTGTTAGAAACTGGTCGGTCTGACTGTTGGGGCGAGTCATTGATGTGGTTGATAACCTGGGCAAAACTGGTTTAGGCTTTATGCCTGGTATAGTCAGAAGGGATTTGAAGCGTATTAATGAGACCTTTCACAACGCCGGATCCATCCACAAAGATCACTCTACTGCTGCCATCATTGAAGATGATGAAGAGGAAGAGCTTCCCAATTTTGTGACACATGGACAGATCTGCCAGAATTGGACAGTTGTTGACGTTCCTACTATTGTTCATGTTTTAAAGTAATTTGTTTTTGTTTCTTTCAAAAATCCTTTCACTCTGCCCAAGCTGAAAGTGAATTTGTGAGGGCTTTGTTTCAAATTTTATCATCATCAATAAAATGTTATTTTGTTTATCCATATTATGTTTTCCCTTTTTACTTTATTTCTGAAAAATGGTAACATAAAAAACCAAAAAATAATAATGTGATAATCATCTTTATCTGCATGATACTTGCACTTTTCATATTCTAAAATCAAACATAAATCATTGTGCAGATTGATTGTTAAACCCATTGAAAAGAATGACCCTATGCCCCCTCCTAACTTTGAATTCCCTGTGTTTGGAGCTGAAGAAGAGGGTATTGAGGAGATTCCAGATGAAATTTCTTGGTTGCTTGAGCACGAGGGAAAGGCCATTCAGCCTCATGAAGAGCCGTTAGAATTAGTTAATTTGGGTTCAGATGATGATGTAAAAGAAGTCAAGATTGGGGCACTGCTTCAGTCAGATGTTAAGAGGAAGATTGTGGAGCTTCTTAGAGAATATGTTGATGTGTTTGCTTGGTCTTATCAAGACATGCCTGGTCTTGATACTGATATTGTGGAGCATAGATTGCCGTTGAAGCCTGAATGTCCACCTGTGAAGCAGAAATTGAGAAGAACTCATCCCGACATGGCTATGAAGATCAAAGAGGAGGTTCAAAAGCATATTGATGCTGGTTTTCTTGTAACTTCTGAGTATCCTCAATGGGTGGCCAATATTGTGCCTGTTCCAAAGAAAGACGGAAAAGTCCGAATGTGCGTTGACTATAGAGATTTGAATAAAGCAAGTCCAAAAGATGATTTTCCATTGCCACACATTGATATGTTGGTAGATAATACTGCTAAATTAAGTATCTTTTCTTTTATGGATGGATTTTCCGGTTATAATCAAATAAAGATGGCACCCGAGGACATGGAAAAAACAACATTCATTACACCCTGGGGAACATTCTGTTACAGAGTGATGCCCTTCGGTTTGAAAAATGCTGGTGCAACGTACCAGAGAGCTATGACCACTTTGTTCCATGATATGATGCATAAAGAAATTGAGGTCTATGTGGATGATATGATTTGTAAGTCGAAGACTGAAGAAGATCATATTGAGTACTTATTGAAGCTGTTTCAACGTTTGAGAAAGTTCAAGCTCCGTTTAAATCCTAATAAATGCACTTTTGGTGTCCGTTCTGGAAAGTTGTTGGGCTTTATTGTCAGCCAAAAAGGCATTGAAGTTGATCCTGGTAAAGTTAAAGCCATTCAGGAAATGCCTGCGCCCAGAACAGAAAAACAAGTAAGAGGATTCTTGGGACGTTTGAATTACATTTCCCGATTTATATCCAATATGACTGCCACCTGTGCGCCGATTTTCAAGTTTCTTCGCAAAGATCAGGGTTGTGTCTGGACAGAGGATTGTCAGAAAGCTTTTGAAAGAATTAAAGAGTATCTGCTTGAACCTCCGATTTTGTCTCCTCTCGTGGAAGGAAGACCTTTGATCATGTATTTGACTGTGCTGGAAGAGTCTATGGGCTGTGTTCTGGGTCAACAAGATGAATCTGGTCGAAGAGAGTTTTCCATTTATTATTTGAGCAAGAAGTTCACCGATTGTGAGTCTCGGTACTCAATGCTTGAAAAGACATGATGTGCTTTGGCTTGGGCTGCCAAGCGCCTCCGCCAGTATATGTTGAATCATACGACTTGGTTGATATCCAAAATGGATCCAATCAAGTATATTTTTGAAAAGCCTGCTTTAACTGGGAGGATCGCTTGTTGGCAAATGTTGTTGTCAGAATATGATATCGAGTACCGAACTCAAAAAGCGATAAAAGGAAGTGTTTTGGCTGACCATTTGGCACACCAACCAATTGATGCTTACCAACCTATCAGGTTTGATTTTCCTGATGAAGATGTGATGTACCTAAAGGTTAAAGATTGTGAAGAACCATTACCTGATGAAGGGCCTGAGCCGGGATCCCGTTGGGGTTTGATTTTTGATGGAGCTGTTAATGAATATGGCAATGGTGTTGGGGAAATAATTGTTACTCCTCGTGGTTCTCATATTCCTTTCACTGCAAGGTTGATGTTCACTTGCACAAATAATGCGGCTGAGTATGAAGCATGTATTATGGGCTTGGAAGAAGCTATTGATTTGAGAATCAAGATTCTCGATGTATACGGAGATTCAGCCCTAGTGATTAATCAGAGAATGGGAGACACGTCAACCTGATTTGATTCCTTATCGAGATTATGCAAGAAGGTTGTTAACTTTCTTCAATAAGGTTGAGTTTCACCATATACCTAGAGCAGCAAATCGAATGGCGGATGCTTTAGCCACTATATCCTCCATGATTGTGGTGAGTCGGTGGAATAATGTGCCCAAAATCGATGTTATGCGTCTTGACAGACCAGCTCATGTGTTTGCGGTTGAAGAGGTTGTTGATGATAAACCGTGGTCTTATGATATTAAATGCTTTCTTCAAAATCAAGAGTACCCGCTTGGGGCATCCAAGAAAGATAAGAAGACTTTGAGAAGGTTGGCTGGTAGTTTCTTCTTGAACGATGACGCACTGTATAAAAGAAATTATGACATGGTCTTGCTCAGATGTGTGTATAGACACGAAGCAGACATGTTGATGAAAGAAATTCATGAAGGATCTTTTGGTACCCATGCCAATGGGCATGTAATGGCTAAGAAGATGTTAAGGGCAGGTTACTATTGGCTGACAATGGAATCTGACTGTTGCAAATTTGTGAAGAAGTGTCATAAGTGCCAGGTTTATGCTGACAAAATTCATGTACCACCGACTCCTCTCAATGTTATCTCTTCTCCCTGGCCTTTCTCCATGTGGGGAATTGATATGATTGGAATGATTGAGCCTAAAGCGTCGAACGGACACCGTTTCATATTGGTGGCTATTGACTATTTTACCAAGTGGGTTGAAGCGGCCTCATATGCCAATGTGACCAAGCAAGTAGTGGTCCGGTTTATTAAGAACCAAATCATCTGTCGGTATGGTGTTCCGAGCAAGATTATCACTGATAATGGGTCGAACCTGAATAATAAGATGATGAAGGAATTATGCGATGAGTTTAAGATTGAGCATCATAATTCTTCTCCTTACAGACCTAAGATGAATGGGGCTGTTGAAGCTGCTAATAAGAATATTAAGAAGATTGTTCAGAAGATGGTTGTTACTTATAAGGATTGGCATGAGATGCTCCCTTTTGCTTTGCATGGGTATCGTATATCCGTCCGCACTTCAACAGGGGCAACCCCATTCTCTCTTGTGTATGGTATGGAAGCAGTACTCCCGGTGGAAGTTGAAATCCCTTCCATGAGAGTTTTGATGGAAGCTGAATTGTCTGAGGCTGAATGGTGTCAAAGCAGATATGATCAATTGAATTTGATTGAAGAGAAAAGAATGACGGCCTTGTGTCATGGCCAATGGTATCAATAGAGAATGAAAAAGGCTTTTGATAAGAAGGTTCGACCTCGTGTGTTCAGAGAAGGCGACCTCGTGCTCAAAAGGATCTCGACTCCTACAAATAATTCTAGGGGCAAGTGGACTCCTAATTATGAAGGCCCATATGTTGTTAAGAGAGCCTTCTCTGGCGGTGCATTACTTCTTACAACTATGGATGGTGAAGAGTTCACTCGTCCTGTGAATGCCGATGCAGTCAAGAAATACTTCGCCTAAAAAAAAAATAAAAGAACAGCTCGCTAAGTTGAAAACCCGAAAGGGCGGCTTAGGCAAAAATGAGCGTCTCGGTGGGTTGAAAACCCGAAAGGGCGGTCCAGGCAAAAATTAGAGACAAAAACAGAAATAATCATCCCGGTAGATTGAAAACTCGAAAGGGCAATCTAGGCAAAAGTTAGGGATTCTGGCAAGTAACTGCATCTGGCCAGTCTTGATCATTTGAAAGCAACATTGTCTATCAAGGATTCTGCTTCAATCATCCTCAACTGAAGTTTTCACCACAGTGGAATTCAAAGTTGTTAGGGAGAATAGTGGTCATTGTATTTCAATGTAACCCTTTCCATGTATTTACCATTTTTCAAACTTTGTAATGATCCATGGAATTACGCCATTTGCGGACTTTCATTCTATTAATAAAATTTGGGCCTTTGTCCCTTTGTTTGCAATTCTTATTTTGTTTTTGTTGCAAAATTTCATTTATTTTTGATGATGATTTTTGAAACAAAATGTGAATAATTGATTTAAATTTTTGAAAATTATAAAAACATTTTCCTTTGAGTTATGAATGAGAAAAGGAACATCAATGGTTATTCCAAGGACAGTAGGATCGATGTTTTCCTCAGCAGGGTTCGTTCTCGCTCCCTTGGCAGAATTTATTGACAGCTCCCCAATAGAGTTTGTCGATATTTCCCTAGTAGAATTTGTTGATATTTCCTCAGCAGATTTTGTTCCTATGAATGTGATCAGTTGTTGACAAGGTGATGGGTTTGTTATGATGTGTTGAATTTATAAGGTCCAGTGCTGTTTGGTTTCTTCCCCAGTTAGGTCTTGATCTGAATCCTCTCCAGCTGATTATGTTATGGTCAGGCAGTTGAGTAGTTTTGAGGTCCACTTCTCCTTAATGGTAGTTCCCACGCAGAAATTCATTTTTGCTGTCCCCAGCCGAAATGATATGAGAAATCTTCACTCAGAGTTTTACCCTCTAGACGTGTCGTTGTTGCTTGGGATATCCCCAAACAGAGAGCCATGTTTTTTCCTTTAAGAAGCATGGACTTGGTGGTTGTTTGTTGGATTCTTATCTGTGGTTGTATTTCTCACCAGGATGATTTATCCTTGCTGATTCCCCAGCAGAGACAAAGCATTACTGTTTCGTTTGCTCTCCAATCATAAGGCAGTGAGGTTAACTTCTCATTTCCCTGGCAGGTCCAAGGTGTACTTCTCTCCGGATTATTTTTCAGAGATTTATCCTCCTAGTGAAGTCGCTGATGAGATCTCTTTTAGTCACCTGTTGGGTTTTCTCTCATTTATGATGAGTACTGATCTAAAATCCCCCACAGCTTGACCTGTTGCTATTTTCTCAGCAAGTCCAGGATGATTTGCTCAGAATTGGTTAATCCTCTGAGAGTGTTCTCGTATCTCCAGCAGATCCGCCTTGTTTTTCCAGTGGATTTTTGTATAGATGTTTATATGACTTTAATCCCCAGCGGATTCATTCTTTATTTCTCCGCAGCAGATCTCTTCACCCTTTTGAAGTGGAAGTTCCTATGAATTTTTTATTATCCCCAGGAAGATTCAGAAAGATTTGGGTCGTATGATTCCCCAACAGCTTTCCTGCCATCCTCAAAGCAGAGTTTGTGTTGTTATCCTTTTTGTGGATCATCTATGTTAGAAGATTGATATTTGGGTCTTTCCCCAAGGAGTATCTTCTTTTCTCCAGCAAGATTTGAGCCTTGTAGTAGGATTTATTTTCCTTTGATGGCTTTTGTTTATCTCTTGCAAGATTTCTTCGGCTAAATGCCTAGCAGAGTTGCCAATGATATCTCCATCTTGTTGAGATTAGCCGAGTATTTAGTGGTGTTGTGATGTTTTTTCCACCCTCTGCTTATCCTTTATGTCTGTTTTGTCAGCATATTCATACCCATAAGCATTGCATGCGCATTCATTTGTTGTGCATAGCATATTGTTGTTGCATTTTGCATTTTTGCATTCGTGTTGGTGCTTCTTTGCTCTCTGGTGTTGTTATCCCCGTAGAGTATGTGTGTCCTCTCTCCATTTAGAGTGTCGACTCGTAAGCAGGAAAATGCCTATCTTTGTTAATTCCCTACTGAGTTTATTTCTTGTGGAAGATTTTGATTCAGTTTCCTCTCCAGTTCATTATCTGGATGGAGTTAGTCCCCAGTTGAGATATTTCCTCATCGGGATGAGTCTTGTTTGACCGTTTCTCTCCAGCTTGTTCCTGGATTGAACTTTGGTCCCCTGCAATATTTATTTGGATCTCTAGGCTGTGAAACCTAGATTGGGAGTGCATTTATTTTGCACCTTTAAGGATTTTGCGCCCTTCAGCTGAAATCTGCGTATGATTCCCCTTTTTTGAAGGTTCAATACTGATTCGTGGCATTCCTTTATTTGAAAAGCCTGAGGCGATGCAGTTAATACCTTTTGTGACTCCGATGAATGGTAGGTCTCTTCGGTTTGCCGGGACAGTTCGTTGTTGAGATTTGTGACTCCGATGAATGGTAAGTCTCTTCGGTTTGACGGGACAGTTCGTTGTTGAGATTTGGTACTCCAATGAATGGTAAGTCTCTTCTGTTTGACGGGACAGTTCGTTGTTGAGATTTGTGACTCCAATGAATGGTAAGTCTCTTCGGTTTGACGGGACAGTTCGTTGTTGAGATTTTGTGACTCCAATGAATGGTAAGTCTCTTCGGTTTGATGGGACAGTTTGTTGTTGAGATTTGTGACTCCGATGAATGGTAAGTCTCTTCAGTTTGATGGGACAGTTCGTTGTTGAGATTTGTTACTCCGATGAATGGTAAATCTCCTCGGTTAGACGAGACAGTTCATTGTTGAGGTATTGATTTTCTCCAGTGGAGCCTTGTTGTGCTAGGTCTTCCCTGTTGAGTTATATCCTTGTTGTGTTTTGATTTATTTCCATGTACAGTTATCTCCAGTTAGAATCTTTTCCTCAGCTGAGTCCCAGTGGTTGTGCGGTGTGTTCCCCGGCTAGTTGGTGGTCTCCTGTGATTGTGTTTCCCGGTGGAGTTTTTCGTTCTCCCGTTCTTCTTTTTGTTGATCTCCTGTGGCATATTCTCCCCACAGAGGTCTTGTGTCTGCATATCATTTGCATAGTCATATCATTTTGTGGTCTCTTAGGGCCAAAAATTGAGTTTATTGTTATATTTAAGTCTCTTCTATCTCGTCGAGACAAAGATGTCAATCTTCTTATCTCCGGATAGAAGAAACTTAAATAGGGGAAGCTGTAATACCCTAATTTTTACCCCTAAGATCCCACATATCATTTGCATTCTATGTGTTTCTCCCGAGCATCTGTATATTATTCTTACTTGTTTCTGTTCACTAACCTCTAACCAAAATACCAAAAATATTTTGCAACTTTTACTTCCTTCTTCTTCTCTGTGTGTTTAGGGTTTTGCAGGAAATTGATGGCAAAGACATGGCTTGGAGATTGTGTGGCTATTCAATTGTGGTTGAGGTCAGATGGAAGTTTGACCTAATCTTGATCAAACTATCAAGAGATTGCTTCAATATCAAATTGGTTGTGGCAGTGGGCTATTTCTCAGGCAACATGTATTCAAGGATAAGTTGTTTTGTGTTGGAATTCATCAAGCTTTCAAGCAGTGTTCTTTGAGAAATTTGGTCCAAGTTATCATAATCATGATTTACCAGTCCAGATTGGGTTCATCTGTGGATTTATTTTTCCAGAGATTTATTCAGACATATTTGAAGTGATCCAAAACTTTTTTATCAAGAATTCAGAAAAATCAAGGTTGACAGTCATGGTTTCAGTTGCATTTTGTTCAGTGGTAGCTGTGTGGCATATTTTATCAGAGGCTTGTGATTGGTTTTGGGCTAAAAATAAAGACTTGCTATCCATTATCCACATTTTTTAACCAAATTTTCCATATTCCACTTTTTGCTATCTAAACCATTTTTTCCCCTAATCCATTTCCTAAACCAAATATCCACATTTATCATTTCACATTTCAAATATCCAAATAAATCCATTTTTTTTCTTAAACCATTTTCATTATCCATTCCTTTTCTAAACCAAAATCCAATTACCCATTTTTTTTTCTAATATCCAATTATCCACTTTGCCTCATTTATACCAATTTTTATCCACTCTTTTTTTCATAAACCATATCCACTTTAGATCCATTGTCTATCCATCATTTTCCAAGTTTGTCCAATTATATCCATTTCATATCCAATTTCACAAATCATTTTTTTTCTATAAACATTTTTTTTTCTCTAATTAAATACCCTTAACCAATTTTCAATTATCTTGTTCTAACCAATTTGTTCAAAAAAAAAAAACCTTTGTCCAAATTATAATTTCACAAAAAAACTCATAAGCCCATTAACCAAAAAAATGAAAAAAAAATGATTGAAAAAAGAGCTGATACACAAACTTCTCCAGCCGTGAAAATTTCCAGCCCATCACGCATCAAGCCGTGGCCTTCATCACACGCCCAAAAATTTCCCATCCGCAGCTCACTCCCCATCCACGCAAGCAACTCAACTACACACTAATTCCATCACAAAACGCACACTTCATAAACCAAAAACGGCACGCATACAAGCCGTGAGCGAAACGCAGCACTGCAATTGAAAAAAGCAAACACGCTGTAAAACCCAAAACGCACATCGCAAGTGTAAAACGACAACAAATTTTTCATCACTCATCTCCAAATTTCATCTATAAATACAGCTTCATTTCTCACAATTTCTCAAGCTTTGAGAGCCCTCAAACCTCTGCCAAAATCACAACTCAAACCATTTTTCTTCACCAATTCAAATATCCAACCGAAATTCCATTTTTCATCTAAAATTCTCACCACTCCAAACAACAAAGAAACTTACATAAATCAACAACAACCACACTCATTCAAGGCAAGGAAGAAGAGAGGAAGAATTTAAAGAGTGCTTACTGGAATTTTGAAGGTAGTGAAATTTTTTCCGACGAAGCTTTAATCTCAGTTTGTGTTACAATTTGTTTACGACGGTTGAAATCGATTATATATTTGAAATCCTCTCACTTTTTCGGTCGTAACGGTACCACATCGGAACTCCGTCGTTCCGATTTGACGGAGCTCAAAATTGCTAGCATGATGATGGTGAATAGTACCGCGTGTGGAAATGGAGAAGAAGAAGATTTTTCTTTCTGACTTTTTTCTTTTTCATTTTCCTTTTTAATGTTTTGTTGTTTTTGTTTCTATTTCATTTTTTTTCAATGAAATTGGGCCTATAAGCCCCTGCGCTCCACATTTCACACGCACCACCACCTTTTCCAATCAAACCTATTTTTTTTTTAGAACTTCTTTCTATTTTCTTTTTTTGGTTAGTAAAATCATTTTCACTACTTTCTTGTTCTTTTTTTCTTTTAATGTTTTTTTAATGGATTCTGTTCTTTATAAAAATCTTTGTATTTTGTTTATAAAAATTTCTTGAAAAAATTATTTGAATACCTTTGCTCTTGTTTTTTTCTTTTTTTTATTTATTTTGGATTTGAATTACATTTTTTAAGGCATTATTTCTCTTTAAATTCATTGGACTTAGGGTGTAGATGAAGGTGAATAAATATTCACTAATTCAAATCTACCTTTAAAGTGAATTATTTAATTCACTTTAGGTGCTTTGAGTTAATGATATATTTAGCACTTTAATCCACCAAAATGAGTGAATGAACTTAAAGATGGAATTGTCTTGAATTTGTAATTCAAATTTGGTTTCCTCTTTCTTCCATTTCTTTTTCTTTTTGATCGATGAAAGTCGAAGTGATCGTGAAATTTCTTTGTTGAATTTCGATCAAGACGAGATCATTACCCCTTTTTTTTTTCTTTTCGTGTGGAACCGCTTTAGGATAACGATCCCTATATCGTTTATCTCGCGTGCATTAACACATACATTTCATGGCCGGCCTTATTCGTAGGGTAATTGCTCGAACAAATTACTCGGCGTGCGCTTAACATAGACCAAAATTTGTCCCGCCTCGGAAAAATATCAAAAATAGTTGATTATTTGTCTTATGGTTCACAACACATGAAACTTGTTGTTAGGAGGCTTTGGTCTTATCAATCCTCTAATGAGTTTCATCAACCTTGACCTAAGTGCAATTATTCAATTTGTTATTGATCACTAACACTAACAATTAACCACTAACTTACTAACAATTTTATTATATTAATTTTGTTTATGTCTCCTTCTCGCTCCTTATCTCTTTTATTTCTTTTATGCTTCATTATTATCATTCCATATCATGTTTATGTTTCCGCAATTTTTCCTTTGTCCGTTGGACATATGTTTATGCTTATGCCTTTTTTCTCTTTGTCCACTTGGACTTAAAACATTAATAAAGGATTAAACCATAAAAAACTTAATTCTCCTCATTTTGGACTATTGGTTACTATCCTATGCTTTGGAGTGATCTCTTTATGGACCTCTTTTGAAGTGATATTAGACTTATGAACCTAGAATTAGGACTTCTTATCCCTTTGCTTGGAGTATTGATTGAAGACTTGCCTTTATTTGGCCAATTTGCTTAAGGATGAAATTCTTTTAATATTGCTTTGAAGTGGCTTCATTTTGGTTAGATCCTTCTTTTCCCTAGCTTTTATTTCATGCACTAGGATAGTCACTTCTTCTCCTCCCCATTCTTAAATTTTCAAAATCTTCTCTCTTTTTCAAAACCTTCTTGTTTTCAACTTGAAACCGCTTTCATAATAAAACCTTGACTTTTGTCAAGTGACTTTTTAACTTTGTTTTTTTTTAATAAAAGTCAATCCATCTTAAATCATACTTTGACCATTTCATAAAAACATAAAAAATACCAAACTCATCCAAATTTTTTGTGCTTTTATGCACCTTTTTCTTTTAAACTTTTCAAAAAAAGAATTAGACATGAGTCATTTTTTTGATGAGATGTAAAACTCCTAACCATGGTATTTTGTTGAAAGTATGGTCGTTTTCCACTTAGATGTTGAAGTGATTAGTCTTGTTGATGTTAATCCAAGCAAATCCTCCATCTTAATTTGATGCAAATGCCACTTTCCCATACCTTTGGGTAATTAGTTGAGTATTCTCTCTTGAGAATGACAGGTTGTCTTTTTCAAGATAAAATAAACCATAACCAATAATTTTTGTTCTTTGTACCACGAACTACGAGGTTTTGATCCTACATTGCACATCGTGGGTACGTAGGTATGAGGCGATAAGTCTCTCCAAACACAAAAATCTTAAAAAATATTTCTCCTCTCATCTCCTCAATCTCTTTACAAGCAAACCATTTTCAGACCAAAAGCAGTGAATACATCAAAGGGCTCCTATAGAGTACTATAGATGTATTGGGTGCGTAAAACCTTCCCTTTACATAACCAACCCCCCTTACCCTTATCTCTTTAGGTTTTGTTCGCTCTTTTTTCCTTTCCTTTATGGATAAAAATAAAAGTGCGGTGACGACTCTTGCTTATTTTTGAGTTGAGTTAATTAATAGCTTATACTCACAAATTTTACCGCTACAATCATCATTTACCAAGTATTATACTCACACCTTTATATCATAGTAACATATATACATCTTCATCATAAAATCATCACATCAACATTTACCACCAAAACATCACTTAAGTCACAACATCATCAAACATCATTTAACACTCAATTATGCAATGTCACTTAGTATGTAATGCAACAATGTAGACTCATGCATGTGGTACCGAACAACATGGATGGACACTGGACAATCACCCTCCAAATGGAGCACATCATAATTACCTCAATCCACACAATGGGATTGAAGCCAACACTAGACCGAAGTCCCAACATCATCACTAGACCGAAGTCCCAACATCATCACTGGACCGAAGTCCTAACATCCTCACTGGACTGAAGTTCTAAAATATGCTATGAATGCATGATGCAAAACGTCAGAGATTCACGACCACGGCTAGCCAAATTGCATCATCATTCATAAAATCGTCATAATACTTCACATAGCATGTATAAACATCAACATGTACATCATCATCATAAACGTCATAACATCATTATAAACATCATGGTAAAACATCACAAACACATCAAAATCATCATAATAGTTCCTAAAAACACCATCATATTCACCGATAAGATCAACGTATTCCTAAGCACTAATTACTCAAGGTATCCACAAGTATTCAACAAGACGACATAACTCGACGCGTACTAAGTACCTATCCATGCATAAAATAGTTGGAAATCTGGTACGAAAAATAATTTTAAAATAAAGTACGTCTAACCAGCTTTCCAACGATTCGAACCATGCGTCGATCGGACACTCACCGCTCGAGTTATGAATTTTCAAAGTTTTAGAAATAATTCTGCCATCTGCCCCTCGCCTGAGGCTCGCCCGACGAAATAGTCTGTTCTCCTGTGGCTCGCCCGACAAAGCTGGAGCGAAAACACTCCCCCATACATTTTCCAGGAGCACCTCTTTTCCACCCTTCCTCCGCCTCTCATCTCGCGCGGCGAAGCTCGAGCGAATTTGCTTCACCCGACGATGCAGAAGGCTCGCTCAGCGAAAGCCTCGTGACAGCAGCTTCCTGTTGCATTTTCTGCACCAGAATAGTCCCAAATCCCATACCATTTCAATACCTATTTATTCCAACAGTCATATGATTCAACGTATTTTCACAATACGGCAATAATACATCACAATAGACATTACCTACACCAAATCATAGTATTTCAACATCATAAATTATCACGATAGCATGTAAAATATTTGCACACACACATCACCAAATCATCATCATGAATCACATCATTTACGTCACAACAACATCATTAACAAATCACCACAATAAAACACCATAATCAACATCATGTTTATCATCAAATAACACATCATAGCATAACAACATGTGATAAATCTATCTCATAAACAAATAGATACTAGAATCATGCATCAAAACACTCATATAATTCAATCATAATGTAGTTCATCACGTCAACTTTCCAATGCTTCGAACGACACGTCAAACGGACTCACGAAACTCAAGTTACGAAACTTCGAAGATTCAGCCTGCTGCCCTCGCTTGAAGCTCGCCCGGCGAATCTGGGACGACTGTCGGCGATACAACACTGCTCACCCTGCGATTTTTTGCGGTTAGAGGCCTTCCGGACCTCCTAATTCGATTCGGTAAAAAGTCCTGGTTTCGTAATTCAAAATCCTACAATTGTATAACATTTATAACAACATATAACACTTATTTATGGGTCCTAATCATCATGTATTCACCAAGGATTCATTCATTCATTCACTCAAATACATGTTTTTCACCAATTCCATCAATCTCCATCAATTCATTGCACAAAACACAAACCTACCAACACTTTAATCCGATATCAATTATAATAAACGCAATTAAACCCCTTACCTTAGTTCTTAGCAATCGATCTCTTTCAAGCTCTACGGGATGAATTCCTCTTCTCTTCTCTCTCTGCCCTAGTCGCTTCTCATTTTCTCCAAAAGTCACGATCGAACAAAATGACCTCCAGTTCTCTTATTTCTTTATTCTTATATTACCCCTTGGACCCTAATATGACTTTCCCCATCTTACCCTCACTTATTCCATCATAAAAGACCATTTTACCCTTAATGTTTCTTCTCATTTTAATGTAAATAATAATCATAATATAAATAATATTATTCACATTATTTTATTATTATTAACACTAAAATAATTCTAATCAATCACTTATTTTCCACATACTCTTATTATTCCCTTAACTCGTCACTAACTCACAACACGAAATACAAACACACCATTCATCCACATATTTCATCAAAATGTACCAAAAATCACGATTATTTATATTAAATCAATTAAATAAATATTCTAATTATTTTGGGATGTTACAACTCTCCCTCACTTAAAGAATTTTCGTCCTCGAAAATTACCTAAAGCAAATAGAGTCGGATACGACTCCCTCATCTGATCTTCGCGTTCCTAAGTCCAACTTTCATCAGCTGGTCCGCCCCATAATACCTTCACTAAGGCAATCTCTTTACCCCGCATCTGTTTCATTTCTCGACCACCTATCCGCACGGGTGATGCTTCAACAGTTAAATTATCTCTAACCTGTACATCATCCATTTGGATCACATGCGATGGATCCGGAATGTATTTCCTCAATTCAGATACATGAACCACATCACGAAGATTCACAAGCGACGGCGGTAAAGCAATCCTATAGAATACTTCTCCTATCCTCTGCATAATCTTATACGGACCAACAAAATGCGGAGTGAGCTTTCTAGACTTCAAAGCTCGACCCATGCCAATTACCGACATAACTCTCAAAACACGTGATCTCCCCCTTGAAACTCAAGTGCTTTCCTCCTCTTATCATGATAACTCTTCTGACGACTCTGCGAAGCTCTCATCCTCTCTGTCTGACCCAATACTCGAAGGTATCCCATGCAACTTCATAATTTTAGGAGTCTCCTCACATACTAAACTCATGTCTCTGAACCGCTCGATCAATTCCAGCTCTCTCACCATAAGCATCGACATATGCAATAACTTCTTCTTCAAAGCATCAACTACCACATTTGCTTTACCAAGGTGGTAGCTCAAATCAAAGTCATAATCTTTCAACAATTCCAGCCACCTCCTTTGCCTCATATTTAATTCTCTCTTATCGAACAAGTACTTTAGACTCTTATGATCATTGAATACCTCAAACTTAGAGACAAAAAGATAATGTCTCCAAATTTCCAACACGAATACTACATCTGCCAATTCTAAATCATGTGTGGGATAATTCCTCTCGTGAACTCTCAATTTTCTCAAAGCATAAGCAAAACCTGTCAATTCTGCATCAACACTCCACCAAGACCCATCTTCGAGGCATCACAATATACTACAAAAGACTCACTCGGGTTAGGTAAGATTAGTATCGAAGCAGTCATGAAAACCACAACAAACTTATCCAAATACCCATGAAAAATCCGATTCATCTACTCCATGAACACACCTGGTGCATTGGATACACCAAACAGCATAACAGTGTATTCCTACTGACCATTCCTCGTCCTGAAAGTCGTCTTCGGAATATCATCTGGTTTAACACGAATCTGATGATAACCTGACCTCAAATCGATCTTGCTAAACACACAAGCGCTTACTAGTTGATCCGTCAAATCGTCGGTTCTCGGAAGTGGATATTTATTCTTATTAGGCACTCTATCCAACTGCCTATAATCATCACACAACTTCATACCATCGTCTTTCTTCTTAACTAACACAAAGGGGCACCCTACGGAGTAACACTCGGCTGAACAACTTCTTTTCAAGCGATTCTTCCAATTGTTTCTTCAATTCACCTAACTCAGAAACATACATTATGTATGGAGTCACTGACATCGAACTTGTATCAAGTACTAGGTCGATAGCAATTTCCACTCCACACTATAGCGGTAAATCACTGATATCATATGGGAACACATCCAAAGAGTCATACACCATAGGTAGATCACCAACCACATCATTTCCTTATGCCTTCAAAGAAGCCAACATCATAAACACCTTTGCACCATCTTCCACAGACTTATCCAATTGCTTAACAGAACGAAAAACTCTTCACCTTCGTCGAAATTAGATTCATGCTCCGGGGGAAAGTCGCAGATATCTTCAGGAAAACATCAAGAATTACACACCACTGGCATATCACTGGCCATCACACTGCTCTCTATCCCCCGAGAAGTAAACATTAACAATACCTGATCATTCTCCCTCAAGACATTCCAACTTTACCGACAGGCAAGAAACTCGAATTAGCCTCATCTCCAAATACAATAATCTGCATCGACTCATCAAAACAATCTGTAAGCACCTGGCTTAACCCCAAATAATTCGTTGTACACACCATCTAAGTTGGCAAGACATGTCTATTCCATTCAGCATGATCCCGTCTACTATCAACAAGAGATTAAGGGTGATCAGTTCCTTAATTTTTCAATAGATAGCCGACAATCATGATGGGGTATAAACCGTATTTACCAAACTATAATAGTGTTCCTTGCATCTTGTGCACGAAGCTACCAAAGGCACAAATTCTTAGTTTCCATAAGCCTTATCTTCGTATTTCCTTCAGTTTCGAAAACAACACAACTCCCAGAATGGTCGTACCCTTGCAATCAGCGGCACACCGATTTAACATTCCACAACCAAACTTCTCAGAGAAGCAAAAGCTTCTCCCCCACTTATTTCAAACTAACTCCTGGAGACAACGGTTAGAAAACAAGCAAGTACCGACAGTGTTTCACACACATGTCGCGTACTAAGGAACAAACAACATTAGACAACCTGGCCAGACGGACCGACCTACTCTGATACCACTAATGTAATATCCTTCTAAGCCCCACGATTATTCGCAAATGTTCTAATAGATGAAAAGTACAAATCACCAACAAGGGTGTCATATCTTCATAAAAACATCATAATAAAATATCCTGCTCCATAACATGGGTTTTCAAAAATTAAAACATCCACCCTTTTGGAAATATCATCATGAAACTTCAAACACCGCAGCGGAATTATTGTCTCAAAACACCTTTATTAGATACTTAAAATAAAATACCATTGCACTTCATAATTCATAACTCATGCTTAAAACAACTTAGAACGAATAAAAGCATCTCAATACATCATGTCAACAAGGAACATATAGTTCGATTCAAACGATCCCAAAACCCTGATGTTACATATCAGAGCAAGACCTTCTTTAAACGAAAATAAAGCAACTAAAAGACTCCATAAAGCTATCCATCGAGCTTCTACTTCTAATCCTGATTACCTGCAAGTTACCCACGTATCGAGGCAACTTTTCCAAGCAGAAAGGGTGAGTAATCACAATTTATCACAAAAGATATAGGGAAAAGATATAGTAGTTACAAACAACATCATCACGAAATCCATACATCATCATTTACCAAGTATTATACTCACACCTTTATATCATAGTAACATATATACATCTTCATCATAAAATCATCACATCAACATTTACCACCAAAACATCACTTAAGTCACAACATCATCAAACATCATTTAACACTCAATTATGCAATGTCACTTAGTATGTAATGCAACAACGTAGACTCGTGCATGTGGTACCGAACAACATGGATGGACACTGGGCCATCACCCACCAAATGGAGCACATCATAATTACCTCAATCTACACAATGGGATTGAAGCCAACACTGGACTGAAGTCCCAACATCATCATTGGACCGAAGTCCTAACATCGTCACTGGACCGAAGTCCTAAAATATGCTATGAATGCATGATGTAAAATGTCACAGATTCACGAACACGGCTAGTCAAATTGCATCATCATTCATAAAATCGTCATAATACTTCACATAACATGTATAAACATCAATATGTACATCATCATCATAAACGTCATAACATCATCATAAACATCATGGTACAACATCACAAACGCATCAAATTCATCATAATAGTTCCCAAAAATACCATCATATTCACCGATAAGACCAACGTATTCCTAAGCACTAATTACTCAAGGTATCCACAAGTATTCAACAAGACGACATAACTCGACGCGTACTAAGTACCTATCCATGCATCAAATAGTTGGAAATCTGGTACCAAAAATAATTTTAAAATAAATTATGTCTAACCAACTTTCCAATGATTCGAATCATGCGTCGATCAGACACTCACCGCTCGAGTTATGAATTTTCGAAGTTTTAGAAATAATTCTGGCAGTTGCCCTTCGCCTGAGGCTCTCCCCGCGAAACAATCTATTCTCCTGTGGCTCGCCCGGCGAAGCTGGGGCAAAAACACTCCCCCATACATTTTCTAGGAGCACCTCTTTTCCACCCTTCCTTCGCCTCTCATCTCGCCCGGCGAAGCTCGGGCGAATTTGCTTCGCCCGGCGACGCAGAAGGCTTGCTCAGCGAAAACCTCGTGACAATAACTTCCTGTTGCATTTTATGCACCAGAAAAATCCCAAATCCCATACCATTTCAATACCCATTTATTCCAACACTCATATGATTCAACATATTTTCACAATACGACAATAATACATCACAATAGACATTGCCTACACCAAATCATAGTATTTCAACTAGGGGTGGCAAAACGGGCCCGACCCGTTGGACACGCCTGTTTTACCCGCACTTTAGTGCGGGGTGGGCCAAAGGTTTAGGCCCTCACCCTCTAATGTGTCCGCCCAGCCGCGCCCCATTTTCTTCGCGGGCTTTTGTAGGCACGAGCATTTACACAAAATTTTGCATTTTTAGGCTTAAAAGGTGCAGTGTCCGCGGGCTTTCTCCGCCCCGCCCCGCCCCGTTTTTTTCCAGGAATTTGCGGGGCGGGCATGCCTGTTTGCCACCCCTAATTTCAACATCATAAACCATCATAAATTATCATGATAGCATGTAACATATTTTCACACGCACATCACCAAATCATCATCTTGAATCACATCATTTACGTCACAACAACATCATTAACAAATCACTACAATAAAACACCATAATCAACATCATGTTTATCATCAAATAGCACACCATAGCATAACAACATGTGATAAATCATTCTCATAAACAAATAGATACTAGAATCATGCATTAAAACACTCATATAATTCAATCATAATTTAGTCATCACGTCAACTTTCCAACGCTTCGAACGACACGGGAAACGGACTCACGAAACTCAAGTTACGACACTTCGAAGATTCAGTCTGTTGCCCTCGCTTGAAGCTCGCCCGACGAATCTGGGGTGACTCCCGGCAAGACAACACCGCTCAGCCTGCGATTTTCTGAGGTTGGAGGCATTCCGGACCTCCGAATTTGATTCCGTAAAAAGTCCCAGTTTCGTAATTCAAAATCCTCCGATTGTATAACATTTATAACAACATATACCACTTATTTATGGGTCCTAATCATCATGTATTCACCAAGGATTCATTCATTCATTCACTCAAATACATAGTTTTCACCAATTCCATCAATCTCCATCTATTCATCGCACAAAATACAAACCTACCAACACTTTAATCCGATATCAATTATAATGAACGCGATTAAACCCTTTACCTTAGTTCTTAGCAATCGATCTCTTTCAAGCTCTACGGGATGAATTCCTCTTCTCTTCTCTCTGTGCCCTAACCGCTTCTCATTTTCTCCAAAAGTCATGATCGTACAGAATGACCTTTAATTCTCTTATTTCTTTATTCTTATATTATCCCTTGGACCCTAATATGACTTTCCCCATCTTACCTTCACTTATCCCATCATAAAAGACCATCTTACCCTTAATGTTTCTCCTCATTTTAATGTAAATAATAATCATAATATAAATAATATTATTCACATTATTTTATTATTATTAACACTAAAATAATTCTAATCAATCACTTATTTTCCACATACTCTTATTATTCCCTTAACTCGTCACTAACTCACAACACGAAATACAAACACACCATTCATCCATATATTTAATCAAAATTCACCGAAAATCATGAATATTTATATTAAATCAATTAAATAAATATTCTAATTATTTTGGGGTGTTGCAACTCTCCCCCACTTAAAGAATTTTCGTCCTCGAAAATTACCTGAAGAAAATAGAGTCGGATATGACTCCCTCATCTGATCTTCACGTTCCCAAGTCTAACTTTCGTCAGCTGGTCCACCCCACAATACCTTCAGTAAGGTAATCTCTTTACCCCGCATTTGTTTCATTTCTCGACCACCTATCTGCACGGGTGATGCTTCAATAGTCAGATTATCTCTAACCATGCATCGATCGGACACTCACCGCTCGAGTTATGAATTTTTGAAGTTTTAGAAATAATTCTGCCAGCTGCCCCTCACCTGAGGCTCGCCCGGCGAAACAGTCTGTTCGCCTGTGGGTTGCCCGACGAAGCTGGAGCGAAAACACTCCCCGGTTCATTTTCCAATAGCACCTCTTTTCCACCTTTCCTTCGCCTCTCATCCTGCCCGGCGAAGCTCGAGCGAATTTGCATCGCTCGGCGACGCAGAAGGCTCGCTCGTCGATAGGCTTGTGACAACAACTTCCTATTGCATTTTCTGCACTAGAACAATCCCAAATCCCATACCATTTCAATACCCATTTATTCCAACACTCATATGATTCAACATATTTTCACAATACGACAATAATACATCACAATAGACATTACCTACACCAAATCATAGTATTTCAACATCATAAACCATCATAAATTATCACGATAGCATCTAATATATTTGCACACGCACATCACCAAATCATCATCATAAATCTCATCATTTACGTCACAATAACATCATTAACAAATCACCACAATAAAACACCATAATCAACATCATGTTTATCATCAAATAGCACATCATAGCATAACAACATGTGATAAATCAATCTCATAAACAAATAGATACTAGAATCATGTACAAAAACACGCATATAATTCAATCATAATTTAGTTCATCACGTCAGCTTTCCAACGCTTCAAACGGGTGAAACGGACTCACAAAACTCAAGTTACGACGCTTCGAAGATTCAGCCTGCTGCCCTCGCTTGAAGCTCGCCCGGCGAATCTGGGGCGACTGCCGGCGAGACAACATTGCCCAGCCTGTGATTTCCTGCGGTTGGAGGCCTTCCGAACATCCGAATTCGATTCCGTAAAAAGTTCCGGTTTCGTAATTCAAAATCCTACAATTGTATAACATTTATAACAACATATAACACTTATTTTGGGGTCCTAATCATCATGTATTCATCAAGGATTCATTCATTCATTCACTCAAATACATGGTTTTCACCAATTTCATCAATCTCCATCAATTCATCGCACAAAACACAAACCTACCAACACTTTAATCTGATATCAATTATAATAAACGCGATTAAACCCTTTACCTTAGTTCTTAGCAATCGATCTCTTTCAAGCTCTACGGGATGAATTCCTCTTCTCTTCTCTCTGTGCCCTAACCGCTTCTCATTTTCTCCAAAAGTCACGATTGTACAGAATGGCCTCCAATTCTCTTATTTCTTTATTCTTATATTACCCCTTGGACCCTAATATGACTTTCCCCATCTTACCCTCACTTATCCCATCATAAAAGACCATCTTACCCTTAATGTTTCTCCTCATTTTAATGTAAATAATAATCATAATATAAATAATATTATTCACATTATTTTATTATTATTAACACTAAAATAATTCTAATCAATCACTTATTTTCCACATACTCTTATTATTCCCTTAACTCATCACTAACTTACAACACGAAATACAAACACACCATTCATCAACATATTTCATCAAAATTCACCGAAAATCACAAATATTTATATTAAATCAATTAAATAAATATTCTAATTATTTTGGGGTGTTACAGCTTCCTCCACATACAAAAAATTGTTCAAACCAACAACAATACCACCAGATCTAACATGTAAGCTACGATTAATCCCAATTTTTTTCAAAGAACGTTATGGAGAGGACGAAGAAAGACGAGGAAGAAGATATGATTTTTGAAAAAAAAATTATATAACATTAAAGAGAAGATGAAGAAAGAGAAAGAAGATGAAGAAAGAGGAGAAAAAATCAAAGAGAATAAGGAAAAGAAAACGTACGAAGGAAAGAGAATAAGCAATCTTCCATATCTCTTTGTTGTCGTTAATGTCATCAATCTTCTCAAAGGATCTAGCCATGGTTAGGTCAAAAGGAAGAAGAAAAAATGGTTTTGAAAGAGGTGAAGAAAATGGAGTTTGAAAGAGAACATTAGTTTGGTCCGTCTGTGATAGGGTTTAGAAGTGGGTAAAGAAAATGAGTAAAAAAAATTAGATGATTTGACAACACGATATGGAAAAGGCATTGGAAAAGGGGAGAAGCAGGAAAAGACAGTCTGCACCATACTGCCAATATCAATTACATTTCAGGAATATATGGAAAATGCAATATGAAGAAGGAATTGAATAATGTGAAGCAGATAGAAAATTTGGAAAATGAGAAAGCGGAGACGTGGCATTATGTGGAAGAAGGAAGGGTTATTTTGCATTTTCCAGAACATATGACTTTCTTATATGATAGATGTTGGTGACAATGGGGGTTAAGAATATCATTTTATTAATTGTAAAGCATAGACAAAATATATGTTTAAATAAAAAGAAATGCTTTTTGTCTTAGAATTGCTTAAAGAATACTTTTGTAAAAAATGAATAATGTATTTGTTATTTTTGTGTGTGTTTGACTTGTTTTTTAAAGATGATATTTTTTTGGTATTCTTTAAAACAATGGTCTTATGCCACTTATGAGCATGATCTTTAAACTAAAATTGACCTAATTAAGGGTACTATTTGTTTTATTTTTTTAAAAAATAATTTTTTTATATTTCTAAAAATAGTAAAAAAATTAATTAATTTTTATAAATTAAAAGATTAATTTTGATAATAAGTAACATAAATATATTGAATTATTGAAGATTAAAATATGATCAAAATTATATCATTTTCAAAATATATATATGTCAAAAATAATTTTACCAAAAATTATTTAAAATAACTTTAAATTTAAATAGTTTTTTTAAACAAATCTCAAAGTTTTTCAGATTCACTTGTATCTGAAGATACCTCGGAAGCTAGAGGTCTAGAAGCTGGAAGTTCATAAGTTAACACTCCATTAAAAGTTGGATGTTCAAAAGCTATTAGAACTTCAGAAGCTGGTGGTCCAGAAGATGATCCAACCTCAGAAGCTCATCTAAATGATGAGGATTCTGAAGAAGCTCAAAATGGCTCCTCATAAGCATCATAATCTAAGAAGACCTTCAAGTATAAGTCTTCGCATCCATATGAGTTAATTCTTGGAAATAAAGATAGTCATAGAAAAACAAGGTCTGCTTTCATAAAAGAACATTCAATGCTAGGACTACTTTCCACAACTGAACCTACTTCTGTTCATGAAGCACTTTCTAATGATAGTTGAATTGTGGCAATGCAAGAAGAGCTGAATCAGTTCCAAAGGAATGATATTTGGGATCTGGTACCTAAACCTTATCAGAAGAACATTATTAGAACAAAATGGGTAATAGAAACAAGTTTAATGAGCAAGGAGAAATGTTAAGAAATAAGGCAGACTTGTGGCTCAAGGCTACACTCGGCAAGAAGGTATAGATTTATCTGAAATCTTTACACCTGTTATAAGGTTAGAGGCAATCAAATTTATTATCTCCTATGATGTTAACCGTAATATTGTTTTATACGAAATGGATGTTAAGAGTGTGTTTTTAAATAGAGTTATTTCTGAAGAAGTGTATGTCAAACAACCACCTGAGTTTGAGGATTCAGTCCACCCAAATTATGTTTTCAAACTTAAGAAATCACTCTTGTAAAGTCGAGCTTCTCAATATGTTTTGATGAAGACAACAACATTCAACAACCAAGTAAAGCTCTCAAAAAGGAAATGGCTCAAAACTAGTATCACAATTCAAGTTTCAAGTTGAGTCAAAATTCTTGAAGATTTAGGTGATTGATCATGAATGATAAGGTATATGGCACTCAACTTGCCTTTGTGTATACAAGTGTTCAAGTTATCATTCATTCATGCCATGATTCATTAAAGTATTTTTTTTGCATAAAATCTTTGCTTTTTATCTCAATTTTGAAGTATTTTTCAATTCTGGTCTATGGTTAATCGATTAACTAGATTGCAATGTAAAACTATTAATCGATTAACCTATGTAATTTTTGAATATTTTGACCCGTTGCAGAAGGGTTAATCGATTAAACAAAGTATGGTATAAATCTGTTAATCGATTAACACTGAAGCAATGTCTGAAAATACTGCATTTTTTTCAGTTAAATGATTTTCTAAATTGGATCATGAAGCATGGCAACCTTTCATTTGTTGCACTCATCTGTAGACGTGCATTATGTCTATATAAACATCATTATTTTTAGAATTTAAACTGACCTCCTTTACAAAATTTTAAAAACATTCAAATTCTCTCCATCTTTTAAATTTTACACAAGTGTTCTAAAATCCAAAATTTTTATTTTGGAAGAAACTCTAGCATAAACTTTCAACTTGCATCTACATAGTTTCATCCATACAATATTGAACACTTGTATATCATTGATAATTTGTTTGTTCAAAGGAGAAGATCAATTATTAGATTGATTGTTGTACAAGTTATATCAATCTTTTGTAAGAAAAATCAGAATTTTTGTTGTATCCTTGCTGTCCAGGATTGTTGGAAGCAAGAGGTTCATTAAAGAGAGGATTGTTCTCTTATTGAAATTAGGTAGAAAAAAATCCAAGAGGATTGTTCTTGGTTTGTTAGTGATAGGAATACTAGGATAAGTCTTATATAGGTCCTAACAATGTTAAAAATCTCTTTCATGTTGAAAGAGGACTGGAGTACTCTGGGACTGTGAGGGGAACCAAGATATCTCTCGGTGTTCTTTACTTTCCCCACCTTACCGCTTTCATCACTTACTAATTAATCAAGAAAGTAATCACAACATAAGTTAAAAACTGGAAAAATTTCAAAGTACCTAATTCACCCTCCCTCTTAGGTGCAATCTATATTTATAACTCTGTGGATTCAAACAAGCTCCTAGAGCTTGGTATGAGAGGCTGAGTAATTTTCTGTTATAAAATGGTTTTCAGAAAGGGCAAGTAGACATTACACTCTTCAGAAAGACACTTAAAATGACATATTAATTGTCCAAGTATATGTGGATGATATTATCTTTGGTTCTACTAAGGCTTTCCTTTGCCAAGAATTTTCAAAGTCAATGCAGGCTGAGTTTGAAATAAGTATGATGGGAGAGCTGAAGTTCTGCCTTGGCATTCAAATCAATCAATGCGAATAAAGAATTTATGTTCATTAGATAAAATATACAAAGGATCTTTTGAAGAAGGTCAAGCTAGATGATTGCAATATCATGACAACTCTTATGCATCCAACCTACAATCTGAGCAAATAGGAAAGTAGCACCAAGGTCTGTCAGAAGTTGTATAGAGGTATGATTGACTCTTTACTTTATTTAATAGCTTCTAGACAAGATATTTTATTCAGTGTCTGTCTGTGTGCAAGATTTCAGTCAGATCCTAAGGAGACTCACTTAACCGCTGTTAAGAGAATATTTAGGTATCTGAAGGGAACAACCAATCTAGGGTTGCTTTATAAAAAATACCTATATTATAAGCTAGTTTGACTCTGTGATGCTGACTATGCTGGGGATAAAATTGTGAGAAAATACACCAGTGGAAATTGTTAATTCATAGGTGAAAACCTGATATCATAGGCTAGTAAAAGACAAACAACTATTCCTTTGTCTACAACAGAAGCATAATACATCTCAGTTGCAAGTTGTTGCACATAACTACCCTAGATGAAATATCAGTTGGAAGATTATCAGATAAGTGGAAGCAATATTCCTATATTCTGTCATAATATTGTTGTTATTTGTTTGACAAAGAATCATATTCAACATTTTAGAACCAATCACATAGAAATAAATCACGATTTTATTAGAGGTTATATTCAGAAGGGTGTGATAGATATATAGCTCATTGATAACGATCATCAATAAGCTAATATATTTACCAAGCCTCTTACTATTGAAAGATTTGATTTTATCAAAAAGAGTCTGAAAATGCATTTTGTAAAATATTATTGCTTGCTTCTGAATGAAGGATCAGAGTCTGATGATGATCAAAAGCTACAGTGATCAGCCTCTGAAGCAACTCAACCTCTGATGCTCAGAATATGATTAGTTTCCTCTGATAGCATATAAGTTAATTATTTTAAAACATTAGTCCACTTATGTGTCACGAATCTGAAAGGTCTTCTGACATGTGGCTTCTTAGATGTTGGGTAATAACTAATGGTTAATGATGTAATTGTTTTGAATATTGTTTCTCGCGCCCATTTGTCATTAACATTTGTTTTTCTCAAAATAAAAACCTTTTTTTACACTCAAGGCACTAAAACGTTTAAGTATTGCACGTGCGCGCGCACACACACACACACACACACACACTTTCTCTTCACTACCAAAATCTTCATTTTCAAGCCTCCTCAGAAAAACACCCATTTTTCTCTAAACCTCTCTAGAACCATACACTTCATTCCAATGTCATATACATCAAATCAAGCTCTAATGGTTGTAGATTCTGGAAAAGATTTCCAAATAAAGCCCAGAACTTTGAAGCTCAGAGAGGAGAATCTAAAGTTGATCATTGAACATATTGTTGACTTCAGTCTTTTAGGGTTAATGGGTATACATTAAAAGCTATTTTTGAAGCTCAAGGTTGGATGAACTACTTTGATATGATGAACAACCCAAAATTTCCCTACATGGTTAAAGACTTCTGGGTTAGGGATAAAACGTATGATAAAAGTGTTGCTGCTCTTGAAGAGAATCAGAAGATTGCTGAGAATATAAATCTCAAAGGGAAATCAAGGGCTGAAATGGGTTTGAAAGAATTCAAGGAGGTGGAGATAAGATCTTATATGACGGGGATAGATATTTTTAGAACAAGATTTGTTTATTCCCTTAAAAGGATTTAATGATAACAAAGTATTAAAAGAACAATAGGGTCTACTAATGGTTATTCAAGTGTGCGGGATCAAAAGACATAAACCTTGATATGAATTAAGTTAATCACTCAAAATAACCATTAAAGTGATCAAAGCTGTTATGAATATGAAGGATCAAAATCAAGCTTTCAGACTCTAAAGAGCCTGACTCAAGTCTTTCAGATGGTGAACCTAAGCTAAATTATAAATACAAAGATCACCTTAACCCTGAAGACTGGAACCTCTTGAAGCAAGTAGACTCTATTATAAGGAACGACTATGCATATTCTGAACAACCTCCATCAGCAATTCTGAAGACACTGATTCAAAGGAATTTGTCTACATCAAGTCTTCAACTCTGCAAGTGCTTATCCGGACTAGTTCTGATCAAGACTCCGATGAAGGCAAGATTCAGAACCTGTGAACTCAAGACTTTGAAGTCTTATTCCAACCAGGTTTGGAAGACATACTTTAGCTTCTAATCATGCTTTAACTAATTCTATAAAAATCCTTTGAATCAAAAAGCAAAGCATAAGGATAATATCGACTCTAAGCAAGCTTCAACAAAAGCCTACAAGAAGACTCCAGTCAGAAGTCATCCAAGGAAGATCACGTGACAACAGTACACGCCTTTATGTCAAATCTGGTGATAATTACATTGTCAGGATCTTCTCTCTCCAACTATTCTGCTACTCTCAACGTATTTATGCTAGCTGAGTTTTTAGCTCACTCTATTATCCATCAGCTAAAGACCTTCAACAACTACTTGTACCATGGTAGCGTTCAAAAACTATTTGTACCATGGTAGTTTCAATCTTCAACGAATCTATTCTTAGTATCTATTTATAGATGAAGATTGAAAATATTCAAATGTTGACAAGAAGAAGAAAGCTTATTGGAACATCTCTCTGAGTTGAACCTCACCCTCTCAAGGAGAATGAATGTGAGGAAGATTTCGTGACTGTGTTCACATGAATGTGATACCATTTCATTGAAATGAGTTGAGTGAAACACACTTCAAAAGATTATCTAACCAGAAGGGTTAAATGTGTTAAATCAGAGTGAAACATGTTCTCATATATTCTGAAGATAGAATATGTGAACATGTTCATCAGAACAGGAATGCACAACAAGATGAAAATTTGTGCAAGGAAAGAAAAAGAATGAAATCTTCATTCTTCTACACTCAGGAGCAATCAACTCAAATCTGCTCAAGAGTGTAAGCCTTTGTGTATCTGCTCATCCAAGAAACACATATATGAACACAAGGTTGATACCATATGTCTTTGTTAAGAGAATCAGAAGACTCTAGCCTTTGTGCTTAGAGTAAAGTCTCTTTCTGATGATTGAGAGAAAACTCCTGAACTGGATGTTTAAGCAAAGAAGTCTCATGCTTATGGGCAGAGCAGGAAGTCTCGATCAGTTTGATTGAGCAGGAAGTCTCATGCTTGAGGGTTTGAGCAGGAAGTCTAGGCAAGGAAGTATCGATATGGGTGATTGAGCAGGAAGTCCTGAACGAGGGTTTAGGAAAGGAAGTCTCATGCTTGCAGGCTTAAGCAGACTTCTATTTCCGTGGGATTGAGCAGGAAGTTTTGAGTTGCTGGATTAAGAAATTGTAATCACTTTGGTTATAGTTAAAATCTATTATGCTGCAAACTCTCAATTGAGAAGAACCAAGATATATTGTGTGTTTCTTTATTTACTTCTGTGTTTATATTCCGCTGTACAAACATACTCTGAAGTCAGACTCTGATCTGATTTAGTCTCTTACATGCATCAGAATCTAAGCTTGACACCTCTTGTTCTAAAGTAGAGTTAAGAAAGGGAAGTAAACTTTTCACTATTGTCTTCATTCTGACACCAGACTCTGAATATTATTTAGAACCTGATGGTTCAGAAATAGTTAGTGAAAAGAGTTTTGATATTTAGAGATACACAATTCAACCCCCCTTCTTGTGTATTTTTCTCACTTTCAGTTGGTATCAGAGCTCGAATGTGTCTTGTCACTTAACAGTGAAACAGAAAAGATTCAGTGGGAAAAACTACTCAGTCAATAGCTTCATCTTGGATGAATTAGAAATAAGTTGAAGAAGGTCATGCTGAATGCTTAAACTTAAGCACATGATCTTGAAGGAACTTTGGAACAACCATAGAAGGAGTCTTTCAAATTTCTATGGATTAAGATACTTGTTTCTACTTTAAATCACTTGTTTTGTGAGTATGAAAGGATTTTTAATCTTTAAGACTGACTCGTGGGGCAAGTTCACTTATTGAAGAAATCAAGAAACCATTTTTGCTATGAGTCATTTACTTTGTGAGTATGAAAGGATTATCTAATCCTTAAGTCTGACTCGTGGGGCAAATGTGCTTTCTACAGAAATCTTGGTTTATTCTTAATTTACTTAAAGCAAGACGTCCACTCACATCATTGGTTGTGATAAGCTATGGGACTATATAGTAAACAACATTGACTTGAAAATCAATGGTGTTGGCTTGGAAACAGATCTTGAGGAATTTTCCTACAAGATACAACTTCAAGGTTACAACTTTTCAGGAAGCTAAAGACTTGAATACTCTAGACCTTGAAAGGTCGATTTGTAACATTCAAAGCCATGATATGGAACTAATGATGATGAACATGTGTTGAAACCCATATCTTCTTACTTGAGGTCTAATGCTGAAAGATATGGTGATGAAAACTTCTAAACCCTTATGTGTCAGAAAAACCAGAAGAAACTTCTGATGGAGACGATTCTAATGGGGACTCTGATGATGAGAAAATTGATTTTATCATCAAGAGGTTTCAACACCTGACCAAGAATAATCAAGATATTCTCTGGTAAAATTTTAACTTCAAAGGTTCCAATTTCATAATCATATGTCCTGATCTACTAAAGGACAGATTCCGACAGAGAAGATGAAGTTGTTTACTATGCACCTTAGGTTGACTGACTATCTGTTTTTGAATCCTAGCCAGGTTCTGACTCAGAATCTAATGAGGCTGTTAAGAAACAACTTGATTTTTCTTTAAGAATAATTGAAATCTTTAATAAGAAAACAATTGAGACATTGGAAATATATATAACTGCTCATGCTAAAAGGATGTTCGTGAAACCTTTAAATGAGTAAGTTATGGTGCTTCAAGATTTCTTGACAATGAGTCTCAACAGAACTTTGCCTGCTCTCATGATATATGAGTAAGCAAAGGAGAAGGTCGGGGTCTTCTTAAAATGTTTTGATTCTAGAATCTTGAAACCTAAAATAATCTTCTTTTTAGATGTGCTAATAAAAGGATTAAAGACCTTGGTGTATTTGCTGTTGAGTGTAGCAAGATTCTGAATACACCAGAATCAATGAAAGAGAAGTAAAACATTTTGATTGATATTAAACCTGGAACTTCAAAGTCTGTAGTTTATGAAGTTTTTAGGCATTATGATTCTTAGGTCAGAAGGTTTCAAGGTAACCTAAAGACTTATGGACCTAAGTTTCTAAATAATTTAGAAACTAAGGCAACTGGTGAAGCATTTGCTTCAGAGTCTGGATGATGAACATCTAAAACCACATCTATAGGGAAGCATGTGAATTCTAGCTCATGGGATAAGAAGGCAATGATGGCGGTTGTCTCCAGCCTTCTGAACTGCAAGTCTATGCTGAACATGAATCAACTCCAGCATTAGACAATCTTGAAGATGGATTCTTTTTAGAAAGAATCTGCAAAGGTATGGCATTCATCCTTATTCTTTAGATAACTTATATGCATGATAGGTTATCTGTAATTGGTTTATGTATAAGATATGTTTGTGCATAATCAGTTTGGACAACCCACTCTTGTGAGGATTTTCAAACCTATGAAATAATATTTATTCACTTTGGATAAATATTGTGGTTATTTAAATATATCTTTATTCCTTACCTCCATTCAGAATCAAGTATTGTGAGCTATAATTTTTTATCAGAATGTGATGTTACTCAGCCAATTCATTGTTGAATTATTTTGCTTGTTTAACCCATTGTCTTTTAAAGACTTAATTCTTTTTCTAAATAAAGGGTTTCTGTTCTTGTAAAAAAGCTTAATTCTGATAGTGAGTATCAGAGACATATGCCGATCATAAGTAACCTCATTAAGAACTAGAAACAATTTTTGATGTGTGTGAAAAGTATCATACTTTCAGACTCAACAAAGGAATAAGAAATTTCAAATAACACTTAAGTGAAAAATCTTTTTGACAACTGTCTCACTTAAAGATTCACGGTTTTAAAAATAATCATGCATGCTCTCAAACTGTGTGTGCATAACCTATGTTGTAATGATGTTGTATCCTCTGGATAGTTTGTCATCTCTCTCTCTCTCTCTCTCTCTCTCTCTCTCTCTCTCTCCCTCTCTCTCTCTCTCTCTCTCTCTATCTATCTATCTATCTCTCTCTCTCTCTTGTCATGTCTTAACTTTTTCTTTGTACTTATTTATCTTGCTTGTTGGTTTTCCAAAAGATTTTTTGTGTTTTGTCTTTTCAAAATCTAGTTGTCTTAAATCTTTTTCTTGGTTAAACCTTTTTATTTCCTATTTAAACCAGTTTTCCTCAGTCTAGATTTTTCATTCTCGTCTCTCAAACCTGGTTGACATAGTGTAAAACATTGATCTGGTTTTCCAAAAGCTCTTATCTCTTGTTCTCGTCCTAACCTGAGATGACATCTAGATCAAACCTTGGCGTGAAAAACCAACTAGAGAGCATCAATGAAAGGCTAATCTTCCTTGAAGAATTGGGAGCCTCTGATATGATCTTTTGCTTCTCCTTCACTCAGGCGCACAAATCAGACTCCCTCAAGTAATGTTCAACCTCCTAAAGATAACACCTTCTCCATTTGTGAGAAAAGTGTTCTTCATTCCTTCCAAACAAGTTCTTGGTGAACTTGTTTCTCTGTAAGGAACAATTTTAACTCTTGATGAAGTTTCATTTAACCTTGGGTTAAAGAGTTGCTGGTGAAGATCATGATTTTTCATAAGGAAAATCCAGCTCCCTCTTCATAACCTGCCTCCGTTTTTCTATGTTCTTTCTTTCCCTCGAGTCAAAGTCTTTCCAGATCCTGTAACAATTGTATCTCTTGAGATCTAATGCTTCGTGCAAGTTATTGTATCGAAAGAGTAATTTTGTTTCAAGACGGGATAATTCTTGTTTCGAGTACTTTTTTCTTGCTTAAGATTTGTATTTTCTAATTCTTAGTGTAATACTGTTGTATTCTCTCTCAGCCTTTGATTGTATAGCCAAAGCAGTATTTAAAGTAAATTGGATGTATCAGATGAATCTAATGAAAAAGAAATATCAAGTTGAAAGCATTGTTTTCTTGTTTTTGTTCTGAACTTCTTAATCAATTAACATAAAAGAAATAATTATGATTAAAAAATGACATGCAAATTAAAGTGTGAAAATAACTTCATTGACTTAAAGTAATGGTTACAATATTATGTTTATAACATTGACCCTAATCATCCCTAGCTTTCATAAGCGTGGAAAGAGTATTCCCATTCCAAATTCACTTCTTCTATCTCATTAGTAACAAAATGAATCACTTTTCTTCTTCTTCTTCTGGACTTCTTCTTCTTCTTCTTCTTCTTCTTAATCTTCTTTTGTGGCTTTAGTGCCTAAGGAAGAGATGTTGAAGGAATCTCTTTAGATGGTCTGACCCCCTGATCAGAAGTTGCTTCAGAGAAGGTGTATTCATTTTGAATCAATCACCAACTAAGCATGCCATACTAAATCATAATTACTTCTTGGAAACTGAAATAATAGTGATTTACCATCAGAAGTAAATAATATATTTGGTTAAAATTGTTTTAAACATGGTATCAACATGTTTTTAAACAGTCTGTTGGTATCAAACTTCAAAATGTTTTAAACATTTAAACTTGTGTTTTTTTGTGTGTTTCAAATCCTGTCGTGTTTTTGAACTTCTTCAACTCTCTGTATTTTAACATTTTTAAAATAAAAATTATTATTTCAGTTTTATTGGTTTTCTCTTTCTTTTAAAATCTTTTTGATAATGACAAAGGGGGAGAAAATGTATAGAGTATTTAAGAAGAGAAAAACATCTGAACAAAGTAGTGTCTGCATAAATAACTTTTGAGCTATAAGCTTTAAGTTATTTATGTTTTGTGTAATTTATATTTTTGGGATTAAATGATTAACTTAATTAACACAGACAGGAAATTAGGGAAAACTTACAAACCTTACCTTAATAAACTGTCAGAATAAAGGAAGAGCTTACAAACCTCTACTTAAGGTCTGTCAAACTCAGGGGGCCTTACAAACCTCAACCTGATGTTAGAATTTATTGATTAAAGTTATAAGATTAAATTAACATAGATAATAAGGTAAGAAACCTCGTCTTAATGTACTATCAGACTTAGGGGGAGCTTACAAATCTCACCTTAAAGGACTTTCTAACTTAGGGGGAGCTTACAAACCTCAGACTCTGATGTTAGATTGTGTTAATTAAATCACTAACCATTATTCTTAAATACATTTGTTTGTCATCATAAAAAAAAAGGGGAGATTGTTAGAACAAGATTTGTTCATTCCCTTAAAAGGTTTTGATGATAACAAAGTATTAAAAGAACGATAAGGTTTACTAATGGTTATTCGAGTGTGCAGGATCAAAAGACATTAACCTTGATATGAATTAATTTAATCACTTAGAAGAACCATTAAAGAGATCAAAGCTATTCCAAATCTGAAGAATCAAAATCAAGCTTTCAGACTCTGAAGAGTCTGACTCAAGTCTTTCAGATGCTGAACCTAAGCTTAATTAGAAATACAAAGAACACCTTAGCTCTGAAGACTAGAGCCTCTTGAAGCAAGCAGACTCTATTATAAGGAACGACTCTGCATCTTCTGAACAAGTTGCATCAGCAATTCTAAAGACACTGCTTCAAAGGAATTTTATTCCATCAAGTCTACAACCCTACAAGTGCTTATCTAGACTAGTTCTTATCAAGATTCTGAAGAAGGAAAGACTCAGAACCTGTGAACTCAAGACTGTGAAGTCTCATTCTAACCAGGTTTTGAAGACATACTTTAGCTTCTGATCATGCTTTATCTAATTCTATAAAAAGCTTATGAATCAAAAAGCAAAGTATAAGGATAACATTGACTCTGAGAAATCTTCAACAAACATCTACAAGAAGACTCCAGTCAAAAGTTATCCAAGGAAGATCACGTGACAACATTACACTACTTTATCTCATATCTGGTGATAGTGACGTTGTTAGGATATTCTCTCTCTAACTGTTCTGCTACTCTCAATGTCTTTATGCTAGCTGAGTTTTTAGCTCACTCTATTGTCCATAAGCTAAAGACCTTCAACGACTACTTATACCATGGTAGCTTTCAACGACTATCTGTACCATGGTAGTTTCAATATTCAATGAATCTATTCTTAGTATCTATTTATAAATGAAGATTGAAAACATTCAAATGTTGCAAGAAGGAGAAAGCTTCTTGGAACATCTCTTTGAGCTGAACCTCTACCTCTCAAGGAGAATGAATGTGAGTTGATTATTTTCGTGATTGTGTTCACATGGATGTGATACCAGTTCACATAAATGAGTTAAGAGAAATACACTTAAAAATATTATCTAACCAAAAGGGTTAAGTGTGTTAGAGTAGAGTGAAACGTGTTCTCATACATTCTGAAGATAGAATATGTGAACATGTTCATCAGAACGGGCAGGCATAACAAGATGAATATTTGTGCAAGGAGAGAAGAAGTATGAAATCTTCATTCTTCTACACCCAGGAGCAATCAAATCAAATATACTCAAGAGTGAATTCCTTTGTGTATCTGCTTATCCAAGAAGCACATATATGAACACAAGGTTAATACTATATCTCTTTGTTAAGAGAATATGAATACTTTAGCCTCTATGCTCAGAGTAAAGTCTCTTTCTGATGATTGAGAAAAAAGTCCTGAAATGGATGTTTATGCAAGAAAGTCTCATGCTTGCGAGCAGAGAAGGAAGTCTTGATCAGTATGATTGAGCAGGAAGTCCTGAACGGGTAGTTCAGACAAGGAAGTCTTGATCTGGGTGATTGAGCAGGAAGTCCTAAACGGGGGTTCAGGAAAGGAATTCTCATGCTTGTGGTCTTGAGCATAAGTCTCTTTCCGTGGGATTGAGCAGGAAGTCTTGAGCTGCTGGGTTAAGCAATTGTAATCATTTTGATTACAGTTAAAAACTCTTGTGCTGCAAGGGGACTGGACTACTCTCAATTGAGAAGAACCAGGATATATTGTGTGTCTCTTTATTTACTTCTGAATTTATATTCCACCGTGGAAACATACTCTGAAGCAAGAATCTGATCTGATTAAGTCTCTTACCTGCATTAAAATGTGAGCTTGACACCTCTTGTTCTGAAGCAGAGTTAAGTAAAGGAAGTAAACTTTTCACTGTTGTCTTCACTCTGACATCAAACTCTGAATGTGATTCAGAATCTGATGGTTCAGAAACAGTTAGTGAAAAGAGTTTTGATATATGGACATTCACAATTGAACCCCCATTCTTGTGTATTTTTCTCACATTAGAGTCACATTGTGAAGCTTCTGAATAGGGACAGCATAGGAAGATGTGTTATGAACACTAAAGACAATAGGATGTAATCAAGAGTGATCAAGCAATGTCTGTTTCTAAAATATGATGACTTTGGAAAAGTGAAGAACATGGAGATTGAGTACGGGCTTCTGTTTAGAATCTTGATTAGTTACTTGATTCACAGAGAAGGGAGTATTGATTAAATATCTTGGGATCACAGACACTTTATTTGGTTTTTTGTTAACATGGAGAAAATTAATCTTCCTGCATACATATTCAACCATATACGTGAAGCTATCAAGGAAAGCACAAAACATGATAAGAAGAATGTTCCTTATGCAAGGCTTTTTTCTGAATTGTTTCATCAGAGTATAATGATTAAGACTCTGATGAGTTTTGGTGCTACAGAAGATATGAAGGAAAAATATAGGAATATTCTATCAGTTGCTATGATGAGGAATATGAACATTATTAAGAAGAGAGGTGTGATTCAACCTGTTGTTGGCCTCGGGATCGGGAATGTCAAGACTACATATATTGATTACTTCCCAGAAATCTCCAAGTTGGAAAATCCTGAAGACTCTAAAGATTTGACTTAAATTTTGGTAAAACTCATTGTCAAACAAAAGGATTCAACATCAAGAAATCTGCCAAACACAAAGATGTCGAAGGAGACGTCACATCATGAAGACTCGACATTTGGACTGCTATAACAGATTGTTTAAATCTGTTTCAAATCTGCTCCAAGTTTCTAGACGCGTTTAGCAGTGGATCAAGGAAAGATTTGTTTGAAGATTTGAAGCCCAACTGAAGACTCTATAAAAGAAGACTTAGACCTAGGATTTTATATGCCTTTTGTAACCTAGTTCTCTTGCGTAAAAAAATAAGGGTTTAGGGTGTTGAGAGTCGTTGGATCTCTAGGTTGTAAGTCTCCCTTTGTATCAGTTGATGCATTGTGGCAGATATAGGTGTCGCACAGATCCATAAGCCTTGAGGTATTGGATTGTGTATTGTTTTTGGATGAAGCTTTTAAGCAAATCCAAGTTAGCTTGTTTGTCAAGAAAGCTTGACAGAATTCTGTATTGACAGGGATGATGTAGATATCACAGGTTGTGATTAAGTGAAGTGAGTGGGGTATCTCGTATTAAAGAGGTTATTCTTTGATAAAGTCTTCATTGGGTAGAGATTAGGATATAAAGTTGTAAACGGGGGAGTTTAGCTTTGTAACAATTCTACAGATAGTGGAGTCTTCTTCCTGGATTGGTATCCCCCAGATGTAGGTGAATTGCACTGAACTGGGTTAACAATTACTGTGTTCATTTATCATTCTGCGGATTTACTTTCCTGTTAGGGTTCATGATAAACATGTTGGAACAGATGTCGTAACATCAGGGATTCTGCAGTTATGATATTCAAGGTATCAGTCTGGTGTTATGCCTTTGCATTTAAATGTTTATGCAGAACAATGTGACATGTGTTAGGACATCTGCTGTCTGCATTGCCAGAATTTCAATTGGTATCAGAGCAGGCATCCTGTCTATTTCTGGATGAGATCTTTGGGAGATGCTTTCAGGTGTTTAAACAAGGAGGAGTTTTGAAGATCAGATCAATCAACTAAGACATACTCAAGTGTATTAATGGATGGGATAAATGTTCTGGATCGAAGGTAACAACCCAGTGGTTGTTCATGTTGCTGAGGAGGTTCTACAACAACTGCAAGAGAAGTGGCTAGTTCTCTTGTTGGGGGTGTCTTATAAGATGTTCTGACATCTTATTAGGGAAAGTTGAATTTATTCCTTGGTGGTTCTGCTGCATATGTTTCTGATGGAAGAGCACTAGAATTATGGGATTCTGGAGTTGTTGCTGAAGACAGATGGTGGAAGATCTCAATCGTCGGCCTCTATAGTTGAAGATATCTGCATCTTTTTATTCCAAAGTCGGGAGCGATGGAATGAAAGGAGTTGTTGGAAGATGTCTATTATGGTGACTTGGTACTTGGAAGCTTGGTTCCATGGTACAGTTTGAAGTCAGTTGAAGAGGAGAGGAGTTGAGTTTAGGTTTATCAAGTTCTTGTTCTGGGAGTTTGATAAATTATTGATCGGCTAGGTTGTCAAAGATACTTAAGAATTCTCTCAAGTCCACTCATAAAGGCGTCTCAGTCGTGCATCTGGAGTATTCTAGTTATTCTTCTGACTAGGAGGTGTTTCTATGAAACACAACCTGAAGAAAGTGGAGGTGATTTATTTTCACCATCCAAAACAGCAAGGAAGGATTCATCTATCTTAACCCTAAGGGTGGATCCAATCTGATTGGAGTTCTCAGAATTGTTGAGGTAAATAGGATTCGTTCAGAGAGAATCTTAGTTACTTGAGTCAAGGGTGGCATCCTTGGTATCTCAACACTGTTTGTCAAAGAAGATACTTGCAAAAGATTGAATACTTGATAAGTGTTCATGAAGTGATCTGGTAGAGCTTAGCTACAACAGTGAAGAAGAGTTATTGGACAAGGATTTAAGATCAATTGTTATTTGTGGAATTCATAAGTATTTAATTGATTATCCTTGAAAGTCAAGATTGCTGATGTTCAACAAGATGTTGGAACATCTCGTCATCAGAGTTTGTGCAGAATCATGGGAGGGGTACTGCTTACACTTTAGCATCTGTTTTAGTCTTGGGTGTTGACCTAAGAATCAGCTTCAGTCTGGTGTGACAGAAGCATGTGATCTCTAGAGAGTTTCCTGGTAAGAAACTGGTATGGATTTTGGTGCTGCTGAAGATGAAGATGAAGACACCATAATCTTGATGGTTATTTCTTGGATTAGTTTATTTCTGATCTAGGAGAATGGAGTGCGGGTGATAGCACAGCTTGGATCATTTTATTTCTGATCTGGGTACTGAGGAGCATGTGATCTTCCTCATTTTGAAGGTCACGGCTAAGTGGCAGTTATCTCTGACTTTCTACAGACTACTCTACTAAGGAAAGTGGCATTCTTTGGTATGATTATGGTGTAGTCTAGGACTACTTTATCTTCTGAAGATTTAGACGTGGCAGGTGTGTAGTCTTTGGAGTTTCAAAGCAGGATGAAGGTTGTTTACTCAAACTTGGTTGTTGAATCAAGTCTATGAGAGCATGGAACTCTTATTCTGTAATAGGGAGGAGGTTCTTCTAAGTGGCAAAAGGAGGAGCTGAATTCAGCAGTTGGATGTCATATCAGAATGTTCTGACATCTAGCTTAACATCAGGATCTCAGCTGGTGATGTGGCACATCAGCTTAAGATAAGGTGATCTACAAGAGAATGGAAGTAATGGATGCTTCAAAAAAGTCTATCTCATGCAGTTTGCATGAGCTGTGGTTTGAGAAGATGTTACATGTCTAGAGGCTTGGTGGATCCAAGATGTCTTGCTATGGAGCTAGTAGTTCATGTGACTTGAAGATCATATTTCATTGGTGGATCAGTGTATCTTGTGGAAGTTCTGAAGAAGAGTGAGATCAATCAAAAGTGGCATTTGGTTGATTTCATAGTGTGCATTCAAGCAGGATGCTTGGAACTAATTGCTCTTGGGCAGAAGGGTAGTTGGTTAAAAATGTGAGGTTCTAATTCTCTTGGAGCTTGTGGTAGAAATTAGAGGTTAAGGATGGAAGTATGCCTTCTTTTGGTGGATGAGAGTTTATTTCTCTCTTGGTTATCTAGAGCTCTTGTTCAAGCTGGTGGCGCAGTGTTGTTTGAAGATCTTCAGTTGGATTACTATGCTCTAGTAAGTCCAGTGGTGGAGCATATCAAGAACCATGGTGTGTGGTGTCTATGATGTGTGAAGAATGTCCTAACAGATGTTAGAACATTTTCTGGGTTGGTTATCCTTGGAGGAGGATTCTTAAGTTCTAGTCTAGGAACTTATTGCCTACATTAGGTCTAAGGAGTATCTATCTTGTCATACGGGAGAATGATGGAGTATAAGAACAGCCTTGGAAGAATGATGTAGAGAAGACTGAAGTGGATCATGTGTTGATTGCATGGAAGTCGGAATATGTATATTCACCAGTTGATCAGAAGTATTCCAGGTTATCATACTGGAGAATGATGAAGAAATGACTGTCTTGGAAGTTCTGAAGAAGAGTGAGATCAATCAAAAGTGGCATTTGGTTGATTTCATAGTGTGCATTCAAGCAGGATACTTGGAACTAATTGCTCTTGGGCAGAAGGGTAGTTGGTTAAAAATGTGAGGTTCTAATTCTCTTGGAGCTTGTGGTAGAAATTAGAGGTTAAGGATGGAAGTATGCCTTCTTTTGGTGGATGAGAGTTTATTTCTCTCTTGGTTATCTAGAGCTCTTGTTCAAGCTGGTGGCGCAGTGTTGTTTGAAGATCTTCAGTTGGATTACTATGCTCTAGTAAGTCCAGTGGTGGAGCATATCAAGAACCATGGTGTGTGGTGTCTATGATGTGTGTAGAATGTCCTAACAGATGTTAGAACATTTTCTGGGTTGGTTATCCTTGGAGGAGGATTCTTAAGTTCTAGTCTAGGAACTTATTGCCTACATTAGGTCTAAGGAGTATCTATCTTGTCATACGGGAGAATGATGGAGTATAAGAACAGCCTTGGAAGAATGATGTAGAGAAGACTGAAGTGGATCATGTGTTGATTGCATGGAAGTCGGAATATGTATATTCACCAGTTGATCAGAAGTATTCCAGGTTATCATACTGGAGAATGATGAAGAAATGACTGTCTTGGATTGTTGGGTGTCTATCTATTGATTGACCTTACTAAGGTCAGATGAAAAGCTTGTGGAGGGGATAACGCCCCTATTGGCAAGTCATGCTAAAGGGAAGTGGATCAGTTTAGCAGCTGTGAAGTTTTGAAGCATGTATACGGTATCTGACACTGTTGGTAGAAAACAAACTAAGAGGTATGGTATCTCTTTGAGGAATGTGGATCATTCCAGATCAATTGGATTTTATCTTGGGGAACAAGGAGGTCTATACATGAGAATTCAAGAGGAATTCGTTTGGTGTATGGATAGTTTTTGGAAGAGGGGGGTCAATGGAGCTTTGATCTTAATCCAAGAGTTTGTTAATTTAGGATGGTGATCCTAATGAGTCCTCACGGGAACCATAATGGTGTTCATGTGTGAGTGATTATTGGTTCTTATTAGAAGAAGCAATAAGTAGAGTTGATGATTGTGTTCAGCAGGTAGGTTGGACAGAGGGTGCGCTCTTGAAGACATCAAGACGCGTCTTATGTTTTCCATTCATCAGCATAAGTGTTCATTAGAGGAGCACTGGCTATCTTAGATAGGGGGAGTTGCTCCTTGATCTAAGATAAATTACTGCAGGGGTGCAGTTCAAGATCCAGTTTATATTGTGCGTCAAGCAAGCTGCGATTATGTTTCCATCCTGGGAGGATGAGATGTCAAGAAGGATGTCTTGACATTAGTGTACTATTGCAAGTTGGGGGAAACTTGACAGTACGAATTACATGGTTCTTAATGGATTCTTAAGAATCATTGGTCAGGTCTGGGAGAATTTATTTTTCTCTGCAGAATGTGATCATAAGACTATGAAGGTATTGATTAATACAGAAGTTTTCTTTGGTAGACAATGTCTGACATGATGTCAGAACATTGTTTAGGACATGTCTCTCTGGTCATGTGTGTCGCTCCCAGGATTTTCATCCAGGTACAAATGCAAGAGTGGCGCGGAAAACAGAGTCGCCAGCCGTGTAAATTTATCCCAAGAGAGGGAAAGGGAACACCGCATAAACCTGAGGAAGAGGGAAAGGAATGGTCATCGCAACCATAACCTGGGTTCGGGAGTCGGTTACACGAGGGGAAGGTGTTAGCACCCCACGCGTCAATCGTACTCGATGGGATCCACGCTTGTTGTCTAATCTAAGGGTGAGTTATCCTAACATCTATGGTTGTACTAAGACGGGGAAGGGAAAGACAAAGACAGACTCGGTAGGACGTCGTCGTCCTAGGCCCACGTACCCCCTTTGTGCAATGGGAAATTCAGAGTCAACGTAGTTCGGACCAAGTTCTTTTTGTGTTTTTTATGAGTGACGTTAAGTTCGCGTCCGGCAGTTAGGGTCGATGCCTGTTTGCGACTCAGACGGAAAGTAACGTGCCCTTTTTGAAAATAGCCTTTAGTTTGACAATCCTGAAGGACAAAAAGGTTTGAAGTTTGTTTGTATTTTTTAGGACAGAAGTGACTTGAGTTAGTTCATAACTTGCATTGCACCAAAGTCTTGGGCACAGGGACGAATACTTAACGCATCGTCCCAAGACAGGACGCTCGCTAAGCACTCTAGAAAGATGAGAGGAAGCCCCTCATTTCTCATTCCCCACGCTTAAGGCTCGTGCGCAATACAATTGATCCTTATTAAGTATTTTCAAGAAGTTTTGAGATGAGAAGAGAGAAGACACGAAGGAAACTCTAAAGGGAAACTAAGAGTCCTAATGTTATCATGCATGGGTGACCTACGGCTAGTGAGGCTTGACGACAACATAAGCCTAAAGAAAGGAAAAGATTACAGAAAGGAAGAGTAAGGTGGACATGGATGATTATCCACACCCTTAAATAACTTACCTCTGTCCCTGCATAAAAGGTTAGTACGAAACAGATATACGTGAAAGTTAAAACAAATGAAGCCCAAACAATAATGATTAAATGACCTATAACAATCCAAACATGAATTAAGAAGTCAAAGACACAATCCCAAAACAATGGCACAAGTGCCTTCTCAAACAAAAACTCAGGCATGTTCAGAAATATGCATACAAGAAGATCTCAAATGAAAGCAATCAAATAATTAGAGAAATAACTTCCAAAATTTCCAAATTAAATATCAACATTGCTCAACCAGAGACAAACCAAATACCAAAAACTCCTACAAAAATTCAAGATGTTAGTCACTCAAACAAATATGCCAAGCTCAGATGAGAGGTAGGGTTCAATATGCAAAATGAAAGGACTAAAATGCAATATGAAATGATTTTAAAAATGAGGGAAAAATATTTTAATGCACTTCAGAATGTTATCTAACAAATACAAAAAGAACAGATTGAAAATGTTTTATGGATGCAGAGAAATAAAATAAACAATTTTAAGTATGCATGATATGAGTAATTCAAAAGAAAATAAACAAATAGTTAATTTAGATGATAACAAATAAAATAAAAATAAAAAATAAAATTTGTGAAAATTTTATAAAATGATAAATATGATGCATGAATTTTCTGGTAATTTTTTAATGCAAAAAATCTATTTTTAAAAGATAAAAATGAAATGTAATGATCAAATAAAATAAAAACTATGAAAAATGCAAGGGGGTGCGCTAAGTAAATAAAACACGTTAGAAAATGGAAACTGGGCTTAACTGGGGGGCGCAGTTAGTAAGCCCAGCCAACAAATATCAGCGAAAAAAATAAAAAAATAAAAGAAGAACATGTGAAGCCCAGTCAAACGATTGACTCTTCCCTCACCTTCAGATTGATCCAACGCGTCCTATTGAGTCAACCAAATCACAAAGTAATGATGATCAACGGTCATGATTAAGGAATACACCATAGTAATGATACGCTCACGTACACGCAAACCTTAAGAGCACCCTACACACCCCATGTGCCAGGCACGTGCTTTCATTAATTCGTTGGCATCATGATAGCAAACGGATTCAACCAACGCACACGATTAAGTCATCAAAAGAAAAAGTAGTTATGATGAAAGGCAATGATCTGAGGGTTCACAATAATAAACCTTGAAGCACGCACACACAATCCTTAAATTAAAATCAGAAAAAAAATAAAGAAAATAAAACGTGGCACGCTATGGACCGTCAGATCCCTAGATCCAACGGCCACAACGTCATCTTCTCCAAAATTCCTCCGGCGACCTGCAAATATCTCCGGTGACGGGATTAGGGTTCCGATCATCATCTTGGATGAACACCAACCTGAAATTTTCCAGAAACTGCGAACCAATATACCAATCTAACCAGATTTTCACCAGGATCTCGGATCTCTCATCAAAAATCACAAACAATCATCACATCAAGAAATTCGCACAAAATAAGTTATGATTCCAAAACTTGAAACTCACAATACGCACATAATACACGTGCATATTCAAAATAAAATACATCAGAATGGTCAGTGGGCATCACACAACATTATGCATATTTAAAAACTGAGTTTTGGGATCGTGAAAATCATCACTAACCTGAGATGGTGCAACCCTTTATCCTTGCTTTCAGCTTCCAAAGATGGGCGGTTTGTACTCTAGGGATCCCTAGGAGGAATGTTGTGAAGGAATTTTGTGAAAACTCCTTGTGGATTGAGAGATTCAATGAATTCAAGACTTAGGGTTGAAACTTTTTTTTCCTCCAAATATCACGTGTGTGAAACCCTAACCAGTGCATGAATGAGTTTAAATACCTAGGTTTAATCCATTGATCAGCATTTGGGCCTTGGTAATTCTTTGTTTAATGAGTTTTGGGCAATTTTGGGAAATCACATAATGTGAGATACACCTCCTTTCATGCATGGATACCCAACTATTTCATGATGGATCACTTATGTTTGAATTGCTAATCACACATGAATTTGATTTGGGCCTTGAAACATTTTGGTTCATGAGTTTTCAATGACTTGGCAATTTTGAATAATGGAGAATAAATGATAAATACACCATGGATTCACTTGATTTAAAGGCCTAAAATGATCCTTGAGGAGTGTCCTTTGATGTTAGAATGTGACATGAAGCAATGGAATAAATTATAGGTCACTATGCCAAAGTTTGTGAAAATGGAATCATGAGAAACCCTAAAAACCACTTTGCCTTCTTTTGATCATAAGTTGAGTTTCATAAATGATATGGAGACCAACTAGTACTTGTTGGAAAGAGGAGAAAAAGATCTTCAACTTTCATGTTGGAGAGAAATTCATTTGAAGCTTCTTTGATGATGAAAAGTCAAGTTGAATGCAGTGCAGGAACTTGCCCAAAAAGGAAACTTTCAAATTATAGGTCATTTCCATATTTAGTAACTTTTGCACCAACTCCTGATTCTTGATAAATGGCATGAAACTTGACTCTTGATGACCATATAAGGATGTGAGACCTTGAAAACCTTGGAGAGAACCTCAAAATTCCACAGTTGACTTCCCCTATCACTGTTGACTGTCACCTGATTTACAATCCATTGGCCAATTAAATCTCTCCTGAACCAAACTGATGGACAACCTCCCATCCCTAGATACTTAGGAACCCAAGGAATACCATGGAATTAAGTCTTGCCCAAAAAATCAGAAATAAACTGACTTTATAGCAAACCCTAGTTTTGGTACCCTCAGTCTAGGAGGAAATAGCACAGTCTCCAAATCCAAATTCCTCTGAACATGATGTGTATCCTCTCCAACAAAGATAGGATATGCCCTTTGATGATGATAAAAACCTAAGAAGCTTGCCCATTGGAGCAATAAACCCAAGAATCTTAAAACCCTAATCTCTGCACTGGTTAGGAGAAAGTGATCCACTTGAACTCTCTTGCTTGACCCTCTGAAGAACATCTTCTCCTCTTGAACTTGCCTCAGTCACCTTGACCCCATGCTAAGAACCAATGATATGCACACATGATAATGCAAAAATGAAATGAAACATAAGCCAGTTAGTACTAAAGTAAGGAGGTGCAAATTTTGGGGTGCAACAGCTGCCCCTATTCAATCAACTTGGTCCTGAGGGTAAGATAGCGACGGCTTTCAGACAATCAGGATGCACGGAGATTGAATACCAAATAACCCAGAAATTTGCAATCCTCCACTGGAGAATTAACCATAAATGTTGTACTGTCACAATACAGACGAGTGTTAACTATGCTAGGTATAAAGTGAAACAAACTCTCCCAAGTTACGTCATCTCTGCTGATAAAGAGAACTGACAAAATAAATCTTCAAAAGATTGCTATCCCTGCTGACAAAGAGAACTAGCGAAACGGATGCCATCCCTGCTGATAAAGGGAACTGACGAAAGAAGATATCCGAAAGGTTGCCATCCCTGCTGATAAAGAGAACTGGGAAAATAAATGCCATCCCTGCTGATAAAGGGAACTAGCGACATAAATGCCATCCCTACTGATAAAGGGAACTAGCGACATAAATGCCATCCCTGCTGATAAAGGGAACTAGCGACATAAATGCCATCCCTGCTGATAAAGGGAAACTGACAAAGAGAAATCTTCTAAAAGATTGCTATCTCTGCTGATAAAGAGAACTAGCAAAACAAAAGCCATCCCTGCTGATAAAGGGAACTAGCAAAACAAAGGCCATCCCTGCTGATAAAGGAACTAGCAAAACAAAGGTCATCCCTGCTAATAAAGGGAACTGACGAAGAAAATATCCAAAAGATTGCTATCTCTGCTGATAAAGAGGACTAGCAAAATAAATGCCATCCCAGCTGATAAAGGGGACTGACGAAGAAAATATCCAAAAGATTGCTATCTCTGCTGATAAAGAGAACTAGCAATACCAATGCCATCCCTGCTGATAAAGGGAGCTGACGAAAGAAGATATCCAAAAGATTGCTATCTCTGTTGATAAAGAGAACTAGCAAAATAAATGCCATCCCTGCTGATAAAGGGAACTGACGAAGAAAATATCTGAAAGATTGCTATCTCTGCTGATAAAGAGAACTAGCAATACCATTGCCATCCCTGCTGATAAAGGGAGCTGACGAAAGAAGATATCCAAAAGATTGTTATCTCTGCTGATAAAGAGAACTAGCAACAAATGCCATCCCTGCTGATAAAGGGAACTGACGAAGAAAACCTTTAAAAGATTGCTATCTCTGCTGATAAAGAGAACTAGCAACAAATGCCATCCCTGCTGATAAAGGGAACTGACGAAGAAAACCTTTAAAAGATTGCTATCTCTGCTGATAAAGAGAACTAGCAACAAATGCCATTCCTGCTGATAAAGGGAACTGACGAAGAAAATCTTTGAAGGATTGCTATCTCTGCTGATAAAGAGAACTAGCAAAATAAACGGCGACTTCACTGGGGATAACGTGAAACAAAACTTCTGGTTTAAACCACCTCTGGAAAACAAAATATGTCAAGCAAGAACGGGATTTCACAAAAGAGAAAGGCCAGACAAACTTCTAACGGACCCATGATCCGCAGATAAGATGACTCCGCCGGGGAAAGGAGAAGTCTAAATAAAAGACTCTGCCGGGGAGCACAAGTATGAGGAACGCATCCCTCCAAAATCTCCTGAGTTATGCCATCTCTGCTGGGAAAGAGAACTGGCAAAGAAAGTACCAAACCTAGCTTATGCTTCGAATGCAAATGTTTGAATTTTGCCGTAATGCTCCACACAAAGTGGAAATGCTACGCGTTTGAGGATGCAATGCAAATGCTTATGATATGCAAAAGGGGTCTCTCCAGCAAAATAAATGCTGGAGAGAAAAGACCAATTCAGCCGGGGATGACAAAAATAAATTGTCCTCTGAATCCAGGAACTCTGCTGAGAAGGGTCATATTGATCGACTCTTCGGATCAACGACTTCTGCTGGGGATGAAATCCCGAAAGAACTACCGGGGGCCACACCTGTCTTTCACTGAAGGTAACATCCAAAACCTGAGATTTCTCCTCTGCTGGGGGAGTTGAGAATGGACGCCAATAACGGAACCGGAAGCCTGTTACTGAAGATTGCTAATATCCAATTGGGCTCAGGACCTGCTGGGGGATGCCAGCCCATAATACCATCCTGCTTGGGGATACCGCTGAACTTAGCCTGCTGGTGGGGAGAACGACTTTACTCCCTTCTTGTTGGGGATTTAGAATATGACATCGTCGGCGAAAGCACACTTCCTGACTGGATGGGGAAGATGAACACCCTGATTCTGTGGGGAGATAACGTCTTGATTCAGAGAGAATACTTTCCAGGTCTCCTGCTGGGGAAGGTTTGCTCTGCTGAGGAAAGTGCGATCTCAATGCTGGGGAGAGCAACCTGCTGGGGGAGTACAATGTCGTTGCCCTGCAAGTCAAATAACAACAAATAGAATATGCCACAACATGACTATCACCGTTAACGCCTAAGTAATTTCTACTGTTTTTCGTTATGCTCCGCAAATCTCGAAGATTTATATGCAATGTTTATAAAAAATATCGGACGTTTTTTGCAAACAAAACAGTAAAAGTAAAACAAACAACAGAAAGCTCTTTGAGTTGAAATGAATATTTTGTTGAGAAAAGTGGCCTGTAAATAGGCATTTACAATAGGAAGCAATTCCTAAAAAGAGGTAATTACGCAAAAGCAAAAAGAAAATACACATGTCGGCAATGTGGGAACAGATATCCACCATGATTCGACTCAGCTATGACCCATATGTCTTGCTTATCCACAAATGTCTTGACCTTCGAAGAGACTAACTGTACTGATTCCTTTCTTTCAGAATTTCCAGGTATCGAAAGTATTCACAGATCGAACGCAGACTGTAGCCTTTCGCTTATAAATCCCTAACTTTTGCCTGGATCGCCCTTTTTGGGTTTTCAATCCATCGGGATACCCATTTTTGCCAAAGCCGCCTTTTCAGGTTTTCAACTTTGCGGGTTTACACATCTCTTTTTACATTTTATCCCTAACTTTTGCCCGAACCTTTTCCTTTTTATGGTTCGCCGGGATGCCCTTTTTTGCCTGGACTTTCTTTTTATGTCTAGCGGGTCTCTTTATGCGAAGTATTTTTTGACTACGTCTGCGTTCACAGGGGAGGTAAAATCTTCGCCATCCATAGTTGAAAGTAGTAAGGCTCCACCAGAGAAAACCTTTCTGACTACATACGGCCCTTCATAGTTGGGAGTCCATTTGCCCCTGTGATCTGTCTGAGGAGGAAGGATCCTTTTCAAAACCAATTCCCCTGTCTGAAAACTCTGAGGACGCACTTTCTGGTCAAAGGCGTGCTTCATCCTGCTCTGATACAACCGACCATGCGCGATGGCTGCCAATCTCTTTTCTTTAATAAGGTTCAACTGATCCAATCTGGAACGCACCCATTCAGCCTCATCAAGCTTCACATCTGCCAGAACTCTCAAAGACGGAATCTCGACCTCTAAGGGTAAAACGGCTTCCATACCATACACCAACGAGAAAGGGGTTGCCCCAGTTGACGTACGCACCGAGGTACGGTAACCATGCAGGGCATAAGGTTGCATTTCGTGCCAGTCTTTATACGTTACAACCATCTTCTGCACAATCTTCTTGATATTCTTATTTGCCGCCTCAACAGCACCATTCATCTTCGGACGATATGGAGAGGAATTATGATGCTCGATCTTAAAACTCTGACATAGTTCCTTCATCATCTTTTTGTTCAAATTCGAGCCATTATCAGTTATGATTCTCTCCGGGACCCCATAACGACATATGATATCCTTCTTTATAAACCGGGCTACCACTTGCTTGGTGACGTTGGCGTACGAGCCTGCTTCCACCCACTTTGTGAAATAATCAATGGCAACTAAAATGAAACGATGCCCATTGGAAGCAATGGGCTCAATCTTCCCAATCATATCTATGCCCCAAATTGCAAAAGGCCAAGGAGATGACAACACATTTAGAGGCGTAGGTGGTACATGCATCTTATCTGCATAAATCTGGCATTTATGGCACTTTCGGGCGTACTTGAAACAATCAGACTCCATAGTCATCCAGTAATATCCTACCCTCAACAACTTTCTAGCCATGGTGTGTCCACTGGAATGAGTACCAAAAGAGCCCTCGTAAACTTCCTCCATCAACAAACTTGCCTCGTGTTCATCAACACACCGTAGCAAGACCATGTCGAAGTTCCTCTTATATAACACATCATCCTTGTTCAGAAAGAAGTTCCCTGCCAACCTTCTCAGAGTCTTCTTATCTTTGGTGGAGGCACCCTCTGGATACTCCTGTCTCTTCAAAAAAAACCTTAATATCATGATACCACAGTTTGCCATCAGACACATCTTCAATTGCAAACACAAAAGCTGGCCTATCCAAGCGCATGATTCTAATAGAAGGAGTTTCATTCCAACGGTTCACCTTATACATGGATGCCAATGTCGCTAACGCATCGGCCATCTGGTTCTCAGCTCGGGGCACATGATGAAAATCTATCCTGTCAAAGAACGGTAACAACCTTCTGGCATAGTTGTTATAAGGCACCAAATTCGCCTGACGAGTCTCCCACTCTCCTGTAATCTGATTAACTACCAACGCGGAATCACCATAGACATCGAGGTTCTTAATTCTCAAATCGATTGCTTCTTCTAACCCCATGATGCATGCTTCATACTCCGCCTCGTTGTTGGTACACACGAATGCTAACCGGGGAGTGAAAGGTATATGAGAACCGTTCGGGGTTGTAATGATTGCCCTAATTCCATTACCATATGAGTTGACAGCCCCATCAAAGATCATCTTCCACTGAGACCCAATCTCAGGTCCTTCATCAGGCAGAGGCTCTTCACAATCTTTCATTTTCAGAAACATAACATGCTCGTCTGGAAACTCAAACTTCATAGGCTGATAATCCTCGACCGGCTATTCAGCAAGATATTCTGACAGAACACTTCCCTTAATGGCTTTCTGGGAAACATACTGAATATCGTACTCTGTCAAAACCATCTGCCAACGGGCTATCCTTCCAGAAAGTGCCTGCTTCTCAAACACGTACTTGATCGGATCCATCTTTGAAATCAACAAGGTTGTGTGGTTTAACATATACTGCCTTAGGCGTTTGGCTGCCCAAGCGAGCGTACAACATGTCTTCTCCAACATAGAGTATCTTGATTCGCAATCAGTGAACTTCTTACTCAGGTAGTAAATGGCGTGCTCTTTCCTACCTGTCTCGTCGTGTTGACCGAGCACACAACCCATCGAATTCTCAAGAACCGTAAGGTACATAATCAACGGTCTCCCAGACACCGGTGGCATAAGGACTGGAGGTTCCTGCAATTACGTCTTTATCCTTTCAAATGCCTCTCGACAATTTTCATTCCACCTGACCTCTTGATCCTTTCTTAACAACTTGAAAATTGGTTCACATGTGTCTGTCAGATGAGAGATAAACCTGGCAATGTAATTCAACCTCCCCAAGAAACCACAAACCTCTTTCTCCGTTCTTGGCTCAGGCATCTCTTGTATGGCTCTTATTTTTGCAGGATCAACCTCGATACCTCTTTCACTAACAATGAATCCCAGCAATTTACCAGACCTCACACCGAAAGTACACTTGTTCGGATTCAATCTTAGTCTGAACTTCCTCAACCTTTCAAACAACTTCTGGAGGTTTACCAAGTGTTCTTCCTCTGTCTGTGACTTCGCAATCATGTCATCAACATAGACTTCGATCTCCTTGTGAATCATATCATGAAAGAGAGTCACCATTACCCGCTGATAGGTTGCCCCAGCATTCTTCAATCTAAAGGGCATTACCTTGTAGCAAAATGTTCCCCACGGTGTTATGAACGTAGTCTTCTCCATGTCCTCTGGGGCCATTTTGATTTGGTTATACCCAGAGAAGCCATCCATGAAGGAAAACACAGAATATTGAGCAGTATTGTCTACTAACACGTCAATGTGGGGGAACGGGAAATCATCCTTCGGGCTCGCCCTGTTCAAATCTCGGTAATCAACACACATCCTGACCTTCCCATCCTTCTTGGGTACAGGTACAATATTGGCGACCCATGGAGGGTAATTTGTCACAGCTAGAAATCCGGCGTCCAACTGTTTCTGAACCTCTTCCTTGATCTTGACAGCCATATCTGGTTTCGTCCTTCTCAGTTTCTGCTTGACCGGAGTACAACCCTCTTTAAACGGAAATCGGTGTGAAACAATGTCAGTGTCAAGCCCGGGCATGTTTTGGTAAGACCAGGCGAAGATATCCACATACTCTCGAAGTAACTCAACCAATCTTCTCTTAACAGTGTCTTCTAAAGTAGCCCCAATCTTTACTTCTCGTTTAACATCCTCGGTTCCCAGATTAACAGTCTCAACTTCCTCCTGATGAGGTAGAATAACCCTTTTCCTCTTGTTTCAGTAGCCTGGCTAATTCTTCTGGTAAGTCACAGTCTTCGTCAGTCCCTTCTCCGGCCTGATAGATGGGATTGTCGAAGTCATATCGAGCCATAGCTAAGTCATGGGTGGAATCTGAACAAAGGAACCTGCATGATGGATGTTTTATGTTCATTATGAGTGCAACAAACAAGAAAACACATTGCCATTTTGATGTGGGTTAATGCAAAAAACAGAGAGACAGGGATCAAAATATTTGAATGAAAAACCTCCTTTATTGATGATAAAAATAGCAAATAAAACATCCAAGCCCTACAAATAAATATCACTACGTCTTGGGCAGAACGTAGGATTCAACATAACAGAAAACAAAAGTAAATTACTCCGGGCGCGTCACTTGGATGACTTTCTCGGAGGACCAGTTGCCTAAACTCTGACCAGGGGTGCAGGGACGGATCCACTCATCCATGTCACAGTCACTATCTCCTTCATCCTCAATAGCATTGACTCTGTCGAAGAAAACACCGGCACTGGTGAAACGGACTGGACCGTAGAACTTGGGAGGCTCTTCAGAACGCCTAGGTGGCTTGTAACCCAGCCCATGAGTATCTTGCTTTCTTTGAACATCAATGACACTGCCCCACTTCTGATAACCACCAACTTCAACTATAGCGCGCGCCTCCTTGAAAGAGGACATTGGAACTTCTGGTTGTCTGACGACTTCAGGTTGGGCAACCACCTCAGGCTGACTGACTGCCTTTGGGGGTTCCTCGGGAATTTTCACAGCTTCAAAGGCTTGGCACAAAGTTTCCTGTATCTCACCATCTACCTCTACATACTTGAAGGTCGATAGGCGACTCACCATAATATCTTCCTCACCACAAACAGTCACAACGTGGCCATCCACCATATACTTCAACTTCTGGTGCAGCGTAGAAGTTACTGCCCCAGCACCATGGATCCAAGGGCGACCCAACAAACAACTATAGGCAGGCTGAATATCCATTATGTAAAAGGTGGTGTTGAAAATCTCAGGACCCACCTTAATCGGCAGAACTAACTCTCCAAACACTGACCTCTTGGAGCCATCAAAAGCACGTACCACCAAGTCACTTGGTGTACAAATCAACCCACGAGTATCCAGTTTCATCAAAGCCTTCTTCGGTAACACATTCAAAGACAACCCAATATCAACTAACATATGCGACATTAAAGAAACACGACATTCCACTGAAATATGCAGAGCGTTGTTGTGATTCCTCCCAGCCGGAGTCAGATTTAAATCAGTGAAACCCAAACCATTATCAGCATTCACATGAGCCACAACCCCTTCTAACTGATTGACGGATATTTCCTGCGGTACATAAGCCATATTCAAAACCTTCAGCAATGCATTTCGGTGTGCCTGAGAGCACAGTAGCAAGGATAGAATGGAAATCTTCGATGGAGTTTGGTGAAGCTGATCAACAATCTTGTAATCACTTTTCCTGATCAGCCTCATAAACTCTTCTACGTCTTCTGAGAAAGTATCCCTAACCGGCTTTGTCATAGAGTTATTTGCTTCCTGTCTCTGTGCAGACTCGTCCATCATCTGTTTACCCTTGTCCTGTCTCAAACTGCCAGCTTGATCCTCGGACGGAATAAAGGCTCTACCACTCCTAGTGATAGCCCCTGCTTCAACAAGATTTTTAACCCCTGAATTCACGGTTGATGTCTCTTCCAACTCCTGTTTCTTACCATTAACAAACACCTTGGCCCCATAATTCCATGGGATGGCCTTGGTACTCTCATAAGGGACTGGTCCAGGAACAGTGATAGTGACCGGCGCTGGTCTCGCCGGCGCTGATATAGTTATTGTCTTGAATGGAATTGTTATCGTGGCAACATCAATCTCTCTGTCAGCAACTTTATTCTACCTACAACCCCTGTCAAACTGCAATATCCCTTCACTGATCATTTTCTGAATACCTGTTTTCAATAAAACACAACCGCCCAGCTGCGACACACATCCTACACAACCTTCATCACAGCCTAGAAATACTCCTCCCTTCAATAGCCTTTCCTTCACTACACCCAAGGGAGTTTGAACCTCGTTCACATCTAAAATCAAACTCAAGTCTTCACAGTCTTTAATAATAACATTGACCCTCGGCTCACCGTGATTTGGCATCGGGTTCTGGTTCACATTCGGAACATCATTGGAGAAATTGATGGCCTTGGAATCCACTAAGTCTTGAACCTTATGCTTAAAAGCTTTACAGTTCTCAGTATGATGTCCGGATGCCCCAGAATGAAACTCATAGTGGGCGTTGGCGTCATAGCCGGGAGGTGGATTACCAGTAGGTGGAGCCAATGTTCTCGTCTGAATTAACTGCAGTTTTAACAAGTGCTAGAATAATTGAGAGTAGGACATAGGTGGAGTGTCAAAATGCCTATCCCGCCTAGTCACATTCTGTGGTCTGCGAGGAACCTGATTTTGTTGTTGAGACACTGCTGGCTGCTGAGGTGCTGCTGGGATGGTTATAGAAGCCACTTGCTGATTGGAGTTCTGACGAGGTCCATCTCTACCACGATATGATGACACATAGTTTTTATCTCCCTCCTTTTTCTTGTAACCACTGGCATAAGCCTTCTTACTCCCTCCAGATGAGGACCCATCACCGCTTGATATTTTTCCCGCCTTAATTCCGCTCTCCACCATCTCTCCTACCAAGATCAAATCAGCAAACTTTCCAGTCATACACGGTACCAGCTTTTCATAGTAATGACCCTGCAAGGTAGCCATAAACATGGTTATCATTTCACGTTGCAACATGGGAGGCTGAACCCTCGCTGCCAGTTCACGCCACCTTTGGGCGTACTCCTTGAAACTCTCATTGTTCTTTTGTGACAAGTTCTGCAACTGTGTTCTGTTAGGAGCCATGTCAGTGTTATACTGATAGTGTCTAATGAATGTCCCTGCCAGATCTCTCCAACTACGCACATCCTTCCTCTCTAGTTGCATGTACCACTCCAGGGATGCCCCAGATAGGCTATCCTGGAAGCAATGCATCATCAGCTTCTCATTCTTCGCATGCGCAGCCATTTTACTCGCGTATGCCCTCACGTGGGTCCTTGGGCAAGTCGTGCCATTATACTTCTCAAAGGTAGGAGTTTGAAACTTGTACGGAATAACAACGCCTGGAACCAACCCCAAATCCTCTAGATCCATACCCAAAGCATCCTGATTCACAACACCCCTTAGCTGTTCCTCAATCAACCAGAGCCTTTGATCATTGTCAATCTGGGGACCAGCATCCGCACCTGGGATAGAGAATGCATCATCTTGAACATCATCATACTGACGGCCATGAACTGCGCCAGCACCAATACCACCTCCCCCAGCATTAGGAATCATAACATTTTCTCCTCCGCCCGGAGGAATCACAACACCAGCAACAGGAATACTTCCGCCCGGAGGGCCATTCTGAACATTGTTACCAGTAACACCAGTATGAACGACACCGTCCTCATCAACCCTTGCAATCAGTGGTTGAACGAGAGTCCTCAACTGCTCTTGGCCTTAAGCGACACCTTGCATTAATTCCATGAATTGGTTCATGCGATTCCACATCTCAATGATCTCATTCTGTAGCTGATCCATGAATCTCTTCTGATTTTGTTTGGTAGGATACCGGTGAATGTGCTGATCTGTAATCCTGAGATTAGAACAAGATAAGAATACCAGAGATAAACACCTGTCATGCAAAATGATTATGCAAAATGATTATGAATATGCGAATGCAAATGGACATGCTTGAAAATTCGCAGGGCGATCCACCCCTTGATTCCAGTTTAACAACAAGATAGAACGGAACTTTTGCTCATATATTAAGAAAACCAGAGGAAAACCAAATGTCAGCAATCATAAATCCAAGATAACAAGTCTGAATACAATAATCAAAGGTCCCAACCAACAAGCCTGGTGGTGATCCAAATAATGAAAGAAAATAGAAAACTATGGCATGTCATCAAAGTCCACAAGTGTCAATCCCCCCCATCCACTATGCTTTCTGCTCCAGTCTTGAACTTCCTTGAACAACTTTCTGGTGTCAGGATGCTTCGGTCTCTGAATTAGCTCTTGAATGAGAAGGTCTCTCCTATGCATGATCCCTTCCAAGTATCGGCAATGCAACTTCCAAGCGTCTTCTCCAGAAACACCATCCATGCTAGGTCCCTCATGTCTAGGTCTCTTCACTTCAGCTTAGACCTTCAGTTCCTCTATGGAGGCTATGGCTTCATTGAGTCGACCCTCAACTGCTTGTCTCTTGAATACCCCTGATAAGATCTCAGCGTCTTTCTTCTTGAGCTTCGACTTCAACTCATCAATCTGAGCTAGATAACCGTCTTCCTTTTTCTTATTCTCAGCCATTGCAGTTTCTCGGTGATCATTGAACCTGTGAATTTTTAACAAAGCCTCGTCCAATTCCTCCTTCTTAGACTCGAGAACCTTACTGATACCATCCAAAGCTTGTTTCATCCTTTGTCTGGATGTGACCATGTCAGCTAGCTCTTTTTCTGCCTTAGCAAGAAGCTCTGTCTTCAATTTGGCGGTATGAACAGCTTCACCCCACTCATGCTTCAACTGATAAATCTCTCTTTTTAGCTCACTATTTTCTTCCCGCAGTCTTTCCTTTTCAGCCCACAACTTGTTAAACTTCTCTATCTCAACTATGGTAGGAGGCTCGATCGTCAAAGGATACAAAGGTGGCTCCACCGGGAAGGGAAGAAGCTCCTCTTCTGCCCTATTCTTAATCCACTCTTTATAGGAAGAGAAAGCCCGATTATTACATTTCCTGAATGAAGTAGTACCCTTCTTGGTCACCTGTTTCCAAGCATTCACAATCTTCCTTATCATCTCTTGATCCTCAATACCATTGAAGAATAAGGACTCTCTGATATCTCGCTCTTCAGGTGGACCTCTCAAAGGATAACCAAACTACCTGATAACAAGGGAAGGATTATAGTTAATTCCACCTCTTCTCCCTATCAAGGGTACATTAGGGAATTCTCCGCACTTGCAAATAATCTCCATTCCTAGCAAATCATGGTTGAACCAGACAATGTTGTCAGCAGTCAAGCCCATTAACCTCTTTGACCACTTCAGGGAATCTTTCGTATCAACAAAGGCACCAGTTTACGGGAGATGGCTCAGAAACCAAGTAGATAAGAGCGGTGCACAACAACTCACAGTTTTTCCCCGCCTATTTTCATTCTTGTAGTGAACTGAATGATACACATCACCTAGCAAGGTAGGTATAGGATTCTTCTAAATAAAGATTCTGACAGCATGCATATCCACCAGATCAGGAACATTGGGAAACAGGACAATCCCATAGATGCACATAGCCAGAATAGCTTGGAAAGCAGTCCAATTCTTCTCTTTAACATGTATGCAAGCTTGATCAAAACCCTTAGCTCCTTGTTTTTCCTCGATATTACTGCTCAAAACGGATTCACCAATATAAAGAGCAATAGCCATTTCTTTTATCTCGGGGTGTTCTTCAGAAAAGAATACTATGTCATGCCTGATGGGGATTCCCAAAATAAATGAGAACTCCTCCAACGTTGGGGCCAAGATGTAGTCTAGGAAAGTGAAGCAACGCAAAGATGGATCGTAAAACTGAAGAAGTGTATGAATGGCATCCTTTTCATACTTGGAGATATTGTAGACAAACTTTAGAAGTCTCCCATACCCTCCGCTGAACTCTGTACGAACTCCGGGGCCTGCCATACTAATCAGCTTGTGAATTAATGTCAAGGTCGGCTCTGGGAACGAATAGGCAACAGTCTTCTTTCTCTGGACATCCATGCTAAGGTAACCTCAGAAAACCGGAATCAAGAGTAAGATGCAAGCCCTGAAAAATGTAAAACATGTCAGAATGCAAGATAAATGATATGCTCATGCAAACATGGGGTCAAGGCAACACTGCTGGATGTGCTATGTTGTTAACTGAGCGAGAACCACAATCCAGAAAACCAGAATTCCGAACCACTGAGATAACCAGGAACCCAAATAATCGGACATTGATGAGAAATCCAGAAAAACTGGGTAGGTTGAAGGTTTCAGTTACCTGCAAACCTGTAAACACCCATCCCCTCTCACGTGTGGGTACTTGGATGTTCAGTATCCCGGGTTCTCAGGTCGAGAAATGATGATACGTTCACCATTTCTGGTTTGGCATCATCATCAATCGAGGAGGCCTCAACTGATTCTCCAAAGCGGAAGGTCCTCAGCTTTGGCACTGAGGTCGAGAAACAATAGTACATTCATCCCTCAGGGTACAGTACTATCGTCAAACGAGGAGTGCCTCCACTGATTCTCTTCAAAAGATAGGGGCCATCCTATGAGAGTTCCAAAGTGGGCCCTCGGATGCGAATGGGTTTGCCACAGGATGTGGTCTACCACTGTCACCACTAAAGAGGGATGTTTCCACTAAGGTCCTCGATGATCGGTCACCAGAGTCGACAGCTCTCTAGATCAACACCCCAACATGCGCAAGACACACACGTTAGAATGCGTCCCAAGATAGCCTCGTCTGGTTGTGAATTTCGTGAACACACAAACGTACCAAGTGGGCACGTAGGTCCCACTACTTTCCACTCTAGTCCTAGGGTATACTCAAGCCTGGGTATTGAGCTTATCTCTCAGAACAACCCAACCTGCAAAACAAAAACAGCCAGCACAACACAGCAGTATGACAGTAATAAAAATGAAATGCAATGCAGAAAATGCGGTAAAAATAAAACACAACAAATAAAGCAAAGCAAAAACAAAGACACCCAAAGAGAACAAAGACAAGAAAGCGCTAGGATTGACTCGCTTAGGGATGGACCAGCATAGGTCAACCAGAGTCCCCAGCAGAGTCGCCAGCTGTCGCTCCCAGGATTTTCATCCAGGTACAAACACGAGAGTGACGCGGAAAACAGAGTCGCCAGCCGTGTAAATTTATCCCAATAGAGGGAAAGGGAACACCGCATAAACCTGAGGAAGAGGGAAAGGAATGGTCATCGCAACCATAGCCTGGGTTCGGGAGTCGGTTACGCGAGGGGAAGGTGCTAGCACCCCACGCGTCCATCATACTCGATGGGATCCACGCTTGTTGTCTAATCTAAGGGTGAGTTATCCTATCATCTATGGTTGTACTAAGACGGGGAAGGGAAAGACAAAGACAGACTCGGTAGGATGTCGTCGTCCTAGGCCTACGTACCCCCTTTGTGCAATGGGAAATTCAGAGTCAACGTAGTTCGGACCAAGTTCTTTTTGTGTTTTTTATGAGCGACGTTAATTTCGGGTCCGACAGTTAGGGTCGATGCCTGTTTGTGACTCAGACGGAAAGTAACGTGCCCTTTTTGAAAATAGCCTTTAGTTTGACAATCCCGAAGGACAAAAAGGTTTGAAGTTTGTTTGTATTTTTTAGGACAGAAGTGACTTGAGTTAGTTCATAACTTGCATTGCACTAAAGTCTTGGGCACAGAGGCGAATACTTAACGCATTGTCCCAAGACAGGACGCTCGCTAAGTACTCTAGAAAGATGAGAGGAAGCCCCTCATTTCTCATTCCCCATGCTTAAGGCTCGTGCGCAATACAATGGATCCTTATTAAGTATTTTCAAGAAGTTTTGAGATGAGAAGAGAGAAGACACAAAGGAAACTCTAAAGGGAAACTTAGAGTCCTAATGTTATCATGCATGGGTGACCTACGGTTAGTGAGGCTTGAAGACAACCTAAGCCTAAAGAAAGGAAAAGATGAGAGAAGGGAAGAGTAAGGTGGACATGGATGATTATCCACACCCCTAAATAACTTACCTCGGTCCCTGCATAAAAGGTTAGTACGAAATAGATATACGTGAAAGTTAAAACAAATGAAGCCCAAACAATAATGATTAAATGACCTATAACAATCCAAACATGAATTAAGAAGTCAAAGACACAATCCCAAAACAATGGCACAAGTGCCTTCTCAAACAAAAACTCAGGCATGTTCAGAAATATGCATACAAGAAGATCTCAAATGAAAGCAATCAAATAATTAGAGAAACAACTTTCAAAATTTCCAAATTAAATATCAACATTGCTCAACCAGAGACAAACCAAATACCAAAAACTCCTGCAAAAATTCAAGATGTTAGTCACTCAAACAAATATGCCAAGCTCAGATGAGAGGTAGGGTTCAATATGCAAAAGGAAAGGACTAAAATGCAATATGAAATGATTTTAAAAATGAGGGAAAAATATTTTAATGCACTTCAGAATGTTATCTAACAAATGCAAAAAGAACGGATTGAAAATGTTTTATGGATGCAGAGAAATAAAATAAACAATTTTAAGTATGCATGATATGAGTAATTCATAAGAAAATAAACAAATAGTTAATTTAGATGATAACAAATAAAATAAAAATAAAAAATAAAATTTGTGAAAATTTTATAAAATGATAAATATGAGGCATGAATTTTTTGGTAATTTTTTAATGCAAAAAATCTATTTTTAAAAAATAAAAATGAAATGTAATGATCAAATAAAATAAAAACTATGAAAAATGCAAGGGGGTGCGCTAAGTAAATAAAACACGTTAGAAAATGGCAACTGGGCTTAACTGGGGGGCGCAGTTAGTAAGCCCAGCCAACAAATATCAGCGAAAAAAAATAAAAAAATAAAGGAAGAACATGTGAAGCCCAGTCAAACGATTGACTCTTCCCTCACCTTCAGATTGATCCAACGCGTCCTATTGAGTCAACCAAATCACAAAGTAATGATGATCAATGGTCATGATTTAGGAATACACCATAGTAATGATACGCTCACGTACACGCAAACCTTAAGAGCACCCTACACACCCCATGTGCCAGGCACGTGCTTTCATTAATTCGTTGGCATCATGATAGCCAACGGATTCAACCAACGCACACGATTAAGTCATCAAAAGAAAAAGTAGTTATGATGAAAGGCAATGATCTGAGGGTTCACAATAATAAACCTGGAAGCACGCACACACAATCCTTAAATTAAAATTAGAAAAAAAAATAAAGAAAATAAAACGTGGCACGCTATGGACCGTCAGATCCCTAGATCCAACGGCCACAACGTCATCTTCCCCAAAATTCCTCCGGCGACCTGCAAATATCTCCGGTGACGGGATTAGGGTTCCGATCATCATCTTGGATGAACACCAACCTGAAATTTTCCAGAAACTGCGAACCAATATACCAATCCAACCAGATTTTCACCAGGATCTCGAATCTCTCATAAAAAATCACAAACAATCATCACATCAAGAAATTTGCACAAAATAAGTTATGATTCCAAAACTTGAAACTCACAATACGCACATAATACACGTCCATATTCAAAATAAAATACATCAGAATGGTCAGTGGGCATTACACAACATTATGCATATTTAAAAACTGAGTTTTGGGATCGTGAAAATCATCACTAACCTGAGATGGTGCAACCCTTTATCCTTACTTTCAGCTTCCAAAGATGGGTGATTTGTACTCTAGGGATCCCTATGAGGAATGTTGTGAAGGAATTTTGAGAAAACTCCTTGTGGATTGAGATATTCAATAAATTCAAGACTTAGGGTTGAAACTTTTTTTTCCTCCAAATATCACGTGTGTGAAACCCTAACCAGTGCATGAATGAGTTTAAATATCTAGGTTTAATCCATTGATCAGCATTTGGGCCTTGGTAATTCTTTGTTTAATGAGTTTTGGGCAATTTTGGGAAATCACATAATGTGAGATACACCTCCTTTCATGCATGGATACCCAACTATTTCATGATGGATCACTTATGTTTGAATTGCTAATCACACCTGAATTTGATTTGGGCCTTGAAACATTTTGGTTCATGAGTTTTCAATGACTTGGCAATTTTGAATAATGGAGAATAAGTGATAAATACACCATGGATTCACTTGATTTAAAGGCCTAAAATGATCCTTGAGGAGTGTCCTTTGATGTTAGCATGTGACATGAAGCAATGGAATAAATTATAGGTCACTATGCCAAAGTTTGTGAAAATGGAATCATGAGAAACCCTAAAAACCACTTTGCCTTCTTTTGATCATAAGTTGAGTTTCACAATGATATGGAGACCCACTAGTACTTGTTGGAAATAGGAGAAAAAGATCTTCAACTTTCATGTTGGAGAGATATTCATTTGAAGCTTCTTTGATGATGAAAAGTCAAGTTGAATGCAGTGCAGGAACTTGCCCAAAAAGGAAACTTTCAAATTATAGGTCATTTCCATATTTAGTAACTTTTGCACCAACTCCTGATTCCTGATAAATGGCATGAAACTTGACTCTTGATGACCATATGAGGATGTGAGACCTTGAAAACCTTGGAGAGAACCTCAAAATTCCACGGTTGACTTCCCCTCTCACTGTTGACTGTCACCTGATTTACAATCCATTGGCCAATTAAATCTCTCCTGAACCAAACTGATGGACAACCTCCCATCCCTAGATACTTAGGGACCCAAGGAATACCATGGAATCAAGTCTTGTCCAAAAAATCATAAATAAACTGACTTAATAGCAAACCCTAGTTTTGGTACCCTCAGTCTAGGAGGAAATAACACAGTCTCCAAATCCAAATTCCTCTGAACATGATGTGTATCCTCTCCAACAAATATAGGATATGCCCTTTGATGATGATAAAAACCCAAGAAGCTTGCTCATTGGAGCAATAAACCCAAGAATCTTAAAACCCTAATCTCTGCACTGGTTAGGAGAAAGTGATCCACTTGAACTCTCTTGCTTGACCCTCTGAAGAACATCTTCTCCTCTTGAACTTGCCCCAGTCACCTTGACCCCATGCTAAGAACCAATGATATGCACACATGATAATGCAAAAATGAAATGAAACATAAGCCAGTTAGTACTAAAGTAAGGAGGTGCAAATTTTGGGGTGCAACAATGTGCTTGTGTGGACGGTTTGTCATGAACGGTGGAGAATTTGCGCGTGCAAAACATGTTCTTCGTTCTTGGAATTCCTTTTGGACAGTGCTCTGTTAATGCTTTAATTGACTTGATTGTTGTCATTTCCAATGGGTCAATGATTCTTATGTGAGTACTTGGGTATTTAAAGGGGCATTTCTTGTCAAGGTCTGGATAAGTTATATCCGGATATGAAGCTGCTCTAGACACTTTTGTCAATTTTTGGCTAAAAAGGGGGAGAAATGAGTTTCTAGGAGTTTCTGCAGTGTCTCTGCAGTTTCAGTACTTCGTGTCCTAAGTGTCGTTCGTGTCTTGTGTCTGAGTTAAGAACATAGTCATGTGTTTAGGGGGAGTTTTATCCTCCTCCTCATGTACACCAACATAAGGAAAAATTAATTTAGGATTTTTGTAATCTCAGTCTCAAGAGTCTTAAATTAATACTTATGAGTTGGTTATTCAGGTTTACACGGATTCAAGAGAATCCTGGCTGTATTGTACAAAATGAGTTTTAGCCAAAATTTGTCAAAAGGGGAAGATTGAAGACTCTAAAGATTTGACTTAAATTTTGGTAAAACTCATTGTCAAACAAAAGGATTCAACATCAAGAAATCTGTCAAACACAAAGATGTCAAAGGAGATGTCACAACATAAAGACTCGACATCTAGACTGCTATAACAGATTGTTGAAATCGGTTTCAAATCTGCTCCAAGTTTCTAAACGCGTTTAGCAGTGGATCAAGGAAAGACTTGTTTGAAGATTTGAAGCCCAACTGAAGACTCTATAAAAGAAGACTTAGACCTAGGATTTTAGATGCCTTTTGTAACCTAGTTCTCTTGTGTAAAAAAACAAAGGTTTAGGGTGTTGAGAGTCGTTGGCTCTCTAGGTTGTAAGTCTCCCTTTGTATCAGTTGATGCATTGTGGCAGATATAGGTGCCGCACAGATCCATAAGCCTTGAGGTATTGGATTGTGTATTGTGATAATGCGAAATTATATAGTATATTTGACCTGATTTACATGAATTTTAATTGCGTTATTAGTTATTTTATCTGATTATTGTCTTGATTTATCTCTCGATTTTCATGATTTCAGGTGACTTGATTTTAATAGGATTTAATTGGAAAAGGAAGAAAAGAATTGAAAAAAAAGAAAAGAAAATAGAAGAAGGAAAGAAAGAGGAAGGAAAGAAATGAGAAAGAAAGAAAAAAGAAAAAAAATATAAGGTGTGGGGGCCACCACACAACATAAGTGGCGCCTGCCACACTTATGTGTGTGGCGCCCACCACACCACAAAGAAGAAAAGTGGCGTGTGCCACTTAGAAGAGAGAGGGAAGAGTGGCGAGTGCCACACCTAGAAAAAGAAGGAGAGGTGGCGCAAGCCACCTTATATGTGGCAACTGCCACGAATTGAACTGAAACTATATTTTCTCCTATTTTCCTGCACGATCAGAGACCCTTCCAGATTCAACGGACTGCTCCGCATCTCACGCAATTCACCCTATTTTCACGAAGCAGTTGAAGCCATCAGGGGTATAAAAGAAGAAGTCAGTTTACAAACCGAGAGGATTCTTTTTAGCCAGATTTTATTTCTTTAGTTTTTAAGCAGTTTTTCTTTCACTATGTAAAAGTAATAGCTTTCCACATTCGGGGGCTATTACGAATTAGCTTTAGGATTTATTTAAGCCATTAGTTTCTGTTTTGGACCAAAGTCTGCCGGTGTATTACAATTGCAGTTTCCATTCGATTACAGGTTTTTCTTTATTTGCTTACTTTACTGTTTTTAATTGATAGCTTAATTATGCCTTGTCTTATATTAATTCATCGTAATAACATGTTTATTTACCTATCCATGTCCGACTAAATTGTTTAGAGTCCGGTATGTCAGGACCGTCGTTCCGACGGGACTCGGTATTCAAATTAGCGTTAACTTATAATAAATTATGTTTTGGTCTTTATTTCCAAGTTTAATTTAAATAGCTTTGTCACGAGAGTGAGAGGTTATTTAACACTATTTCATCACGAGAGTGAGAAGCAAGTAAAGGTTAGAGCCGACACTGCGAGAGCGTAGGGATCGAACCGGATAGTGGGAACGGGGCATTGATTCTAAATACAGCGAGAGCGCTTTAGGTATCGATTAGGATCTAATTGATTTTCAAAATACGTTTTCTAATTAAAACGGGTGAGCGAGAACAAAATCCTGTGGTTAGGAGATGTGGCTTTAGTCAATAGCGCGAGAGTGTGAGGCAGAGTCTTTAAACCAATGTTTTCTACGGAACATACGTAAATTAACGGCAACCAATTACAGAGTGCCTGAGGTACACGAAATCCACATTTTGGTCTCTCTTTTCTGTTATATTTTCTTAGTTTTATTTTAGCTCTAGTCTTAGTTTCCCTTTTATCAATTATCATTCGCCTTAGCTTTACAAAGTGACGATAGATTACAGTAGGTTGACATTGGTCTCTGTGGGTTCGACAATCTTTTATATTACTTCGATAAATCCGTGCACTTGCGGACGAGTCAAGTTTTTGGCGCCGTTGCCGGGGACCAACAGTCAATATTGTTATTCCGTTGTTGCACCGTATAGACTAAGGCATTCTTATCTCTAAATTACTATGTATCACCCAAATTTCCTCTACGATGACTACTCCCAAAATTTTGAGGATCCGCACCCAAATTTTCTCTACGATTACCAACCGCTAGACTCCCAGTATTTTGAGGGACCTCACCCAAATTTTCTCTATGATTACCACTCCCAATATTTTGAGGAACCACAAAAATCCGTTAATTCTAACCTCGAAACATTAATGGAGGATTTAATTGAAACAACAACTAATTCTAGGCTAGAATCTATGATGGAGCACTTTGTGGAGACACAAACTCTCCAGAATGAAGAGTTTAGAAGACAACATCTCGATACTTATGAAACCTTTTGGCAGATAAACACTATGGTCGAGTCCCTCGCGACTCACACTAAGGCATTAGAGACTGAAATCTTCCTGCTTGCACAGACACATATAGGGCCCTCCCCTGAGGAGAATGTGTATGTTGTAACAACCAGTAGTGATAAATAAATCGAAAATCCTAAAGAGAGTGATAATGAGGTTGAAGAGAGTGATAATGAGGTTGAGGAGAGTTCTGGTGAGAAGAGAGTAGAGATTGAGAAAAATCTACCAACACCATCAGAAAGGGAGGTTGTCAAAGAGGTAGAGAAAGAAGCACCTAATGTCGTTCCTCCTCCCTATACCCCACCAATTCCTTTCCCGCAAAGGTTTGTAGAGGCTAAGGTAGGCTCCCAATCTAAAACGTATATGGAGATATTGGAAAATGTCCATGCCAATACACCTTTGTTTGAGGTCCTAAATAAAAAAAGAAAATTAGAGGACCATGAAACTAGGGAAATCATTAGTGCTAAGAGGGTAAGGTTAGACTTTGAGGTGATGGGTGAAATAACTAAGCCCAAACTCAAAAAGCTAATACTTAGGATAGATCCAGAACCACCACCACAAGTTCAAAAGAATGAACCACCCCACAAAAGGAAGAAAAGAAAAGGTGAGGGATATGTGAGATGGCTTGATAAATGGCCATGGAAATCGAAGACTAACACTCCTAGTCGTCGAACTATCGACGTTAAACAAAGCCCTGCGTGGAAGGCAAACCCACTAGATTTTAATTTAATGTTTCCCTTTTATTGTGTGTGTTTGCAGAAAATAAAGAATTGTATCGCTTGTCATATCTCATCCATATTTAGGCGAAGAATCTCTAGATGACAATCCCGGAAATGAATTGGTGCCCACAGACATTCCTGCGAATGTCGCTGCTGGTGGTGACACCGATGATGAGTATGATAGGAGAGGGCATATCTCTCCCGTTCGTGACTCACATTCTCCTTGTCCTTTCGCATGGTCAGGTTCCACCTGCACACACCGCACCATATTTTTCTAACATTTTTTGCAGGTACTTCCTTCGGAAACAGGTAGTATGATGAGCAACTTCAGTAAAGTGAAGTTTCAGCAAATTCAGATAACTCGTAGTACAAGACGCCGGAGTAGAAGTGGCCAACGAAGACAGGGACAACATGGGAAGAAGCAGAGCGGATTTGGTCATGGCATTCGTACAGGTTCTATCCTTCCTTTACCACCTTTTATCAAAACATTGAGGACAATGTTTGGTTTAAGTGTGGGGGAGGAACTTTACCGCTTTCATTTTATTGTTTTGTCTTTTATTTATTGTTTTCTAGGTAGATTTAAAAATTTTCCTTTCAATTATTATGTTTATTTCTTTGTTTATCGTTAATAAAATCAAATTCATGTATTGTCGAGTCATTATACGTAGTTTCTGCCATTTATTAGATTCTCCCAAATTCTTGAGCCATAACAAAATTTTTAATTTTGATTTAATGCATGACACACACCTTAAAAGTATATTGTTTGGTTTGCACTTTAGGCTAAGTTCAAGTGACTTGGGAAAGTATTGATAATATCGATACCGTTTTGACACCCCGAACCCCCCGAGTATGCGGATGAATTTGAGTACTTATTATGTCGAGACCTTAAGTTTTAGAGTAGCCTCTTGATTAGTTTATACTGCTAAGTCGGCACCATCCTAAGGCACAACCTATGTAATAAACCGATGCAAATACGTGTTTGATCTCAAAATTGTGAATCGAAAAGAATTAATAGAAAAGGTGAATGAAAGATATGCTCCTTATAAGTTAGGTGGTCCTTACCCGACCATTTAGCCCAACTGATCGGACTCTTGAAATTCAAAAATGTATAAGAAAAAGAATGTGAAAAAAGTTTTGAAAGAGAGATCATTGAACACTAACAGGTTTACTTACCATGGGCGTGCGGGGATAACGGGCTTAATGTGATTGCGCGAGAATGAAAAAGAGGTGAAAATGAGTAGGTCGAGTTATAATAACAAGATTCAGATTTATCTGTATAGGGGGGAGTTTTTTTATTGCACTTAGAAATTTTGTGTCATTACGGTATCCTTGGTATTGATATCTAGTACCTATCTTTCTTACGAAAGCCTCGCAACAATGAATGATTTGTGTTTTGTCGTGTTCAGACCCGTGCTTAGTATGTTTTATTTGCTTGAGGACAAGCAAAGGTTCAAGTATGGGGGAGTTTGATAACGCGAAATTATGTAGTATATTTGACCTGATTTACATGAATTTTAATCGCGTTATCAGTTATTTTATCTGATTATTGTCTTGATTTATCTCTTGATTTTTATGATTTCAGGTGACTTGATTTTAATAGGATTTAATTGTAAAAGAAAGAAAAGAATTGAAAAAAAGAAAAGAAAATAGAAGAAGGAAAGAAAGAGGAAGGAAAGAAATAAAAAAGAAAAAAAATATAAGGTGTGGGGGCCACCACACAACATAAGTAGCACCTGTCACACTTATGTGTGTGGCGCCCACCACACCACAAAGAAGAAAAGTGGAGTGTGCCACTTAGAAGAGAGAGGGAAGCGTGGTGAGTGCCACACCTAGAAAAAGAATGAGAGGTGGCGCAAGCCACCATATATGTGGCAACTGCCACGAATTGAACTGAAACTATATTTTCCTGCATGATCAGAGACCCTTCCAAATTTCAACGGACTGCTCCGCATCTCACGCAATTCACCCTATTTTCACGAAGCAGTTGAAGACATCAGGGGTATAAAAGAAGAAGTCAGTTTACAAACTAGGGGGATTCTTTTTAGCCAGATTTTATTTCTTTAGTTTTTAAGCAGTTTTTATTTCACTATGTAAAAGTAATAGCTTTCCACATTCGGGGGCTATTACGAATTAGTTTTAGGATTTATTTCAGCCATTAATTTCTGTTTTGGACCAAAGTCTGCCGGTGTATTACAATTGGAGTTTCCATGCGATTACAGGTTTTTCTTTATTTGCTTACTTTACTGTTTTTAATTGATAGCTTAATTATGCCTTATCTTATATTAATTCATCGTAATATCATGTTTATTTACCTATCCATGTCCGACTAAATTGTTTAGAGTCCGATATGTGAGGACCGTCGTTCCAACAAGACTCGATAATTAAATTAGCATTAACTTATAATAAATTATGTTTTGGTCTTTGTTTCCAAGTTTAATTTAAATAGCTTTGTCACGAGAGTGAGAGGTTATTTAACACTGTTTCGTCACGAGAGTGAGAAGCAAGTAAAGGTTAGAGCCGGCACTGCGAGAGCGTGGGGATCGAACCAGATAGTGGGAATGAGGCATTGATTCTAAAAACAGCGAGAGCGCTTTAGGTATCGATTAGGATCTAATTGATTTTCAAAATACGTTTTCTAATTAAAACGGGTGAGCGAGAGCAAAATCATGTGGTTAGGAGATGTGGCTTTAGTCAATAGCGCGAGAGTGTGAGGCAAAGTCTTTAAACCAATATTTTCTACAGAACATACGTAAATTAACGCCAACCAATTACAGAGTGCCTGAGGTACACGAAATTCACATTTCGGTCTCTCTTTTCTGTTATATTTTCTTAGTTTTATTTTAGTTCTAGTCTTAGTTTCCCTTTTATCAATTATCATTAGCCTTAGCTTTACAAAGTGACGATAGATTATAGTAGGTTGACATTGGTCTCTGTGGGTTTGACAATCTTTTATATTACTTCGATAAATCTGTGCACTTGCGGAGCATCATATTGTTTTTGGATGAAGCTTTTAAGCAAATCTAAGCTAGCTTGTTTATCAAGAAAGCTTGACAGAATTCTGTATTGACAGGGATGTTGTAGATATCACAGGTTGTGATTAAGGGAAGTGAGTGAGGTATCTCGTATCAAAGAGGTTGTTCTTTGATAAAGTCTTCATTAGGTAGAAATTAGGATATAAAGTTGTAAACGAGGGAGTTTAGCTTTGTAACAATTCTACAGATAGTAGAGTCTTCTTCCTGGATTGGTATCCCCCAGATGTAGGTGAATTGCACCGAACTGGGTTAACAATTACTGTGTTTTTTATCATTCTGCATATTTACTTTTCTATCAGGGTTCATGATAAACATGTTGGAACAAATGTCGTAACATCTGTGATTCTGCAGTTCTGATATTCAAGGTATCAGTCTGCTGTTATGCCTCTTCATTTAAATGTTTATGCAGAACAATGTCTTGACATGTGTTAGGACATCTGCTGTCTGCATTGCCAGAATTTCAAATCCTAAAGTTATTCAGGAATACATCAAGATGGTAAAGGAAGAGGCTAGAGTCATTCTGATTATGTATGAGATTTCATAACCCCCGTCATGGAGTGTGTAGAAGCCTTTAAGAAAAAGGAAGAAAAATGCTTCTAAAATTGAGCAGGTGGTTCAGAGGCAACCCAAGAAGAAGTTTGTGCATCAGACAAAAGTTCAGAAGGAGGTTCAAGAATTGGCCCTTACAACTGTCTTGATGCCTACCAAGACAACGAGTGGAGCCACTGGGAAAACTCCTCAGAAGATAACCACTTCTGATCTAGATGTGTTTGTGAAGAAGAAGAAGCTGAGGAAGATTGTGCTTCCAAAAGATGAAGAAGAAGAAGATAATGAACAACCTCTTCTCAAGAGGACTAAGGTTGTGAAAGAAGGGGCAAGATTGATATCATCCGCTCTATTCACCCCTAAGTTGACTTTTGGGGCAAAGCATGAGCCAAGACCTCAAGGCATGATTTGAGGGCCTCAAGTACACCACATTGATCCATTTGGAACAATGGATTGATCAAAGAAGCTTGATTCACAAGTTTCAATTTCATCTGGACCACAATTAGGGTTTTGAAGAAAAAAGTCAACTGTACCTTTGACTTTTGACCAGGACATGCTCCCAAACCTTGGGATATGATTCAATACACCCTATAACACCTATGGAATCCATCCATTAGGTTTGATTTAGGTCAAGAACTTGATTTCACAAAGGATTGCACTATTTGGATTCCATCCGATAAAAAGTTAACCGTGCACAAAATCAAGTTTGACTTTTGGGATTTTTTTCACAAATATGGTTCCCCTAAGTCAAAAATAATGTTAATGTATGGTATTGATCATCATTCATTAAGAAAAATCAAGAAAAGTGAGGTTTCTTGCAAAAGGGAAAACATGAGAAACCAAAATTTTTCTAAGTTATGGAACAAAAATGGTTTTGGTACCAACTTCCAAGGATCATAACTTCTGATCCAAGCAACCATTTTGAGTGATCCAAAGCCTGATTTGTAGATCTTCCTACACTCTAAAAAAGCTTCAACTACCTTAAACTCCAATTCCTCATGAATTTTGAGTTATGGACTGATCAAAATGACAAAAATGAAGAAAATGGCACTTTTCCAATACTTAGTGAAAATTTGCCTAAGTTACCAGCCTTGGACATCAATGTTCATGAGGATTTTTCAGTTGGATTCAATTAGTTTTAAGACAAACTATGATCACACATGTATTGTATCATATGAGGGCTTTCTAAAAAGCACAAGAGCCTCCCATAACTCAACCTGAGCAAGGAGATATGATTCCCTCAAAATCACCATTTCCAACTATCTTGTACAAGGCAGATTTTGGCTTTTTGCTCGATTTGGAAAAATTGGACAACTCCAAGCCTTGTCATCCATTTGGACACATCAGAGGATAAAATCCAAGGGGAATGATCTGATCCCTAAGCCTCTCAAGTTCAAGAATCTACACATAGCCATAACAAACCTAAAAAGGCTAAAAAGTGCAAACGACTCCAATTTTGTTTCCAAGCATTTAATGGATGCATCAAGGTGGCATGGACTAACACATTCCTAACTGAATGAGTCAAGATTCAGCTCTGAATCAAAGAACCATAGGCATGTGCCCTAACCTCAAGTCAATGGCTAGAGGAGACTAAAGATTCCCTTGGATCAACATTGGCCAAAGGCCTGTACCAGCTGCCATTCACTATTGCTTGTAAAACAAACTTGTTGAACTATAAATAGAGCTCATTTGTGCTCAGTTTGAGTACCCCAAAGTACTACAACTGATGCTTTCCTCAAAATCTCTCTCTTTAGGCCAAAATGCCTTCTTTTTCAAGTCATCTCTGAGTTTTTGAGTTAGAGAGCAATTCCACCATAGCTCATGATCCCAACACATCCAATATGTCATATCTAAGCTCTTCAAACACTCACTTATGATCTGAAACACCAAAATCAGAAAGTCAACCTCCAAAACCTCAAAATTTGACTTTTCTGCTTTTTTCAAGCCATGTCTTGATTCAGTCACTTCCAAAACCAAACCAGACCTCAAACACACTCCAAATATCATCCTCAAACTGTCCCAATTGGTTTCCCTCATCTGGAACACCATTTAAGAGAGTTATTATCTTGGTCACTTTTGCCCCTTTTGCAAGAAAAGGCCTATACTTGTTCCTGAGGATTCCAGCTGGTTTTTATCATCCTAAAAGCTTTTAAGGGATCAATCAAGAGTGTTCAAAGCATTGAATTACTTCTGGCACAAGGAACTTAGCAGATAGCACAAGAAGCTCCAAGAGGTAAGTGCATCACAACTTGAACTCTTTAAATCATGCATTGCTTTAAGGTCCATTGATCATGGACCTCTCATACATATCATATGTGTTGTGTTTGAACCAATTTATCATGCTACTATTTCCTGTACCATGAGATAGCATAGAACATGCAAAATTTGGCCTATTTTGAAATCACTATCGGATTTTAAAATGGAAACATTTTCTGAAAATTTCAAGGTTACCATTGGATTCCTCATGAAATTCCAGGTCAGATGCACCTAAATTTTGTCCCAATCCATGGAGAAATGAGAAAGGTAGAGCCTTCATGCAAGTCAGGCCTTGCCTTGGGCAAGGGCCAGGCATGGCGCCTTGGCCAGGCCTAGAAACAAGGCACCCTCATATACACATGGGGTGGTTTTGATACACGGATGTATCACCATCCTAGTGGTAGCGCGCATGTGTGTTTGGCCAAGAGGTCGTGGGTTCAAGACCCACCTAGACCATTTTGCTATTTTTTGCTATTTTTGCCATATTTTGCTTTTTTTTTTTATGGTTTTTGTTAATTAATTCCAAAATTAACTTCTCTCTCAATTTTAATCATTTTTTATTGGTTCTTTTTTTGGAAATTCCCAAAAATGTTAAAATATTTTATTCCACAAAAATTTCACAAAAATATTATGTATTTCACATATTAGGTATTTTTGTAAAGAATTATGTTTTTATTTGTTTTTAAACATTAAAAATATTTCTTTCTCTTGATTTTGCAAATTCAAATGATTTTCAAATCATTCTATGAATGAAACATAATTTTTCAAACATTTATCCAATATCACAACTTGTTTTTTCACACATGTTTGATAATTTTGATCATTTTAATTGAATTTTTATTCAATTAAAATACTTTTTAAAATCAAATTAGGGTTTTGATTATTCTCACCCTCACAAATCTTTTTTCAAAACACTTTGGGCCTCTAATAGAGTGTAAGACCCAACCCTCTTTTGTACATAAATAATTTTGGGCCTCAGTCATTGTATAAGTCCCAGTACAATTTTCAAAACGACAGTGCGATCACTGTCTTTTCATGGGCCTCTCCTTGAGTTGTAAGCCTCATCCCTTGTACAAAAATAAACTTTTGGACCTCTAAGAAAGTGTAAGTCCCAACCCTTTTTGTAAATAAAACATTTTTGGGCCTCAGTCATTGTATAAGTCCCAATGTGTTTTCAAAAATCACGGCGCGATCGCCATTTCAAAACAAAATCATCTGGGCCTACCCTTGTGTTGTAAGTCCCATTTCTTTTCTTTTTCAAACCTTTGGGCCTCTCCTTGAGTTGTAAGACCCATCCCTTTGTACAGAAAACCTTTTTGGGCCTCAGTCACTGTATAAGTCCTGATACAATTTTCAGATCAACGGTACGATTACTGTTTTTATCTGGGCCTCTCCTTGAGTATAAGCCCTAATCTTCTTTTCAAAAACAACCTTCTCTTTTGATTTAGATTCAAATCCATAGTTGTTATCAAAACTTTCTTTAATTTCTTGAACAACTAACCATACAGCTGTTACAATGGAAGCTTGCTCGCCTGTAAGTTTTAAACAGCTTTCTTTTATATATATATATATATATATATATATATATATATATATATATATATATATATATTTGTTTGTGCTGGAAGCTTGCTCACCTGTAAGTCCTCCTACCTTCTTTTTACATACAGTATATATTTCATCTGTATATATATGCATGTATATTATCTGCTTAGAGTTTTCCCCGACAATTAGGTTTTGAACTAGATAAAGCCAACAGTCACTCTTTCAATAGTCAAAACTAGTTCCCCCATAGGAATTCCAGATACAGTCTTGCCTCCTCTTGGGCTTATACAATATGGAACAAAGAGAAAGGCATTATTCCCGGTGAAACTTTTCTTAGACTGTCACTATTAGAAATTGTCAAAGAAATTCATTTCCCCCAGAGAGGATTAATTCTCGGTGAAACCTCTCTTGAATTTCTTCAAACCCTATAACTGTTCACTAAAGAAAAGATTATTCCCGATGAAACTTTTCTTGAACTTTTGTTAAGTTTGGACCCACAGGCTTCCTAAAAGCATCCCAGCCTCGTCTTGGGCTTTGTACAAGGGCCCTCAGGCTTCTTAGAAGTCCTCATGCCTTCTCTTGGGCTTAATACAAGGACCCTGAAGACCTCTTAAAGGTATAGGACAGAACTTAGTCATCCTTTGTTAGAGCAGTCTTTCTAAAGAGTCAAAACCTCAAACCATTTTTAGTGTTGATTCTCATCCCTTAAGGCACCTGTCTCCTCTTGGGCATCATACAAATATAAACTCTTCCATACCAATAGACTTGGACAGTCTAATCTCCTCTTGGATCTCAAAGACATTCTCAAGTTCCCTACAAACACAGGAAAAACCTGGTCATTTAACCAATCTCCAGTAGAGTTAAAACCCTCACAGGATCTAAAACTCAGTCTTTCATCCTAAATTTCCCCAACTAGGGTCAGCTTATCATCAGAACCTCAAGGAATCTGATACCTCAACTCTTCTATAACCCTCAGTAAGAGTTGATTCCCCATTTTGGACCTGCCTCTGGATCTCAATAATCCTCAGCAGAAGCCAACCTCCTCTTAGGCTTTGTATAATGACTGTCCTCAGCAGAGTTAGCCTCAAAAGCACTCTCTTGTTGAGACCATCACTTTTTAGCACTCTCTTGTTGAGTCAGCCACCTTTTAAAACACTCTCTTGTTGAGTCAATCACCATTTAAACACTCTCTTGCTGAGTCAATCATCTTTTCAGCCTCCTCTTAGGCTTTGTATAATGATCCTTCTTGTCCTCAGCAAAAGTCATCCTCAATCTTGGGCTTTGTACAAGACACTATACAAAAGCACTCTCTTGTTGAGTCAACCCTCTTTCAGCTTCAATCTTGGGCTTTATACAAGACACCCATAAATATCTTCAGCTGAGTCAGTCAAATATCCTTTAGCCTCAATCTTGGGCTTTGTACAAGACACCATATAAATTTCCCTAAGCAGAGTCAATCCTCTTTTCAGCCTCAATCTTGGGCTTTATACAAGACAAATCATACTCTCCAACAGAGTCAATCTTCTTTCAACCACAATCTTGGGCTTTGTACAAGACAGATAAAACCTTTCACCCGTAGAGTCAGTTTCCCCTTTTAGCCTCAATCTTGGGCTTTGTACAAGACAGACAAGATATTTCCCTGGAAAAGTCAATCTTTAGCCTCCTCTTAGGCTTTGTATAATGATATCCCCCAAAGAGTCAGTCTCTTTTTAGCCTCAATCTTGGGCTTTGTACAAGACATATATAAACACTCTCTTGTTGAGTCAGTTTTTTATAGTCTCCTCTTAGGCTTTGTATAAGTACTTCACCAGTGGAGTAAATCAATCTCTTAGCTTCAACCTTGGGCTTTGATCAAGGCACGTAAAAATCAACATTCCCTTCAGAGGAAATCAAAATCTCTCTGTAGGAAGATACTTCTCTGTATATCACATATCAAAACAGACATTCAAAACAAACCCTAAACCCCAGATAATTGCTATAAGTGGCACACTTGTTGATTCAAATATCCAAGCTGTCGTCCATCTCTAATCCTGGAAAACTTCATATTTCATCTAATTGCTGTAAGTGGCAAGCCTCTAGTTTATTTACATCCATGCCACTGTCCTTCTCTTAGCATGAAAGACTCCTAAGGAAAAATGGCATTGCTCAACACTGAGTTAAAGTTTTCTCCTTCAGGACAAATCCCTTATAAAGGAAATTATGGCATTGCTGGATTCACATATCCTAGTTAAAGTAATTCTCCTTTATAATCAGTCACCCAACAACTGTGATAAATAGATGAGATGTCTCCTTTTAGAGATGACAAATTCTCTCTCAGTCAAAACGTTTAGCTTCAATCTTGGGCTTTGAACAAGACACAAATACTCCTTTTAGCTTCAATCTTGGGCTTTGAACAAGACACCAAAACATCATCTTTTCCTCCCATAGAATAGGAGGAACTACGATTGCTCTAATTTCCCTGTTTATCTTTAACGGGAATACGTAGGCACAAGATTGCGAAATCTTAGCGAGCATACCAATAAAAAACTTTAGGTCCGATACCTTCACACACAAATCAAAACTTAGGTCCAGTACCTTACCAAAATCATCAAAAACTCTCTCTCTCTCAAAAACCTCCCAAAGGAGAAACTTTCCCAATCCACAACAGATAAACACCAGTAAGTAGAAAGCAGTAAGGAAAATTGCGAACAACCTGTGGATAACCACATATAGGATGGGTAACTGACAACTCCCCATTGTATAACCTGACCCCGAACTCCCCGAATCTCTCTTAAGCATTTGTTCAGTTAAACATTTGCGTGCAAGGTTAGTTTTAGATAGCTTCCCTTTCCATTCCAGCTTCACGGGATAAATAAGAAATCAGAAAGTAGCACCCCACTCCTACCATCGCGGTGAGGAACCCATGGCGATAAGGTGGTCGCCTCACCGACAAAAATCGCACGCTACAGGAAAATGGCGACTCTGCTGGGGAACGCCAGACTAGGACTAGGATTAGAATTCCTAAGAGGTCTAGGTTGTTAGAAATTTTCTACATATATATTATATATATATATATATATATATATATATATATATACTGCTTTTCCTACTTGATATCCGTGTTTATTTTTCTGTCAATGGGAATGCGAGTGATGTCGCATGTCGAAAGTTTGAGAGAACCCTAAGATAGGTGATGGCATAGACGGGTGGTCTTACAGGGAGTGATTCCCGAATAAGCGATCCTGGTAGACCATCAAATCAGGTGAGGGCCCGTGTGGATACTATGTTGAACGACTAACGTCGTGAAAATAGACGTTATCCCAGTGCGGCACCCGTGATCCTGAGGATTTAGTAGACATTAACCATGTGGCCATTTGGTAGTGCGGTAGCTATCGAAAATAGTTGATACGCGATACTACACCCAATTTGAGATTACCCTAGGATACTACAGCTCGCTCGGGTGAACCAGCTTGCTGTTGTTATCCCTAGGGGGTCAATGATTTTGGGAACCTTTAACCCATTCTACAGGTACAAATTTACCAGAATACAACCTTTGGGGATGGGTAGAGCCATGACTCCATGCTCGTGACGTTGAACCCTTGAACCCATGTTTTTTCAATGTTTTTGTGTGCTGCATTCATGCATTCATTTAAAAAACTCTTAAACAAAGAAAAATATCTTCTTCTTCCTCTCTTCTTTTTCAAAATAAACTAAAACAATAATTGCAAATATCAGAGAAGGATTGCGTTATGGATTTCGGTAGAAGAAAGACGCACAAGTATACCTTCAAGGCTCCGAAACTAGAGGATTTAAGAAGGTTGGCAAGGATGATTACCAACCCTGATGCTTTCAGAGCTAAGCACAGAGGGTTGTTGTCTCTGTTAAGGGTCCACGTTGTTGAAGGAATACTGTCTACGTTAATTCAGTTTTACGATCCGGTTTATCACTGTTTCACATTCCCGGATTATCAACTTGCACCAACACTGGAGGAGTACTCTCACCTGACTGATTTACCCATCACTGACCAAGCTCCCTTTTCTGGACTGGAAGAAATTCCAAAGGATCAAACCATTGCAAGATCAATCTATTTGGACGAGTCAGAAGTCAGGACTCACGTGACCACTAAGGAAGGAATCCAGGGTTTACCAGCTAAATTCCTGACGGAGAAAACCCTATAATTTTCCAGTGTAGGAAACATAACTGCTTTCGAAGATATCTTTGTTCTGCTCACATATGGGTTATTTCTTTTTCCCAACATCGATAACTTCGTCGATACCAATGCCAAGAAGATATTTCTGATTGGAAACCCCGTACCAACTCTGCTCGCAGATGCTTATCATTCTATACACTTAAGGAATTTGTACAGCAGAGGAATGATCACATGTTGTGTACCCTTACTTTAAAAATGGTTTACTTCCCATTTACCTAAGTCTGCTTCTTTTTGGGACCATAAGAGTACTCTACGTTGGGCACAGAGAATCATGTCTCTTATCAACTCTGGCATAGATTGGTACAATAGGATTTATGAGGGGATAAAGATCATCGACCGATGCGGAAATTTCCCCAATGTACCCCTCATAGGAACTAAAGGAGGAATCAACTATCATCCAATTTTAGTTCTCCGTCAACTCGGATACCCAATGAAGCATATCCCGCGTAATGTTCATCTGGAAGGTCTTTTCTTCAAAGAAGGAGAAAATGACAGAGCACTAAAAAAGGAAATAGTGCATGCCTGGCAACATGTTCACAAGAAAGGAAGAGAGTCTCTAGGAAGACCAGACTGTATCTCTGTGGAACCTTATCTCCACCGGGTGCAAACTAGAGCTCTCAAGCTAAGGATGCCTTACCCTCGACAAGAAGTTCTTCCGTTAAAGGAATCTGTTCTTTATTTTATGTCTGATACGGAAAAACTCCAGTTTGCTCTCAACAAAGGTCAACGGGAGAAAAGTTCTTGGAAAAACAAGTACCGAGTTCTCAATGTGGAGTGTACCAAAATTCAGCAACTGTTAAAAGAAAAGGACGCTCTGATTAGGGTATTAGAGCAGCATGTTGTAGAAAGTCAAGAAGACCGAAGAAATTTGCTTGCTCCTTTCACTTGGCAAAGGACTGATAACCCGACAACGGCTGAAGAGCCCCGGTCAAAGAAAAGGAAAATACCAGAACCAGCATCTGAGTTCTCTTCAGAGAGGACTCAGGATCCATAAGCTTAGACATTTCCTTTTACAGCACTTTGTAAAATACTGTATTTTCCATTCCCGCAATCTTTCGAATTCAATAAAACAGGGTCTCCACCCTTTACTGTATGATATTTGCAATCTATTTGTTGAAGTTTCTTTTTGATTAAAAAACAAACAAAAATATATCATTGCATTCATCATTCTCACATAACGTGTTCTTCTTATCTTCGAATCTCACGTATGTGTCACAATTCTAGAGTCAAACTATCTCACTCGTACAATACTCGGGCCAATCAACAAAAGAAAATGGACGATCTCGAGGAAGAGAATAGAGAGCTGAGAGAAGAAGTCGACGCTCTGAAGGAAGATCTGAGAAAACTTCACAGTGACATGCAATCTCTGGCAGCAGCTCAGAGGCAACAACAAAGAATTGTGATCTCAGAGATCACATCTACGCCCGTAGTAGAGACATACGATCCTCGGTACAACATGCCTAAAGATTGCCCTTAGGGCATGCCTATCAACTTTGTCCCTGAGGGATACATCCCGTCGGTCACTGAAGACCCAGAAACTGCAGCAGGAATCGCTGGGCCTGAAGGTTACAAACTTCGGGAAAACGAAGACGCAAGAGTGATGACAGCAACTCTTGAAGGTTACAAACTTCGGGGCATAGAAGCACCAAAAGTCACTGCCGTAACGACTATACCACAACCAGTGGTACACACTGTCTTGCAAAGACATATTCCACAAGTAATTTCTGGTGGAAACGAAAACATGTACGAAATAATGAATGAGTTCTAGGAGCAATTCCTGAAGATGCTGAAGGAACTGCATGCCATTCGCTGTCAGGATTTATTCGAAAAGGACACCGCAGGCCTTTGTTTGGTCCCTAATGTGAAAATCCCGCACAAATTCAAGGTGCCTAACTTTGAAAAATATAAAGGCAACTCTTGCCCCCAAAGTCATTTGGTGATGTACGCTCGAAAGATGTCAACTCAGACAGAGAATTAATAGCTACTGATCCATTATTTCCAAGACAGTTTAACCGGTGCCACACTCAAATGGTACATGGATTTAAACCGCACCAAGATTGTTACTTTCAGAGATCTTGGCGCAGCTTTCGTTCAACAGTATAAGTATAACCTGGACATGGCGCCAGACAGAGATCAACTCAGAGCAATGTCGCAGAAGGACAAGGAAACTTTTAAGGAATATGCTCAGAGATGGCGTGAAATTGCCGCCCAGATCTGTCCCCCTCTTGAGGAAAAAGTGATGACAAATATCTTTTTGAAAACCTTAAGCTCATTCTATTACGACCAAATGGTCGCCAGTGCGCCCAGCGACTTCACTAAGATGGTGAACATGGGGGTACGCCTTGAAGAAGCAGTCCGAGAAGGACGATTGGTCAAAGATGCAGAGCCACAAGCAGTACCAAAAAATACAGTAGTGTTTTCCCAAAGAAAAAAGAGCAAGATATTGGTAATATCTCTCTCGAAAAGCAAAGGCGAAGGTATCAACTAGTAGCAGCGGTAACTCCTGCTATCAACCCAATACCGGCTCCGACTTATCTACCTCAGGTTGCTCAGAGCCAACTAAGTCAGCAACAATATCAGAAAAAGACACAACAGCCTCTTCAGCAGGCTCGTCCCCAGTACAACAACAACAATCGTACAACACGACCATCAGGGTTTGACCCTATACCGATGTTGTACGCAGAACTGTTTCCACTACTACTGGTCAAGGGGCATATCCAAACCAGGTCTCCTCTTACAATACCGGAGAATCTGCCTTTTTGGTTCAAAGTGGATCAAACATGCCCTTATCATCAAGGAGGACCGGGGCACAACATTGAGAACTGTCTCAGCTTCAAATTTGATGTGCAGAAGCTTGTCAGGAACGGGGTCCTATCTTTCAAAGGTACTAATCTAAATGTTCAGACGAACCTGTTGCCTCAACATGAAAAGACTGCAGTAAATTTGATAGAGGAAGAATTTAGCCGCAGTTATCAAATTCATGATGTACTCCTATTGGGAACCAATCTGGCCAGGATGCAATACAGACAGAGCAGGTACGGTCATGTACCGCCTCACAATTATCACCAGTGTGATATCTGCTCAAAGAATAATCAAGGATGTTCCGTAGTCCAATCATGTCTACAAGAACAAATGAATCTCGGATGGATTCAAGATCATCAAATCCGTGAAGTCAATATGGCTCACACAAATCCCAACATTGTTCAGAACCACAACATTCTGACGATGAACGTCAACTTGGTGGCAATGCACTCAAGGCAAAGTCAATACCATGATTTGCCACGGCACAATTACAATTCCTGTTTGATCTGCTCAATAAACAATCTGGGATGCTCTTTGGTACAAGAGGCCCTCCAGCGTCAGATGGATCTCAGATGGATTCAAGATTACCATGATAGAAATATTCATCAAGTCAATATGATTCAGATCTTTGATATTCGCTTGATGAATACCAGTCTGGTAGAACTACATGCTAAGCAGGTCAGGCTTGGCTTTCTGGCTTCACATGATTATCAAGACTGTAAAGTGTGTCGTAAAGACAATCAAGGGAGTGCGCTTATGCAAAGAACCCTTCAACATTTGTTGGACCACTGGTGGCTTCCAATTTACTTGGATGAAGCTACACAATGATTTAGCATGACTGATAGAAATCCTAGTTGACATCAGAGTCGTGATATCCGCTCAATGGAAATAGATCTAGTAAAGATGCACTGCATACAAAACGGGTGTGGCCGTGTACCACCGCACAACTATGAGCGCTGTAGGATATGTTCGAAAGATAACCAAGGATGTTATCTCGTACGAGCAGCTCTCCAAGAACAGTTAAACCAGAAGGAGAGTCGACCATGTTCAAGCTCTGTGTCAATCAACATGATACACGACTATCTCCCTGGTCAAAGCAAAAGTGTTGTCGTGATCTCCGATCGCGGAATAACCAAGGACGTTTGCGCCATAATCCCTCTGCTCAACGAGTCGAAAGTCTCTCTTGATAGAAGAAGAATCCTTAACCTCGAACTAATTGAGGCTGCCTATGATAGTCAGAAAAATCAAAAAACTCCTGTGGTTATCTATCTGCCAGGACCAATACCATACGAATCTGATAAGGCCATCCCTTACAAGTACGGTGCAACAACAATCGAAAATGGAAAGGAAAATCCATTACCCTCTGTCGTAAACATTGCTGAGCGGTCGGATCTTCAACCGAGGAGTTGGAGAACCCACCAAGAAAAAGGAACCTCAAACAGAAGTTACCAATCAACCAGTCGGGCGATCCAATAATCCCGACCTTTCAAAGAACAATGATGAGATGTTGAAGCTCATCCAGAAGAGCGAGTACAACATTGTAGACCAACTATTGCAAACTCCTTTGAGGATCTATGTGTTATCTCTCTTGTTCAGTTTCGAAGCTCACAGGGAAGCTCTGCAGAAAGTCTTAGAGCAAGCTTTTGTGGAACAAGATGTGACGATAAAATAGTTTGACAGTATCATTTCCAACATCACTTCCTGCAACAACTTAGGATTCAGTGATGAAGAACTGCCAGAAGAAGGCAAAAATCACAACATGGCGCTTAACATTACAGTCAACTGCCAGGACGATGCTTTAGCCAGCGTACTAGTAGATACAGGATCAACTCTGAATGTTATGCCAAATTCTACTCTGATGCGACTATCATTTCAAGGAGCCCCGATGAGAGGCAGTGAGGTCATCGTCAAAGCCTTTGATGGATCCAGAAAAATAGTTATCAGCGAAGTTGATCTTCCCATAACTATCGGTCCTCACACTTTCCAAGTCACTTTCCAGGTCATGGACATCCGAGAAGCATACAGTTGTTTATTAGGAAGACCTTGGATACACGAGGCTGGGGCAGTCACTTCGACACTTCACCAGAGGCTGAAGTTCATCAAGAATGACAAGCTAGTCACAGTATACGGAGAGCAAGCCTTAATTGTAAGCAACTTATCATCATTCTCCTGTGTAGAACCAGAAGAGGTCGTTGGAACTTAGTTCCAAGCACTCTCAGTAAGCAATAAGAATCGACCAGAAAGAGGGAAATCGATTTCCTCATACATGGATGCTCTTGAAGTGATCAAAAGTAACATCGTAAAAGGACGGGGACAGCTGGTAATTCCTGCTAATAACAAGACAAAGAAAGGTCTTGGTTTCTCTTCAACCTGTACCCAGACTACTAAGAAAAATGAAAGTTTTCATCCCATTCAGGACTTCTTCCACAGTGGAGGTTTCCTTCACCCAGTGTCTCAAGAAGTACACACCATCAATGAGGGTGACTCCTCTGATACGGATGAAGAGTGGAAGTCCTATCTCAATGAGGACGATTATATGTCTCAGGGAGAGGCACATACACCATTTTGATTTCCCGCGCAAAGTCCGAGATATATACTAAGATCAGATGTCAAAATGATGTACGGAGATTGTATTCTGGAAGGATGTCGTGCTCCACCCAACTCATTAGAGGAGGACACTCTGATGAAAGACAACTTCGACTATGACTATAATGACCCAATGGATGACTTGCCTATCTGGCAGCCGTACCCAGAAGACTTGGGGCAAAAGAGTCAGCCAAACGATGCATATCCGCTGAGCATCATTGAAAAGAACACCTGCGTCCCCACCAAATCATGGGATCATTACTCAGGACATCCAGAAAATATCCAGCACAACGATGAATCTGTAAAGATTGCAGGACAAAAGTTCATCAGCTATGCTTTTCCCGAGGTCAATGTCATCGAGAAGGATGACTCCTCCAGTCCCACAGAAGTATGGGACACTTTAGGACAACCGAGTGGCAAGTACGACTTCTTGGTCAAGTACACCGCTCCTGAAAGCTCTTGTATCAGGCTCGAAGACATCCAGCCAACTAGATGGGGAGATCCTCCTGAGAGTAAAAACACTATGCAAGATACAACAGAAGAGTTCATCTACGACAACTCTGCATGGGAGGAAGACTCCAATGATCCAGCTCCGCCAGAAATCAGTGTCATTTCTGAGGACAAACCAAGAAAGAAGGTACCAGACTTTGTGATTCACCGAGGAGTTCTCCGCCAATGGGATGCTGTAGATGTCCCGAAAGCCGTTCATAAGTCTACATAATTGCTTTCTTTGTTTTAACCTTTCACCCTGCCCAGGTGAAACGGATGTTTTTATAGGGCTCACTTTCTGTAAATGTCCCTCTTCGCTTTGCCCAAAGCAACAGAGTTTTTTTTAATAGGGCTGTAGTTTCAAGAATCGACAAATCATAAATAAATAAACATCGTTCTGTAATTTCCGCATTTACTGCTGTTTTCACTTTTCGCTTTTTCAGAAAATGGTAATCCTAAAAAACAACTCAAAAATAAATAAAAACGAGCATTTTTCAGAAAATACACTGCACACACTCTTGCATTTCTCTCTATCTCTTCTAAAAAACAATCATCACGTCATACAGATTGCTTGTTTTAAACCCCGTTGAAACATACGATCCAATGCCTTCTCCCAACTTTGAATTCCCGGTATTTGAAGCTGAAGAAGAAGAAGACGAAGAAATTCCAGAAGAGATCTCCCGATTACTCAGACAAGAGGAAAGATCCATTGGACCTCACAAAGAGCCATTGGAAACGGTCAATTTGGGTTTAGAAGAAGAGAGAAAAGAAGTCAAGATTGGAGCACTGCTCAGTCCGACTGTCAAAGAAAACTTGATAGGACTTCTCAAAGAGTTTCCCGATGTATTTGCTTGGTCCTATCAGGACATGCCAGGGTTGGATACCAGCATCGTGGAACATCATCTACCATTGAAGTCAGAATGTCCACCAGTAAAACAAAGGTTGAGAAGGACTCACCCGAATATGGCCATCAAAATCAAAGAGGAAGTGCAGAAACAGAGCGACGCAGGTTTCCTTGCCACCTTAGAATATCCTCAATGGCTAGCTAACATAGTGCCAGTTCCAAAAAAGGACGGAAAAGTCAGAATATGTGTAGATTACAGGGATCTGAACAAGGCCATTCCAAAGGATGACTTTCCCTTACCGCACATAGACATGCTGGTAGACAGTACAACCAAATTCAAAGTCTTCTCCTTTATGGATGGATTCTCGGGCTATAATCAAATCAAAATGGCGCCGGAAGACATGGAGAAAACTTCATTCATCACCCCATGGGGCACCTTTTGTTACAAGGTAATTTCGTTCGGTTGAAGAACGTCGGGGCAACCTATCAAAGGGCCATGACTACTCTGTTTCACGACATGATGCACAAAGAAATTGAGGTGTACATCGATGATATGATTGCCAAATCTAGAACAGAGGAGAAACATGTGACCCGCCTATCAAAGTTGTTCGAGCGTCTGAGAAAGTACAAACTCCGCTTGAATCCCAACAAATGCACGTTCGGTGTCTGGTCAGGGAAACTTTTAGGGTTCATCGTCAGCCAGAAAGGGATTGAGGTTGATCCTGACAAGGTCAAGGCCATTCAAGAAATGCCTTCTCCAAAGACTAAAAAACAAGTCAGGGGATTCCTGGGACGTCTGAATTACATTTCTAGATTCATATCTCTCATGACCGCGAGTCGATCTTCAAACTACTCAAAAAGAATCAAAGCTGTGTATAGACAGAAGACTGCCAAATACCTTCAACAATATCAAGGAATATCTGTTGAATCCATCGATTCTATCACCTCCAGTAGAGGGAACACCACTGATCATCTACCTAACAGTCCTGGAAGACTCAATGGGTTGTGTACTTGGCCAACAAGACGAAACGAAAATAAAAGAGTCTGCCATCTACTATTTGAGCAAGAAATTTACCGACTGTGAAACTCGGTACACTATGCTTGATAAAACTTGTTGCGCTTTGGCTTGGGCAGCCAAACGTCTTCACCAGTACATGATTTGTTACACTACTTGGTTAATCTCCAAAATGGATCCGATCAAGTATGTCTTTGAAAAACCTGCTCTCACAGGAAGGATTGCCCGTTGGCAAACATTGTTATCAGAATAAGACATCGAGTACCATGCTTATAAAGTCGTCAAAGGAAGTATTTTAGCCGATCATTTGGCTCATCAACCGATTGACAATCAGGAGTCAGTCAGATTTGACTTCCCAGACGAAGATGTCATGTATCTGAAAATGAAAGATTGCGATGAACCGCTACCCAGTGAAGGACCAGAACCAGGTTTCCAATGGGGACTAATCTTTGACGGAGTTGTCAACAATTATGGAAATGGAATTGGGGCAATCATCGTAACACCTCAGGGTACCCACATTACTTTCACTGCCAGATTGACATTCAAATTCACAAACAACGAGGCCGAATACGAAGCTTGTATCATGGGTCTCGACGAAGCGGCCGACTTAAGGATCAAGAACTTGGATGTGTATGGAGACTCAACCCTGGTTATCAATCAGATCAAAGGAGATTGGAACACATGCCAATCAGGATTGATTCCTTACAAATACTACGTGAGAAGGTTGTTACCATTCTTCAACAAAATCGAGTTTCATCACATCCCTTGTGAAGAGAATCACATGACTGATGCACTAGCTGTAACACCCCAATTCCCATCGCGAATAAATAATACATAAATAAATCAGAGTAGATAAAAATTTATTTTTCCGACAGAAACAAGGATGCCACAACAGTAGAAAGAAAACACAATCCCTGCTCAAATATTTTTTATACATAACACAAAATAGAATACCCTCAAAGGGAAACTTTTTCCATATAAAATTAAAGCTCAATTATGGAATAAAGCGGAAAGATCCATAACCGACTTGTTTTACAAAATAAATTATTTTTTTAACATCAAAATATTCATACAACGGTAATACAAAATATATTCAACAAATGTATACATATATAACTAAAGCGTTCCCCGACTCCCGTGCTATGTATCAGAGCAGATAGACAAATAGATGGAGAACTAATCTTCACAAAAGCCTCCAAGACTACTAATCTGCAATTGCCTCATAGAGCAACAAACCACAGCAGAAGGGTGAGAAATAACAACTAAATCAAGATTGCATAATAATATGCAAACACACATAAATTCACATGCATAGTTATTCTCACCACAAGCATCACATACTAATACATATAGGAGGCCACATATACATAACATATATCAATTATCCAACATAATCACATATTTGCATATAAGGCATGCCAGAGTCACAACATATGGAAACACACCACCACATCTCATAGCACATGTCTATACATAGAACATATTATCCATAACCAATGCATTTATCACATATGCACATCAATTCACCAATTCAAACATAAATCTCAATACATACTCAATCAATTCATGATTTTCCACACATAATCAATCCATTCATGATTTTCCACACATAATCAATCCATTCATGATTTATGCAAATGCAAAGAGACCGACACAACGACTCTATGCAAATGCATATGCGGTATCATCCATCCATCAATCTCATCACTAGTTCACTCAGGAACTATTGGAATCATCGCTTGTTACTTAGTGTAACTCCCCGTCGGGCAAACGATGTTCCCCGTCGCTTTCGGTCCTCTTGGTATAAGGCGCACGATGTTTATAGATCGCTTTTGGTCCTCTTTGTATAAGGCGCACAATCGTCTATATTCATCGCTTTCGGTCCTCTTTGTATAAGGCGCACGATGTTATAGCGGATTCCCTTTGGAATCGTTTCGTCGCTCACACCCACTAGGGCACACGACATCACAAGATGCATATCATGATGCTTGACATACAAGAACTCATGACTATCAAATGCATCACCATAATTCAACAATATGAATTATCTCATCATCATTATTCATGCATTGGAAATCAATTCAAACAATGCATTTACTTGCCATAAGGCCACCAAATAACACACATTGAATTTCACATAACAATTGCATTTCATCATAATCCACAAACCACAACAATTATCATTTTAGCATATACACTCATATCAATTCACATCAAGAATTACTCACCATCAACCACAACAATCCTACAATCATACAATGATACTCACAACACTAGGATTCACGCCACGAAGGCTACCCACAACAACATTCATAACAACATGCATTGATATTCAATAAAACAATGTATTTACCACACAACAACATCATTATCACATGCATCAACATCATATAAATAGCACAAAAGCCCCACATCACCTAGCAATAGCACTACACACTGTAAAACACCGACCACACGCATTTAACGCGATAAAAACCCGACAACCCAACATTTTTACAAAACCACGACTTAAATAATTCATCTACTGCCCTCCAAACCATTTTTAATAGAAATAATATTTCATTATCTTTCCAACGCTTCGAACGGCGACCAAAACGGACTTATGGTTTGAAAATTATGAAGAAAACAAAATAGAAAAATATCACGTTCGCTCCAGTATTCGTTAGGGGAACCCTAGCGAACCAAGGCAGTGGAAAACCAACATAAAGTTCGCTAGGCGAACCTCTAGGCGAACATTCGCCCGTTCCTTCGCTGGGGTTCACTAGGCGAACCCGCGAAACCCAGAGTTCGCAGCAGCGTCAATATAGGTCGTATGGGACCAAAATACATCATTTCTACCACCCAAACCCTTCTAATTCATACCAGGACAACCAAAACATGTTCAGACATAATCAACAAGTATTCTATGCAGTTTATATCGAGTTTTGACCGTGAAAACATCGATTTATATCAATTTATCAATGAGAAAAAGTTGTGAAACAACCAAAACAATTACAACAAACAACACATATACATACACAAGCAAGATATAATCGAAACTTCTCACCCTTACCCGATTAATCGCGATTGAAACGGAGTTATGTCGATTTTCCTCTTTCTCCCTTTTTCTTTCCTCTTCCTTTCTATCTTCTCTTTTCTTTCTCTTCCTTTTCTTTTCTCTCTATTTCTCTCTAATCTCTATTTATATAAAAATATCTAAACCCCTAAAAAGACTATTTTACCCCTTAACTCAAATATCTCGCAAACGCTCTCAAAACGCGATAAAACATAAACAGCGATGGAAAATAATATATTGTCAAATAAAAGTCAAGAATAAAATAATATAAAAATGAAAATAATTAAATCGACTCGATTAAATAAATCAGACAAAACGGGGCGTTACAATTCTCCCCCACTTAGAAATTTCCGTCCTCGAAAATATAACCGATACGAACAACTCCGGATACGACTCCTGCATCCGACCAACAAACTACCTTGCTAACAAAAGGCACACCACGAATAGCACAAACTGACAACCCACCTTGCTAACAGCAACTACAACGACGACACGACAACGACGACAACTACAACGACAAGATGCAAAGCCCATACAATGCACTTGACGACCAACTCACGACTCAGGAATACCCAGGTTACGAACACACACAAGAATTAGCTACTCGCACTCGGACCATCACGATGGAAACGAGGCAACAACAAAAACAAGAACATAACGTCCCACGACACAACATCGTTTCAACAACCTCTTCATAACCACAATACCAACATCCTTGTCACACAACAATATTACAACAATGCTACGCACCCTGATTACTCGTAACCATTAAAACTACCAATTTCACGTCCAAAGTCTAACTCTTTCTCATATTCACCAAAAATCACTGTTCACTTTTAATATATCCAACTTCACACTCTTCTGTGTTATCTCACACACCAGACACAAGTCTCTAAACTGCTCAAATAATTCTAATTCTCTGACCATCAAAACGGACATGCATAAAAGCTTTCGACTTAACTCATCAGGCACGACATTAACTTCACCAATAGGATAATTTCAGCTAAAGTCATAACTCATCAGGAATTCCAAACATCCGACCGTGCCTCAATCCGAGTTACAATTCAAAAGTTATGAAGGAAACAGAACTGCACAAACTGTCATGTTCGCTAGGAGAACCTTCTAGCGAGCATTCTCTACCACCTTCGCTAGGCGAATGTCGTTGGCGAACATTCACTGACCTTCGCTGCCGGGTTCGCTAGGCGAACCCTCGAAAGCTGTTCGCTGGACTTCGCCCCATGTTCGCTAGGCGAACCATGGAAAACTCAGAATTCCAGCAGTGCTGTTACTCATCCAAAACCATCATTTTCTCCATCCAAACACCTTGAACCTAAAACCCTCAAAATAATACCTCAAAATATTCCAACACCATACAACCGCAACCAATTCCAAATCTGGAATAGTATAGATCCTCTTATGAATCCTCAATTGTCGTAAAGCATAAGCCACGACTTTACCCTCTTGCATTAACACACTGACTAAACTCATCAAAGACGCATCTCAATACCTCACAAACGGTTTATCAGGATCACGTAGAATCAAAACTGAAGTCGTAGACAACTTCTACTTCAGCTCACCAAAACTTACTCACAACGAAGTACGAACTTAGCAAAGTTTTCCATAGCCTGCAGTAACAACCAACTGAGCCCAAAAGTTTCTAATCTCCTTAACCAACTTCGGAGCCTCTCAATGTAGAACTGCATCTACTTCCGATGGATCCATAACCATACTCTCATCTGAAATAACATACCCAAAAAAACTAACCTTTTTCAACCCAAATTCTCACTTGAATAACTTAGCATAAAACTTCGTCTCTTTTCAACACTTGTCATTCCATTCTCAAACACTCTACCTGTTCTTCCTCTGAGTTTATAACAGATCCGAATATCCTCAATCAAAGCCATTACGAACTTATCCAAATAAATATAGAAGATACGATTCCTCTACTCCACAACATTACAGACGCATTACTAACACCAAATAACATCACTGTACGTTGTAATGCCCAACCAATTTCCAAAAGATATAAATCCTTAAAGCTTTTGCAAAAATTTTCACTGGGTAACTGGTTACTCACATACAAGCTTAACCGAGTAAATAACAGCCTATCCCGATGATAACAAACATAACCGGTCTCAGTAAATCGATCAAAGCCTCAACTCATATAATTCACCACTCTTATCAAACATTCCAAACAATTGTTATTTCACTCCACCTCAACCTAACCATTCCAGTCATCTTTTCATGAAAGTGGACACTTGTTCTCAATCATTACCTTATTCAACTGTCAGTAATCTATACGCAATCCCTTCTCGTGACAGTCCAGATCCCATAAATTCCAACATGTAGCAACCACCAACCAAAAAGAACTCTCAAATATTACATCCACGCCTAAGGGTTTTCTCAAAATTTCCATTAATGCTCTAAAATTCCAAAGACTCCAAACCTCACCAGAACTCTAAGTTTTGCTTTCCATAGTCTCAATACCATCATACACATCATGCTTGTTATTTCGTTCAATCATCCATCCTCTTTGTTACTAACACAGCTGGAGCTCTCTAAGACGACACGCTTGGTCTCACAAATCAATTTTTCCAGTAAATCTTCCAACCGCTCTTTCAATCTGAGTTTCACTTCCTAAAAGTTCTTCTACATACTTAGCAGATACAAACCTCAAATCCTCCCCTTCGCCAAATTTGAGTTCACATTCTACTCTCTGAGAACAACCATTAACGATGCCCAATCGTTCTCTCTTAATGACTTCCCAACTGGACCAACATACAAAACCTCGAATCCGCCTCATCTTCCGACATAAGAATATTCGTCGACTCAACAGAACAATCCATAATCATTTTCTTAATTCCAAACAATTCATTTCACACACTATCAAAGCCGGAAAGACCCATCTATTCCATCCAACATAATTTCGTCTATTATCAACAAGAGAATAAGGGCGATCAGTTCCTCAATTTGTCAATAGACAGCCGACAATCATGATGGGGCATAAACCGTCTTTACCAAACTATAATAGCATTCCTTGCATCTTGTGCACACAACTACCTAAGGCACAATTCCTTAGTTGACATAAACCTTACCTCCACATTCCCTCCGGAACCGGGAACAACATTGTCCAAATAACACTTACAATCTTGCAACCAATGCTCCACAACTGAAGCAACTTGGAGAAGCACCAACTTCTCCCCAACTTATCTCATTCTCACACCTGAAGACAAACGATTAGAAAAACCAGAAAGTACTGACAGTGTTTCACACACATATCACGTACTAAGGGACAAATAACATCGACAGTATTCAACTGTCACACCAACTGACTCAACAACTTGGCCGGACGGACCGACCTGCTCTGATACCACTATTGTAACACCCCAATTCCCATCGCGAATAAATAATACATAAATAAATCAGAGTAGATAAAAATTTATTTTTCCGACAGAAACAAGGATGCCATAACAGTAGAAAGAAAACACAATCCCTGCTCAAATATTTTTGATAAATAACACAAAATAGAATACCCTCAAAGGGAAACTTTTTCCATATAAAATTAAAGCTCAATTATGGAATAAAGCGGACAGATCTATAACCGACTTGTTTTACAAAATAAATTATTTTTTTAACATCAAAATATTCATACAACGGTAATACAAAATATATTCAACAAATGTATACATATATAACTAAAGCGTTCCCCGACTCCCGTGCTACATATCAGAGCAGACAGACAAACGGATGGAGAACTAATCTTCACAAAAGCCTCCAAGACTACTAATCTGCAATTGCCTCATAGAGCAACAAACCACAGCAGAAGGGTGAGAAATAACAACTAAATCAAGATTGCATAATAATATGCAAACACACATAAATTCACATGCATAGTTATTCTCACCACAAGCATCACATACTAATACATATAAGAGGCCACATATACATAACATATATCAATTATCCAACATAATCACATATTTGCACATAAGGCATACCAGAGTCACAACATATGGAAACACACCACCACATCTCATAGCACATGTCTATACATAGAACATATTATCCACAACCAATGCATTTATCACATATGCACATCAATTCACCAATTCAAACATAAATCTCAATACATACTCAATCAATTCATGATTTTCCACACATAATCAATCCATTCATGATTTTCCACACATAATCAATCCATTCATGATTTATGCAAATGCAAAGAGACCGACACAACGACTCTATGCAAATGCATATGCAGTACCATCCATCCATCAATCTCATCACTAGTTCACTCAGGAACTATTTGAATCATCCCTTGTTACTTAGTGTGACTCCCCGTCGGGAAAACGATGTTCCCCGTCGCTTTCGGTCCTCTTGGTATAAGGCGCACGACATTTATGGATCGCTTTCGGTCCTCTTTGTATAAGGCTCACGATCCGATCGCTTTCGGTCCTCTTTGTATAAGGCGCATGATCGTCTATAATCATCGCTTTCGGTCCTCTTTGTATAAGGCGCGCGATGTTATAGCGGATTCCCTCTGGAATCGTTTCGTCGCTCACACCCACTAGGGCACACGACATCACAAGATGCATATCATGATGCTTGACATACAAGAACTCATGACTATCAAATGCATCACCACAATTCAACAATATGAATTATCTCATCATCATTATTCATGCATTGGAAATCAATTCAAACAATGCATTTACTTGCCATAAGGCCACCAAATAACACACATTGAATTTCATATAACAATTGCATTTCATCATAATCCACAAACCACAACAATTAGCATTTTAGCATATACACTCATATTAATTCACATCAAGAATTACTCACCATCAACCACAACAATCCTACAATCATACAATGATACTCACAACACTAGGATTCACGCCACGAAGGCTACCCACAACAACATTCATAACAACATGCATTGATATTCAATCAAACAATGTATTTACCACACAAAAACATCATTATCACATGCATCAACATTATATAAATAGCACAAAAGCCCCACATCACCTAGCAATAGCACTACACACTGTAAAACACCGACCACACGCATTTAACGCGATAAAAACCCGACAACCCAACATTTTTACAAAACCACGACTTAAATAATTCATCTACTGCCCTCCAAACCATTTTTAATAGAAAGAATATTTCATTATCTTTCCAACGCTTCGAACAGCTACCAAAACGGACTTACGGTTTGAAAATTATGAAGAAAACAAAATAGAAAAATATCACGTTCGCTCCAGTATTCGCTAGGCGAACCCTAGCGAACCAAGGCAGTGGAAAACCAACATAAAGTTCGCTAGGCGAACCTCTAGGAGAACATTCGCCCGTTCCTTCGCTGGGGTTCGCTAGGCAAACCCGCGAAACCTAGAATTCACAGCAGCGTCAATATAGGTCATATGGAACCAAAATACATCATTTCTACCACCCAAACCCTTCTAATTCATACCAAGACAACCAAAACATGTTCATACATAATCAACAAGTATTCTACGCAGTTTATATCAAGTTTCGACCCTGAAAACATCGATTTCTATCAATTTATCAATGAGAAAAAGTTGTGAAACAACCAAAACAATTACAACAAACAACACATATACATACACAAGCAAGATACAATCGAAACTTCTCACCCTTACCCGATTAATCGCGATTGAAACGGAGTTATGTCGATTTTCCTCTTTCTCCCTTTTTCTTTCCTCTTCCTTTCTATCTTCTCTTTTCTTTCTCTTCCTTTTCTTTTCTCTCTATTTCTCTCTAATCTCTATTTATATAAAAATATCTAAACCCCTAAAAAGACTATTTTACCCCTTAACTCAAATATCTCGCAAACGCTCTCAAAACGCGATAAAACATAAACAGCGATAAAAAATAATATATTGTCAAATAAAAGTCAAGAATAAAATAATATAAAAACGAAAATAATTAAATCGACTCGATTAAATAAATCGGACAAAACGTGGCGTTACACTAGCCACTCTCTCCTCCATGATTAGTGTAGGTCAATGGAATGACATACCTAAGATCGACATAATGCGCCTAGAACGGCCCGTCCACATCTTCACGATCGAAGCAGTCATAGATGACAAACCTTGGTATCACGATATCAAATGCTTCCTTCAGAAACAAGAGTACCCACCTGAGGCATCAAGAAAAGACAGGAAAACCCTCAGAAGGTTGGCAGACAACTTCTTCCTAAGCGGTGATACACTCTATAAGAGAAACTTCGACATGGTCTTGCTCCGATGCGTAGACAAACCAGAATCAAACATGCTGATGAAAGAAATCCACGAAGGATCCTTTGGCACTCATGCCAATGGACACACAATGGCAAGAAAAATTCTGAGAGCAGGATATTATTGGCTGATAATGGAATCCAATTTCTACAAGTACATGAGGAGATGTCACAAGTGTCAGATATACTCAGACAAAATCTATGTACCGCCAACACATCTCAAATATCTCTCTTCCCCATGGCCTTTTTCCATATGGGGAATCGACATGATCGAGCCCAAGGCTTCAAACGGACATCAGTTCATCCTGGTAGCCATTGATTACTTCACCAAGTGGGTCGAAGCAGCGTCATACACCAATGTAACCCGACAAGTGGTGGTCTGATTTATCAAAAATAATCTCATCTGCCGTTATGGTGTTCCAAGCCAGATCATTACTGATAATGGATCTAACTTGAACAACAAGATGATGAAAGAGTTGTGTGCTGAGTTCAAAATCGAACACCATAACTCATCTCCCTACCGACCTAAGATGAACGGGGTGGTAGAAGCAGCTAACAAGAACATCAAGAAGATTGTTCAAAAGATAGTTGTAACCTACAAGGATTAGCACGAGATGCTACCCTTCGCTCTCCACGATTATCGCACATCTGTCCGCACTTCAACAGGAGCAACCCCTTTCTCTCTAGTATATGGCATGGAGGCAGTGCTCCCCATAGAAGTAGAGATCCCATCAATCAGGATATTGATGGAAGCTAAGCTAACAGAGGCTGAATGGTGTCAAAGTCGACACGATGAACTGAACCTAATTGAAGAAAAGCGAATAACGGCACTATGTCATGGTCAGTTATATCAGCAGAGAATGAAGAAAGCATTCGACAAAAAGGTCTGACCCCGTGTCTTCAGGAAAGGAGACCTTGTGCTCAAGAAGATACAATTATTTCTCACTGATTCCCGGGGCAAATGGACTCCGAATTACAATGGCCCCTATGTGGTCAAGAAAGTCGTCTTAGGCGGCGCCTTGAGACCCGCAACCATGGATGGAGAGGAATTTGCCTACCCCACAAATGTTGATGTAGTCAAGAAATACTTTGCCTAAATAAAAAAAAACTTGGATTGAAAACCCGAAAGGGCGGTCCAGGCAAAAATTAGAGACACAAGCAAAAAAAATCCCGGTGGATTGGAAATCTCAAAGTACAATCCAGGCAAGAGTTAGGGATTAATGGCAAGTAACTACGTCCGATGAGGTTAAATCCCCAGCAGTAATGCCATCCATCAAGGGAACTTCCAGTCAAGGTCATCTTCGACAGAAGCTCAGGATGTCCAGAATTCAAAGTTGGTAGAAGGATAACGGTTGTTATGTTTCAATGTAGCCCTTTTCCCTTAAATTACCATTTTTTAACTTTGTAAATACTCTATAGGATCACGCACTTGGCTGATTTCCATCCTATCAATAAAATTTGAGCCCTAGTGCTTTTGTTTGCAATTCTTATTTGTTTTAGCTTTACAGAATGGCATTTTTAACATGATCAACGATTCTTGAAATAAAACAAAAATGAATTTTACTTGTCAAAATTTTTTCTGCTTTTAAAATAAAGATGGCAATTCTTTTGACTGTTGAACATCGAAAGAACATTGATCGCTTCTCAGAAGGTGGTTGAACCTCAAAGTGTAGAATCAAAGTACTCCTTCTAAACCAGCGCACCTGAATGAAGGATCAACTGTTTCAGATGCCATGTTTCATCTGAAATCCCCGGCAGAGTTCCTACCTCCTAAGACCGATTGACAAAATCTTTCTCCCCACCGGGACCGTCTCTCCTAAGCAAGGCAGGATTGCTATTTTGAACCAGTGATACTTTTCATTCCCCACCGTGGCCGGGTATCCAGTCGTGTTCATCTACTAGCCTGTATATCGCGTCAGTTTTGTCAGTATAAACATACATACATCATGCATTATTGATTTATATTCATAATCATATTGCATTACTATCACTCTGGTCAGTCTCATTTCCCAAGTGATAAAAGTCCTCTTATCAATCGAGTTGTCAGTTATTTCCTCGTCAGGAAATGTTTTGTCTGAACAATCTATCTCCCCCAGTTTATTTCTGGATTGGAGACGGTCCTCGACCACTTTGATAACTTGAACCTCTGAAAGGCAAGAAGACATTTGACAAACGTCACTCTTCACCATTGAAGATGATATCTTTGCTTTCCCTGATTAAGGAAAATCCCCAGAGAAAGCCTCTCAACCGAAGACTCTCAGCAACACATTGGCTTTTCTCCCAAGAAAGTCAATAGTACTGAAGTCATCAGCACCTCAAAATGGGATTACATCACATGGCATTTCTCCGAAAAATCTCGAAGAAAAGTATGATGTAATATCTCCCAAGCCGAAAGCAGTCTCTCAAGAGACTCGTTTTCCCCAGTAGAGTCAACAAATGGCATCTCCAACAGAGAAGTTTGCACACCTCTACAGCTCAGACAAATGGGTACCCCCAGTAAGTCTGACATCAAATCTTTTTCCGTCAAATGGCGTCTCCCCAGGAAAATTCGGCGAGAAGTTTGATAAAAACCACTATACATAGCGTCCCTTGTCAAGGAAGAAACTCGATAAGAAGAAACTGAGACCAGTTCCTTGGCTGAAGACCAGGATCGAGGGGAAGTTTATCAAGAAACTGAGACCAGTTCCGTGGCTGAAGACCAGGATCGAGGGGAGGTTTATTTCAAAAGAAACTAAGACTAGTTCCGTGGCTGAAGACCATGATCGAGGGGAGGTTTATTTCAAAAGAAACTAAGACCAGTTCTGTGGCTGAAGACTAGGATTGAGGGGAGGTTTATTTCAAAAGAAACTAAGACCAGTTCCGTGGCGGAAGACCAGGATCGAGGGGAGGTTTATTTCAAAAGAAACTAAGACCAGTTCCATGGCTAAAGACCAGGATCGAGGGGAAGTTTTTACCCTTTTCTAAGTATCATTGCTTAGCAAAAGAAGATGAATGAGCAAACAACCATTCATAACTACCATCAAAATTTCGGGTATTTCGATATTTAATCCTCTTGCACCCCAAATGCCCGAATATCTTCGCCATTCACACCTTCAGGTCCAAGAAGATTAAATAGGGGCATCTGTCATACCCCAAATTTTGACCACCAAGATTTCTCATCATTGTGAAGATCATCACCACAATATGGATGTACCTTCATGCCTCATCAATCTCCTCAAAGATGGTTGAGCATTCACTATAATCAAGACTTAGGGTTTCAATCCCTCTTAGAGCACTTAGACAAAGGATCAATCAAGAAATGACATGATCTTTAACTTGTCTAAACCTCTTAAACACCCATAAGGGATCAAGAGGACTCCCACATTAAGAATCAAGTACAAGGTTGCAACATTCCAAGTGGATCAAGCCTCAAGATCGACAGTGCCACCGAATTAGAGTTTTGGTCGACCAAGGCCTCCAGATGAAAATTTTCATCTGGGCATGAGTCAATGCTTCAAAGAATAACCTAAGATACTCCAAGGGACCTCATGAACCCAATCATCAAGTCAATTTAGCCTCAGGGGATGCATTCATAAAAAAATCAGGAATTAGGGTTTCTTGACCTAATTCACCCCTAAGTTGACTTTTGGGTCAAAGCATGAGCCAAGACCTCAATACATGATTTGAGGGCCTCAAGTACACCAAATTGACCCATTTGGAACAATGGATTGATCAAAGAAGCTTGATTCACAAGTTTCAATTTCATCTGGACCACAATTAGGGTTTTGAAGAAAAAAGTCAACTGTACCTTTGACTTTTGACCAGGACATGCTCCCAAACCTTGGGACATGATTCAATACACCCTATAACACCTATGGAATCCATACATTAGGTTTGATTTAGGTCAAGGACTTGATTTCACAAAGGATCGCACAGTTTGGATTTCATCCGATAAAAAGTCAACTGTGCACAAAATCAAGTTTGACTTTTTGGATTTTTTCACAAATATGGTTCCCCTAAGTCAAAATAATGTTAATGTATGGTATTGATCATCATTAAATAAGAAAAATCAAGAAAAGTGAGGTTTCTTGCAAAAGGGGCAACCATGAAAAACCAAAATTTTTCTAAGTTATGGAACAAAAATGGTTTTGGTACCAACTTCCAAGGACCATAACTTCTCATCCAAGCAACCATTTTGAGTGATCCAAAGCCTGATTTGTAGATCTTCCTACACTCTACAAAAGCTTCAACTACCTCAAACTCCAATTCCTCATGGATTTTGAGTTATGGACTGATCAAAATGACAAAAATGAAGAAAATGGCACTTTTCCAACACTTAGTGAAAATCTGCCTAAGTTACAAGCCTTGGACATCAATGTTCATGAGGATTTTTCAGTTGGATTCAAATAGTTTCAAGACAAACTATGATCACACATGTATTGTATCATATGAGGGCTTTCTAAAAAGCACAAGAGCCTCCCATAACTCAACCTGAGCAAGGAGATATGATTCCCTCAAAATCACCATTTCCAACTGTCTTGTACAAGGCAGATTTTGGAATTTTGCTCGATTTGGAAAATTTTGACAACTCCAAGCCTTGTCATCCATTTGGACACATCAGAGAATAAAATCCAAGGGGAGTGATCTTATCCCCCAGCCTCCCAAGTCCAAGAATCTACACATAGCCATAACAAACCTAAAAAGGCTAAAAAGTGCAAAAGACTCCAATTTTGTTTCCAAGCATTTATTGGATGCATCAAGGTGGCATGGACTGACACATTCCTAACTGAATGAGTCAAGATTCAGCTCTGAATCAAAGAACCATAGGCGTGTGCCCTAACCTCAAGTCAATGGCTAGAGGAGACTAAAGATTCCCTTGGATTAACATTGGCCAAAGGCCTGTACCAGCTGCCATTCACTATTGCTTGCAAAACAAACTTGTTGCACTATAAATATAGCTCATTTGTGCTCAGTTTGAGTACACCAAAGCACTAGAACTGATGCTTTCCTCATAATCTCTCTCTTTAGGCCAAAATGCCTTCTTTTGCAAGTCATCTCTAAGTTTTTGAGTTAGAGAGCAATTCTACCACAGCTCATGATCCAAACACATCCAATATGTCATATCTAAGCTGTTTAAACACTCACTCTTGATCTGAAACACCAAAATCAGAAAGTCAACCTCCAAAACCTCAAAATTTGACTTTTCTGCATTTTTCAAGCCATGACTTGATTCAGTCACTTTCAAAACCAAACCAGGCCTCAAACACACTCCAAATATCATCCTCAAACTGTCCCAATTAGTTTCCCTCATCTGGAACACCATTTGAGAGAGTTACTATCTTGGTCACTTTTGCCCCTTTTGCAAGAAAAGGCCTATACTTGTTCCTGAGGATTCCAGCTGGTTTTGATCATCCTAAAAGCTTTTAAGGGAGCAATCAAGAGTGTTCAAAGCATTGAATTACTTCTGGCACAAGCAACTCGGCAGATAGCACAAGAAGCACCAAGAGGTAAGTGCATCACAACTTGAACTCTTTAAATCATGCATTGCTTTAAGGTCCATTGATCATGGACCTCTCATACATATCATATGTGTTGTGTTTGAACCAATTTATCATGCTATTATTGCCTGTACCATGAGATGGCATAGAACATGCAAAATTTGACCTATTTTGAAATCACTTTCGGATTTTAAAATGGAAACATTTTCTGAAAATTCCAAGGGCACCATTGGATTCCTCATGAAATTCCAGGTCAGATGCACCTAAATTTTGTCCCAATCCATGGAGAAATGAGAAAGTTAGAGCCTTCACGCAAGAGGCCTAAAATCAGGCCTTGCCTTGGGCAAGGGCCAGGCATGGCGCCTTAGCCATGCCTAGAAACAAGGCACCCTCATATACACATGGGGTGGTTTTGATACACGAATGTATCACCACTCCAGTGGTAGTGCGCATGTGTGTTTGGCCAAGAGGTCGTGGGTTCAAGACCCACCCAGACCATTTTGCTATTTTTTACTATTTTGCCATATTTTGCTATTTTTTATGGTTTTGGTTAATTAATTCCAAAATTAATTTCTCCCTCAATTTTAATCATTTTTTATTGGTTCTTTTTTTGGAAATTCCAAAAAATCTTAAAATTATTTATTCCATAAAAATTTCACAAAAATTTTATTTATTTCACATATTTGGTATTTTTGTAAAGAATTATGTTTTTATTTGTTTTTAAACATTAAAAATATTTCTTTCTCTTGATTTTGCAAATTCAAATGATTTTCAAATCATTCTATGAATGAAACATAATTTTTCAAACATTTATCCAATATCACAACTTGTTTTTTCACACATGTTTGATAATTTTGATCATTTTAATTGAATTTTTATTCAATTAAAATACTTTTTAAAATCAAATTAGGGTTTTGATTATTCTCACCCTCACAAATCTTTTTCAAAACACTTTGGGCCTCTAATAGAGTGTAAGACCCAACCCTCTTTTGTACATAAATAATTTTGGGCCTCAGTCATTGTATAAGTCCTTGTACAGTTTTCGAAACGACAGTGCGATCACTGTCTTTTCATGGGCCTCTCCTTGAGTTGTAAGCCTCATCCATTGTACAAAAATAAACTTTTGGGACTCTAATAGTGTAAGTCCCAACCCTTTTTGTAAATAAAACCTTTTTGGGTCTCAGTCATTGTATAAGTCCCACTGTGTTTTCTAAAATCACGGCGCGATCGCCATTTCAAAACAAAATCATCTGGGCCTACCCTTGTGTTGTAAGTCCCATTTCTTTTCTTTTTCAAACCTTTGGGCCTCTCCTTGAGTTGTAAGACCCATCCCTTTGTACAGAAAACCTTTTTGAGCCTCAGTCACTGTATAAGTCCCGATACAATTTTTAGATCAACGGTACGATTACTGTTTTTCATCTGGGCCTCTCCTTGAGTATTAGCCCCAATTTTCTTTTCAAAAGCAACCTTATCTTTTTATTTAGATTCAAATCCATATTTGTTATCAAAACTTTCTTTAATTTCTTGAACAACTAACCATACAGCTGTTACAATGGAAGCTTGCTCGCCTGTAAGTTTTAAACAACTTTCTTTTACATTCTTGCATATATATATATATATATATATATATATATATATATATATATATATATATATATATTTGTTTGTGCTGGAAGCTTGCTCACCTGTAAGTCCTCCTACCTTCTTTTTACATACAGTATATATTTCATCTGTATATATATGCCTGTATATTGTCTGCTTAGAGTTTTCCCCGACAATTAGGTCTAGAACTAGATAAAGCCAACATTCACTCTTTCAACAGTCAAAACTAGTTTCCCCATAGGAATTCCAGATACAGTCTTGCCTCCTCTTGGGCTTATAATATATGGAACAAAGAGAAAGACATTATTCCCGGTGAAACTTTTCTCAGACTGTCACTATTAAAAATTGTCAAAGAAATTCATTTCCCCCCAGAGAGGATTAATTCTCGGTGAAACCTCTCTTGAATTTCTTCAAACCCTAGAACTGTTCACTAAAGAAAAGATTATTCCTGGTGAAACTTTTATTGAACTTTTCTTAAGTTTGGACCCACAGGCTTCCTAAAAGCATCCCAGCCTCCTCTTGGGCTTTGTACAAGGACCATTAGGCTTCTTAGAAGTTATCATGCCTTCTCTTGGGCTTAATACAAGGACCTTGAAGACCTCTTAAAGGTATAGGACAGAACTTAGTCATCCTTTGTTAGAGCAGTCTTTCTAAAGAGTCAAAACCTCAAATCATTTTTAGGGTTGATTCGCATCCCTTAAAGCACCTGCCTCCTCTTGGGCATCATACAAAGATAAACTCTTCCATACCAATAGACTTGGACAGTCTAATATCCTCTTGGATCTCAAAGACATTCTCAAGTTCCCTACAAACACAGGAAAAAACTTGGTCATTTAACCAATCTACAATAGAGTTAAAACCCTCACAGGATCTAAAACTCAGTCTTTCATCCTAAATTTCCCCTGCTAGGGTCAGCTTATCATCAGAACCTCAAGGCATCTGATACCTCAACTCTTCTGTAACCCTCAGCAAGAGTTGATTCCATATTTTGGACATGCCTCTGGATCTCAATAATCCTCAGCAGAAGCCAGCCTCCTCTTAGGCTTTGTATAATGACTTTCCTCAGTAGAGTTAGCCTCAAAAGCACTCTCTTATTGAGACCATCACCTTTCAGCACTCTCTTATTGAGTTAATCACCTTTTAAAACACTCTCTTGTTGAGTCAATCACCTTTTAAACACTCTCTTATTGAGTCAATCATCTTTTCAGCCTCCTCTTAGGCTTTGTATAATGATCCTTCTTGTCCTCAGCAAAAGTCAGCCTCAATCTTGGGCTTTGTGCAAGACACCATACAAAAGCACTCTCTTGTTGAGTCAACCCTCTTTCAGCTTCAATCTTGGGCTTTATACAAGACACCCATAAATATCTTCAGCTGAGTCAGACAAATATCCTTTAGCCTCAATCTTGGGCTTTGTACAAGACACCATATAAATTTCCCTATGCAGAGTCAATCCTCTTTTCAGCCTTAATCTTGGGCTTTGTACAAGACAAATCATACTCTCCAGCAGAGTCAATCTTCTTTCAGCCACAATCTTGGGCTTTGTACAAGACAGATAAAACCTCACACCCGTAGAGTCAGTTTTCCCTTTTAACCTCAATCTTGGGCTTTGTACAAGACATACAAAATATTTCCCCGGAAAAGTCAACCTTTAGCCTCCTCTTAGGCTTTGTATAATGATATCCCCCAAAGAGTCAGTCTCTTTTTAGCCTCAATCTTGGGCTTTGTACAAGACATATATAAACACTCTCTTGTTGAGTCAGTCTTTTCTAGCCTCCTCTTAGGCTTTGTATAAGGACTTCCCCAGTGGAGTCAATCAATCTTTTAGCTTCAACCTTGGGCTTTGATCAAGGTACACAAAAATCAACATTCCCTTCAGAGGAAATCAAAATCTCTCTGTAGGAAGATACTTCTCTGTATATCACATATCAAAACAGACATTCAAAATAAACCCTAAACCCCAGATAATTGCTATAAGTGGCACACTTGTTGATTCAAATATCCAAGTTATCGTCCATCTCTTATCCTGGCAAACTTCCTCTTTCATCTAATTGTTGTAAGTGGAAAGCCTCTGGATTATTTACATCCACGCCACTGTCCCTCTCTTAGCATAAAAGACTCTGGTCGCGACGTTATGTATATGGTCGGATTACTGCTGCAAGTATATAGCTTATCGCGTAGTTTTAAAAGATTGTCGAACCCACAGGGATTAATAATCAACCTAGAGTGATCGATTATTGTGGTGTAAAGCTAAGGCTAGATTTGGTGGTAAAAGAAATTTGGTTTTTAACGGGATTTGAAAAACAACAATAGAGACGAGACCGGAGAATGATTTCCGTGCTCCTTGGGACTCCGTAAAATCCGAGTGTTAACAAAGGTCTCGAAATTGGTCTGAAGGATATACCAGTTTAAAGGCTCGACCTCACGCTCTCGCGGTCTTAACCAAGCCACGCCTAATGACCCCAAGATTTTTCTCTCGCTCGCTCGGTAGTTAAAAGGTGCATTTTGAAAACTAACATAAACTAAATGAGGCCCTAAAGCACTCTCGCTGCATATAGGCTCAATGTCCGATGCCTACTATCCGGCGATTACCTCAAACTCTCGCTCTATTGGACACACCTTGGTGCGTTTCTCACTCTCGTGACGAAATGCTATTAAACAACCTCTCGCTCTCACGACAAGGCTGCCTAAATTCAGTTTAGACACCAAGAACAGAATTTTAAAAACAAAAGTTAAACACCGAAGATTCCATCGAGTCCCGTTGGAACGACGATCCTCAATCTATGGACTCAAAGCAATTCTACTCAGACATAATTAAATCTAACACTAATGCATTAACATTTCTGAATTTTAAAACATACATATTGGTTTGTTTTCGTTTAAGATCAGATTTACACTTTGATGGTGAAAACAAATTATAAAGCATAAAAGTAAGATTAAATAATGCAGTAAAATAAACGAATTGTAAATAACATGAAATGTGAAGTAATTAAACGGAAAATGAAACTTGTATTAAATAGTTGATCCAAGTGTACATCAGCAACAATAGAAATGAAAAGTACAACAGATGTATCAATCTATCGGTGTGAGCGATCGATACTATGGTAAATGATATAAGTGGTTAGGCTAATGAAATTTCGGCAGCGCTTCCGCAAGGTTCTTGGATCCCCCAAATGCATACCTCTGATGCTCTATATATAGGAAAATCTGGCTTCAAGCAGTTGAATTCGAAATTTGAAAACTAAACTTGCAAACTGCTAGAACTGCCTCAAAAAGCTGCTCCAGCGAAGCAACGGCGGTCGCCGTAGGGCTAATGGCGGTCGCCATTCATCTGGACTTTGAATTTCCCTCCTTTTCTGCTATGGCGAGCCCCATTCAGTTAAACTGGGGGGAATGGCGAACGCCTTTCATCTGGGTGAGGCAGAATCATGCAATTCTCCACTTTTTCTTCTCTTTTAAGCTCAATTCTTGATCTTTTCTTCTATGGAGCTGATAGGGGACCTGTAAATGGAAAATGAAAGGAAACATAAGCAAATAATACATGAAATGACAATGACTCGATAAAAATACGATAAAACATGCACGAATTGAATCGAAATAAATGATACAGAATCGAGTCATCAAACTCCCCCACACTAAGGCTTTTACTTGTCCTCAAGCAAACTCCCGATGTAATAAAACAGTAAGCATGATGTTTCGACTCTTAGGCACGATAAAATCAATCTAAGCACTAGGTTTTTAGGCTACAGTGAAATGGATAGGTACTGAATAGTGAAAACAAGGATACCGTAGTGACACGATTCCACAAAAGCGGACGAATATTCCCTTCCTATGCAATACCAAATCAAATCATGACATTATAACTAGACCTATATCCTTCATCTTATTTCACCTCTTTTTCATTCGAGCGCAATCACATTAAGCCCGTTATCCTGTGTACTTACATGGTAAGCGAACCTGTTAGTGTTTATGATCTCTTATTCAACAATTTTTTTTTCTTTTTTGCATTTTATGCTTTCTTTTGCTTACGAATTTCAAGAGTCCGAACCTTTAGGCTAAATGGTCGGGTGAGGACCACCTAACTTAGCGGGAACATGTCTTTCATTCATTTTTTTCTATAAAAATCACATAAAACAACTTTTGAGATCACATATATTTGCATCGGTTCGTTACTTAGTTCGTACACACAGATGGTGCTGACTGATAGAATAAACTAATCAAGAGGTTACTTCTAAGAAACTAGGCATAAGGTCATGGCATAATGTCTATTTAAATCAATACCACATATTTAGGGAATCTAAGGTGTAGGAACGGTACCGATATTTTCAAAACTTTCCCAAGTCCGCCTACCTAGCCTAAATCAAAGAATGAAACAACCTATACTATACGCGTCATGCCTTTAAGTCTAAACAATTTTTTTTTTTGAAATTGGGGTCAAATACGGGAGTTATTAGACACAGAAAAACGTAAAGTAAAAATGACTCAAACGTGCATATGACTCGATAATGAAAACAAACAAAACTAGAAAGCAAGAAATAAATAAAATCAATAAATGGTTCCTCCCCCACACTTAAATTAGACATTGTCCTCAATGTCTTAGTCTAAGGTGAAAGAAGGAGCGATAGAACCTGGATACATCAATGATAGCGAGCACGCCCTCCACGAGGGTGTCTATCTTGCCTGATGGCTGGGTTGTCCTGTGGGACATGCTGGACACAATCTGTAATTCGGTTTACCTCCCTGCGCAGTCCCGCTATCTCTGAGATAACATCTCTCAAATCTGACTCGGCCCTGGCCATGAACTCGTACTGCCTCCTCTCTAACTCATGCATTTGCACATCACGCGCAGCATCTCTCTCCCTCTATTGTCTAAGCTCTGACAGAACTTCATCCAATGATGAACGAATACCTACAAAATTAGAAAAAGGTGTCGTGTGTGCTTGGGTGCTAGACCCAGGAATGTCAGTGGTATGGCTATGAGTACAGGGTTGCTCAGAATGCTGCCCCGTGACATCACGGTAGTGCCTCTCGTCGCTCTCCTCCTCTAAATCACGGGCTCCTAGATCAAATAGCCAATTGGCGCTTCGACGCACATTAATACGCTCAGCATTTGGCAAAGAAAAACCTCGGAACTCACGTGTCCGGACCATAAAGTGATACTTGTTACGATGCAAACTCTTGACAAGCCGCGCATTACGGCAAAAGTCAATGTCGGCATAGAGACAAGGTATATTCTCTTCGTTTTCTAAATCGGCACCTAAGTCTAAACAGATGGCAATGGCAGTAATGATACCGCCTATACAGATGGAACCGCCGACTCTGTTTGCTACACTAATAAAATGGGCCAGAAGGAACGGTGTAGGATTCACTCGGGTTTGGAAAAGTGCACAGTGAATAAAGAGCAGATCCTTAGAATTCACGTTCCCTGGGTTTTCTCAGCCGAAAATGGTGGAGGCGAGGGTGCGGTGAAAGTAACGAATAGCAGGGTTATGGATGGTTGTGGCTTTCAATCCCTCCCATTTGATGGCTCTTGTATTGGTTATTTGATTCCAGAATTGGAAGACTCCTTCCTCCCAGTCACTGTCCAAGGGTGTTTGAGTCGCAAGACCCTCACCGGTAGGAAAACCAAAATATTCAGCTATCTGCTCATGAGTGAGCGAATAATCAACGTTAAACATTCTAAAATAAATGGTTCCGGTGGTGCAGTTAAGATCATGGACATATCGGACTGAACTAAGAAACTCATAAGTAAGTCTAACGGAAGAGGGATTAAACATGGAGCAGAAACGAGTCATACCTAAGTTCCTGAGCATCCACGAGACGCTATCATAAAGACCCAAGGTGCGAAGAGTTTCGGGCTCTGGATACCTTGTGGCATAGACTGGCCTTTTGGATACTCGGTGAAAGTTCGAACGCATGGTGGCTCCAATTTCTCCGTCGGGGAACTCAATGCCCATGTAATCTATCTCTTGGTTAACAGCCATGGTTGTTTCTTAGGAGGATGGTGCTTTTGGAAATTTTCTGAAGTGTGTAGAGAAATGGAAAGTGGGTTTGAGAAAGGTGAATGGTAATGTGTGGTTAGGGGTGTTTAAATAAGGATTAAGTGAGTGAATATGGATGGTTAGAAGTTAATGTGGGATGATGAAGGGTTTACTAGGTACTTAAGGGGTCTAGGAACATGCAAGAGTGTCTTGAATGGGAATAAAGGAGGCAAAAGCGTGTTGCACGAAGAAAATAGCGCGTTCTGCCTGTTCGAAGGAACAGCGAGCGCCGTTATGCATATGGCGAGCGTCACTTGCTCCAGGCACGCCTTTTGGTTTCTTGCTTGGCAGAATGCAAACTTGTTACTAATTTTTTTTTTCTTCTTGTTTTCTTGACAAACCTACATTTACTAAACATTAATAACTAGTTAAGTAAGGATTTAAAACACTAAAATAAAAACTTAAAGAGAAAGAAACTTGCATTAAACGAAACTGAAGTGCATTACATTTACACGTCGGCATCCCGACGGTACACAGTGGAATGGAAATTAACAGTACAAATGATACAAGAAAGGGAAACACTATACATGTAAGCAAACTATCCTAAGAAGAACAGGGAAATAGGCGCGGCTATGGATCATCCATGATGTTGTCTAAGGGAGTAGACAATTTGGAACATATGGTCCAACTCCTCATGTACGACATCCATAAGTCCAATGAAATCGACTCTGAGAGAGGAAAGCTCATCTCGGAAAGAATCCACTTCGGACTGGAGAGCATTAATAGCAGCAGCTCATTCAAAGGTGGTATATCAGGATCGACTTCGGAACCTTGAGTGGCCTCGGCAGACATAATAGTATCTCGGTTTTGGTAAGCCTGAGGAGAGTCGGGTGGAGTCAGAAACTCATTGACGACCTCCAAATCATAGAGCCAATTGTCCTTATTGTGCACACTGGTCTTTTCATGGTTGGGTAAGGTGAAAGTATGGACTACATCATTATCGATAAGTAACTCGAATTCAACCGGGCCAAGATTGGCAATAATGCCTCTGTTGAAACAAAAACTAATGTCCATCGGGTGAAAACCACCGAATGTAAAGGAACGGTTCAGATGGTACCTCATCCCAATTGCATCAGCAATCATAGTCACCAGCCCACCTATTAAGATCGGTTCAAAGGAATCACGGGCAATACGAATGAAATTAGCAAGTAAATATGGGGATGCATTGACAGGTCTTCCCTGGGATGCGCAGAGCATGATATATAGCTCATCCCTCGACACAGATGTAATGTTCTCTTCTTTGCCAAAGAAGGTGTGAGCAAGAACCTTATGGAAATATCTCCATCCAGAATTGTGGATGCTTTCGAAGAACATAGCATCAGGTTCGGCATTACCGTTTCCGGTTATGGTACCCCAGAAATGTTGAAGATCATAGCTAGTGAAGGCATCAGCAGGGGTCTTGGTCAAAGCATCGGGTTCATTAGGAAAACCTAATAATTCAGCGAATTCATGGTGGGTGAATCTGTACTTGTTTCCAAATAACCTGAAGGTAGCCAATCCGCGGCCAAATCTGAAACCACGGGTGGCATCATAATAGAGGGAGCTTAAGAACTCCAAGGTCAGGCTATGGTAAGTTCTAAATCTCTTCTCTAAGGCAAAGTGAGACCAGCCTATCTGGCTCAGAAGGAAAACAACATTGTCTCGGATGCTAAGGGTTTGCATAGCCGAGTCGTCAGGATAGATGGACAGACCAAAGTCTATTTGAGACAAAGCCTCAAATCGACGCCTCTGGACATCGTTCCTGAAAACAACGGCACAGTTTTCAAAAGTCTGCATGGTTACTGGTCAAAGGTTTCATAGAGAAAGGTCTCCTGAAAATTGAAAAACATTACAATATTAGGGGAATAATACTATTAGCTACGTGTTAGTAAGATAAAAATAGTGATAATAATCATAATACTGATAATGATAGCAACAATAATGAGATGCACAAACAGTGGTGTATATTGTATAGATTTCATACTAAACATGCATGCAGTGTCCTAAAACTAACAAAGTAAAATAAAAACTAAAGATCGTGGTTTAGCTCCCACAGAGCGCTTTGTTTAATGTCGGAAGCTCGACATTAGAATTGAAAAGGGCATCATTTGTCAGGAAGAGCGGGAAGCTCTTCCAACTTGTAATTAGTGATGAATTCCTTGTTTTCTAATAAGTAGTAGTGCTTGAGTCTCTGGCCGTTCACAAAGAACGTCTCATTCGACTTTCCTCTAATTTCAACTGCTCCACTTGGTAAGACTTTTGTAACTTCGAATGGACCAGACCATCTAGAATGTAATTTTCCGGGAAAGAGTTTAAGCCTAGAGTTAAAGAGAATAACTATATCTCCTTTGTTAAACTCCTTCTTTGTTATCCTTTTATCATGCCACTTCTTGGTTCTTTCTTTGTATATTCAGGCATTTTCATAGGCATCTAGTCTTAGTTCTTCTAATTCATACATATCCAGAATCCATTTCTCGCCTGCTGCCTTATGATTCATATTCAGGGTCTTGATGGCCCAATAAGCTTTATGCTCAAGTTCCACAGGCAGATGACACGACTTTCCATAAACTAGTTTGTACGGTGTGGTTCCTATGGGGGTCTTGTAGGCTGTTCTGTAAGCCCACTGAGCTTCATGAAGTTTAGTAGACCGATCCTTCCTAGAGGTTGCAACGGTTTTTTCTAAAATCTGCTTAATCTCCCTATTCGACACCTCTACTTGTCCACTAGTTTGAGGGTGATAGGGTGTTGCTACTCGATGTCGTACTCCGTATTTAAGCAATAGCTTCCCGAAAACATTCGAAATGAAATGGGAACCGCCATCACTAATGACAATTCTTGGTACACCGAATATGGGAAAAATTATGTTCTTGAAAAGTTTTACCACCACTCGTGCATCATTTATAGGTGAAGTTATCGCCTCAATCCATTTTGATACATAATCAACTGCGACGAGTATGTATTTGTTTCCAAAAGAAGATGGAAAGGGTCCCATGAAATCAATGCCCCATACATCAAAGACTTCGACTTCTAAAATTCCCTTTTGCAGCATCTCATCACGTCTAGAAACGTTTCCAGTGCGTTGGCACCGGTCACAGTTCATAATGGCAATGTGAACGTCCCTCCAAAGGTTTGGCCAGAAGAGGCCAGATTGTAATATCTTTGCGCATGTTTTTGATGTACTGGCGTGTCCTCCATATGGTGCAGCATTACATTGGGATATGACATCCTCTATTTCCGATTCAGGGACACATCGACGAAATATTCCATCGGTGCCTCTCTTGAATAATAGGGGTTCATCCCAGTAATATTGTTTAAGATAGTGGAAAATTTTCTTCTTCTGTTGGTATGTTAGACCTGGTGGAAGCACTTTGGCTGCTAGGTAGTTGACGAAGTCAGCATACCATGGCAATGTGGTTTTTGTATAGATTGGTTCTACTACTTCATTTGTCTCTGCATCGTTAAACAACAAGGAACATTCTACAGTTTTACTTTCCCTTTCCAACTGGGCTACTAGTCTGTCGTAAGGAAAATCATCGTTTATAAGCACTCCTTCGGGCTTTAGATCCTTAATCCTAGAGAGATGATTTGCTACCACGTTTTCTATACCTTTCTTATCCTTTATCTCTAAATCAAATTCTTGCAAAAGTAAGATCCATCTCAAGAGCCTTGGTTTGGCATCCTTCTTAGTCAACAGGTACCTAATAGCGGCATGATCGGTAAAGATAATAATTTTTGCTCCTACCAGATAGGAACAAAACTTATCTAAGGCGAACACAATAGCTAGGAATTCTTTTTCTGAGGTCGCATAGTTCATCTGTGCATTGTCCAAGGTTCTACTTGCGTAGTAAATAGCATGAAGCCTTTTATCCTTTCTTTGTCCTAAGACAGCGCCTACAGCATAGTCGCTAGCATCACACATTATTTCAAATGGTAAACTCCAATCAGGTGGTTGCATAATTGGTGCTGTAATAAGAGCATTCTTCAGATGTTCAAATGCTTTCAAGCATTCTTCATCGAATATAAATTCAGCTTCTTTCATCAGTAGTCCAGTCAAAGGTTTTGAAATCTTAGAGAAGTCTTTAATGAATCATCGGTAAAAAGCGGCATGTCCTAAAAAGCTTCGTACTTCTCTAACTGTTTTTGGTGGTTGAAGGTTTTCTATGATTTCTATCTTTGCTTTGTCTACTTCAATACCTCTATCGGATACTACATGTCCAAGAACTATACCTTGTCGCACCATGAAATAGCACTTCTCCCAATTTAACACAAGGCTCACTTTGACGCATCGCTCAAGTACCATCTCAAGGTTTGACAGACAGTGTTCGAAACTTCCCCCACATAAAGAGAGATCGTCCATAAAGACTTCCATTATGTCGTCTATGAAATCAGCAAAGATCGACACCATGCATCTCTGAAATGTTGCGGGAGCATTGCACAGTCCAAATGGCATTCGACGATAGGCAAATGTGCCATAGGGGCAGGTAAATGTGGTCTTCTCTTGGTCATCAGGATGAATAGGTATTTGGAAAAATCCTGAGTATCCGTCTAAGTAACAAACATATGAATGTTTGGCTAGCCGTCAAAGCATTTGGTCTATGAAGGGTAAAGGAAAATGATCTTTTCTAGTAGTCTTATTCAGCTTTCTATAGTCTATGCACATCCTCCATCCAATTTAAGTTCTTTTTGCTACGGACTCGCCTTTTTCGTTTGTTACAACTGTAACACCACCCTTCTTTGGTACGACATGCACCGGGCTGACCCATTTGCTGTCAGATATCGGGTATATGATTCCTGCTTCCAATAGTTTTTGCACTTCTCTCTTTACTACACCGCTTAGGACAGGGTTCAATCGTCTTTGATGTTCTCTGGATGTCTTATAGTCTTCCTCCATCATGATGCGATGCATACATATATAGGGACTTATCCCTTTTAGATCGGAGATGTTATATCCAAGAGCTGTGGGATATTTCCTCAAGACTTCTAACAATTTCTCGGTTTCTATTTGTCCTAAATCAGCATTAACTATTATGGGTTTTTCAAGTTCAGTGTCTAGGAATTCATACCTTAGATCTTTGGGTAATGTTTTGAGTTCTACAAATGGTTTCTTTGGGCAAGGCATTGGATCGGGTGTGAGTGCTAGGCATTCTCTTAGACTGTCATCTTCATACGGCTCATGCCAGTTATCGTCTTCGAATATTGAAGGGGCTGGAATCTTTAGTACTTCTGTGTACCTTGTCGGTTCCTTCTCCAGTTCTCTGACGCATTCGTTGATAACGTCTAGAAAATAACATGAATCGTCTAAAGCAGGGGACTTTAGGAATTGGGCTAAGATAAATTCGACTTTTTCTTCCCCTACTTCGAAGGTTAACTTTCCCTTCTTTACATCTATTATAGCTCCAGTTGTTGCTAAGAACGGTCTACCTAAGATGATTGGTATATTAGAATCTTCCTTAATGTCCATTATCACGAAATCTGTCGGAATATAAAACTGACCTATGCGAACTGGCACATTTTCTAGCATACCTACTGGATATTTCACAAAATGATCTGCTAGTTGTAGAGACATCTTCGTTGGCCTCAGGTCTCCTAATTCAAGTTTCTTACATGTGGATAGAGGCATTAGGCTAACACTGGCTCCTAAGTCGCATAACGCTTTGTCTATGATAGTCTTTCCGATTACACAAGGTATGGAAAAGCTACCTGGATCTTTTAGTTTAGGAGGCATGTTATTTAGAAGTATGGCACTACACTCGGCAGTGAGCATAACGGTTTCGTTATCTTCTACCTTTTTCTTGTTTGATAGGATCTCTTTAAGGAATTTGGCATATGAGGGCATTTGCGTAATAGCTTCTGTGAAAGGTATCGTTATATTCAGTTGCTTTAGAAGCTCTACGAATTTCTTAAACTTTCCTTCGTTTTTGGATTTAGCTAGTCTTTGGGGATAAGGCACAGGTGGTTTATATGGTGGCGGAGGCAAATAGGGTGTTTCTTTCTCTGCGGCCTTTCCGCTTTCATCTTCCTTCTTCGTGTTAAGTTCCTTTATTTTCTCAGTTCCCTTTGGTAAATTTTGGTGCATGGCTGAATTTTGGAATCTCGGGTCAACGGGTCCATCGTACTCTGTTCTGCTTCGCAAAGTAATAGCGTTAGCATGACCTTTTGGGTTTGGTTGTGGTTGGCTAGGAAATGCTCTTGCGGGGGCTGCGTTAGTTGATTGTTGTTGGGCTACCTGAGTAATTTGAGTTTCTAACATTTTGTTATGAGTAGCCATAGCATCAAGCTTGCTTGACAATTGTTTCATCAATTCACTCGTGTGAGCATTTTGATTCGTGAAATCCCTGTTTTGCTGAGCTTGAGCATTCATAAAGTTTTCCATCATGATTTTCAGATTTGATTTTTTTGGTAGAGGTGGAGTGGGTTGCGCTCCTTTCTGAAATCCAGGTGGAATAGCAGGTGCTGGGTTAGGTGGATTTAAAGCATTGTTATTCTTATATGAAAAATTCGGGTGATTTCTCCAGCCAGGATTGTAAGTGTTTGAATACGGGTTCCCTTGAGCGTAGTTCACTTGGTCGGTAAGAGTACTAGCCAACACTTGACATTCAGCGTTTGTATGCCCAGGGTTTCCGCATATTTCACAATTTGGTCTGTTGGTGGTGCTATTGTTAAACTTTCGATCTTTTGAGCAAGCGCGCCCACTTTAGCATTGACTTGGTCTATACCGTTGACTTCGTGCATTCCTCCATTCAGATTTGATTTCTCTATACCAGCACGTTCACCTCCCCATTGGAAATGGTTTTGAGCCATAGTATCTATGAGTTCATAAGCTTCTGCATACGGTTTATCCATTAGCGCACCGCCTGCGGCAGCGCACAACTTCATTTTGGTATTGTACATCAGTCCGCCGTAAAAGGTATGTATTATCATCCATTCTTCAAGTCCATGGTGTGGCCATAACCTCAACATATCCTTGTATCTCTCCCAAGCATCGAATAAAGATTCGTTATCCTTTTGCTTAAATCCGTTAATTTGGGCTCTCAGCATAGCTGTCTTGCTTGGTGGGAAATACCTGGCTAAGAAGACTTTCTTCAACTCGTCTCATGTCGTCACTGAGTGGGATGGTAGATACTGGAGCCAAGCTCTCACTCTATCTCTCAATGAGAACGGAAAAAGTCTTAGTCTAATTGCTTCTTGACTAACTCCATTGGCTTTTACGGTGTCTGCATATTGCACGAATATTGATAAGTGAAGGTTCGGGTCATCCGTAGCATTACCTGAGAATTGGTTTTGTTGAACTGCGGATATTAGCAAAGGTTTCAACTCGAAATCATTACGGTTAATAGCTGGGCAGCAATGTTGTTATGTGGTTCATCTTGTGATGGAATAGCATAATACTTTAGAGGACGTTCTCTCGGTCCATTGTGTAGCAACCCAAAATTTGCCCTCCTTACTTTATTACTAACTGGCTTATGTTTCATCTCATTTTTGCATTATCATGGGTGCAGATCATTGGTTCTTAGCATGGGGTCAAGGTGCCTGAGGCATGTTCAAGAGGAGAAGATGTTCTTCAAAGGGTCAAGCAAGAGAGTTCAAGTGGATCACTTCCTCCTAACCAGTGCAGAAATTAGGGTTTTGAGATTCTTGGGTTTATTGCTCCAATGGGCAAGCTCCTTGGGTTTTTATCATCACCAAATGGCATATCTTATCTTTGTTAGAGAGTATACACGTCATATTCAGAGGAATTTGAATTAGGAGACTGTGTTATTTCCTCCTAGACTGAGGGTACCAAGATTAGGGTTTGTATAAAGTCAGTTTATTTCTGATTTTTTGGGCAAGACTTGATTCCATGGTATTCCTTGGGTCCCTAAGCATCTAGGAGTGGAAGATTGTCCATCAGTTTGGTTCAGGAGAGACTTAATTGGCCAATGGATTGCAAATCAGGTGAATTGGGTAAAAGTCAACAGTGAGAGGGGAAGTCAACTGTGGAATTTTGAGGTTTTCTCCAAGGTTTTCAGGGTCTCACATCCTCATATGGTCTTCAAGAGTCAATTTTCATGCCATTTATCAAGAATCAGGAGTTGGTGCAAAAGTTACTAAATATGGAAATGACCTATAATTTGAAAGTTTCCTTTTTGGGCAAGTTCCTGCACTGCATTCAACTTGACTTTTCATCATCAAGAAAGCTTCAAATGAATTTTTCTCCAACATGAAAGTTGAAGATCTTTTTCTCCGCTTTCCAACAAGTACTAGTGGGTCTCCATATCATTTGTGAAACTCAACTTATGATCAAAAGAAAGCAAAGTGGTTTTTAGGGTTTCTCATGATTCCATTTTCACAAACTTTGGCATAGTGACCTATAATTAATTCCATTGCTTCATGTCACATGCTAACATCAAAGGGCACTCCTCAAGGATCATTTTAGGCCTTTGAATCAAGTGAATCCATGGTGTATTTATCACTTATTCTCCATTATTCAAAATTGCCAAGTCATTAAAAACTCATGAATCAAAATGTTTCAAGGCCCAATTTCAATGTGGGTGTGATTAGCAATTAGAAGTTAAGTGATCCATCATGAAATGTTTGAATATCCATGCATGGAAGAGGGTGTACTTAACATTATGTGATTTTCCAAAATTGCCCAAAACTCTTTAGCAAAGGAATTTCCAAGGCCCAAACCATTATCAGTGAGAAACCCTAGAGTATTTAAACCAATTCATGCACTGGTTAGAGAGATTACACGTGATATTTGTGGAGAATCCAAGCTTGAACCCTAAAGCATCTCACATTCGTATCTCTTAATCTACAAGGAGTTTTCAAGAAATTCTTTCACCAACAGAACCCTTGTGATCAATAGAGTGCAAACCATCCCCCATTCGTAGCTAAGAGCAAGGATAAGGGCTGTGCCATCTCAGGTTAGTCATTCTTTTGATGATCATAAAACTCAAATTTTAAGCGTGCATATTGATGTATGGCATCCATGGATCATGCTGATATAATTTGTTTTGTGTTTGGACGTGTGTATTGCTTGTATGGTGTGTTTAAAGTTTTGAGCCCTAACATATTTCTCATCGTTTTTTATTGTACATTGGTTATTTAAAATTTTTGAGGGCATATTTGGAATCCTCGTTGAATTCTGGTTAGAATGGTATAGGCACTTGCGTTTTCTGGGTTGCTTCTGATTTGCAGGTGACGGAGGGGTCGACCGGAACCCTAGTTCCGGCGACTGGTTATGGTGGCCGGCCGGTGAAGGGCTAAACGGAGAAGATGAAGTGTGGGCCGTTGATGTTCTTGATCGCACGGTCCCCAGCTGGCCACGTTTCATTCTCTTTTTTTTTTTTTCTGATTTTAATTTAGTGATTGTGTGTATATTACCCCACGCGTGCTACCGTGTTCCACCAATTATTTTATTTCATTTTATTTACTTTTTCCTTGGTTGACTAACTGTGGATCGTTGGATGAATCACGTGGCCACAATGATGCCAACGAATTAAAATAAACGCGTGTCTGGCACATGGGAGAGCACGGTATGTTGGTTGTGTTGTTGTATGCGCGTGCATGGTTCCTATGGTATGCTTTCAATCATGGCCCTAGATCTTGATTAATAGTTGAGTTTGTTGACTTAATAGGACGCGTTGGATCAATCTAAGGGTGAGCATCAGGTCAACTGGTGGACTGAAGTCCACACGTACTTTTATTTTATTTTATTTTTCTATTGGGTTCTGATGTTTGGACTTACTATCTGCGCCCCCCACCTGAGCCCATTTCAAATTTTCAACACATTTTATCTACTTTACACACCCCCCATGCGCATTTCATTTTTTTTATTTTATTTAATTCATTGCATTTCATTTTTAATTATTAAAAATAGTTTCTTGCATTTTAAAATTCCCATAAAATTCATGCATCATATTTATCATTTTATAAAATTTTCACAAATTTTATTTTTTATTTTTATTTTATCTTTTATCATCTAAATTAATATTTGTTTATTTTCTTTTTGAATTATCCATATCATGCATACCTAAATTTGTTTATTTTATTACTCTGCATCCATAAAACATTTTCAATCCATTCTTTTTGCATTTGTTAGATAACATTTTGTGTTGCATTAAAATATTTTTCTATCATTTTTAAAATTATTTCATATTTCATTTTAGTCCTTTCCTTTTACATGTTGAACCATGATCCTCTCTTGGCTTTGCATAATTGTTTGAGTGACTAACATCTTGAATTTTTGCAGGAGTTTTTGGTATTTGGTTTGTCTCTGGTTGAGCAATATTGATATCTAATTTGGGAATTTTGGAAGTTATTTCTCTAATTATTTGATTGCTTTCACTTGAGATCTTCTTGTATGCATATTTCTGATCATGCCTGAGTTTTTGTTTGAAAAGGCACTTGTGCCATTGCTTGGGGGTTTATTTCTTTGATTTCTTAATTCATTTTTGGATTGTTATCACTATTATATGTCATTGTTTAGTTTTCATTGGCCTTAACTTTTACTTATTTCTGTTTCGTACTAACCTTTTATGCAGGGACTAAAGTAAGTTATTTGAGGGTATGGATAAGTATCCATGTTCACCTTGCTCTTTCCTTCTCTCATCTTTTTCTTTAGGCTTAGGTTGTCGTCAAACCTCACTAACCATAGGTCACCCATGCATGATAACATTAGGACTCTTAGTTCCCCTTTAGAGTTTCCTTTGTGTCTTCTCTCTTCTCATCTCAAACTTCTTGAAAACACTTAATAAGAATAAAGTGTATTGCGCACGAGCCTTAAGCGCGGGGAATGAGAAATGAGGGGCTTCCTCTCATCTTTCTAGAGTGCTTAGCGAGCGTCCTGTCTTGGGACGATGCGGTAAGTATTCGCCCCTGTGCCCTAGACTTTGGTGCAATGCAAGTTATGAACTAACTCAAGTCACTTATGTCCTAAAAGATACAAACAAACCTCAAATCATTTTTGTCCTTCGGGATTGTCAAACTAAAGGCTATTTTCAAAAAGGGCACGTTACTTTCCGTCTGAGTCGCAAACAGGCATCGACCCTAACTGCCGGACGCGAACTTAGCGTCGCTCATAAAAAACACAAAAAGAACTTGGTCCGAACTACGTTGACTCTGAATTCCCCATTGCACAAAGGGGGTACGTAGGCCTAGGACGTTGAAGTCCTACCGAGTCTGTCTTTATCTTCCCCTTCTCCGTTTTAGTACAGCCATAGATGATAGGATAACTCACCCTTAGAGTAGACAACAAGCGTGGATCCCATCGAGTACGATGGACGCGTGGGGTGATGGCACCTTCCCCTCGCGTAACCGACTCCCGAACCCAGGTTATGGTTGCGATGACCATTCCTTTCCCTCTTCCTCAGGTTTATGCGGTGTTCCCTTTCCCTCTCTTGGGATAAATTTACACGGCTGGCGACTCTGTTTTTCCGCGCCACTCTCGCGTTTGTACCTAGATGAAAATCCTGGGAGCGACAGCTGGCGACTCTGCTGGGGAATCTGGTTGACCTATGCTGGTCCATCCCTAAGTGAGTCAGTCCTAGCGCTTGCTTGTCTTTGTTCTCTTTAGGTGTCTTTGTGTTTGCTTTGTTGTGTTTGTCGTATTTTATTTTTACCGCATTTTCTGCATTGCATATCATTTTTATTACTATCACACTGCTGTGTTGTGCTGGCTATTTTTTGTTTTGCAGGTTGGGTGGTTCTGAGAGATAAGCCCAATACCCAGGCTTGAGTATACCCTAGGACTAGAGTGGAAAGTAGTGGGACCTACGTGCCCGCTTGGTACGTTTGTGTGTTCACGAAATTCACAACCAGACAAGGCTATCTTGGGACGCATTCTAACGTGTGTGCCTTGCGCATGTTGGGATGTTGATCTAGAGAGCTGTCGACTCTGGTGACCGATCATCGAGGACCTTAGTGGAAACATCCCTCTTTAGTGGTGACAGTGGCAGACCACATCATGTGGCAAACCCATTCGCACCCGAGGGCCCACTTCGGAACTCGCATAGGATGGCCCCTATCTTTTGAAGAGAATAAGTGGAGGCACTCCTCGATTGACGATAGTATTGTACCCCAAGGGATGAATGTACTATTGTTTCTCGACCTCAGTGCCAAAGCTGAGGACCTTCTGCTTTGGAGAATCAGTTGAGGCCTCCTCGATTGATGATGATGCCAAACCATAAATGGTGAACGTATCATCATTTCTCGACCTGAGAGCCCGGGATACAGAACATCCTAGTACCCACACGTGAGAGAGGATGGGTGTTTGCAGGTTTGCAGGTAACCGAAACTTTCAACCTACCCAGTTTTCTGGATTTCTCATCGGTGTCTGATTATTTGGGTTCCTGGTTATCTCAGTGGTTCGGAATTCTGGTTTTCTGGGTTATGGTTCTCGTTCAGTTAACAGCACAGCACATCCAGCAGTGTTGCCTTGATCCCATGTTTGCATGAGCATGTCATTTTCTTGCATTCTAACATGTTTGACATTTTTCAGGGCTTGCATCTTACTCTTGATTCCGGTTTTCTGAGGTTGCCTTGACATGGATGTCCAGAGAAAGAAGACTGTTGCCTATTCGTTCCCAGAGCCGACCTTGACATTGATTCACAAGTTGATTAATATGGCTGGTCCCGGAGTTCGTACAGAGTTCAGTGGAGGGTATGGGAGACTTCTGAAGTTTGTTTATAATATCTCCAAGTATGAGAAGGATGCCATTCATACACTTCTTCAGTTTCACGATCCGTCTTTGCGTTGCTTCACTTTCCCAGATTACATCTTGGCCCCAACGTTGGAGGAGTTCTCATTTATTTTGGGAATCCCCATCAGGCATGACATAGTATTCTTTTCTGAAGAACACCCCGAGATAAAAGAAATGGTTGTTGCTCTTCATATTAGTGAATCCGTTTTGAGCAGTAATATTGAGGAAAAACAAGGAGCTAAGGGTTTCTTATTGAAGTTCTTGTTTGATCAAGCTTGCATACATGTTAAAGAGAAGAATTGGACTGCTTTCCAAGCTATTCTGGCTATGTGCATCTATGGGATTATTTTGTTTCCCAATGTTCCCGATCTGGTGGATATGCATGCTGTCAGAATCTTTATTTCGAAGAATCCTATACCTACCTTGCTAGGTGATGTGTATCATTCAGTCTACTACAAGAATGAAAATAGGCGGGGAAAAATCGTGAGTTGTTGTCCACCACTCTTATCTACTTGGTTTCTAAGCCACCTCCCCGAAACTGGCGCCTTCGTTGACACGAAGGATTCTCTGAAGTGGTCAAAGAGGGTAATGGGCTTGACTGCTGACAACATTGTCTGGTTCAACCATGATTTGCTAGGAATGGAGATTATTTGCAAGTGCAGAGAATTCCCTAATGTACCCTTGATAGGAAGAAGAGGTGGAATTAACTATAATCATTCCCTTGTTATCAGGCAGTTTGGTTATCCTTTGAAAGGTCCACCTGAAGAGCGAGATGTCAGAGAGTCCTTATTCTTCAATGGTACTGAGGATCAAGAGATGATAAGGAAGATTGTGAATGCTTGGAAACAGGTGACCAAGAAGGGTAAAGCTTCATTCGGGAAATGTAACAACCGGGCCTTCCCTTCCTATAAAGAGTGGATTAAGAAGAGAGCAGAAGAGGAGCTTCTTCCCTTTCCGATGGAGCCACCTTTGTATCCCTTGACGATCGAGCCTCCTACCACAGTTAAGATAGAGAAGTTTAACCAGTTGTGGGCTAAAAAGGAAAGACTGCGGGAAGAAAATAGTGAGCTAAAAAGAGAGATTTATCAGTTTAAGCATGAGCGGGGTGAAGCTGTTCATACCGCCAAATTGAAGACAGGGCTTCTTGCTAAGGCAGAAAAAGAGCTAGCTGACATGGTCACATCCAGAAAAAGGATGAAAGAAGCTTTGGATGGTATCAGTAAGGTTCTCGAGTCTAAGAAGGAGGAATTAGACAAGGCTTTGTTGAAAATCCACAGGTTTGATGATCACCGAGACACTGCGATGGCTGAGAATAAGAGAAAGAAAGACGGTTATCTAGCTCAGATTGATCAGTTGAAGTTGACACTCAAGAAAAAAGACGCTGAGATCCTGTCAGGAGTATTCAAGAGACAACCAGTTGAGGATCGACTCAATGAAGCTATAGCCTCCATAGAGGAACTTACGATCCAAGCTAAAGTGAAGAGACCTAGAAGTGAGGGTCCTAGCATGGATGGTGTTTCTGGAGAAGACGCTTGGGAGTTGCATTGTCGATACTTGGAAGGGATCACACATAGGAGAGACGTTCTCATTCAAGAGCTAATTCAGAGACCAAAGCATCCCGACACCAAAAAGTTGTTCAAGGAAATTCAAGACTGGAGCAGAAAGCATAGTGGATGGGGGGGATTGACACTTGTGGACTTTGATGACATGCCGTAGTTTTCTATTCTCTTTTATTGCATTTGGATCACCACCAGGCTTGTTGGTTGGGACCTCTATGATTTTCGTGTTCAGATTTGTTATCTTGGATTCGTGATTGTTGACATTTGGTTTTCCTCTGGGTTTCTTAATATATGAGCAGAAGTTCCGTTCTATCTTATTGTTAAGCTGGAATCAAGGGGTGGATCACCCTGCGAATATTCAAACATGTTCATTTGCATTTGCATATTCATAATCATTTTGCATAATCATTTTGCATGACAGGTGTTTATCTCCAGTATTCTTATCTTGTTCTAATCTCAGGATTGCAGATCAGCACATTCACCGGTATCCTACCAGACAAAATCTGAAAAGACTCACGGATCAGCTACAGAGTGAGATCATTGAGATGCGGACTTGCATGAACTAATTCATGGAATTAATGCAAGGGGTTGCTCAGGGACAAGAGTAGTTGAGGACTCTCGTTCAGCCACTGATTACAAGGGTTGATGAGGACGGTGTCCTTCATGGAGGACTTCATACTGGTGTTACTGGTAATAATGATCAGAATGGCCCTATGGGCGGAGGTATTCCTGTTTCTGGTGTTGTGATCCCTCCGGGCGGAGCTGAAAATACTGGGGGAGGTGGTGTTGGTGTTGGTGCAGTTCATGGCCGTCAGTATGATGATGTTCAAGATGATGCATTTTCTCTGCCAGGTGGGGATGCTGGTCCCCAGATTGACAATGATCAGAGAATCAGGTTGATTGAGGAACAGCTAAGGGGTGTTGTGAATCAGGATTCTGTGGGAATGGATCTAGAGGATTTGGGGCTGGTTCCAGGCGTTGTTATTCCGTACAAGTTTCAGACTCCCACTTTTGAGAAGTATAATGGTATGTCTTGTCCAAGGACCCACGTGAGAGCATACGCAAGTAAGATGGCTGCGCATGCGAAGAATGAGAAGCTGATGATGCATTGCTTCCAGGATAGCCTATCTGGGGCATCCCTGGAGTGGTATATGCAACTAGAAAGGAAAGATGTGCGAAGTTGGAGAGATCTGGCAGGAGCATTCATTAGACACTATCAATATAACACTGATATGGCTCCTAACCGAACACAGCTGCAGAATTTGTCACAGAAGAACAATGAGAGTTTCAAGGAGTATGCCCAAAGGTGGCGTGAACTGGCAGCTAGGGTTCAGCCTCCCATGTTGGAACGTGAAATGATAACTATGTTTATGGCCACCTTGCAGGGTCATTACTATGAAAATCTGGTACCGTGTGTGACTGGAAAGTTTGCTGATTTGATCTTAGTAGGAGAGATGGTAGAAAGCATAATTAAGGCGGGGAAAATATCAGGCGGTGATGGGTCCTCATCTGGAGGAGGGAAGAAGCCTTATGCTAGTGGTTACAAGAAGAAGGAGGGAGATACAAACTCTGTGTCATCATATCGTGGTAGAGAAGGACCTCGTCAGAACTTCAATCAGCAGGTGGCTTCTGTAACCATCCCTGCAGCACCTCAGCAGCCAGCAGCGTCTCAACAACAAAATCAGGCTCCTCGCAGACCACAGCCTAGGCGGGATAGGCATCTTGACACTCCGCCTCTTCCCTACGCTCAATTATTTCAGCACTTGTTAAAGCTACAGTTAATTTAGAAGAGAACATTGGCTCCACCTACTGGTAACCCACCTCCCGGCTATGACGCCAACGCCCACTGTGAGTTTCATTCTGGGGCACCCGGACATTATATTGAGAACTGTAGGGCTTTTAAGCATCAGGTTCAAGATTTGGTGGATTCCAAGGCCATCAATTTCTCCAATGACGTTCCAAATGTGAATCAGAACCCGATGCCGAATCACGGTGGGCCGGGGGTTAATGCCATTATTAAAGACTGTGAAGACTTTAGTTTGATTTCAGATGTGAATGAAGTCCAAACTCCCTTGGGTGTGGTGAAGGAAAGACTGTTGAAGGGAGGGGTATTTCCCGGTTGTGATGAAGGTTGTGTAAAATGTGTGTCGCAGCCGGGCGGTTGTGATTTATTGAAAGCAGGTATTCAGAAAATGATCAGTGAAGGGATATTACAGTTTGACAGAGGTTATAGGCAGAATAAAGTTACTGACAGAGAGATTGATGTTGCCACAATAACAATTCCGTTCAAGACTATAACTATATTAGCGCCGGCGAGACCAGCGCCGGTCACTATCACTGTTCCTGGACCAGTCCCGTATGAGAGTACCAAGGCCATCCCATGGAACTATGGGGCCGAGGTGTTTGTTAATGGCAAGAAGTAGGAATTGGAATAGACATCAGCTGTGAATACAGGGGTTGGAAATCTTGTTGAAGCAGGGGCTATCACCAGGAGTGGTAGAGTCTTTATTCCGTCCGAGAGTCAAGCTGGCAGTTCAAGACAAGACAAAGGTAAACAGATGATGGATGAGTCTGCACAGAGGCAGGAAGCAAGTAATTCTATGACAAAGCCAGGTGGGGATACTTTCTCAGAAGACATAGAAGAGTTTATGAGGTTGATCAGAAAAAGTGATTACAAGATTGTTGACCAACTTCACCAAACTCCATCGAAGATTTCCATTCTATCCTTACTGTTGTGCTCCGAGGCACACCGAAATGCATTGCTGAAGGTTCTGAATAGGGCTTATGTACCGCAGGAAATATCTGTCAACCAGTTAGAAGAGGTTGTGGCTCATGTGAATGCTGGTAATGGTTTGGGTTTCACCGATTTAGATTTGACTCCGGCTGGGAGAAATCACAACAACGCTCTGCATATTTCAGTGGAATGTCGTGGTTCTTTAATGTCGCATGTGTTAGTTGATACTGGGTCATCTTTGAATGTGTTACCGAAGAAGGCTTTGATGAAATTGGATACTCGTGGGTTGATTTGTACACCAAGTGACTTGGTGGTACGTTCTTTTGATGGCTCCAAGAGGTCAGTATTTGGAGAGTTAGTTTTGCCGATCAAGGTGGGTCCTGAGATTTTCAACACCACCTTTTACATAATGAATATTCAGCCTGCCTATAGTTGTTTGTTGGGTCGCCCTTGGATCCATGGTGCTGGGGCAGTAACTTCTACGCTGCACCTGAAGTTGAAGTATATGGTGGATGGCCATGTTGTGACTGTTTGTGGTGAAGAAGATATCATGGTGAGTCACCTATCGACCTTCAAGTATGTAGAGGTAGATGGTGAGATACAGGAAACTTTGTGTCAAGCCTTTGAAGCTGTGAAGATTCCCGAGGAACCCCCAAAGGCAGTCAGTCAGCCTGAGGTGGTTGCCCAACCTGAAGTCGTCAGACAACCAGAGATTCCAATGTCCTCTTTCAAAGAAGCGCGTGCTATAGTTGAAGCTGGTGGTTCTCAGAAGTGGGGCAGTGTTATTGATGTTCAAAGAAAGCAAGATACTCATGGACTGGGCTACAAGCCACCTAGGCATTCTGAAGAGCCTCCCAAGTTCTATGGTCCAGTCCGCTTCACCAGTGCCGGTGTTTTCTTCGACAGAGTCAATGCTATTGAGGATGAAGGAGATAGTGATTGTGACATGGACGAGTGGATCCGTCCTTGCATTCCTGGTCAGAGTTTAGGCAACTGGTCCTCCGAGAAAGTTATCCAAGTGACGCGCCCGGAGTAATTTACTTTTGTTTTCTGTTATGTTGAGTCCTACGTTCTGCCCAAGACGTAGTGATATTTATTTGTAGGTCTTGGATTATTTTATTTGCTATTTTTTATCATCAATAAAGGACGTTTTTTCATTCAAATATTTTGATCCCTGTCTTTCTATTTTTACTTTTTGCATTAACCCACATCGAAATGGCAATGTGTTTTCTTGTTTGCTGCACTCATAATAAACATAAAACATCCATCATGCAGGTTCCCTTGTTCAGATTCCACCCATGAATTAGCTATGGTTCGATATGACTTCGACAATCCCATCTATCAGGCCGAAGAAGAGACTGACGAAGACTGTGACTTACCAGAAGAATTAGCCAGGCTACTGAAGCAGGAGGAAAGGGTTATTCTACCTCATCAAGAGGAAGTTGAGACTGTTAATCTAGGAACCGAGGATGTTAAACGAGAAGTAAAGGTTGGGGTTGCCCTGGAAGACGCTGTTAAGGGAAGATTGATTGAGTTGCTTCGAGAGTATGTGGATATCTTCGCCTGGTCTTACCAAGACATGCCTGGGCTTGACACTGACATTGTTTCACACCGGCTGCCGCTTAAAGAGGCTTGTACTCCAGTCAAGCAGAAATTGAGAAGGACGAAACCAGATATGGATGTCAAGATCAAGGAAGAGGTTCAGAAACAGTTGGACGCCGGATTTCTTGCTGTGACAAATTATCCTCCGTGGGTTGCTAATATTGTACATGTACCTAAGAAGGATGGGAAGGTCAGGATGTGTGTTGATTATCGAGATTTGAATAGGGCGAGCCCGAAGGATGATTTCCCGCTCCCTCACATTGACGTGTTGGTGGACAATACTGCTCAATATTCTGTGTTTTCCTTCATGGATGGCTTCTCTGGGTATAACCAAATCAAAATGGCCCCAGAGGACATGGAGAAAACAACGTTCATAACACCGTGGGGAACATTTTGCTACAAGGTAATGCCCTTTGGATTGAAGAATGCTGGGGCAACCTATCAGCGGGCAATGGTGACTCTCTTTCATGATATGATTCACAAGGAGATCGAAGTCTATGTTGATGACATGATCGCGAAGTCACAGACAGAGGAAGAACACTTGGTAAACCTCCAGAAGTTGTTTGAAAGGTTGAGGAAGTTCAGACTGAGATTGAATCCGAACAAGTGCACTTTCGGCGTGAGGTCTGGTAAATTGCTGGGATTCATTGTTAGTGAAAGAGGTATCGAGGTTGATCCTGCAAAGATAAGAGCTATACAAGAGATGCCTGAGCCAAGGACAGAGAAAGAGGTTTGTGGTTTCTTGGGGAGGTTGAATTACATTGCTAGGTTCATCTCTCATCTGACAGCCACATGTGAGCCAATTTTCAAGTTATTGAGAAAGGATCAAGAGGTCAGGTGGAATGAAAATTGTCGAGAGGCGTGTGAAAGGATAAAGACGTATTTGCAGGAACCTCCAGTCCTTATGCCACCGGTGTCTGGGAGACCGTTGATTATATACCTTACGGTTCTTGAGAATTCAATGGGTTGTGTGCTCGGTCAACACGACGAGACAGGTAGGAAAGAGCACGCCATTTACTACCTGAGTAAGAAGTTCACTGATTGCGAATCAAGATACTCTATGTTGGAAAAGACATGTTGTGCGCTCGCTTGGGTAGCCAAGCGCCTGAGGCAGTATATGTTAAATCACACAACCTTGTTGATTTCAAAGATGGATCCGAGAAGCAAGCACTCTCTGGAAGGATAGCCCGTTGGCAGATGGTTTTGACAGAGTACGATATTCAGTATGTTTCTCAGAAGGCCATTAAGGGAAGTGTTCTGTCAGAATATCTTGCTGAATAGCCGGTCGAGGATTATCAGCCTATGAAGTTTGAGTTTCCAGACGAGCATGTTATGTTTCAGAAAATGAAAGATTGTGAAGAGCCTCTGCCTGACGAAGGACCTGAGATTGGGTCACAGTGGAAGATGATTTTTGATGGGGGCTGTCAACTCATATGGTAATGGAATTGGGGCAATCATTACAACCCCGAAAGGTTCTCATATACCTTTCACTGCCCGGTTAGTGTTCGTATGTACCAACAATGAGGCGGAGTATAAAGCATGCATCATGGGGTTAGAAGAAGCAATTGATTTGAGAATTAAGAACCTCGATGTCTATGGTGATTCACCGTTGGTAGTTAATCAGATTACATGAGAATGGGAGACTCGTCAGGCAAATCTGGTGCCTTATAACAACTATGCCAGAAGGTTGTTACCGTTCTTTAACAGGGTAGATTTTCATCATGTGCCCCGAGCTGAGAATCAGATGGCTGATGCGTTGGTAACATTGGCATCCATGTATAAGGTGAACCGGTGGAATGAGACTCCGTCGATTAGAATTATGCGTCTGGACAGGCCAGCTTTTGTGTTTGCGATTGAGGATATGTCAGATGGCAAACCGTGGTATCATGATATTAAGGTTTTTCTGAAGAGACAGGAGTATCCAGAGGGTGCCTCCACCAAAGATAAGAAGACTCTGAGAAGGTTGGCAGGAAACTTCTTTCTGAACAAGGATGATGTGTTGTATAAGAGGAACTTCGATATGGTCTTGCTACGGTGTGTTGATGAACACGAGGCAGGTTTGTTGATGGAAGAAGTTCACGAGGGTTCTTTCGGTACTCATTCCAGTGGACATACCATGGCTAGGAAGTTGTTGAGGGCAGGATATTACTGGATGACTATGAAATCTGATTGTTTCAAGTACGCCCGAAAGTGCTATAAATGCCAGATTTACGCAGATAAGATGCATGTACCGCCTACGCATCTAAATGTGTTGTCGTCCCCTTGGCCTTTTGCAATGTGGGGCATAGATATGATCGGAAAGATTAAGCCCATTGCTTCCAATGGGCATCGTTTCATTTTGGTTGCCATTGACTATTTCACGAAGTGGGTGGAGGCGGCCTCGTACGCCAACGTCATCAAGCAAGTGATAGCCCGGTTTATAAAGAAGGATATCATCTGTCGTTATGGGGTCCCGAAGAGAATCATTACTGATAATGGCTCGAATTTGAACAATAAGATGATGAAGGAACTATGTCAGAGTTTTAAGATCGAGCATCATAATTCTTCTCCATATCGTCCGAAGATGAATGGGGCTGTTGAGGCAGCAAATAAGAATATCAAGAAGATTATGCAGAAGATGGTGGTAATGTATAAAGACTGGCATGAGATGCTACCTTATGCCCTACATGGTTACTGTACTTCGGTGTGTACGTCAACTGGGGCAACCCCTTTCTCATTGGTATACGGTATGGAAGCAGTTTTACCCTTAGAGGTCGAGATTCCGTCTCTGAGAGTTCTGGCAGATGTGAAGCTTGATGAAGCTGAATGGGTGCGCTCCAGATTGGATCAGTTGAACCTTATTGAAGAAAAGAGATTGGCAGCCATCGCACATGGTCGGTTGTATCAGAGTAGGATGAAGCACGCCTTTGACCAGAAAGTGCGTCCTCAGAGTTTTCAGACAGGTGAATTAGTTTTGAAAAGGATCCTCCCTCCTCAAACAGCTCACAGGGGCAAATGGACTCCAAATTACGAAGGGCCGTATGTGGTTAGAAAGGTTTTCTCTGGTGGAGCCTTACTACTTTCAACTATGGATGGCGACGATTTTACATCCCCTGTGAACGCAGACGTAGTCAAAAAATACTTCGCATAAAAGAGACCCGCTGGACATAAAAAGAAAGTCCAGGCAAAAAGGGGCATCCCAGCGAACCATAAAAAAGGAAAAGGTTCGGGAAAAAGTTAGGGATAAAATGTAAAAAAGAAATGTGTAAACCCGCAAAGTTGAAAACCGGTAAAGGCAACTTTGGCAAAAGTGGGTATCCCGATGGATTGAAAACCCGAAAAGGGCGATCCAGGCAAAAGTTAGGGATCTATAAGCGAAAGGCTATGGTCTGCGTTCGATCTGTGAGCACCTTCAATACCTGTAAGTTCTGAAAGAAAGGAATCAGTACAGTTAGTCTCTTCAAAGGTCAAGACATTTGTGGATAAGCAAAACATATGGGTCATAGCTGAGTCGAATCATGGCGGATATCTGTTCCCACATTGCCGACATGTGTATTTTCTTTTTGCTTTTGCGCAATTACCTCATTTTAGGAATTGCTTCCTATTGTAAATGCCTATTTACAGGCCACCTTTTTCAATAAAATATTCATTTCACTCAAAGAGCTTTCTGTTGTTCGTTTTACTTTTACTGTTTGTTTGCAAAAAAACGTCTGATATTTTTGATAAACATTGCATATAAAATTTCGAGCTTTGCAGAGCATAACAAAAAGCAACAGAAATTACTTAGGCGATAACGGTGATAGTCATGTTGTGGCATATTCTATTTGTTGTTATTTGACTTGCAGGGCAACAGGATTGTACTCCCCCAGCAGGTTGCTCTCCCCAGCATTGAGATTGCACTTTCCTCAGCAGAGCAGACCTTCCCCAGCAGGAGACTTGGGAAGCATTTTCTCCGGATCAAGACGTTATTTCCCCACAGAATCAGGGTGTTCACCTTCCCCATCCAGTCAGGAAGCGTGCTCTCACCGACGATATCATATTCTCCCCATCAGCAGGCTAAGATCAGCAGTATCCCCAAGCAGGATGGTATTATGGGCTGATATCCCCCAGCAGGTTCTGAGCCCATCGGTTATTAGCAATCTTCAGTAAGAGACTTTCGGTTCCATTATTGGCATTCATTCTCAACTCCCCCTAGCAGAGGAGGAATCTCAGGTTCTATGTGACCTTCAGTGAAAGACAGGTGTGGCCCCCGGTAGTTCTTTCGGGATTTCATCCCCAGCAGAAGTTGTTGATCCGAAGAGTCGATCAGTATGACCCTTCTCAGCAGAGTTCCTAGATTCAGAGGGCAATTTATTTTTGTCATCCCCAGCTGAATCAATCTTTTCTCTCCGGCATTTATTTTGCTGGAGGGACCCCTTTTGCATATCATAAGCACTTGCATTGCATTCTCAAACGCGTAGCATTTCCACTTCGTGTGGAGCATTACGGAAAAATTCAAACATTTGCATTCGAAGCATAAGCCAGGTTTGATACTTTTTTTGCCAGTTCTCTTTCTCAACAGAGATGGCATAACTCAGGAGATTTTGGAGGGATGCGTTCCTCATATTTGTGCTCCCCGGCAGAGTCTTTTATTTAGACTTATCCATTCCCCAGCGAGATTAATCCCCGGTAAAAGTTGCTTTACACCCTTTTCGACACCCGTCCGTGTACCCTTTAGATACCCGTCCGTATTAACCTCGACACCCGTCCGTGTACCCTTTCGATACCCGTCCGTATTGACCTTTTTACACCCGTCCGTGTACCTCTTTCGATACCCGTCCGTATTGAGCCTTTTACACCCGTCCGTGTACCTTTTCGATACACGTCCTTATTGAAACCTTTTTACACCCGTCCGTGTACCCTTTCGATACCCGTCCGTATTGAAACCTTTTTACATCCGTCCGTGTACCTTTTCGATACCCGTCTGTATTGAGCTCTTTACACCCGTCCATGTACCTTTTCGATACCCGTCCGTATTGAACCTTTTTACACCCGTCCGTGTACCCTTTCGATACCCGTCCGTATTGAGCTTTTTACACTCGTCCGTGTACCCTTTCGATACCCGTCCGTATTGAAACTCTTTACACCCGTCCGTGTACCCTTTCGATACCCGTCCGTATTGACCTCGACACCCGTCCATGTACCCTTTCGATACCCGTCCGTATTGACCTCTTTACACCCGTCCGTGTACATTTTCGATACCCGTCCGTATTAAAACCATTTTACACCCGTCCGTGTACCTTTTCGATACCTGCCCGTATTGAGCTCTTTACACCCGTCCGTGTACCTTTTTGATACCCGTACGCATTCAACCTTTCTACACCCGTCCGTGTACCCTTTCGATACTCGTCCGTATTGAACCTTTTTACACCCGTCCATGTACCCTTTCGATACCCATCCGTATTAAGCCTTTTACACCCGTCCGTGTACCCTTTCGATACCCGTCCGTATTGAGCCTTTTACACCCGTCCGTGTACCCTTTCGATACCCGTCCGTATTGAAACCTTTTTACACCCGTTCGTGTACCTTTTCGATACCCGTCCGTATTGAACCTCTTTACATCCGTCCGTGTACCTTTTCGATACCCGTCCGTATTGAACCTTTTCACACCCGTCCGTCTACCCTTTCGATACCCGTCCGTATTGAAACCTTTTTACACCCGTCCGTGTACCTTTTCGATACCCGTCCGTATTGAACCTCTTTACATCCGTCCGTGTACCTCTTCGATACCCGCCCGTATTGAAACCTTTTTACACCCGTCCGTGTACCTTTTCGATACCCGTCCGTATTTGATATCTTTGATTCCTTGACACCCGTCAGTGTTTATTCTCAGCATAGATAACACCCGTTAGTGTTTATTTCAAGACATTTCAATACATTGTTTGTATTGATTTCCAACACTCGTACGTGTTGTGACAGTGCAACATTATTGTTTGTTCCCCAGTGGAGTCGTCCCTCCTTTGTTGATTGCAAATTTCCGGGTTCTTTGGTATTCAATCTACGTGTATCCCGATTGTCTGAAAGTCGTCGCTATCATACCCTCAGGACCAAGTTGATTGAATAGGGGCAGCTGTAGCACCCCAAAATTTGCCATCCTTACTTTATTACTAACTGGCTTATGTTTCATCTCATTTTTCCATTATCATTGGTTCTTAGCATGGGGTCAAGGTGCCTGAGGCATGTTCAAGAGGAGAAGATGTTCTTCAAAGGGTCAAGCAAGAGAGTTCAAGTGGATCACTTCCTCCTAACCAGTGCAGAAATTAGGGTTTTGAGATTCTTGGGTTTATTGCTCCAATGGGCAAGCTCCTTGGGTTTTTATCATCACCAAATGGCATATCTTATCTTTGTTGGAGAGTATACACGTCATATTCAGAGGAATTTGGATTAGGAGACTGTGTTATTTCCTCCTAGACTAAGGGTACCAAGATTAGGGTTTGCTATAAAGTCAGTTTATTTCTGATTTTTTGGGCAAGACTTGATTCCATGGTATTCCTTGGGTCCCTAAGCATCTAGGAGTGGAAGATTGTCCATCAGTTTGGTTCAGGAGAGACTTAATTGGCCAATGGATTGCAAATCAGGTGAATTGGGTAAAAGTCAACAGTGAGAGGGGAAGTCAACTGTGGAATTTTGAGGTTTTCTCCAAGGTTTTCAAGGTCTCACATCCTCATATGGTCTTAAAGAGTCAAGTTTCATTCCATTTATCAAGAATCAGGAGTTGGTGCAAAAGTTACTAAATATGGAAATGACCTATAATTTGAAAGTTTCCTTTTTGGGCAAGTTCCTGCACTGCATTCAACTTGACTTTTCATCATCAATAAAGCTTCAAATGAATTTTCCTCCAACATGAAAGTTGAAGATCTTTTTCTCCTCTTTCCAACAAGTACTAGTGGGTCTCCATATCATTTGTGAAACTCAACTTATGATCAAAAGAAGGCAAAGTAGTTTTTAGGGTTTCTCATGATTCCATTTTCACAAACTTTGGCATAGTGACCTATAATTAATTCCATTGCTTCATGTTACATGCTAACATCAAAGGGCACTCCTCAAGGATCATTTTAGGCCTTTGAATCAAGTGAATCCATGGTGTATTTATCACTTATTCTCCATTATTCAAAATTGCCAAGTCATTAAAAACTCATGAATCAAAATGTTTCAAGGCCCAATTTCAATGTGGGTGTGATTAGCAATTAGAAGTTAAGTGATCCATCATGAAATGTTTGAATATCCATGCATGGAAGAGGGTGTACTTAACATTATGTGATTTTCCAAAATTGCCCAAAACTCTTTAGCAAAGGAATTTCCAAGGCCCAAACCATTATCAGTGAGAAACCCTAGAGTATTTAAACCAATTCATGCACTGGTTAGAGAGATTACACGTGATATTTGTGGAGAATCCAAGCTTGAACCCTAAAGCATCTCACATTCGTATCTCTCAATCTACAAGGAGTTTTCAAGAAATTCTTTCACCAACAGAACCCTTGTGATCAATAGAGTGCAAACCATCCCCCATTCGCAGCTAAGAGCAAGGATAAGGGTTGTGCCATCTCAGGTTAGTCATTCTTTTGATGATCATAAAACTCAAATTTTAAGCGTGCATATTGATGTATGGCATCCATGGATCATGCTGATATAATTTGTTTTGTGTTTGGACGTGTGTATTGCTTGTATGGTGTGTTTAAAGTTTTGAGCCCTAACATATTTCTCATCATTTTTTATTGTACATTGGTTATTTGAAATTTTTGAGGGCATATTTGGAATCCTCGTTGAATTCTGGTTAGAATGGTATAGGCACTTGCATTTTCTGGGTTGCTTCTGATTTGCAGGTGACGGAGGGGTCGACCGGAACCCTAGTTCCGGCGACTGGTTATGGTGGCCGGCCGGTGAAGGGCTAAACGGAGAAGATGAAGTGTGGGTCGTTGATGTTCTTGATCGCACGGTCCCCAGCTGCCACGTTTCATTCTCTTTTATTTTATTTTTCTGATTTTAATTTAGTGATTGTGTGTATATTACCCCACGCGTGCTACCGTGTTCCACCAATTATTTTATTTCATTTTATTTACTTTTTCCTTGGTTGACTAACTGTGGATCGTTGGATGAATCACGTGGCCACAATGATGCCAACGAATTAAAATAAACACGTGTCTGGCACATGGGAGAGCACGGTATGCTGGTTGTGTTGTTGTATGCGCGTGCATGGTTCCTATGGTATGCTTTCAATCATGGCCCTAGATCTTGATTAATAGTTGAGTTTGTTGACTTAATAGGACGCGTTGGATCAATCTAAGGGTGAGCATCAGGTCAACTGGTGGACTGAAGTCCACACGTACTTTTTTTTATTTTATTTTTCTGTTGGGTTCTGATGTTTGGACTTACTATCTGCGCCCCCCACCTGAGCCCATTTCAAATTTTCAACACATTTTATCTACTTTACACACCCCCCACGCGCATTTCATTTTTTTTATTTTATTTAATTCATTGCATTTCATTTTTAATTATTAAAAATAGTTTCTTGCATTTAAAAATTCCCATAAAATTCATGCATCATATTTATCATTTTATAAAATTTTCACAAATTTTATTTTTTATTTTTATTTTATCTTTTATCATCTAAATTAATATTTGTTTATTTTCTTTTTGAATTATCCATATCATGCATACCTAAATTTGTTTATTTTATTACTTTGCATCCATAAAACATTTTCAATCCATTCTTTTTGTATTTGTTAGATAATATTCTGTGATGCATTAAAATATTTTTCTATCATTTTTAAAATTATTTCATATTGCATTTTAGTCCTTTCCTTTTACATGTTGAACCATGATCCTCTCTTGGCTTTGCATAATTGTTTGAGTGACTAACATCTTGAATTTTTGCAGGAGTTTTTGGTATTTGGTTTGTCTCTGGTTGAGCAATATTGATATTTAATTTGGGAATTTTGGAAGTTATTTCTCTAATTATTTGATTGCTTTCACTTGAGATCTTCTTGTATGCATATTTCTGATCATGCCTGAGTTTTTGTTTGAAAAGGCACTTGTGCCATTGCTTGGGGGTTTATTTCTTTGATTTCTTAATTCATTTTTGGATTGTTATCACTATTATATGTCATTGTTTAGTTTTCATTGGCCTTAACTTTTACTTATTTCTGTTTCGTACTAACCTTTTATGCAGGGACTAAAGTAAGTTATTTGAGGGTATGGATAAGTATCCATGTTCACCTTGCTCTTTCCTTCTCTCATCTTTTTCTTTAGGCTTAGGTTGTCGTCAAACCTCACTAACCATTGGTCACCCATGCATGATAACATTAGGACTCTTAGTTCCCCTTTAGAGTTTCCTTTGTGTCTTCTCTCTTCTCATCTCAAACTTCTTGAAAACACTTAATAAGAATAAAGTGTATTGCGCACGAGCCTTGAGCGCGGGGAATAAGAAATGAGGGGGTTCCTCTCATCTTTCTAGAGTGCTTAGCGAGCGTCCTGTCTTGGGACGATGCGTTAAGTATTCGCCCCTGTGCCCTAGACTTTGGTGCAATGCAAGTTATGAACTAACTCAAGTCACTTCTGTCCTAAAAGATACAAACAAACCTCAAATCATTTTTGTCCTTCGGGATTGTCAAAATAAAGGTTATTTTCAAAAAGGGCACCTTACTTTCCGTCTGAGTCGCAAACAGGCATCGACCCTAACTGCCGGACGCGAACTTAGCGTCGCTCATAAAAAACACAAAAAGAACTTGGTCCGAACTACGTTGACTCTGAATTCCCCATTGCACAAAGGGGGTACGTAGGCCTAGGACGTCGACGTCCTACCGAGTCTGTCTTTGTCTTCCCCTTCTTCGTTTTAGTACAGCCATAGATGATAGGATAACTCACCCTTAGAGTAGACAACAAGCGTGGATCCTATCGAGTACGATGGACGCGTGGGGTGCTAGCACCTTCCCCTCGCGTAACCGACTCCCGAACCCAGGTTATGGTTGCGATGACCTTTCCTTTCCCTCTTCCTCAGGTTTATGCGGTGTTCCCTTTCCCTCTCTTGGGATAAATTTACACGGCTGGCGACTCTGTTTTTCCGCGCCACTCTCGCGTTTGTACCTGGATGAAAATCCTGGGAGCGACACATCGGCCATGTTTTGTTTTGGTTCTGATTCGGTTTTCGAATCTGAGTAGGGAATAAGAGGATCTGGGATTTTATATCTAAGAAGGAATTCGTTAATTCGGCATCTCAGAAATCATTACGGTTAATAGATGGAGCATCAATGTTGTTATGTAGTTCATCTTGTGATGGAATAGCATAATACTTTAGAGGACGTTCTCTCGGTCCATCGGCCATGTTTTGTTCTGGTTCTGATTCGATTTCTGAATCTGAGTTGGGAATAAAAGGATCTGGGATGTTATATCTAAGAAGGAATTCATTAATTCGGCGTCTCAGAAGTATGTAACGTTCGATTTCATTGATTGGTTGCTCCAACTCTTTGCCTTGTGAGCGAGTGTTTGGCATACAATTGACGAATCTAAAAGGAAAAATAAAGAGTTTCCTTAGTCTATACTGTGCAACGAAAATATCACAATATTGACCAAATTAATCCCCGGCAACGGCGCCAAAAACTTGGTCGCGACTTTACGTATATGGTTGGATTACTGCTGCAAGTATACAGCTTATCGCGTAGTTTTAAAAGATTGTCGAACCCACAAGGATTAATAATCAACCTAGCGTGATCGATTATTGCGGTGTAAAGCTAAGGCTAGATTTGGCAGTAAGATAAATTTGGTTTTTAACGGGATTTGAAAAACAACAATAAAGACGAGAGAGGAGAATGATTTCCGTGCTCCTTGGGACTCCGTAAAATCCGAGTGTTAACAAAGGTCTCGAAATTGGTCTGAAGGATATACCAGTTTAAAGGCTCGACGTCACGCTCTCGCGGTCTTAACCAAGCCATGCCTAATGACCCCAAGATTTTGCTCTCGCTCGCTCGGTAGTTAAAAGGTGCGCTTTGAAAACTAACATAAACTAAATGAGGCCCTAAAGCGTTCTCGTTGCATTTAGGCTCAATGTCCGATGCCTACTATCCGGCGATTACCTCAAACTCTCGCTCTATTGGACACGCCTTGGTGCGTTTCTTAATCTCGTGACGAAATGTTATTAAACAACCTCTCACTCTCACGACAAGGCTGCCTAAATTCAGTTTAGACACCAAGACCAGAATTTTAAAAACAAAAGTTAAACACCGAAGATTCTACAGAGTCCCGTCGGAACGACGGTCCTTAATCTACGGACTCAAAGCAATTCTACTCAAACATAATTAAATCTAACACTAATGCATTAACATTTCTGAATTTTAAAACATACATATTGGTTGGTTTTTGTTTAAGATCAGATTTACACTTTGATGGTGAAAACAAATTATAAAGCATAAAAGTAAGATTAAATAATGCAGTAAAATAAACGAATTATAAATAACCTGAAATGCGAAGTAATTAAACAGAAAATGAAACTTGTATTAAATAGTTAATCCAAGTGTACATCAGCAATAAAAGAAACGAAAAGTATAACAGATGTATCAATCTCTCGGTGTGAGCGATCGATACTATGGCAAATGATATAAGTGGTTAGGCTAATGAAATTTAGGCAGCGCTTCCGCAAGGTTCTTGGATCCCCCAAATGCAGACCTCTGATGCTCTATATATAGGAAAATCTGGCTCCAAGCAGTTGAATTCGAAATTTGAAAACTAAACTTGCAAACTGCCAGAACTGCCTCAGAAAACTGCTCCCGCGAAGCAACGGCGGTCGCCGTAAGGCTAATGGCGGTCGCCATTCATATGGACTTTGAATTTCCCTCCTTTTCTGCTATGGTGAGCGCCATTCAGTTGAATTGGGGGGAATGGCGAACGCCTTTCATCTGGGTGAGGCAGAATCATGCAATTCTCCACTTTTTCTTCTCTTTTAAGCTCAATTCTTGATCTTTTCTTCTATGGAGCTGATAGGGGACCTGTAAATGGAAAATGAAAGGAAACATAAGCAAATAATACATGAAATGACAATGACTCGATAAAAATACGATAAAACATGCACGAATTGAATCGAAATAAACGATACGGAATCAAGTCATCAGACTCCTAAGGAAAAATGGCATTGCTCAACACTGAGTTAAAGTTTTCTCCTTCAGGACAAATCCCTTATAAAGGAAATTATGGCATTACTGGATTCACATATCCCAGTTAAAGTAATTCTCCTTTATAATCAGTCACTCAACAACTGTGATAAACATATGAGATGTCTCCCTTTAGAGATGACAAATTCTCTCTAAGTCAAAACTTTTAGCTTCAATCTTGGGCTTTGAACAAGACACAAATACTCCTTTTAGCTTCAATCTTGGGCTTTGAACAAGACACAAATACTCCTTTTAGCTTCAATCTTGGGCTTTGAACAAGACACCAAAACACCATCTTTTCCTCCCATAGAATAGGAGGAACTACGATTGCTCTGATTTCCCTGTTTATCTTTAACCGGAATACGTAGGCATAAGATTACGAAATCTTAGCGAGCATACCAATCAAAAACTTTAGGTTTGATACCTTCACACACAAATCAAAACTTAGGTCCAGTACCTTACCAAAATCATCAAAAACTCTCTCTCTCTCTCTCTCTCTCTCTCTCAAAAACCTCCCAAAGGAGAAACTTTCCCAACCCACAACAGATAAACACCAGTAAGGAAAATTGCTAACAACCTATGGATAACCACATATAGGATGGGTAACTGACAACTCCCTATTGTATAACCTGACCCCGAACTCCCCGAATCTCTCTTAAGAATTTGTTCGGTTAAACATTTGCGTGCAAGGTTAGTTTTAGATAGCTTCCCTTTCCCTTCCAGCTCACGAGATAAATAAGAAATCAGAAAGTAGCACCCCACTCCTACCATCGCGGTGAGGAACCCATGGCGATAAGGTGGTTTCGTCATCGACAAAAATCGCACGCTACATTATTGGAGTTCTGTAGAAGCAAGTGCAAGCTGAAGAAGGAGCATAAGCTGTGTTGAAAGAGAATGAAGATACTTTTGATGTTGGAACTTCTCTTGGGCCAAAAGAGGTTGCTACTTAGGCTCTTGAGACTATTGAGGAAGAAGGGCAACCTGCTTCAGATGCTGCAGAGATTTTTTTCACAGGTAATCCAATAAATTATATCTCTGATAATATCTTAAGTTCTTTCAACTCACCTATTATGACCAAATCACCGACCCAACACCACCTTAATATCCTACACCATCTTTAGAAAACACATCATCACCTAAACTTGATCATAACCTATCTATAGGTCATATCATACCATCTCCGAAACCAACCTCAGAATCAGAATCTGTTCTTAGGGCATCTACCTTAGAGAATCTAACAAGTCACCTAGCTGGTGAGTTACCTTTTGAACAAAACCAGCTAGCATGTATCTCTGATTTTGAATAAACCCAACCCATAAAAATTATGCTTGAAGCCCCCATTAAGGTTTCTAGTACTAAGTCTTCAAGCTCTAGCTCAAGTTCTGATTATGATGAATCAGACCTAAGTCCTTTTAAAGCCAAACCTCTCCAAGCCATTCTTCTCGAAACCACACCCTCTGTTGAGCCTAACCTTGTTCAGAATAAAATCCCAGTTCAATATGAAACTGAACAAGTGTTAACAGAAGACTAACCAATACCAGAACCTTAAAGCTTACTTCAACCTGAACAAGAAATTCCAACACTAAACATACCTGAACCTCAACCAAACCCCGACCAACCTCAAACAGGTACCATAAATGACCAAACGATACCACAAATTCACCTTAACCAACAACATCAACCATCTGTCATCACTCTTCCACTTCTAAGGAAGCAGATGTTGTACCGGAATCTGGCAGAGTAGCTCTACCTAGCCCCTCTACATCTCAACCCCAATATAAACATAAACCTTCCACCTTATATCAAATACCAAATGGAAGAGTTTAAGACTGTTATTTTTTATAGAGTTCAGAATGTGGTTGCTGAGAGGCTCATTGCATCTGATCCATAATATATGCAGCTAAATAGGACACTCTCAGAACCTCTATGGATATAGTTGTGCAAAATCTGAAGTCCTTCTCATCTGAGTCTGTAGCTTTTCCCAGTCAAAAGCATGACCACTTAGAGGAGAAATTGGCTTCTATAGATGCTAAGTAAGAAGAGATGGATGTTCAATTGAAGACTCTGATTGCTAGGCAAGATGATATGGGTTATGATTTCAAGGCTATCCTGGAGCTTCTGAAGCAAAAACCTTAGACTTTAGGATTTAGCAAACCCTTTTGTTTTGTCTATTCAATTATATTTGAAAATGTTTTCTCTTTCTCAGAATCTTCTTTGGTTGAATGGAATATTTTTCTTTAGTATCTTTTCTATTTCCTTTATTTTTTGTTGACAACAAAAATGGGAGTAGATATAGAAGTATTTAAGCACCTGAATCTGATAGTTATTATCTATACTTAAATTCTAAAGATTTATTGTACATTATAGTTTAAATTTAATTAACCTGGATAGAACTTATGGGGAGCTTACAAACCTCACCCTCTGGACTATGATACTCAGGGGGGGGGGGGGGGGGGGGGGGGGGGGCTTACAAACCTCAGACCCTGAAGTGAGTTTGTTAATTAAAGACAAAATACCCTTTTTAGTCCCTTATTCTTACCTCGGGGGTCCATTTTGGTCCCTTAACTTTTAAAAGTTACAATGCAATTCCTTACGTCTTCAAACAGTATCATTTAAGTCCTTTTATCCAATTCTCACAAACGACGTCTATGTTAGCACGTGTGGCATCTGACGTGACATATGTTTGCACGCGTGGTATATGACGTGGTACATGTGTATCATCAAAGTCATAAAAAAATATAAGAAAAACTCTAAAATTTGCCTTCAACCTGGATTCGAACTCATGCCATCTTGAATGCAGAACGAGATTTAGTACCACTAAGCTACTTCACATTTTTTATTTTAATTTAAAAATAAAATATATTTACATTTCTAGTTGGCCCGCTTAATCCATCAAAATAGAAGCTTCTTGTTACAGAAAACCCATTTGCATTGGAGATTCTTCTTCGCCTGTACCAATATCACTCACTCGTTCTTTCATGAAATACACATGTTGTTGCTTATTTTGATGTTGAATATTTCAATTTTACTTTTACTGCTCTTTTCATTAGATATTGCAAACATGACGAAAAACATTATCCCACAAATATAAGTCTGTAAATACATCAATATCCAAAATAATGCTTAATGTACTACTAAGCAACCAACTCGTTGTCATACCATGATACAAGCTTAACAAACTTGTCATTTAAGGCAATTCTTGCCTTGGCATCAAAGATACTTAACCTGGTAACATTAATTAGAAACAAAATTAACTCAACAATCATGAATTATATTCGATGTGTTAGAACAAGATTTGGTTCTGCAATAATACCTCTGAGTTTTGATGATAACAAACAAGTATGTTTGTATGAACAATTTTGGTATTCTAATGTTTGTTATTTTTGAGAATTTAACAAACAGGTTCTGCTTCTGATAAATAGCGTGGCTAAGTTATTAGAAGAGAATTGTTCCGCTTCTGCGCTACATTTGTTCTGCTGAACAGTAGCATTTGCTTCTGAAGACTCTGAAGTTGTATGACTTTGATACGATGACTTAAGAAAAACAAGTTCTGAAGATCTGAAGACAGAAGTTCTGATGAACAAGTCCAGATGCTGAAGACTTAAGAAAATAAGTTCTGAAGATCTGAAGACAGAAGTTTTGATGAACAAGTCCAGATGCTGAAGACTTAAGAAAACAAGTTCTGAAGATCTGAAGAGAGAAGTTCTGATGGACAAGTCCAGATGCTGAAGACTTATGATTCTGAAGACAACGGGTTATGAAGACCAAGTGCTAAAGACTCTGAAGATATAGCTCTGCAGACTCTGAAGACTTGAAGCTCTTAAGACCCAAGTTACGTTTTCCCTTCTTCTAACTCATGCTTTCAGAAGCCTCTGAAGTCTGGAAGTTGAGAAGACTAAGCAACGTAGTACAACAGTACAACAATACTAGGATGCTTTGCTCCACTACCGGATAGGGCAGACACAAGTGTACTATTTGTCCCCTACGTTCTTTCAAGCCGCCATAATTCTGAAATGTCAGAAATATCCTTCAATGGTCATATTCATGCATGGCTATATAAAGGCTTGAAGACTTCAAGAATGAGCAAGTTAACATACCGGAATTTTCACTGTTTATATGCTCTATTGTTAATATCATTCTTAAGTCAATATTGTTCTTAGAATCTGTTTACTTATCAGCTTGTGTAGAAGCATCATTATTGTAAACAAACCTTTATAACAAATAGTTGTTTGTGTTCCCTAAAGGATCGGGTAGGTCAGAAGCTTTAGGAAGACTAAGACAATGAGTTTTAGTGTTGTTAGTCACTTGCAGTTTGGCTTGAGCATTGTATTCCTTAAGAGACCGGTTAGGTCAGAATTCTTAAGAAGTCTAGGACTAGTGTGTCTTAGAGGTTGTTGTTAGTCACCAGCAGTTGCTAGTGCACTTGTAATCAGTTTGGTTATAGTGGATTAAGACCTCGCTTGAGAGAGGCAAAATCACCTTGGCGGGTGGACTAGATTAGCTTGAGGATTTCTCAAGTGAACTAGTATAGACATACTGTGTTCTTTCTTTCCAGTTCTCTTGCTTTATTATCAAGAAGTGGGGATTATTTGTAAAGGGGATTATTTTTTAAAAGAATAGCTTTTTGTTTTAAAAACCCAATTCAAACCCCCCATTTCTTATGTTTTTCACACCTTCAATTGGAATCAGAGCTCCGGTTCTGAGAAGATAAAAAGTTTGAATTTTTATCAAGCACATAACAGTGTTCAGTACCGATCCAAAGTGTGAAAAACAATGGCTGCCCCAACTGCTTCTAATGTCACTTCTGATAATAATGAAAGAGACTCATATAGTGAAAAACCTCCTATCTTTGATGGCGAGAAATTTGACTATTGGAAATACAGAATCGAAAGTTACTTTCTGGGATTTGATTTGGATCTATGGGATCTGGTAGTTGATGGCTACAAATTCCTAGTAGACTCTGAAGGCAAAAAGATTGCCAGAAGCTCATTCACAAAGGCTCAAAAGAAAACCTACAAGAATCATCACAGAGCAAGAACGATTCTGCTAAATGCTATTTCATATACAGAATATGAAAAGATTACAGATATAGAGACTGAAAAGTCTATCTTTGACTCTCTTCAGATAACTCATGAAGGCAACGCTCAAGTCAAGGAGACAAAGGCTCTGGCCCTAATCCAGAAGTATGAGGCCTTCAAAATGGAAGACAACGAATTTGTGGAAACTATGTTTTCAAGATTCCAGATGCTTGTTGCAGGACTCAGAGTTCTGGACAAAGGTTATTCTACTGCTAATCATGTCAAGAAGATTATCAGGAGTCTGGCTGTAAAATGGAGACCAATGGTAACTGCTTTGAAATTGGTAAAGGATCTGAACAACACGAGTCTTGAGGAACTGATTTGTTCTTTAAGAAGTCATGAGATAGAACTTTAAGAAGATGAACCTCAGAGAAGAGGTAAGTCTGTTGCTCTGAAGTCTAAGTCTGAAAAGACAAAGGCTTACCAAGCAGAGGAGAACTCAGAAGAATTTGAAGAAGATTAAAACTAAGATGAACTGTCTCTCATATCAAGAAAGATAAATAAGCTGTGGAAACACAGACAGAGCAAGTTCAGAGGGCCGAGAAGAAAAGGTAGATCTGAGTCTACATCTGGTCAAAGAAAAGCTTCTGAAAAAGAAACTACTTACTATGAATGCAAGGAGCCTGGACATTATAAGAATGAATGTTCAAAGATAGAAAACCTAAGAAGGTTTTAAAAGCTAAAAAAAGGTCTTATGGTAACATGGGATGATTCAGAATCAGAAGAAGAAGAATCTGATGAAGAACATGCTAACGTGGCACTCATGGCAAAGACCAGCATAAGCGAAGACTTATCAGAGGATCAACTGACACTTGATGAAAAGTCAGACTCTGATGACGACAAATAGGTACTTTCTTCCTTATCTAGTTCTGAACTTGAATTAGGTTTATCAGAACTCATGAAAAGGTATCAACTTCTTCTAAGTAAACACAAAATTCTGAAAAAGACTTTTTCGGTTGCTTCTGAGAATTCTACTAAGAGCGAGCCAAATATTTCTGATTTAAATAAAAAACAAATTCTTTAGAAAAATATAATGCTGCTCTAAAAAGTAAAGTCTCTAAGCTAGAAGAAGAGATTATTTCTAACATATATGTTACTGATGAAGTAATCAGATATGATAGAGCTTTTCAGCACTTCCTTACTAAAAGCATAGATAGAAGCAAGATGGCTTCAATGATCTATGGAGTTAGCAGAAACGGAAGTAGAGGTCTGGGATATTCAGCACCATCAAAACCATTTGATGAGACTCTGAGTATTAAACTAAAACCCCTGTCTGAACATTTCATGCCTGCTGGCACCGAACTGAAATGTTCTGAACTAGAAGGTTCTGATTTTTTTGCACCACAATCACAGACACAGAAGAAAACTTCTAAGCCTAAATATCATGCACAAATTCCACTTGATTATCCTGTTGCACAGAAATCCAAAGGTGTTAGAACCTATGGAAAGACTAACAAGAAAGGACCCAGAAAACGGGTACCTAAAAGTGACATAATCTATGTTGCAGACATCCTTGATGGCGCCACTGAAACACCAGTCATGGTACCTGGACAGTGGATGCTCGCGACACATGACAGGAGAAAGGCGTATGTTCCAAAATTTGGAACTTAAGTCTGGAGGCGTCGTTGGTTTCGGAGGAAACCAGAAGGGGAAGATCATTGGCTTTGGAACTGTTGGTAATGGTAAACTTCCTTCCATCAACAACGTTCTTTTAGTTGAGGGTCTAATGCATAACTTATTGTCAATTAGTCAACTTAGTGACAATGGTTATGATGTTATCTTTAATCAAACGTTCTGTAAGATTGTTAGTCAGAAGGATGGGTCAGTTTTGTTCAATGGTAAGAGGAAAAACAATACTTATAAAATCAGACTATCAGATTTGAAAAATCAGAATGTAAAATGTCTTCTGTCCGTTAATGAAGAGCAATGGGTCTGGCACAGACGTCTGGGTCATGTTAGCTTGAGAAGAATTTCTCAGCTGAACAAGTTAGGACTTGTCAGGGGCTTGCCCAATCTGAAGTATTCTTCAGATGCTCTTTGTGAAGCATGTCAAAAAGGCAAATTTTCAAAAACTTCCTTTAAAGCTAAAATGATTGTTTCCACATCTAAACCATTAGAACTTCTTCACATTGACTTATTTGGACTAGTGAAAACTGCTTCAGTCAATGGAAAGAAATATGGACTAGTCATCGTTGATGATTACAGTCGTTGGACATGGGTAAAATTCTTAAGACACAAGGATGAGTCACATTCTGTGTTTACTTCCTTCTGCACCCAAGTGTAAAATGAAAAGAATTGCAAAATTGTTAGAGTCAGAAGTGATCATGGTGGAGAATTTGAAAAAAAGGATTTTGAAAAACTTTTTTATTCTTATGGCATATCCCATGATTTCTCCTGTCCTAGAACTCCACAACAGAATGGGGTTGTAGAAAGAAATGTTAGTTCTTGTTATTGGCTGGAATTTTGGTAAAACAATGTTGTTGTTGAAGATGTCATATGTCTGATGTCTTAACATGAGTTCTTAACATTCAGTACTTATTTGGGATTGCAGTTTGTGTGGGTTACAGTTTTGAGTGCTGATGTTAGACATGATGTCTTAACATCAGTTGACAGAACATCAGAACATCAGTCAGCTGTGTTATTAGGGTTGCGAGTGTTTTTGTTGTTATTTTTGCTTAATTGAGTGAGAGATTGCAGGCGAATAACTTGGTAAAGATATATTCTGATGTAATCATATGTGGAGCAGATCTGGTTTCTGTTTTTAGGGCTGAATGATATAAAAAGATTTGGAGAATAAAGTCTGTTTTAATTTCAAATCAAATCAGAGATTTTCAAGGAGTCCAAGCCCAAGTCTGAGTTTCTATTTAAAGCAGCCACAACCCTACTTGGAAGAGACGAAGGCAAGAGATTAAAGACTGAGAGTCAAGTGTGTGTTTTCGTCTGTGTTTTGTAAGCCATTCATGTTTGAATTGGTTTGATTGTTTTGAGTTGTTAATTGTTCTTGATCAAAGCTTTTAAGCAAGATAAAGTTGTGTTTTGAAAGTGTGACTTCTATACGTTGTAATCTTTGAATTGTATCACTGTGGTGATTTAGTGGGAGTGAGTGGTTTATCTTATCTAAGTGTATCTTAGGTAGAAGTGTCATTGGGTAGTGATTAAGTTAGGAGATTGTCAATTGGGATTGTTGAGTCTGTAATTTAATACTACTAATAGTGAATTTCCTCCCTGGCTTGGTAGCCCCCAGACGTAGGTAGTTAGACCGAACTGGGTGAACAATTCATTGTGTTGATTGACTGTTTTTAGTACCTTGTTCATATAGCAGATTGTGTTGTTATGACATCACACTTAACATCACACATCTGATACCAGAATTTCAATTGGTATCAGAGCAGGTATCCTGCTTTGCATCTGGGTGAGATCTAGGGCTGTTACTTTCTGGTACAATGGACAAGGAGTGTGGTGGATTTGTGAATAGACCCCTTATTCTAGATGGCTCAAATTATGACTATTGGAAACTCGTATGGTTACATTCTTGAAGTCCTTAGACAACAGGGCTTGGAAGGCAGTTTTAAAAGAATGGAAACATCCTGTTATTATTGAAAAAGATGGAACATCAAAGCTAAAACCTGAGGAAGAGTGGACCAAGGAAGAAGATGAACTTGCGTTTGGAAATTCTAAGGCTTTGAATGCCATTTTTAATGGTATTGACAAGAAAATCTTTAGATTGGTCAACACTTGTGAAGTGGCTAAGGAGGCTTGGGATGTCTTGAAAAATACTCATGAAGGAACCTCCAAAGTCAAGATGTTAAGACTTCAACTTCTGACAACAAATTTTGAAAATCTGAAGATGAAGGATGATGAGACCATTCATGATTTCCACATGAACATTCTTGAGCTGTCAAATGCTTCTAGCGCCCTAGGAGAGAGGATGACTGAAGAGAAGCTGGTGAGGAAGATTCTTAGATCCCTTCCCAAGAGATATAAAATGAAGGTGACTGCTATAGAAGAAGGTCAAGACATCAGCAAGATGAGGGTAGATGAGTTGATTAGTTCTCTTCAGACATTTAAATTAGGGATGAATGAGGAATTTGAAAAGAAAACCAAAAGCATAGCATTGGTGTCTAAAGATGAAAGGAAAGAGTGTGGTCCTAAAACTCAGGAGGAGCTCTCAAATGCCATTGTTCTGCTGGGAAGACAGTTTAATAAGGTTCTTAAAAGGATAGACAGGAGCTACAAACCTAATGTCAAGAACATCACATCTGACACAAACAGGTCAGGTAATCAGGGGAAGAAATCAAGAGATGAAGAAAAGTCCAATGACGACAAAGGAATTCAATTCTATGAGTGTGAAGGTTATGGTCATATCAGAAAAGAATGTCCTACATATCTCAAGAAGCAGAAAAAGGGGTTGTCTGTTTCCTGGTCTGATGAGGATACTGATAGTGAACCTGAAGGAGAATCAGCCAATCTTGTTAGAGCTATGATTGGGATTTGTGAGTCTGACAATGATTCAAGTGATGAAGAGGTTACTTATGAAGAGCTTGCTGCCTTTTATAGAAAGTTGTGCATTAGAAGTGAACAAGTCTGTCTAGAAGGAGAGGAACAAAAGAAAATCATAATGCAGTTAAAGGCTGAAAAGACTGAGCTTGAGAAGGAAGTCAGTATGCTAAACTCTAGACTGGAATCTATGTCAAAATCTGTCAGAATGTTGAATTATGGAACTGATGTTCTAGACAATATTCTTAATATTGGAAAAACTGCGGGAGACAAAAGTGGTTTGGGATTCAACAATGTTTCAGCTTCAAATAATGTAATTCCTATTCCCAAGCCAGTGATGTTAAAGCGGATGTTTAAACATCCTGACATGACTCCCTCTAGGAAGAAATTCAGGCGTTGGAGATGTCATCATTGTGGGCGTTTTAGACACATAAAGGCTTATTGTTATAAGCTACATGGGTATCCTCAGAAGGCATATCAGTTGGCTCCCAGACAGAACATTCACAAAGATAATCAGGTCATCAAACCAAAGAAGCAATGGGTACCAAAAGGAAAAGTTGCCAGCTTAATAGCTCACACTTCTCTTAGGGTTTCTACTAAAGAAGACTGGTACTTTGATAGTGGGTGTTCAAGACACATGACAGGAGTGAAGAATTTGTTGGTGGATGTGAAGCTACATTCTTCTGGACATGTAACTTTTGGTGATGGTGTCAAAGGAGAAATCAAGGGTATGGGAAAGTTGAATTGTGCAGGTGCTTCTAGGCTGGATGATGTACTACTGGTCAAAGGGTTGACAGCAAATTTGATCAGTAATAGCCAACTATGTGATCAAGGGCTCAAAGTTGACTTTACAAAAACTGAGTGCATTGTCACAAATGAGAAAGGTGAAGTCATCATGAAGGGTGCTAGGTATAAGGATAACTGTTATCTGTGGGTGCAACAAGACTCAAGTCCCTCAACATGTGTTTTTGCTAGAGGAGATGAAGTCAAAGTCTGGCATCAAAAGTTGGGACATCTTCATCTGAAGGGAATGAAGAGAATCATATCCTCAGAAGTTGTCAGAGGAATTCCTAAACTCAAAATTGAAGAAGGAAGAGTCTGTGGAGATTGTCAAATAGGGAAGCAGAGCAAGATGTCACATCAGATGCTTCAACATAACACCACCTCCAAAGTTTTGGAACTTCTTCATATGGACTTGATGGGACCTATGCAGGTAGAAAGTCTAGGTGGGAAGAAGTATGCTTATGTTGTTGTTGATGACTATTCTAGATACACCTGGGTAAGCTTCATCAAAGACAAAACAGAGGTGTTTGAGGTGTTTAAAGATTATGTCAAAGACTCCAAAGAGAAAAAGAGAGTAATGTCATCAGAATAAGGAGTGATCATGGGAGGGAATTTGAAAATAGAAATTTTGCTGAATACTGCTCTGCTAAAGGCACCAGTCATGAGTTTTCCTCTCCTATTACCCCTTAGTAAAATGGAGTTGTTGAAAGGAAGAACAGAACTCTCCAAGAATCTGCTAGGGCAATGATTCATGCCAAAAAGCTTCCTTAACATTTCTGGGCTGAAGCCATGAATACTGCTTGCTATATTCATAACAGAGTTACTTTGAGAAGAGGCACTTCAGCTACATTGTATGAACTGTGGAAAGGGAGAAAACCAACTGTGAAGTATTTTCATGTTTTTGGAAGTAAATGTTATATTTTGTCAAATCGTGAACAAAGGAGAAAATTGGATCCTAAAAGTGATGAGGGAATCTTTCTGGGTTACTCTACAAATAGCAGAGCTTATATGGTTTTCAACTCCAGAACCAAGGTTATGATGGAGTCTAAAAATGTGGTAATTTATGACAGTGACATAAAGGAAGATGCTGATGTCCTGGATGATGTTGGAACATCGTTCGAAGATGTTATATCAGAAACTGAAGATAGAAGTGTTAATCCCAGTCCTGTTGATGCTGAGGCTGAACCTGAACAACCTAATAAAGAACCATCTATTAGAGTGCAAAAAGACCATCCAAAAGAACTTATCATAGGTGATCCAAAATCAGGGGTTAGCACTAGATCAAGGGAGGTTGTGTCAAATTCTTGTTTTGTGTCCAAAATTGAGCCCAAGAATGTCAAAGAAGCACTGACTGATGAATTCTAGATTAATGCCATGCATGAAGAGCTAGAACAATTCAAGAGGAATGAAGTGTGAGACCTTGTACCAAGGCCTGATGGAGTTAATGTGATAGGCACCAAGTGGATTTACAAGAATAAATCTGATGAACAAGGAATGGTCACCAGAAACAAGGCCAGATTGGTTGCTCAGGGATACACTCAGGTTGAAGGAATTGATTTTGATGAAACCTTTGCTCCTGTGGCAAGACTGGAATCTATCAGATTACTCTTAGGTGTGGCTTGTAATCTCAAATTCAAGCTTTTTCAGATGGATGTTAAGAGTGCCTTTTTGAATGGGTACTTAAATGAAGAGGTTTATGTAGATCAACCAAAAGGATTTATTGATCCAACATTTCCTAATCATGTTTACAAACTTAGGAAAGCTCTCTATGGTTTGAAGCAAGCACCAAGAGCTTGGTATGACAGGCTTACTGAATTTTTGGCTGTGAATAGTTACAGAAAAGGAGGGATTGACAAGACTTTGTTTATCAATGATGAAGGAGGAAAACTGATGATAGCTCAAATATATGTTGATGACATAGTATTTGGTGGGATGTCAGATGCAATGGTTAAACATTTTGTGAAACAGATGCAGTCTGAGTTTGAAATGAGTCTTGTTGGAGAGCTCAGCTATTTTCTGGGTCTACAAGTTAGACAAATGGAAGACTCCATATTCATCTCTCAGAGCAAGTATGCTAAGAACATTGTGAAGAAGTTTGGTCTGGACATTGCTAATCACAAGAGGACACCTGCTCCTACTCACTTAAAGTTGTCTAAGGATGAACATGGTGTGAGTGTGGATCAAAGTCTATACAGAAGCATGGTTGGTAGTCTATTGTATCTCACTGCTAGCAGACCTGATATTTCTTTTGTTGTTGGAGTTTGTGCCAGATATCAATCTGAGCCTAAAGTTAGTCACTTGAATCAAGTGAAGAGAATTCTGAAGTATGTGAATGGGACTAGTGACTATGGCATGCTTTACAGTCATGGTTCATGTACTGAGTTAAGTGGTTATTGTGATGCTGATTGGGCAGGGAGTGCTGATGATAGAAAAAGCACTTCAGGAGGTTGTTTCTTCTTAGGGACTAATCTGATCTCTTGGTTTAGTAAAAAGCAGAATTGTGTGTCTCTTTCTACTGCTGAAGCTGAGTACATAGCAGCAGGGAATAGTTGTTCTCAACTTGTTTGGATGAAGCAAATGTTAACAGAATACAATGTCAAGAAAGATGTCATGACATTGTATTGTGATAATCTTAGTGCTATCAATATCTCCAAGAACCCTATTCAACATAGCAGAACTAAGCATATTGATATACGTCATCACTTTATAAGAGATTTGGTTGAAGACAAAGTAGTTGCTTTGGAACATGTTGCTACTGAACAGCAATTAGCTGATATTTTAACAAAGGCCTTAGATGCAAATCAATTTGAGAAATTAAGAAGCAAATTAGGAATTTGCATATATGAGGATTAAGTGAGCTGGGAGGTGTCTTGTGTAACACCCCTTCTATACCCCGTACAAAAACGTAATAAAAAAAATATAATCTTATAATAAAACATCAGAGCAAAGATTAAGGCATTTAGATATAAACAGAGATGTCACATCAACGTGAACTAAAAACAACCTGCTCATAAAGATATATAACACCTGGATAGTTTTTATAAACAAAGGAACTCCGTTCCAAAATATCAGCATTCAGTTACAGAATTAAAGCGGAACATCCATAACTGATGTCATCACAAAATATAAGTATGTCATATACATATTCATACAAGGCCACTATATACAAGATAAAAGAAACATCTACACTCTAACCCCGACTACCCGTGCTACATATCAGAGCCGACGGAACGACAAAAAGACGAAGACACTAATCTTCGCAAAAGACCTCCAGCGTCTAATCTGCAATGCCATTACAGCATTAAACCACAGCAGAATGGTGAGAAACAGGATTATAATATAATTGCATATCATTATATAACACTTAGCAAAATATGCACAATTATTCTCACCACACAAATACGATACTTGTAAACAACACAAGACATATTAAACCCATTTCACACATCAATCACATAAGCATATACATTAACACAATGCATAACAAATCCTTCTCAAAATTCAACACATAAACATACATGTAATGAATTATGCAAATGCACAGAGACCGACACAACGACTCTACGCATGCGGTACCAATCCAACCTTGTAATTCATTAGTCCCCCAGGAACTCTTGGAATCATCGCTCATTACATAGAGTAACTCCCCGTCGGGCCTACGATGTTCCCCGTCGCTATAAACCATTATTTCAGGGCGTACGACGTTTATGGATTGCTTTAGTCCACTATTTCAAGACGCACAATCCGATTGCCATAGTCCACTATTTCAGGGCGCACAATCATTTGTGATTAATCGCTTCTACCATTATTTCAGGGCGTAAGACGATAAAACTGATTCATTTATGAATCTTCCAATGCAAGAATGCATATCATGATAATTGACACATTAATGACTCATGCCAACATCAAATGCTCATGCATTAACAATAATCATGTATTTCAAGTACATATAAAGTAATGCACACAATTGCCCAAAATGGCCACAAACACCAATATACCATTCCACAACATCAAATTCCCATCAAAGAATCATCACACAAGCCATCTCATAACATATCATAATATGTCTTACAATATTGAAAAATAACTCAAAATTCCATTATTCGGTTTTCCGAAAAAGTCGGCTAAAAGTCTGCCAAAAATTAATATTTTCTATCATCATCAAAAAGTACTCATCGACAGCTTCGATTCGGTATAAAGAACTCTTAAATACGATAAACGGTTAACAAGATATGAATATTTCAAAATAACGCAAAAACATAAACCGGACGCCCGACACTACGAAACGGTTCGTAAAAACTGTACCGATTGGACCAAGTTCAGACCCCAAAACTATTTTTCCTAGGAAGAACATCTCGTTAGCTTTCCAACGCATCAAACCACGCCTCAAACCGAATCACAGATCAAAAGTTATGCAGAAAACAAAATTACACGAACAGCACTGTTCGCTGGGCGAATCTCCCTCGCGAGCATTCGCTAGCTGCTTCGCTAGGCGAACATCCCTCGTGAGCATTCGCTAGCTCCTTCGCTAGGCGAATGTTCCAGCGAACCAACTGTTAGATAAAAACAGACACTAAGTTCGCTAGGCGAACCCCCTGGCGAACCAAGGCAGCAACTACCAACATTTAAAACACCCAAACTTCGCTAGGCGAACACTCTAGCGAACCTTCGCTCACGCCTTCGCTAGGCGAATACCCGTAGCGAACCTTCGCTACCCTTCGCTGAATGGTTCGCTAGGCGAACCTGCGAAAACTCAGAATCCTTCAGCGCTGTTGAAAACCCAAAAAATGATATTTTCCAACCCAAACCATTTCCAAATCAACATATTTCAATCAGAACCTATTCTAATCATGTCAACAAGCAAACTACCACCTTTACATCGATTTCCAACCGTTAAACCATCGATTCTACTCATTTTATCGTTTTCGACCTAAAAGTAAAAAAACATGGAAAGCAAGAGAATCATCCAAACCCATTCATACATAATCATATACAAGCATAGTATAATCGAGTTTCGCACCCTTACCCGATTTAATCGTGTTCTAGAAAGTCGGGAGATTGATTTCTTCCTTCACAAGTTTTTCCTCTCTTTTCTTCTTTCTCTTCTCTTTTCCTCCTCTCTCTTTTTCTTCTCTTACTAACTTTTCTTTTTCTTCTTCTTCCTTTTTTTTTCTAACTTATACTAACTATTTTCTTTTATATTTTCTTAACTTAAAAATTCTAAACATTTCTAATAAATATCTAAACTAACTATTATTAACTAACACTATTAATTATGAAATATGCCAAATACCCTCTATTCCAATTTTCCCCGCAAACTCTCAAAAACGGTAAAAATACACAATGTGCAAAAATAATATATAATCACACCAATTAGCAATTAACATAAATATTGCTCAATTAAAAATAAAGACTCGACCAATTAACACCAAAAAGCACGGGAAAAGGAAATATTAAAAACGGACCGTTACAACTCTCCCCCACTTGAGAAATTTTCGTCCTCGAAAATATTACCTGATCCAAACAACTCCGGATACGACTCCCGCATCCGACTTTCCAATTCCCAAGTCAAATTGCCCTCAGCAGCGCCTCCCCACGCCACTTTCATAAGTGCAATCTCCTTGCCTCTTAACCTTTTCAACTCGCGATCTAAAATCCTCACCGGTAAAACCTCAACCGTAAGATTATCTCTTACCTCAACCTCATCCATCGGAATCACATGAGACGGATCTGGAACATACTTCCGTAGCTGTGAAACATGGAAAACATCATGTAGATTCGAAAGATTCGGTGGCAATGCTATCCTGTAAGCCACTGCATCAACTCTTTCGGATATCTGATATGGACCAATAAAACGTGAAGTAAGCTTCCTCGACTTCAAAGCACGTCCAACACCAGTCACCGGCGAAACCCTCAAAAACACATGATTTCCCTCTTGAAATTCCAGATCCCTCTTCCTCTTATCATGGTAACTCTTTTGCCTACTCTGAGAAGCTTTCATCTTGTCTCGAATAAGTTTCACTTTCTCCGTCGTCTGTTGAACTAACTCAGGTCCAACTACTGCACTTTCACCAGATTCATGCCAACACAAAGGTGTTCGACATCTTCTTCCATAAAGCGCCTCAAAAGGTGCCATTCCGATACTAGAATGGAAACTGTTATTATACGTAAACTCGATCAATGAAAGAAAACTGTCCCAAACTCTACCTTGCTCAAGAACACAAGATCTCAGTAAATCCTCCAATGACTGAATTGTTCTCTCCGTCTGACCATCAGTCTGCGGATGATAAGCAGAACTCAATCTCAGCTTAGAACCTAACGCCTTTTGCAAACTTTCCCAAAATCTGGAAGTAAACCTCGGATCACGATCAGAAACAATACTCAACAGAACGCCATGTAACTTCACAATCCCACGGATATAAATCTCAGCCAAACGCTCCATAGAATAACTGATATCAATCGGAATGAAATGCGCCGATTTAGTCAGTCTATCCACGATCACCCAAATAGCATTATGCCTACTCGGAGAATTAGGCAAACCCGTCACAAAATCCATCGAAATACTATCCCATTTCCACTCCGGAATATCCAACGGTTGCATTAATCCTGCAGGCCTCTGATGTTCCACTTTCGACTTCTGACAAGTCAAACACACATAAACAAACTGAGCCACATCTCGTTTCAAACCAGACCACCAAAATATTTTCTTCAAATCTTGGTACATCTTATTAGCACCAGGATGTATACTCATACTACTCCGGTGTCCTTCCTCAAGAATCATCTTTTTCAACTCTGCATCATCCGGTATACAAATTCTACCACGGAATCTCAAAATACCCTGATCATCCACTTTAAAGTCACCGTTCACTTCTTGATTTCCAACTAGCAACAAATCAACAAGTTTCAAGTCCAACTTTTGTTTCTCTATAACAGACAACAGAAAATCATTAGTGATCTTTAACATACCAAGCTTCACACTCTCATGTGAAAGCTCACATACCAAACTCAAGTCTCGAAATTGCTCCAATAGTTCCCACTCTTTCACCATCAAAGCAGATATACACAAAGATTTCCGACTCAAAGCATCAGCTACCACATTAGCCTTACCAGGATGGTAATTCAAGCTAAAGTCATAGTCCTTCAGAAGTTCCAACCATCTCCGTTGCCTCATATTTAACTCTTTCTGATCAAACAAGTATTTTAAACTTTTATGATCACTAAAGACTTCGAATCTAGTACCATAGAGATAATGCCTCCAAATCTTTAATACAAAAACCATCGCAGCTAATTCCAAATCATGAGTAGGATAATTCTTCTCATGAACTCGTAACTGCCTCGAAGCATAAGCAACCACCTTACCGTCTTGCATCAAAACACCACCTAAACCAATCATAGACGCATCACAATACACCACGAACGATTCACTAGGATTCGGTAAGATCAAAATCGGAGCTGTAGTCAATCTCTTCTTCAGCTCGTTGAAACTTTCTTCACATTGAATATCCCAAATAAATACCTTACCCTTACAAGTCAGTTGAGTCAACGGAAGTGCCAACTTGGAAAAACCTTCGATAAACCTCCGGTAATATCCAGCTAAACCCAGAAAACTTCGAATTTCAGTAACAGATCTAGGAGCCTCCCATTGTAGAACTGCCTCTACTTTGGATGGATCCACAGTGTCGCTCCCGGGATTTTCATCCAAGTACAAACGCGAAAGTGGCACCGAAACAGAGTCGCCAGCAATGTGTATTTATCCCAAGAGAGGGAAAGGAAACACCGCGTAAACCTGAGAGAAAGGAAAAGCATGGTCTTACGACCAAGAGAAATGGGTTCGGGAGTCGGTTACGCGAGAGGAAGGTATTAGCACCCCCTCGCGTCCATCGTACCCGATGGGATCCACGCTTGCTTGTTTCGATCAAAGGGTGATAGAAAAGAATACTGGAAGAGGAACTAGAAAAGGAATGGAAAGAGAAAGAGAAATAAATGTAGGGAAAATAAAAGAAGTGCTCGCATGGGCCCTACCCCACTGCCTACGTATCTCATCGGGAACATGAGAATCAGAGCGACGTAGTTCCCCTCACTAGGGATGGATTGTCTGTGTTTTTTAGAGAACGGCTTACGTCCTAGCTCAGGTGTTACAGGCTCGCCGGTCCGAGTGCGTTACCATCTTGCAAGAGAACGAGTAGAAGCGCGTTCGTACGCTAAGAGTGAATGAGGTGAGAAAAGAATTCCCGAAGGAAAGACGTTATTGTTTGTTTTTGTCTTTTAGAAGGAAGTGTTTTGGATTTGTTTGCATACGACAGTGTATCTGGATCTTAGCCATTGGAATGTGTACGTCCTCACATTCCAAGATGGAATGGGTAAGAATGCACACTAAGAGTGAAGAAGACCCCCACACTTAGTTCCAATTATCAAGGTTCAAACACACTAGCATACTTGTGTTTATTAAGTGTTTTGTTGATTATGAAGTGAAGAAGTGTTTTTTATTATTTGCACCTTCAACAAGTATTGCATTTAAGTCCCTCATACAAGATCAAATATGTAACACATTGACCTAAGATGGGCCATATGCTACACATCTTAAGATTATAAGAGAAGACCCCTTATAATCTTTTCTTTATATGAAAGGCCTAAATGCAATAAATGCCTACCTTTATTAGATATTTTGAATTTTCTTTGAGATGAGAAAAGAGACTCAAGGGAGGAGAAAAGGTAAAACCTATATGGACTAAGACTCAATCCTAATTGAAGATTAAAGGGAGTGATCCTAAAGGTTTGTGAGGTTTCAACCTAAAGTCTAAAGAAAGAAAGAATTAAACAATTCACTTCCAAAGTAGAAGATGAATTGTAATTCAAAAAGGGAAAGTAATGAGTTATTAAAAGAAAGCACATAAGTGCTTAGCAAAACACAAAATGGAATTGTAAAAGAGAAAGGATAGAAGTTGAATGTGGATTCCTTATCCACACTCAATTGAAACTTACCGAAGCCCCTACATGGTTAGTAAACATGTATAAGAAGTATAAGAAGTAAAAGAACATGTAATGCATCATAAAACTCACAAGAATTAAATGAGAAAACAAATCCTAGAACCACAACCAGAATGGGCATCATATGGAAACCAATGGTTATTATCATACAAGTGCAAGTGAATAAGCAACCATCATCACCCATTAGCATTTTAACATGTTACAAGAAGAAGGGGTAGATGAAAGATGGAAAGAAATGAAGAGGACATGCATAAATGGAACATGTAAATCAACAACCAGAATTGAAACTAAATGGAAAATGGTTTATAAACATCTCAAAAGTATTTATGAGGTAACTTCAAGACATTCAAGAAGTAATATAAGAAGAATTGAAATGAAAGTTCAAAAAGAAAGGGCAAACAATACATGTTAATGATGCACAAAGTTCAAATTGAAATGAACATGTAAAGATGACCTATAATGTGTATCAAAGACCTATAATATCATATGAATGGCTCATAACATATGCAAATGCTCATACAAATGTGCACAAAAGAATTCATGTAAACATGCACTAAAGTTGTAATGACATGCCATGGATTATACATCCAATGTGATGCATCAAACAAAGACCAAATGGATTCATGAAAATTATGCCAACATATCATTGGAATGCCTAGGTTAGAAATGCATCATACATCAAGATAGTATGTAAAAATTCAGAGCAAAATGACTTCAAACAAAGCAATTAGGTCAAATTGAAACATCATGCAAAGTGGTGCAAATATAGGCATCAAGACATATGATAAAGTGACCTAGAAAATCAAACAAAAATCATCTAACATGCTTCAATGTATTAGTGAATCAATGCAAAAAGAGTCATGTCAAAATAGTTGGTAATGAGCAAGAACAAAATTAAACAAATTCATGTATCATGCTTAGAATGCATCTAAGTGGAAATTCAAAGAAAATTATGGAACAGGGGCAAAAAGGTCATAAAATCAGAAAATAAAATCATGAAAAATTTCCTAAATGTTTTAAGAATACACATGAATTTTTGTAGAATTTTCCAATATGTTTTGGTATTTTTAAAAATTAATTATGAAACGTGTAGCAAAAATGAGAAATAAAATGAAATGGAACTAAAGAAGGGGGTGCATGCATAGCAAATTAACAGTTCAAAATCATTGGGCCTTGAAAACATGGGGTGTGGATATCAATCTGGCTTAGGTCCAGTAAGCACGCAAAACACCATAACTAGCGTGTACCATCAGTCAACCATTTTGACTCACTCACAACCATCAGATTAGGTCAGGTCAATGTAAAAGTCAAGGTAATCAAATCAAGCATCTCACATTGCTAGTACACACTAATAACCATGTACACACGCGCATGCTAATCATCAGATGGAAAAAATGAAGCACGTGACACACACCCTCTCCATTTATTCGCTGGCACCACCACCACCCTTGGATCAAAACAAATCAACGGACACGACTTAATCTGGCATATAAACCCTAATGAAACCTCACCGGCCGGAGAGGGACCTCCGGTCACCTTCTCCGGCCACTCTCCGGCACTGCAACCAATCAAACATTCCAGAAATTTATGCAATACACATCAAAATGTTCAGGAAGTCACATAGATCATGAATCTAGGCTTATTTTTCGCAAACAACACACAAACAGAGAGAATCGAAGCAATGAAATTAGCCCTAGGTTTTGGATCTAAGCTTCTAAGAAGCTCTATCAACTAACCGGTTTCATATAGCTCCTAATAAGCTCAAATAACACATCAACCAGTTAAAATAACATCAAATCGTGCAAGCAAAGTTTGAGAACTTTTGGAACCTGAAACTTGAAGATCTTTGGATTTTTGAGAAAACCAGAGATGAGAACTTGTTCTTGAACTTCTAGAACTTCAATTTGAGCAAAATAAATGCTATTTGATCTTGAGAATAAGAGGAAATCTGAATCTGAAATTGGAGATAACTGTGCTATTCCATGCTTCAGTGATGTCTTCTTGCTTGATTGTGAAGGTTGAAGAAGAACTTGAGGAGTTCGTGCAGGTAGAGAGAAAATTCAGAGAGAAAGTTGAGAGTGCTTTTGGAGTGAGAGTGAAACAATCAGAATCTCCCTTTCCAAATCTGTTAGAATTGTTTATATAGGCGTGGTTATGATTTGACCCTGGTGGTTGATGGTTAGAACTACAGTTAACTGAGTTAGTTAACTGAGTTTGAGTTAACAGAATGAGTCATGACAGTTAGTGACACGAGTTGGAGAGGTTTTGTTTTAGTGTGGAAGAGCTCATGGTCACTTATGGTGAGGATAATGGTGAGGTGGTGTTATGCAGCAGTAGCTTGTGGTGGAAGTTTCGCAAGTTTCCCTTCTCATGTAAGAAGTAACAAAGTGGAAGCACGTGCAAGAATGTTTGGGCAAATGAGGAAAAGAAAACAGCTGGTGATGGTGAAGTATTTGTGGTGTGACTGAACCAAAAAAAATGTGTGAACTGCTACACATGGCAGTCAATGCATCAATGCAGATGGTGATGTTTGAACATGGATTTCTTTATGACCAAGGCACGAAAATGAATCATCTTGGTGTCAATGGATTGAGGAAGCATCATAGGACAATTTTGGTGTTGGACTTGAGTTGAAAAGGTACCTCAAACATGTCTAAAAATCATCATAAACAGATGGAAAAACGACTGGTGCATGGGCGAGCAATTTGTGGCATGGCATGGCAAGGTGTGCATGGCATGGATTTTCAGTTGTGTTGACCAATCTTTGAGCTATCATAACTCCTTGTCCTTTGATCAAATGAAAAAATCATGAACATCAATCTTGAAGATCTCACATAGGGGAACAACTTTGATGTTGCAAGATTTTTCATTTGAAGCCTTTAACCATGAGTAAAATGAGTGGACATTTGGCCCACCACATGTTTGTTAAAATGACTGCGCGCGTGCCCTGAAAATCTTGGTCATGACCTAGTTTTGAACCTACTTTGCTCAAACTTTGATCAATCATATCTCCCTCATTTTTTATCCAATGGAGATGTTCCACACATGGATTTGAAGCTTAAAGCAAGGCCTTTCATTGAGGCAGAGTGGAATTTTCATTTGGTACTCCAAATTTGAATGGCCTTGGTTCAAATTCTGATGCAAAATGGCCAAAACTTGCTATTTTTAGTAACCCTTCCTCTTCCAAAAATGGCAACTTTCCACATCTTGATTTTTTCATGATTCCTTTGGAGTTTCTTGACCAAATTTTGTACATTGGACATATGTAACATGAATTTCATGAATTTGGCCTCAAAAAGTCAAGAGTTGACTTTTTCCTCTGATTATTTGACTTGGCCCCAAATTCCCTGATTTTTTATCTTTCTTCCAATTGAAACACTTCCAAAACCAATTGAGAGGCAATTTTCCATACACATACACTTAAGAACATGTAGAATATCATGACAACAAGCTTTGTCCAAAAAATCAGAGATATCCTGATTTTATTAGAAACCCTAATTTTGACCCTCTCTGGTTAGGAGGAAATTGCACATCTTCCAAATCCAAATTCCTCAGAGTATGTTGTGTATCCTCTTAAAGGATGATGAGAAATGCCACTTGAGAATGATTTTGAATCAATGAGCTATCTCTTTTGAGGGTTTTCCTTCAATTTTTGAACCTCTTGCATAGTGAAAGATGTAGTGCTTCAATCTCCCATTGAATCTCACTTCCTTGAGGTTTTGGAAGATCAATTGAGATAGTATGAGACATGAGAGACCTCTTGGCTTGCCTAGAGCCAACTTGATTGACCTTTTTGTGCTTTGAATGATTCCTTGATTGTCCACCTTCCACCTGATCACATGCCCTGATGGTAAGAAGGATGCCATGCTTCATTTTTCTATGTTAAATGCAATGTAATGTTAATGAGGTGGATATGATATGATAAATGATAATGCCATGCTATGATGACAAAAGGGGAGAGCAAATTTTGGGGTATTACAGCTGCCCCTATTCAAGCGTTGTAGACCTGAATGCCTGAAAGCAAATGCTTTCGGACTTTCAAGGTATATAGTGATTGAATACCAAAAATAACCAAAAATTTGCTCTGGGTGATGAAGAAGAAAAGGGATATAAACCCAACGAGACTGCTGGATTGAATCTTCGATGAAACGTCGGAGAGATCTGTCTTTTGAATGACACCAGACGACTACTGGCTTGCCACGCTGATGGTGGACTTTAATACTGTCTTTTATGCAATTCCAGACGACTACTGGCCTGCCACACTACTGGTGGACTTTGGAAATGTCTTTTTGAACGACGCCAGACGACTACTGGCTTGCCACACTACTGGTGGACTTTAATAATGTCTTTTATGCAATTCCAGACGACTACTGGCCTGCCACACTACTGGTGGACTTTGATAATGTCTTTTATGCAATTCCAGACGACTACTGGCCTGCCACACTACTAGTGGACTTTAATAATGTCTTTTATGCAATTCCAGACGACTACTGGCCTGCCACACTACTGGTGGACTTTGCAGCTTCGTGCCACCCGAAGATGGACTTTTGCCAATCCACTGTTGGACTTTTGCCACCCGAAGACGGACTTTTGCCAATCCACTGTTGGACTTTTAGAATATGCCACCCTTAGATGGACCTTTCGCCAATCCACTGTTGGACTTTTGCCACCCGAAGACGGACTTTTGCCAATCCACTGTTGGACTTTTGCCACCCGAAGACGGACTTTTGCCAATCCACTGTTGGACTTTTAGCTGCTTTGCCACCCGAAGATGGACTTTTGCCAATCCACTGTTGGACTTTTGCCACCCGAAGACGGACTTTTGCCAATCCACTGTTGGACTTTTGCCAATCCACTGTTGGACTTTTAGAATTTTAAAATCGAATTACTCTCTGCCTCTGCGCCAGACATCTCTGCCGACTCTGCTGAGGAACCACAATCAATGATTTAATCTCGGAGACTCCTAAAAGGATAATATCTCTGCTGGCGAATGGATGAACAATCCGTCTGCTTCGAATTGCCAAGCTTGCCAAAAATAAATTGGACTTTAAGATATGAGGGAATGACGACTCTGCCAGGAATTATTCCATCTGTTTGGGGGAATGAATTCTGGTCACAGTGATTCCGCTGGGGATGAGAATTTTTAAATGACGTCCTGCTGGGGAAATGAGCCATTAAAACTCTGCTTGGGGATTTATTCAACCCAAGATCCTTTATAGGGATTATCAACCTTCTGACCCGACTGGGGAAAGGCTGTACCATCCTTGTTGAGGAATAGATTCTGTCGATCTGATAAACCTCTGCGGAGAGAACAACAACTCAGCTGGAAGTTGCTGACAAGATTCGATGCTGACCTCTGTGGGGATACCATGACCAGAGATACGATCTTGCTGGGTATCAGGGCTACTCTGCCAGGGATATGCAAATCCTGGTTAGAACATTCCACTGCAACTTGCTAGAAAGAGTCCTTAGAGATCTGTTGGGGAAACCCAAAGCAAATCCACAGTAGTCTGCTGAAGAATATGACTGTCGAGCTTAGGATAAGTACCACAATGCACCATGTTAGGCGAGCTTCCCTTTAGACAATTCCGTTAGGGATGACGAGTTTATAACAAACTCTGCTGGCGGAAACTGCTTTAAAACGTCTCATGTTGGGGAATGCCTTTCGAGAGGATTTTACAGAAGACCAACTGTCCTCAAACTCTACTGGGGGTGACCAACACTTCATGTTGGGGAAACAATCATGCCCCATGCTTGGACAACACAACAATTCGTCCCCGCAGAGGATGTCATAAGAGGATTTTACAGAAGATCTAGCCTCTTCAAACTCTTGTGACTTCGCTGGGGATAATGACCATCAGTTTCGGTGTCGACGAGACCACTCTTTTGGGGAACCTGTGACCGTTATCGACATAGAAAAGCTTGTAGCTGTTGGAAATACTGTATGAGAGAATCGACTTAATAAGATGCAACGGTACCCAGTTGAACTTAATTCACTGATATCGACCCGTTATGAACAATCGTCGACCGAACGATGAACGCCGATCTCCTTACCCATAATTGCCCCAGTCTTTTGCGTGGGGTGATTTATTGCTGGTCTTGTGCTTAAAATCATCTGCACCTGCTACCTGCAACAAAAGAATATGCCCACATGCCCCGAATATTGCGTGGCTAGAATCCACCATCCGGGAGTATTCAACATTCGAAGTAATTTCAAATGTTTTTTCTGCGCATGTTATTGCAAGGCTGCCATGTTTTCAAATGCAATGTTTTATCAAAATTAGGACGTTTTTGCAAACAAAGCAATAAAACAAAAATAGGAGGCTTTTTATTGAAATTCAATTTATTGACTGAGAGCCCAGAATAGGCAATTACATCTGGAAGCAATCCCTGGAAAGAGGTGATCGCTGAAAATTGAGAAAAGAAACTATCCTAATGGCAATGTGAAAACGGAATTCCACTGAGTTTCCATTCTGTTATGACCAGTATGTCTTCAAAACTCCCCGACCTTGCCTTCTGAGGAATGATCGGACCGATTCCTATCTTTCAGAACGTCAGTTGTTCAAACGGTAATGGGGGATAGATAACTCAAACCGTAGTCATTCGCTTAAATCCCTCTTTTGTGTGGACCGCCCTTTCAGGTTTTCGATCCACCAGGATACCCTTTTTTGCCTAAGTTGCCCTTTCGGGTTTTCAACTTACCGGGTGTACAAATTTTTTTAATTATATCCCTAATTTTTGCCCGAACCTTATTCTGTTTTTGGTTCGCCGGGATGCCCTTTTTTGCCTGGATTTTTTTTATTTTTGTTATCCAGCGGGTCTATTCATGCGAAGTATTTTTTGACTACGTCCGAGTTGACAGGGGATGAAAAGTCTTCGCCATCCATGGTTGTAAGCAATAAAGCTCCGCCCGAAAAGACCTTTTTAACCACGAATGGACCTTCATAGTTAGGAGTCCATTTGCCCCTGTGATCTGTATTGGGAGGAAGGATCCTTTTGAGTACTACATCTCCGACTTTATAAACCCGAGGACGCACCTTCTGGTCAAATGCCTGCTTCATTCTGCGCTGATATAGTTGCCCATGACATACAGCCGCCAATCGCTTTTCCTCAATAAGGCTCAGCTGATCAAATCTGGCTCGTACCCATTCGGCTTCATCTAGCTTAACATCCATCATAACTCTGAGGGACGGAATCTCTACTTCAACCGGTAGCACTGCCTCCATACCATATACAAGTGAGAATGGGGTTGCCCCAGTGGACGTGCGTACCGACGTTCGATACCCATGCAAAGCAAATGGTAACATCTCATGCCAATCTTTGTACGTGACAACCATCTTCTGCACAATCTTCTTGATATTTTTGTTGGCCGCTTCGACCGCGCCATTCATCTTTGGGCGGTACGGAGAAGAATTGTGATGTTCGATTTTGAAGTCCCGGCATAACTCAGCCATCATCTTATTATTCAAATTAGAACCATTATCAGTAATGATTCTTTCGGGAACTCCATATCGGCAAATGATATCCCGTTTTAAGAAACGAGCGACCACTTGCTTTGTAACATTGGCATAGGATGCGGCTTCAACCCATTTGGTGAAGTAATCAATTGCCACCAAGATGAAACGATGACCATTGGAAGCTGTAGGCTCAATCTTTCCGATCATATCAATGCCCCACATGGCAAACGGCCAAGGCGACGACATGATACTCAACGGATTTGGAGGCACATGCACCTTGTCTGCATAGATCTGGCATTTATGGCATTTGCGGGCATATTTGCAACAATCTGACTCCATAGTCAACCAATAATATCCCGACCTTAACAACTTTTTAGCCATTGCCTGCCCTCCGGCATGAGTACCGAAAGAGCCTTCGTGCACTTCAATCATCAACAAGTCTGCTTCATGTCTATCCACACATCTAAGCAGGACCGTGTCAAAATTTCTTTTATACAGCACGCCATCTTTGTTCAGGAAGAAACTACCAGCTAACCTTCTCAACGTCTTCCTGTCTTTGGACGATGCCCCGGACGGGTACTCTTGACTTTTCAAGAAACACTTAATGTCATGAAACCATGGCTTGTCATCAGACGTTGCATCGACCGCAAACACAAATGCTGGTCTGTCAAGGCGGGATACCTCAATCTTAGGTACATGGTTCCATCCTTGCACTTTGATCATGGAAGACAAAGTGGCCAAGGCATCAGCGAACCTATTCTCATCTCGAGGAATGTGGTACAGTTTCACTGTTGTGAAAAACGTCAGCAATCTCCTTGTATAATCTCTATACGGCACTAGATTTGCTTGGTGCGTGTACCCACTCCCTTTCACTTGATTGATTACCAAGGCTGAATCACCAAATATATCAAGGGTCTTAATCCGTAGATTAATCGCCTCCTCGATCCCCATTATACAAGCTTCGTACTCTGCTTCATTGTTGGTGCATCCGAAAGTTATTCGTGCAGTGAAAGGCATATGAACACCTTCCGGCGTGATAAGAACTGCTCCAACTCCGCACCCATTCATATTGACAGCCCCATCAAACATCAGACTCCATTTGGATTCAGGGTCTGGCCCCTCCTCCGGAAGTGGTTCCTCGCAGTCTTTAGCTTTGAGAAACATGATGTCCTCATCAGGGAAGTCAAATTTCATGGGTTGGTAATCATCAATCGGCTGTTGCGCAAGATAATCGGACAAGATACTTCCTTTGATGGCCTTTTGTGAAGTGTACTGAATGTCATACTCTGTCAAGACCATTTGCCACCGTGCAACTCTGCCTGTCAATGCTGGTTTCTCGAAAATGTACTTGATAGGATCCATTTTTGAAATCAACAAGGTTGTGTGCCTAACCATATATTGCCTCAATCGCTTAGCGGCCCATGCAAGCGCACAGCATGTCTTTTCAAGCATTGAGTATCGGGACTCACAATCATTGAACTTTTTGCTCAGGTAGTAAATAGCATGCTCCTTCCTACCTGTCTCGTCATGTTGACCGAGAACACAACCCATGGAACCTTCAAGCACTGTCAGATACATTATCAGCGGTCTCCCTTCAACTGGAGGCATTAGAATCGGAGGTTCCTGCAAGTATTCTTTTATCTTATCGAATGCCAATTGGCAATCGTCATTCCACCTGACCGTTTGATCTTTCCTCAACAATTTAAATATTGGTTCACACGTGGCTGTTAGGTGAGATATGAACCTTGCAATGTAGTTCAATCTACCCAAGAAACCACGAACCTCTTTTTCTGTTCTCGGTTCAGGCATTTCTTGTATTGCTTTCACCTTGGCAGGATCAACCTCGATTCCTCTTTCGCTCACAATGAAACCCAGTAACTTTCCAGAACGCACCCCAAACGTGCACTTGTTTGGATTTAATCTCAGACGGAACTTTCTCAACCTTTCAAACAGCTTTTTCAGGTTAACCAGATGTTCCTCTTCTGTTCTCGACTTGGCAATCATATCATCTACATAACATTCGATCTCCTTATGAATCAAGTCATGAAACAATGTCACCATCGCCCGCTGGTACGTTGCCCCTGCGTTTTTCAACCCAAAAGGCATTACTTTATAACAATATGTACCCCACGGAGTAATGAACGTGGTCTTCTCCATGTCTTCAGGTGCCATCTTGATCTGGTTGTACCCGGAGAAACCGTCCATAAATGAGAACACTGAAAACTGAGCTGTATTATCGACCAGCACATCAATATGAGGTAATGGAAAATCATCTTTCGGGCTAGCTTTATTAAGATCTCTATAATCCACACACATTCTCACTTTTCCATCTTTCTTCGGTACTGGCACGATGTTGGCTACCCATGGAGGATACTTTGTCACAGCAAGAAAACCAGTGTCCCACTGCTTCTGGACTTCCTCCTTAATCTTTAAGGCCATGTCGGGGTGAGTCCGACGAAGTTTCTGCTTGACTGGCGGACATTCTTCTCTCAATGGTAGCCTGTGCACGACAATATCCGTATCCAACCCCGGCATGTCTTGATACGACCAGGCGAAGATGTCAACATACTCGCGCAACATTTCCGTCAAAGTTTACTTCACATCTGCTTGCAAGCTGGCACCAATCCTGATCTCTTTCTTGGCGTCCTTGGTACCAATATTGATGATTTCTACAGTCTCCTGATGAGGCTGGATGACCCTTTCCTCTTGTTTCAACAATCTGGCCAGTTCTTCAGAAAGTTCACAATCTTTCTCATCCCCTTCTTCGGCTTGATAAATCGGATTGTCAAAGTCATACATGGCCATATCAAAATCGTTATCAGTGGTATCCGGAGGATCAAGTCTGCATGAACGGGTTCATGCCTTATTTTAGAATTTATTTTTAAGCGAAACAAAAGAAAATGAAACATTGCCATTTTATATTTTTTGTGCAAAAATAAAAACTGAAAGACAGAGAACAAAATTTGATTGCAAAACGTCCTTTATTAATGATTAAACATTGCAAATGCAACCATGGTGGCCCTACAAATGAATCTATACGCCTTGGGCAGAGCGCAAGATTTTGACATGCATTATGGTTAGAAAAAACAAAGAAAAATTACTCTGTCTGAAGAGTAACCCGGATGACTTCTTCAACGGACCAATTCTGCACTTGTTGTCCCGAAGCATGAGGGCGTACCCAGTTGTCCAGGTCACAATTACTGTCAACACTATCCTCTGTGGCTGCACAAGACTGGTCCATGTAGATAATTCCCCCACTATTGAAAGTAATGGGTCCCCTGCTCCCCGCATCTGAAGTTGTAGAGGGATGATAACCAATACCAAATTTGTCTTCCTTCATTGGGGTCTCTATCAACCTGCCCCAACCTTGGGCGTTGCCTGCCCTGACGACTTCGACAGCTTGTTTGTAAGATGAAATGGAGGTACCAGCCTCAACTGGTACAGAAGAAGACTCAGGTGCATCGTCAATATTGACTGCTTCAAATGATTGGCACAGCATCTCATGAATTTCCCCATCCATTTCAATGTACTTGAATGTGGACAAGTGACTCACAAAGATGTCTTCCTCCCCACACACTGTCACGACCTGCCCTTCAAACTCATACTTCAGCTTTTGATGTAGAGTAGAAGTAACAGCCCCGGCTCCGTGAATCCAAGGGCGTCCCAATAGGCAGCTATATGCAGGTTGTATGTCCATTACATGGAACGTGGATTTGAATACCTGTGGTCCAATTTGTACGGGCAATTCCACCTCACCAAACACAGATCGTCTGGTCCCATCGAATGCTCTGACCACCAATTCACTAGGCCTTAAGATCAAACCATCAACTTCCAGCTTCATCAATGCCTTCTTGGGCAAGACATTAAGTGATGAACCAGTGTCTACCAGTACATGAGATAACACTGCGCCCTTACACTCCATCGTGATATGCAAAGCCTTATTATGGTTTCTTCCTTCAACAGTCAAATCTCTACTTGTAAAGCCCAAGCCATTGCTGACATTAACATTGGAGATTACGCCCTCGAGCTGATTAACAGTAATTTCTTGTGGCACGTACGCACTCTTCAACACTTTCAACAACGCCTGCCGGTGCGCATCAGAGCACATCAATAGTGACAAGATTGAAATCTTTGAAGGGGTCTGATTCAGTTGGTCCACAATCTTATAATCGCTTTTCTTGATTATTTTCATAAATTCTTCCATTTCCTTATCAAAAGTAATCTTCGTCTCTGCTTCAGGTGTAGGCGCACTTTCAACCACCTGTTTACCCTTAGCCTTTGCTGCAGCTTCTGCCTCTTTATCACTTCCCAAGGTTTGGGGAGCGAACAACCTTCCACTCCTTGTAAAGCCCCCTACACCCCCTACATTATCAATATTTGGGCTGATTGATGATTCAACTTCCTGCTTTTTACCTTCGTAATATACATCTGCCCCATAGTGCCATGGGATAGCCTTCGTAGACGTGAACGGAATTGGTCCTGGCACCGTGATAGTGACAGGACTGGGCCTTTCTGGCGCAACACTCGCCACGGGAACTGCATTGACCGGCATTTGAATCTCAGCGGGAGTGTAATAGATGGTCACGGTTGATATCTCATCAGTGTCTTTCACAACTCTGTCGAACTGTAGACATCCTTCATCGATCAGATTCTGTAAACCCATCTTCAACTTATCACAGCCGTTCTCCTGATTCATACACTCAGAGCAATCTTGATTACAGCCCGGGAACACCTGTCCCTTCAATAAACGATCTTTTACAACCAACAAAGAAGTTTTCACTTGATGAACGTCTAACACCGAATTCAATCTCCTCCCATCTTCAATAGCGTACACATTTGCTGCGCTATGATCAGGCATGGGATGCTGAGTAATATTAGGAGCGGGAGAGAAATTGATGGCTTTAGCATCAATCAAATCTTGTACTTTATGATGGAAAGCCCAGCATTTTTCAATGGAGTGCCCCTGAGCACCTGAGTGGAACTCACAACGAGCATTAGCATCGAAGTTAGGTGGCAGGTTTCCAGCAACCGGAGCTTTCATAGTACGGAGTTCTACCAACTTTAACTCGAGTAGCCGGGGCAACAGCGCGGCATAGGTCATAGGGATAGGATCCATCTTACGATCCCTCTGTCAAGACCTTTGCTGGAAAAAAGGTTGTTGCTGTTGAACTTGTTGTTGGGGTTGTTGTTTCTGAACAGACGGTGTGGGGATTGTCACAGCATCTACCTGATAATAAGCTCGAGAACGCCCTCTGCTTCGTCCTCTAAACACAGCATTCGTATCACCTTCTCTTCTTTTCTGGTTACTAGCAAACGGTTTCTTCGTCCCCGAAGAGCCAGCCCCACTCACATCCTGGATCTTTCCAAGCTTTAATAGACTTTCTATTCTTTCTCCCGCAATTACAATATCAGCAAATCCAGTCGACGGACAAGCAGCTAATCTGTCAAGATAGGCCCCTTGCAAGGTGCCCATGAACATATCTGCCATTTCTCTGTCTGACAAGGGAGGTTGGACCTGGGCAGCCATTTCCCTCCACCTCTGTGCATATTCTTTGAAACTCTCCTTGGCATTCTGGGACAATCCCTGCAATTGGGTGCGGTTGGGCGCCATGTCAATATTATATTGGTATTGCTTCAGGAACGCTTCTGCCAGATCTTTCCAATTCTTCACAGCAGCTCTATTCAACTTCATGTACCAGGTCAAGGACGCCCCAGCCAGACTGTCCTGAAAATAGTGCATCCATAGCTTCTCGTCATCCGTATGGGCTGAAATCTTCCCAAAGTAAGCTTGAAGATGCGTTTGGGGACACGCATTGCCGTGATACTTATCAAAAGTGGGAGGTTTGAATTTAGGGGGAATTCTGACTCCTGAGACCAGCCCCAAGCTGGTAACATCAATACCCATAGAGTTCTTGCATTCTATGGCCCTGATCTTTTCTGCTAACTCATCATACCTTCGATCACCTTGATTACCCACATCAGCATCCAGCAGAGTAAATTGGTCTTCCAGAGTATCTTCAAGAGTAACACCAGCCTGCCTACCATTTCCATTACCCCGATTGTTACCACCAGGAGGAGGGTTGCCACCGGGAGGAGGAATGCCATGTCCCTGTGAATTGTCATGATGATCACCTTCGGGCCCATTGTCGGGACGCTCTACCAGAAGCCTCAGTCTCTCCTGATTTTGCGCCATGCCAGTCATGAGGGTCATGAACTGGTCCATACGCGCCCTCATTTCCGCCAAATCACTTTGCACTTGATCCATGATTCTTACTTGATTCCTTCGCGTCGAATATCGGTGAATATGACTCTCCGCTATACTGCCTGAAACCAAATAAAGGTTAGAGACCCCGCAACGAGTACCTGAAAAGCAAGTAACAAAAAATGCAAAATGATATGCAATGCCATGCAATGCCATGTTTGTCATTTCCGAGGTACTTTATACCCTGATTCCAATCCAACCACAGAAATCTGAAGACCAGAAATTGTGATATAAAGAGACGTGTCGTGGTCATGTGCTTGTGTGCAGCTATCTGATAAGGAATAATTCTGAATAAAACTGCTCATACTCATTCAACAAAGTATTCAAGTACATTTAAGAAAGGCTCATCCGCAAATGCAATACAAGGAAAAATGGATCCATCAACAAGCCTGATGGTAACCATTAATAACAAAATATAAGGAAAAGAACATCAGTCTGACAATTCCACACCCTTCAGCTTATCACTTGAGTATTTGATCTCCTCAAAAAGTATACGGGTACGCTGGTGATTTGGCTTTTCAATCATTTCTTTGATCAAGACATCCCTTTTCTCAAGAGCTTCAGTTAAAGAACCCATGTGCAGCATCAGAGCCTCGTCATCACACACTCCTTTGTGTCTCTTTATGCCGGCTTGCGTCTTGAGTATCTCCCTTTTTCTTGGTATTCCTCAGCTCACCTCTAGCTTCTTCTAGCTGTTCTTGACTCTTACCGAGGCTTTCCCGATACTTTCTCCTCTGCTCATGCGCCTTTTCAAGCTCTTCGTCCTTAATCTGCAACTGTTCCTGTAATTCAGCATTCTCTATCCTAACTTCGTCCCAAGCGTGCTGAAACTTTGTTAACTTTTCTTTGGTCTGTGCTAACGCCTGTTTGGTTTGCTTGTGGGCTTGAGTAGCATCATCAGCACCTTTGCTAATCTTCCGGAAATGTTGGGCTCTTCCAGCAAAGTCTTTTTCTTTTGCAGTTAGGATTTGTTCAGCATCTTGGGCTTTCCGCTCCAGCTCTTTGTTGGCATGTAGAGCATTCTGAAGACGGCTACTCAACTCGGAATTCTCTCCTTGGAGCTTTTTCACCAAGGCTTGCAACTTGTCAACTTCTTCCACAGTAGCAGTGCTTCTTGCTTTCTCATTCTCCGGATACAAAAGGGGTGCCTTACCAAAAGGCAAGAGAAAATCTTCAACTCTTTTCTTCACCCACTCTTCATATGCTGGATAAACCCGGTTGTTAGGCTTGCCTAGAGTAACTTTCCCCTTTTTCAGTATGCTACCCCAGCTTTCAGAAGCTTTCTGTGCTGCTTCCCAACCATCTGATGTATGAAAATAGAGGGACTCCTCCACATCTCTCTTAATAGGCGGACCTGTCAGGGCATACCCAAATTGTCGAATGGCCAAAGAAGGATTGTAGTTAATCCCACCCAGTCTTCCTATCAGTGGAACGTTAGGGAACTTACCACAACTGTGGATAATATTCTTGCCAATCAGCCCATGATCTACCCATACGATGTCCTTGGCCACCAATCCCATTAAACGCTGTTTCCACTCTAGAGAATCTTTGGAATCCACAAAAGCCCCTGATTGTGGTAAACGGCCTGCGAACCACTTATAGAACAAAGGTGCACAACAGCGAATTATCCCCCCTCTTTTCTTTTCATTTCGGTTGTACAACGAGTAGTGAAGATCTCCCAGTAGCGTTGGCACCGGGTTCTTCATCATGAATATTCGTATAGCGTCCGTATCAATAAAATCCGGCTCGTTGGGAAACAACACTATGCCGTATATACAAAGGGCTAGCAAAGCATTAAAAACAAGCCAATTCTCGCCTTTAGCTGCTTCCTGGGCCTTCTTAATCAGATATTCCAGCTTGTAACCACGAATCTTTCCTTTGTTGGAGACATTGTCACTTAGCTCTGATTTGCTCAAATAAAGAGCACCAGCCAACTTCCCAAAGTCAAGATCCCCCACTGATCCAAAGAAAGGGGGCTCCTCCTTGATAGCAATCCCCAACATGTTGGAATACTCCTCCAGGGTAGGAACCAACACATAGTCTGGAAATACAAAACATCTCAGAGGCGGATCATAGAACTGCATCAACGTATGGAGACCTCTGGCTTCATAATCACTGACATTACGGACCATAGATAAAATCCACCCATATTTCTCTTCAAAAGCTCCTCGTGCTGCAGGGCTCGCCATTCCCTTCAGCATAACAATAGGGCCTAAAGTAGGCGTAAGGAACTTATAGCTGATGATATTCTTCCTCTCTTTAGTGTTCATCTTTGCAGGGACCTGATGACTGGAATCAAGGGTAATATATGCACCTGGAAATGAATAAACATGTATGTTAGGATATGATAATGCAATGCAAAGGGCAATGTGATCAGGTAATCAGGTGTCTGTGCTGAACTGTGAACGGTGTCAGTGTAGCTCTGAGACTAATATAGAACCATAGATAAGAACCATCTGAATACAATAGGATGAAACTTCCTTTCGGTGCAATGATGATAGAAAACCGGGTATGTAGGAGGTCATGGTTACCTGCAAACCTGTAAACAACCCGCCCTTCTCACATGTGGGTACTAGGATGTTCAGTATCCCGGGCTCTCAGGTCGAGAAATGATGATACGTTCACCATTTCTGGTTTGGCATCATCATCAATCGAGGAGGCCTCAACTGATTCTCCAAAACAAAAAGGTCCTCAGCTTCTGGCACTGAGGTCGAGAAGCAATAGTACATTCATCCCTCAGGGTACATTACTATCGCCAATCGAGGAGTGCCTCCGCTGATTCTCTTTCAAAAAGGGATGTCCTATAGCAAGTTCCCAGCATTGGGTCCTCGGATCGAGAATGTGCAATGGGTTTGCCACGGAATGTGGTCTGCCACTGTCACATCTCGGGAGGAGTGCCGCAACTGAGTCCTCGGGAATGGTCACCAGAGTCGACAGTTCCTCAAGAGAATAACCACTGGCCTGCATAACATGCAGTAGCAGAAAGCTCCTGATAGAACCTCGTCTGGTTGTGGATCTCATGAACAACAATACGTGGTCACCACCACGCAAGCGTCATGACTATCCACTCTAATACCTATGTATGTACTCAAGCCTTGGTAGTGAGCTTATCTCTCAGAACACCCATCCCGCCAAATAGACAAAACAGTGCAACACAATATAATATATGATATGTAATGCTAAAATGCGGTAAATACAGTAAAATAAATAAACAACAACATATAGCACAACAGTAAACACCCAATGAAAGAAAAGCAGACAAGCGCTAGGATTGACTCGCTAAGGAAACCAGAGATTCTGGGTTCGGTCCCCAGCAGAGTCGCCAGCTGTCGCTCCCGGGATTTTCATCCAAGTACAAACGCGAAAGTGGCACCGAAACAGAGTCGCCAGCAATGTGTATTTATCCCAAGAGAGGGAAAGGAAACACCGCGTAAACCTGAGAGAAAGGAAAAGCATGGTCTTACGACCAAGAGAAATGGGTTCGGGAGTCGGTTACGCGAGAGGAAGGTATTAGCACCCCCTCGCGTCCATCGTACCCGATGGGATCCACGCTTGCTTGTTTCGATCAAAGGGTGATAGAAAAGAATACTGGAAGAGGAACTAGAAAAGGAATGGAAAGAGAAAGAGAAATAAATGTAGGGAAAATAAAAGAAGTGCTCGCATGGGCCCTACCCCACTGCCTACGTATCTCATCGGGAACATGAGAATCAGAGCGACGTAGTTCCCCTCACTAGGGATGGATTGTCTGTGTTTTTTAGAGAACGGCTTACGTCCTAGCTCAGGTGTTGCAGGCTCGCCGGTCCGAGTGCGTTACTATCTTGCAAGAGAACGAGTAGAAGCGCATTCGTACGCTAAGAGTGAATGAGGTGAGAAAAGAATTCCCGAAGGAAAGACGTTATTGTTTGTTTTTGTCTTTTAGAAGGAAGTGTTTTGGATTTGTTTGCATACGACAGTGTATCTGGATCTTAGCCATTGGAATGTGTACGTCCTCACATTCCAAGATGGAATGGGTAAGAATGCACACTAAGAGTGAAGAAGACCCCCACACTTAGTTCCAATTATCAAGGTTCAAACACACTAGCATACTTGTGTTTATTAAGTGTTTTGTTGATTATGAAGTGAAGAAGTGTTTTTTATTATTTGCACCTTCAACAAGTATTGCATTTAAGTCCCTCATACAAGATCAAATATGTAACACATTGACCTAAGATGGGCCATATGCTACACATCTTAAGATTATAAGAGAAGACCCCTTATAATCTTTTCTTTATATGAAAGGCCTAAATGCAATAAATGCCTACCTTTATTAGATATTTTGAATTTTCTTTGAGATGAGAAAAGAGACTCAAGGGAGGAGAAAAGGTAAAACCTATATGGACTAAGACTCAATCCTAATTGAAGATTAAAGGGAGTGATCCTAAAGGTTTGTGAGGTTTCAACCTAAAGTCTAAAGAAAGAAAGAATTAAACAATTCACTTCCAAAGTAGAAGATGAATTGTAATTCAAAAAGGGAAAGTAATGAGTTATTAAAAGAAAGCACATAAGTGCTTAGCAAAACACAAAATGGAATTGTAAAAGAGAAAGGATAGAAGTTGAATGTGGATTCCTTATCCACACTCAATTGAAACTTACCGAAGCCCCTACATGGTTAGTAAACATGTATAAGAAGTATAAGAAGTAAAAGAACATGTAATGCATCATAAAACTCACAAGAATTAAATGAGAAAACAAATCCTAGAACCACAACCAGAATGGGCATCATATGGAAACCAATGGTTATTATCATACAAGTGCAAGTGAATAAGCAACCATCATCACCCATTAGCATTTTAACATGTTACAAGAAGAAGGGGTAGATGAAAGATGGAAAGAAATGAAGAGGACATGCATAAATGGAACATGTAAATCAACAACCAGAATTGAAACTAAATGGAAAATGGTTTATAAACATCTCAAAAGTATTTATGAGGTAACTTCAAGACATTCAAGAAGTAATATAAGAAGAATTGAAATGAAAGTTCAAAAAGAAAGGGCAAACAATACATGTTAATGATGCACAAAGTTCAAATTGAAATGAACATGTAAAGATGACCTATAATGTGTATCAAAGACCTATAATATCATATGAATGGCTCATAACATATGCAAATGCTCATACAAATGTGCACAAAAGAATTCATGTAAACATGCACTAAAGTTGTAATGACATGCCATGGATTATACATCCAATGTGATGCATCAAACAAAGACCAAATGGATTCATGAAAATTATGCCAACATATCATTGGAATGCCTAGGTTAGAAATGCATCATACATCAAGATAGTATGTAAAAATTCAGAGCAAAATGACTTCAAACAAAGCAATTAGGTCAAATTGAAACATCATGCAAAGTGGTGCAAATATAGGCATCAAGACATATGATAAAGTGACCTAGAAAATCAAACAAAAATCATCTAACATGCTTCAATGTATTAGTGAATCAATGCAAAAAGAGTCATGTCAAAATAGTTGGTAATGAGCAAGAACAAAATTAAACAAATTCATGTATCATGCTTAGAATGCATCTAAGTGGAAATTCAAAGAAAATTATGGAACAGGGGCAAAAAGGTCATAAAATCAGAAAATAAAATCATGAAAAATTTCCTAAATGTTTTAAGAATACACATGAATTTTTGTAGAATTTTCCAATATGTTTTGGTATTTTTAAAAATTAATTATGAAACGTGTAGCAAAAATGAGAAATAAAATGAAATGGAACTAAAGAAGGGGGTGCATGCATAGCAAATTAACAGTTCAAAATCATTGGGCCTTGAAAACATGGGGTGTGGATATCAATCTGGCTTAGGTCCAGTAAGCACGCAAAACACCATAACTAGCGTGTACCATCAGTCAACCATTTTGACTCACTCACAACCATCAGATTAGGTCAGGTCAATGTAAAAGTCAAGGTAATCAAATCAAGCATCTCACATTGCTAGTACACACTAATAACCATGTACACACGCGCATGCTAATCATCAGATGGAAAAAATGAAGCACGTGACACACACCCTCTCCATTTATTCGCTGGCACCACCACCACCCTTGGATCAAAACAAATCAACGGACACGACTTAATCTGGCATATAAACCCTAATGAAACCTCACCGGCCGGAGAGGGACCTCCGGTCACCTTCTCCGGCCACTCTCCGGCACTGCAACCAATCAAACATTCCAGAAATTTATGCAATACACATCAAAATGTTCAGGAAGTCACATAGATAATGAATCTAGGCTTATTTTTCGCAAACAACACACAAACAGAGAGAATCGAAGCAATGAAATTAGCCCTAGGTTTTGGATCTAAGCTTCTAAGAAGCTCTATCAACTAACCGGTTTTATATAGCTCCTAATAAGCTCAAATAACACATCAACCAGTTAAAATAACATCAAATCGTGCAAGCAAAGTTTGAGAACTTTTGGAACCTGAAACTTGAAGATCTTTGGATTTTTGAGAAAACCAGAGATGAGAACTTGTTCTTGAACTTCTAGAACTTCAATTTGAGCAAAATAAATGCTATTTGATCTTGAGAATAAGAGGAAATCTGAATCTGAAATTGGAGATAACTGTGTTATTCCATGCTTCAGTGATGTCTTCTTGCTTGATTGTGAAGGTTGAAGAAGAACTTGAGGAGTTCGTGCAGGTAGAGAGAAAATTCAGAGAGAAAGTTGAGAGTGCTTTTGGAGTGAGAGTGAAACAATCAGAATCTCCCTTTCCAAATCTGTTAGAATTGTTTATATATGCGTGGTTATGATTTGACCCTGGTGGTTGATGGTTAGAACTACAGTTAACTGAGTTAGTTAACTGAGTTTGAGTTAACAGAATGAGTCATGACAGTTAGTGACACGAGTTGGAGAGGTTTTGTTTTAGTGTGGAAGAGCTCATGGTCACTTATGGTGAGGATAATGGTGAGGTGGTGTTATGCAGCAGTAGCTTGTGGTGGAAGTTTCGCAAGTTTCCCTTCTCATGTAAGAAGTAACAAAGTGGAAGCACGTGCAAGAATGTTTGGGCAAATGAGGAAAAGAAAACAGCTGGTGATGGTGAAGTATTTGTGGTGTGACTGAACCAAAAAAAATGTGTGAACTGCTACACATGGCAGTCAATGCATCAATGCAGATGGTGATGTTTGAACATGGATTTCTTTATGACCAAGGCACGAAAATGAATCATCTTGGTGTCAATGGATTGAGGAAGCATCATAGGACAATTTTGGTGTTGGACTTGAGTTGAAAAGGTACCTCAAACATGTCTAAAAATCATCATAAACAGATGGAAAAACGACTGGTGCATGGGCGAGCAATTTGTGGCATGGCATGGCAAGGTGTGCATGGCATGGATTTTCAGTTGTGTTGACCAATCTTTGAGCTATCATAACTCCTTGTCCTTTGATCAAATGAAAAAATCATGAACATCAATCTTGAAGATCTCACATAGGGGAACAACTTTGATGTTGCAAGATTTTTCATTTGAAGCCTTTAACCATGAGTAAAATGAGTGGACATTTGGCCCACCACATGTTTGTTAAAATGACTGCGCGCGTGCCCTGAAAATCTTGGTCATGACCTAGTTTTGAACCTACTTTGCTCAAACTTTGATCAATCATATCTCCCTCATTTTTTATCCAATGGAGATGTTCCACACATGGATTTGAAGCTTAAAGCAAGGCCTTTCATTGAGGCAGAGTGGAATTTTCATTTGGTACTCCAAATTTGAATGGCCTTGGTTCAAATTCTGATGCAAAATGGCCAAAACTTGCTATTTTTAGTAACCCTTCCTCTTCCAAAAATGGCAACTTTCCACATCTTGATTTTTTCATGATTCCTTTGGAGTTTCTTGACCAAATTTTGTACATTGGACATATGTAACATGAATTTCATGAATTTGGCCTCAAAAAGTCAAGAGTTGACTTTTTCCTCTGATTATTTGACTTGGCCCCAAATTCCCTGATTTTTTATCTTTCTTCCAATTGAAACACTTCCAAAACCAATTGAGAGGCAATTTTCCATACACATACACTTAAGAACATGTAGAATATCATGACAACAAGCTTTGTCCAAAAAATCAGAGATATCCTGATTTTATTAGAAACCCTAATTTTGACCCTCTCTGGTTAGGAGGAAATTGCACATCTTCCAAATCCAAATTCCTCAGAGTATGTTGTGTATCCTCTTAAAGGATGATGAGAAATGCCACTTGAGAATGATTTTGAATCAATGAGCTATCTCTTTTGAGGGTTTTCCTTCAATTTTTGAACCTCTTGCATAGTGAAAGATGTAGTGCTTCAATCTCCCATTGAATCTCACTTCCTTGAGGTTTTGGAAGATCAATTGAGATAGTATGAGACATGAGAGACCTCTTGGCTTGCCTAGAGCCAACTTGATTGACCTTTTTGTGCTTTGAATGATTCCTTGATTGTCCACCTTCCACCTGATCACATGCCCTGATGGTAAGAAGGATGCCATGCTTCATTTTTCTATGTTAAATGCAATGTAATGTTAATGAGGTGGATATGATATGATAAATGATAATGCCATGCTATGATGACAAAAGGGGAGAGCAGATTTTGGGGTATTACACACAGCAATACCATTACCTGAAATCACATGCCCCAGAAAACTCACTTCTGACAACCAGAACTCATACTTGGAAAGTTTGGCATAAAGTTTCTTCTCCTTTAGAATCTGCAACACAATACGCAAATGCTCTGCATGTTCCTCCTGTGACTTAGAATAAACCAAAATGTCATCAATAAAAACAACAACAAAATGATCTAAATGCTCATGGAATATACGATTCATATACTCCATAAACACACCCGGCGCATTAGAAACCCCAAACGGCATCACAGAAAACTCGTAATGTCCGTATCGTGTCCTGAAAATCACACACAACAGGGAAACTTCCAATTGCAACTTGACTCTCCACAGACAACGATGCAAACAATCCAAACAACTGAGCTTCCTCCGCCAAAAGTTTCTTCAACTCTTTGGTAGATAAGAAACCAGATTCCCTTTCTTCCTCAAGAGAAGGAAATCTCACCCGCTTAAGATAACAATCAAGATGAACACGATTGAACTCTAACCAGTTCATTCCCAGAATCACATCCAAACCCTTTAATGGCAAACATACCAAGTCCATCACAAAATCTCTACCAAAAATTGTCAAAGGACAACTTAAACAAACGAAAGAAGTAGTTACCGACCCCGAAGCTGGAGTATCGATAACCATCTCTCCACCCATCTTAGACAACACCAAATTCAAACGTTTCGCACAATCAATCAAAATAAACGAATGAGTCGCTCCAGTATCAATAATAGCAATTAAAAGATTACTATTAATAAAACAAGTACCTCTGATCAAACGATCTGCATTAGTAGGCTGAGCTCCCGCCAATGCAAATACTTTCCCTCTAGGTTGAGCTTGCTTCGGTTTCGTGCACCTCGTACTAACATGACCAACTTCCCCACAATTATAACATGTAACCTCATTCTTCCTCCTACAATCAGCAGCCACATGACCCTTCAAACCACAATTAGCACACTTATCCACATTATTCATATTCCTCTTACATTCCGATATACGATGACCTAAACCACCACAGTTGTAACATTTCACAGCAGAATTCATTCCTCCACCACTAGGCTTCCTATCAAAAGTAAACTTCTGTTTCCCTTTATCAACAGGGGTAACATAAGGCCTACCTCTGAACTTCCCCTTTCCTTTCTTATCATTCAGATTCTTGTAATGAGTAGCACGCGCTTTGCTATCCTCATCAAAAATCCGACTCTTGTTCACCAACACTGAAAACTGTCTTATCTCCTGATAACCGATACCTTGCTTAATTTCTGGCCTCAAGCCATTCATAAATTTCAGACACTTAGACCTCTCCGAACCAGCCGTATTATAATTGGGACAAAACTTCACCAATTCCTCAAACTTAGCAGCATAATCCACAACAGAGGAATTATCCTGCTTCAGTTCGAGAAATTCAATTTCCTTTTTACCTCTCTCATCTTCCGGAAAATACTTTTCAAAAAAAGCATCTTTGAACACAGCCTATGTAACCACTATCTCATCCTTCTCAAACCTCTGAGAAGCATTCGCCCACCAGTCTTCAGCTTCCTTTTCCAACACATGAGTACCAAACTGCACCTTCTGATCCTCGGAACACCTAATGAAACGGAAGATCTTCTCAATCTTCTTCAGCCAAATCTGTGCTCCCTCAGGATCATGAGTACCCTTGAAGCTCGGTGGATTATTCTTCTGAAACTTATCCATACTACGCGATTCCTCGTCCGCCGCAGCATTGGGTAAATTCTGCATCGCTTGCGCCATAGCTTGCATGGCCGCAGTCATAGCAGCATCACGTCTTCCCGCCATAATCTGAACATTCCCAATGATAGCAAATTACGGTTAAACAACCACTCAACAGAGTGCAACAGTCCAACAACGACACAAAGACACGGTCGGACAGACCAAACAGACACTGGCTCTGATACCACTTAATGTAACACCCCTTCTATACCCCGTACAAAAACGTAATAAAAAAAATATAATCTTATAATAAAACATCAGAGCAAAGATTAAGTCATTTAGATATAAACAGAGATGTCACATCAACGTGAACTAAAAACAACCTGCTCATAAAGATATATAACACCTGGATAGTTTTTATAAACAAAGGAACTCCGTTCCAAAATATCAGCATTCAGTTACAGAATTAAAGCGGAACATCCATAACTGATGTCATTACAAAATATAAGTATGTCATATACATATTCATACAAGGCCACTATATACAAGCTAAAAGAAACATCTACACTCTAACCCCGACTACCCGTGCTACATATCAGAGCCGACGGAACGACAAAAAGACAAAGACACTAATCTTCGCAAAAGACCTCCAGCGTCTAATCTGCAATGCCATTACAGCATTAAACCACAGCAGAAGGGTGAGAAACAGGATTATAATATAATTGCATATCATTATATAACACTTAGCAAAATATGCACAATTATTCTCACCACACAAATACGATACTTGTAAACAACACAAGACATATTAAACCCATTTCACACATCAATCACATAAGCATATACATTAACACAATGCATAACAAATCCTTCTCAAAATTCAACACATAAACATACATGTAATGAATTATGCAAATGCACAGAGACCGACACAACGACTCTACGCATGCGGTACCAATCCAACCTTGTAATTCATTAGTCCCCCAGGAACTCTTGGAATCATCGCTCGTTACATAGAGTAACTCCCCGTCGGGCCTACGATGTTCCCCGTCGCTATAAACCATTATTTCAGGGCGTACGACGTTTATGGATTGCTTTAGTCCACTATTTCAAGGCGCACAATCCGATTGCCATAGTCCACTATTTCAGGGCGCACAATCATTTGTGATTAATCGCTTCTACCATTATTTCAGGGCGTAAGACGATAAAACTGATTCATTTATGAATCTTCCAATGCAAGAATGCATATCATGATAATTGACACATTAATGACTCATGCCAACATCAAATGCTCATGCATTAACAATAATCATGTATTTCAAGTACATATAAAGTAATGCACGCAATTGCCCAAAATGGCCACAAACACCAATATATCATTCCACAACATCAAATTCCCATCAAAGAATCATCACACAAGCCATCTCATAACATATCATAATATGTCTTACAATATTGAAAAATAACTCAAAATTCCATTATATGGTTTTCCGAAAAAGTCGGCTAAAAGTTGGCCAAAAATTAATATTTTCTATCATCATCAAAAAGTACTCATCGACAGTTTCGATTCGGTATAAAGAACTCTTAAATACGATAAACGGTTAACAAGATATGAATATTTCAAAATAACGTAAAAACATAAATCGGACGCCCGACACTACGAAACGGTTTGTAAAAACTGTACCGATTGGACCAAGTTCAGACCCCAAAACTATTTTTCCTAGGAAGAACATCTCGTTAGCTTTCCAACGCATCAAACCACGCCTCAAACCGAATCACAGATAAAAAGTTATGCAGAAAACAAAATTACACGAACAGCACTGTTCGCTGGGCGAATCTCCCTCGCGAGCATTCGCTAGCTGCTTCGCTAGGCGAACATCCCTCGTGAGCATTCGCTAGCTCCTTCGCTAGGCGAATGTTCCAGCGAACCAACTGTTAGATAAAAACAGACACTAAGTTCGCTAGGCGAACCCCCTGGCGAACCAAGGCAGCAACTACTAACATTTAAAACACCCAAACTTCGCTAGGCGAACACTCTAGCGAACCTTCGCTCACGCCTTCGCTAGGCGAATACCCGTAGCGAACCTTCGCTACCCTTCGCTGAATGGTTCGCTAGGCGAACCTGCGAAAACTCAGAATCCTTCAGCGCTGTTGAAAACCCAAAAAATGATATTTTCCAACCCAAACCATTTCCAAATCAACATATTTCAATCAGAACCTATTCTAATCATGTCAACAAGCAAACTACCACCTTTACATCAATTTCCAACCGTTAAACCATCGATTCTACTCATTTTATCGTTTTCGACCTAAAAGTAAAAAAACATGGAAAGCAAGAGAATCATCCAAACCCATTCATACATAATCATATACAAGCATAGTATAATCGAGTTTCGCACCCTTACCCGATTTAATCGTGTTCTAGAAAGTCGGGAGATTGATTTCTTCCTTCACAAGTTTTTCCTCTCTTTTCTTCTTTCTCTTCTCTTTTCCTCCTCTCTCTTTTTCTTCTCTTATTAACTTTTCTTTTTCTTCTTCTTCCTTTTTTTTTTCTAACTTATACTAACTATTTTCTTTTATATTTTCTTAACTTAAAAATTCTAAACATTTCTAATAAATATCTAAACTAACTATTATTAACTAACACTATTAATTATGAAATATGTCAAATACCCTCTATTCCAATTTTCCCCGCAAACTCTCAAAAACGGTAAAAATACACAATGTGCAAAAATAACATATAATCACACCAATTAGCAATTAACATAAATATTGCTCAATTAAAAATAAAGACTCGACCAATTAACACCAAAAAGCACGAGAAAAGGAAATATTAAAAACGGACCGTTACATCTTGTGCAGTTGTGAACTTTATTGCGTATGGAAACAGAATTTTATTCAATTGCTGAAAGCATACAAGATTAGATTTTAGTACATCAAAAACAATAAACAAAGGGTCTAAAGATTATCCCAACCCCCTGCATCAAGAAAAGTTTTCCAATCTTCATCCCATTCATCATCAGAAGCATGAAGTTGCACTGGAGGTTTTTTTATGGTTTTCATCCGTGTCTCAGAGGTTTTTCCTATTCTTGTTGTTCCTGAAGTTGCCTCAGCTGTAGACAGTGTTTTGTTCTTCAACTTTTGTGGATCTGGTTTCTTGACCTCTTGCATGTGTCTCTTTCCTGCATCTTTGGTAGGCTGACTCATGGTTCTATCTGTGGTATGTTGTTAGAAGCAAGGAAGCTTGGTTTTTATACTGCATAAAGAGTCTTTGTTCGTATCGCCTGACCAGTCAAAGTGGTCTGGGAACTTGTTTTTTTTTTTAAGCCATTTTTTTTTACCTTGTCAAATTGAATGTCAGAACTTCGTGTTTGTTGCCTTGGTAGGTTAAGAGGTTGTCCAATTGTGGCTAAAAAGGGGGAGAGTTAGCCTGGGTGTTGTCTTGTTGGCTGGTGTGATTCTAGTTTTTGAGGGGGAGTTTGTAGTTTGTGTGCAGCTTTGGAAGTTGTTGCTGCTGTTGAGAATGTTAGTTTGGTTTATCCGCTGCAGGTATCTCTGATATTGGCTGAGTTGTTTTAGCCAAAATTAGCCAAAGGGGGAGATTGTTAGTTCTTGTTATTGGCTGGAATTTTGGTAAAACAATGTTGTTGTTGAAGATGTCATATGTCTGATGTCTTAACATGAGTTCTTAACATTCAATACTTATTTGGGATTGCAGTTTGTGTGGGTTGCAGTTTTGAGTGCTGATGTTAGACATGATGTCTTGACATCAGTTGACAGAACATCAGAACATCAGTCAACTGTGTTATTAGGGCTGCGCGTGTTTTTGTTATTATTTTTGCTTAATTGAGTGAGAGATTGCAGGAGAATAACTTGGTAAAGATATATTCTGATGCAATCATATGTGGAGCAGATCTGGTTTCTGTTTTTAGGGCTGAATGATATGAAAAGATTTGGAGAATAAAGTCTGTTTTAATTTCAAATCAAATCAGAGATTTTTAAGGAGTCCAAGCCCAAGTCTGAGTTTCTATTTAAAGCAGCCACAACCCTACTTGGAAGAGACGAAGGCAAGAGATTAAAGACTGAGAGTCAAGTGTGTGTTTTCGTCTGTGTTTTATAAGCCATTCATATTTGAATTGGTGTGATTGTTTTGAGTTGTTAATTGTTCTTGATCAAAGCTTTTAAGCAAGATCAAGTTGTGTTTTGAAAGTGTGACTTCTATACGTTGTAATCTTTGAATTGTATCACTGTGGTGATGTAGGGGGAGTGAGTGGTTTCTCTTATCTAAGTGTATCTTAGGTAGAAGTGTCATTGGGTAGTGATTAAGTTAGGAGATTGTCAACTGGGATTGTTGAGTCTGTAATTTAATACTACTAATAGTGAATTTCCTCCCTGGCTTGGTAGCCCCCAGACGTAGGTAGTTAGACCGAACTGGGTGAACAATTCATTATGTTGATTGACTGTTTTTAGTACCTTGTTCATATAGCAGATTGTGTTGTTGTGACATCACACTTAACATCACACATCTGATACCAGAATTTCAAGAAAGAATAGGACATTGCAAGAAATGGCTCGCACCATGATTCAAGAAACTGACATGGCTAAGCACTTTTATGCAGAGGCAGTTAACACAACATATTATATTCAAAATAGAATCTCAATAAGACCTATTTTGGATAAGACTCCTTATGAATTGTGGAAGAATAGAAAGCCCAACATTTCTTATTTTCATCCTTTTGGATGTGTATGCTTTATTTTGAACACTAAAGAGAATCTGGGCAAGTTTGATTCCAAAGCACAAAAGTGTCTGTTGTTAGGATATTCTGAACACTCAAAAGGCTACAGAGTCTATAACACAGAATCACGAATTGTGGAAGAATCAATTCATGTCAGATTCGATGATAAGCTTGACTCTGAAAAGTCAAAGCTAGTTGAAAAGTTTGCAGATTTAGAGATCAGTTTTTCAGAACCTAAGGAAAAGGCAGAAGAAATCAAATATTCAGAAGCTCCTACTTCTGATATTGTTGTTGCTCCCACTGATTCTTCACAACAAAAGAAAAGCAGAATTGCAACTTCACACCCTGAAGAATTGATTCTGGGAAATAAGGACTCTCCTATCAGAACCAGATCAGCCTTTAAACCTTCTGAAGACATACTTCTGGGTTTGGTGTCTTTGATCGAGCCAACATCTGTTGATGAAGCTCTACTAGACAAAGACTGGATTCTGGCGATGGAAGAAGAACTTAACCAGTTTTCAAAGAATGATGTCTGGTATCTTGTTCAGAAGCCTAAAGGTGTCCACATTATTGGAACTAAATGGGTTTTCAGAAACAAGCTCAATGAGAAGGGTGAGGTTGTAAAAAACAAGGCACGATTGGTTGCACAAGGTTATAGTCAACAAGAAGGAACAGACTATACAGAAACCTTTGCTCCAGTCGCCAGGTTAGAAGCCATACGTCTATTAATTTCTTTTTCTATAAATCATAACATCATCTTATATCAGATGGATGTTAAGAGTGCATTTTTGAATGGTTATATTTCAGGAGAAGTTTATGTCAAACAACCTCCTGGATTTGAAAATTCGGAGAAGTTAGATTTTGTTTTTAAACTTAAAAAATCTCTCTATGGTCTGAAACAAGCTCCCAGAGCTTGGTATGACAGATTGAGTAATTTTCTTTTAGAAAATAACTTCACTAGAGGCAAGGTTGACACCGCCCTCTTCTGTAAAATGTTCAAAAATGATATGCATATAGTTCAGATTTATGTTGATGATATTATTTTTGGTTATGCTAATCCCTCTCTTTGTGAAGAGTTTTCTAAGCTGATGCAGACAGAATTCGAGGTGAGTCTGATGGGTGAATTGAAGTTCTTTCTGGGAATTAAAATTGACCAAAAATCAGAGGCTACTTACATTCATCAAAGTAAGTACACCAAAGAACTTCTGAAGAAATTCAACATGATGGATTGTAAACCAGCTAAGACTCCAATGCATCCAACATGTATTCTGGAAAAGGAAGAGGTAAGTGGAAAGGTTTGTCAGAAGCTCTATCGTGGTATGATAGACTCTCTTCAGTACTTAACTGCTTCTAGACCGGATATTCTTTTCAGTGTTCATTTGTGTGCTAGATTTCAATCTGATCCTAGAGAATCTCATTTAACTGCTGTTAAAAGAATTCTAAGGTATCTGAAAGGAACAACTAACCTTGGTCTGATGTATGAGAAAACATCAGGGTACTCTCTTTCTGGTTATTGCGATAAAGATTACGCAAGAGACATATTGGAAAGAAAATGCACCTCTGGAAACTGTCAGTTTCTCGGGAAGAAACTGATCTCATGGTCAAGCAAGAGGCAATCAACAATTGCTCTCTCAACAGCAGAAGTAGAGTACATATCTACATCTCTATGCAGTACACATATGCTGTGGATAAAGAACCAGCTAGAATATTATCAAACACATGAGAGTAACATTCCTATCTTTTGTGATAATACTACTGCTATCTGTTTAAGTAAAAATCCAATCTTACATTTTAGGGCTAAGCACATAGAAATTAAACATCATTTTATTAAAGACTATGTTCAGAAGGGAATCTTATGTTTAAAATTTATAGATACAGAATATCAATGGGCTGATATTTTTACAAAACCCTTGGCTGAAGATAGATTTCTATTTATTCTGAAGCATTTGAAAATGGACTACTGTCCAGAGTAAGATTTCATCAGAATCAGATGTGTTTAGTCAGAGTCTGAAGATATCAGATTTTCATTTAAACCAAGAAGCAATTGTTTTTAACCTTAGTCATCAGAAGATACTTTGTCAGACGTGTCTCTGATCAGACGGAAACCTTTTGGTTTTCTAGACTCTGAGGATATCAAAACATGTCACTTAGAGTACACAATGAGCAGTACTTTTCTTGGAATTGGTTAAATCATGATTACATTCATTTATTAATCCCCATTATTATGTTTCATTCTTCACCTCCACTCAACTTCACTCCACTCACACATTATATACTCATTCACACCACTTCAACCCACACTTCTTTCTTAGAAACCCTAAATTCCTTCAGTTCTCTGTGTCGCTCCCAGGATTTTCATCCAGCTACAAACGCGAGAGTGGCGCCGAAAAATAGAGTCGCCAGCCATGTAAATTTATCCCAAGAGAGGGAAAGGGAACACCGCATAAACCTGAGGAAGAGGGAAAGGAATGGTCATCGCAACCATAACCTGGGTTCGGGAGTCGGTTACACGAGGGGAAGGTGCTAGCACCCCACGCGTCTATCGTACTCGATGGGATCCACGCTTGTTGTCTATTCTAAGGGTAAGTTATACTATCATCTAGGGCTGTACTAAGACGGAGAGGGGGAGACAAAGACAGACTCGGTAGAACGTCGACGTCCTAGGCCTACGTACCCCCTTTGTGCAATGGGGAATTCAGAGTCAACGTAGTTCGGACCAAGTTATTTTTATGTTTTTTATGAGCGACGTTAAGTTCGCGTCCGGCAGTTAGGGTCGATGCCTGTTTGCGACTCAGACGGAAAGTAACGTGCCCTTTTTGAAAATATCCTTTAAGTTTGGAAGTCCTGAAGGACAAAAAGGTTTGAAGTTGGTTTGTGTTTTTTTAGGACAGAAGTGGCTTAAGTTAGTTCATAACTTGCATTGCACCAAAGTCTAGGGCACAGGGGCGAATACTTAACGCATCGTCCCAAGACAGGACGCTCGCTAAGCACTCTAGAAAGATGAGAGGAAGCCCCTCATTTCTCATTCCCCATACTTAAGGCTCGTGTGCAATACACCTTATTCTTATTAAGTGTTTTAAAGAAATTTTGAGACGAGAAGAGAGAAGACCCAAGGGTAACTCTAAAGGGAACTATGAATCCTAAAGTTATCGTGCATGGGAGACCTACGGTTAGTGAGGTTCGAAGACAACCTAAACCCTAAAGAATAAAGATAGGAGAGAAAAAGGTAAGGGTAACCATGGATACCTATCCATACCCTTAAGGAACTTACCTTGATCCTGCATAAAAGGTTAGTGAGAAACAGACGTGAATAAGAGCAATTAGGTGAATGAAAATCAAACAACGGAAAACAATGATAATAATAACCCAAACATGAATCAAAGAAACAAAGAGACAGCCCCCAAAGCAAATGGCACAAGTGCCTTTTCAAAAAGATAATCAGATAAGATCAAAGATGCGCCTGTAAGAAAATCTCAATTGAAAACAAACAGATAATTAGAAAAATGACTCTTAAAATTCTCAAATTAATCATTAAAGTTCCTCAACCAGAGGCAAACAACATATAAGAAAATCCCTGCAAAAATCCAAAGTGTTAGCCATTCAAATAATCACACAAAATTCAAATAAGGGATAGGGTTCAATGTGCCAAAGAGAGGGACCTAAATGCAATGTAAAATAAATTTAAAAATGCAAGAAAAATATTTTTAAGCACTTTATAATGTTAATGACTAAATGCAAAAGGAACGGGTCAAAAAAGTTTTGTAGATGAAGAGAATTAAAATGAGGAAATTCAAGTATGCGTGAGATATGTAATTAAAAAGAAGTTGAATTAAACAATTAATTTAAATGATAAGAATAAAATAAAAATAAAAAATAAAATTTGTAAAAATTTTATAAGATAATAAAAATTACGTATGAATTTTTTTAGAATTTTTTAAATGCAATTAGGTATTTTTAAAATTAAAATGTGAAAATGTAAATGAAATAAAATTAAATAAGATGAACTAAAGGTGTGTTGGGGGGTGCGTTAGTAACTCATTCACGTGGGAATTGGAGTGGGTTGGAAATGGGGTGGTGTCAATAGGAGGGCCCAACGCCTGAATCTGTCAGAAAATAAAAAAATAAAAAGAAAAACGCATGAGGGGTGTGTTAAGTAGAGGAAGCATATTAAAATGGTGGTTGGGCCAGAGTGGGAGGGTGCAAGTAGCAGCCCGTCCCAATAATTAGTAAAATAAAAAACAAAAAGAAAAAAAAAAGACTTACCATGGGCGTGCCATGTGCGGCCTACGCCCCTTCATTAATGTGCTGGCGCGATCTCTGCCGTGTGATTAAAGATCAGAGGAAAACAAAGGCCAGGAGGTGTGGGCTCACGGTGGAACACGTAAGATAACACACATACAATCATTAAAACAAAAATATAAAAAACGAAACACGTGGTGATACGAGGGGCGTCGGATCTGGCCACGAACGGCCCAGATTGCTTCTTCCTCAATTTCTCCCTCGCCGGACTGGTACTCCGGCCGCCGCCGGAGCTAGGGCCCCGGCCACCCTCTCCGGTGGGCTGCGATGAGTTTTTTTCCAGAAAATACAAACAGGTACACTATTTTGACCAGAAAAACGCCAGGAATCCAAATATGGCCTTGAAAATTTCAAATTGTTAGCGTATAATAAAAAACGAATGAAAAACCAATTGGGTACCAAACTTTAAATCCACATTACAAGCAATTCACACATCCATAATAAAAAATAATTATACCAGAGTGATCACCCATCATCACACTTCAATATCCATGTAAAAAATATGAGTTTTAAGAGCACGAAAAAACCTCTCAACCTGAGATGGAGCAGCTCCAATCCTTGCTTTTAGCTGCGAATAGTGGTTGATTTGCACTCTAGAAATCCCCAGGAAAATATTTGTGGAAGAACTTCTGGCCAAAACCTTGTGGATCGTGAGTTTTGATGAAAAATCTTCTTTTAGGGTTTTCTTGAGATCTCCTCCAATTGCACGTGCATGAACCCTAACCAGTACATCTTTAGGTTTAAATAAGCTAGGGTTTTCAGTTGAATACGAATTGGGCCTGGGCAATTCCATGTTTAATGATTTTTGAATTATTTCATTTAATATTGAATTTTAACTAATTAAATCCAATAAAAATAAAATAAAATGAGGAAAAATCAAATATATGCTTTTTGGGTCGTGCATGGCTTTATGTTTGAGTTTGGTTTAAGAAACTTATGGCCCATTTGTCAAAATTTGGATTTTAGGCATAGTTTGCTTTGTGCACCTCCTCAAAATTGCCCAACTTTGACTAAGCATAACTCCTTCAATTTTTAGCTCCTTAATGCAAACGAATACTTTTTAGAAACCTCAAGATGTCCTCTAACCAACCCTTTTTGTCCCATGTCAATTTGATCTTCCATGTTCAAGTTATGAGCTTTTGAAAAAGGTTGACTTTTGTTGACTTTCAAAATGACCTATAATGTCTTGGCTCATATCTCCCGAATGAAGCATTTCTGGACTTGGCTTGTGAGACACAAAGTTGTAGGGAATTAAATTTCCTTCAAGATGGGCTTTTGTTGAGGAATTTTTAATGAAGTATGTGGAAGTTAGGCCTGGTCAAAGTACAGTTGACTTTTCCTACAAAAAACCCTAATTTAGTAACTCCCGACTCTTGATGATTCTGAGGTTTCCTTGATGAATCGTGATCAACCCTTGATCAAATGATGAATTTCACCCCATAATCTTGATGTTGACCAAAAATCTTGAGGTTTGACCTTGTGTTGACCACAGTTGACTTTTTGACCAAGTTAACTGATTTTCAATCCATTGGCCCATTGAACTTCTCCTAAATCAAACTAATGGACAATCTTCCACTCCTAGATACTTAGGGACCCAAGGAATACCATGGAATCAAGTCTTGCCCAAAAAATCAGAAATAAACTGACTTTATAGCAAACCCTAGTTTTGGTACCCTTAGTCTAGGAGGAAACAGCACAGTCTCCAAATCCAAATTCCTCTGAATATGATGTGTATCCTCTCCAACAAAGATAAGATATGTCATTTGGTGATGATAAAAACCCAAGGAGCTTGCCCATTGGAGCAATAAACCCAAGAATCTCAAAACCCTAATTCATGCACTGGTTAGGAGGGAGTAATCCACTTGAGATCCCTTGCCACCTGTGAACCCCTGATGATGTAGTGGACCAGATAAGACCTTCTTGAACTGCCTCAAGCACCTTGACCCCATGCTAATGATATGCACTCATGATAATGCAGAAAAAAATGAAATGAAACATAAGTCAGTTAGTAAAAAAGTAAGGAGGGCAAATTTTGGGGTGCAACAGCTGCCCCTATTCAATCAACTTGGTCCTGAGTGTATGATAGCGACCGCTTTCAGATAAACAGGATGCACGGAGATTGAATACCAACGAACCCAGAAATTTGCAATCCTTTACTGGAGAATTAGCTATAAATGCTGCTATGTCGGGTATAAAACGAAACAAACTCCCCCAACTGACGAAGTAAATCTTCAAAAGGTTGTTATCTCTGCTGATAAAGAGATACTAGCAAGATGAATGTCGTCCCTACTGATAAAGGGAATTGACGAGAGAAATATCCGAAAGATTGCTATCTCTGCTGACAAAGAGAAAACTAGCAATACTAATACCTTCCCTGCTAATAAAGGGAATTGACAAAATAAATGTCTTCCCTGCTGATAAAGGGAATTGACAAAACAAATGCCATCCATGCTGATAAAGGGAAACTGACGAAAAACTATCCAAAAGATCGCTATCTCTGCTGATAAAGAGAAACTGGGTTTCGCGAAATAAGTCAGACGAGAACTGACTACCAGCCGAGAACTGGATTTTACCAAATAAGTCAGACGGGAACTGACTACCCGGCGAGAACTGGGTTTTACCAAATAAATCAGACGAGAACTGACTACCAGACGAGAACTGGGTTTTACCAAATAAGTCAGACGGGAACTGACTACCAGGCGAGAACTGGGTTTTACCAAATAAGTCAGACGAGAACTGACTACCAGGCGAGAACTGGATTTACACCAAATAAGTCAGACGGGAACTGACTACCAGGCGAGAACTGGGTTTTACCAAATAGGTCAGACGAGAACTGACTACCAGGCGAGAACTGGATTTACACCAAATAAGTCAGTCGAGAACTGACTACTGGATTTGCAGAATAAGTCAGACGAGAACTGACTACCAGATGAGAACTGGGTTTCACCAAGTAAGTCAGACTAGAACTGACTACCAAACGAGAACTGGGTTTACCCCAAATAAGTCAGTCGAGAACTGACTACCAGACGAGAACTGGGTTTCACGAGAGAGAAAGGCCAAACAAAGGCAAATTCCTAACGGACTCACAATCTACAGATAAGACGACTCCGCTGGGGAAGGGAGAAATCTAAATAAAAGACTCTGCCGGGGAGTGCAAGTTTGAGGAACGCGTCCCTTCAAAATCTCCTGAGTTACGCCATCTTTGCCGAGAAAGAGAACTGGCAAAGAAAGTATCAAACCTGGCTTATGCTTCGAATGCTAATGTTTGAATTTTGCCGTAATGCTCCACACGAAGTGGAAATGCTACGCGTTTGAGGGTGCAATGCAAATGCTTATGACATGCAAAAAGGGTCCCTCCAGCAAAATAAATGCCGGAGAGAAAATTCCAATTCAGCTGGGGATGATAAAAATAAATTGTCCTCTGAATCTAGGAATTCTGCTGAGAAGGGTCATACTGATCGACTCTTCGGATCAATTACTTCGGCTGGGGGATGAAATCCCTAACGAACATCTGCTCTACTGGGGATTATACATGACTCTTTGAAAAAGGAGGCCACGACCTGAATCAGAAGAGTGCCAAATGTCTCTTGGATTTAAAACCTGCTGGGGATGTCAACCACCATTGAACAAACTGCTGCGAGGATTACCACCAAACTTTGCTTGAGGGAACTGTAGATGCTGACATCCACCCTGCTAGTGGATAACATCAAGCTTACTCATCTATTGGGGATCAGATCGCACCGTTGCTGCTGAGAAAAACATTTCCTGACTGGCTGAGGAAAATAAGTGTTCAGACTCTGTGGGGAAGATAACTCCTTTGTCCCAAGAAGATGTTCTGTAAGTCCCTTGCTGGAGAAACAACAACCTGCTGAGGAGAATGAAGTTTCAATATTGAGGGGAGTAGCTCTACTGGGGAAAACAATTTTGTTACCCTGCAGACATATGGTAAACTGAACCGTCTCTATGTTCATAATCGACCCTTTGAACTCTCCATTTGCCCCAGACCACCAGGTCTAAAGGAAGAAATCATCTCAAGAGGATTTTATAGAAGATCGGGCATTCACACCGCCCCAGGGTCTTCAAACTCTTAGATAGATTTATCGGATCTCGACTTAATTACCCCGGACTGCGTGATCTTTGAAGGAATTTGCCTCGAGAGGACTCGTAATGGCTTGAAAATACCCTGCCCCAGTATTCTGAACTTTAAAGAGGTGTTTTCAATTAACCGTCTTCAAGAGTGGACAACTTCTTACGCTCCAGAGGTGGCCTACCCCAAGTCTTGAAGAAATTTTGCCCCTAACTGATTTTACAGAGATTAGTCAAATCGACCTGATTGCCCCTGTTCGGCTGCTTTAGGGAGAGTTTTCAACGTGACTGCTCCAGATTGGCTGCATCTTATCACCATTTATCGGGAACCTCTGGGCTGCGCACAGTCTCTTGGCCACATACCCCTTGACATGACTGTCCTTCAGAGTTTTCACCATCTCCACTTGGCGTGATCGAGCTTCTTAACTGATGTTCATCATGTAAGCTTCTTTGATGTCAAACACATGCAAGCAGAAAATGCATATTATGAGAATGACAATTCTAATGCAACACTCGTGTTAACCCGAAGTTTTATTGAAAATGTGTCACCAAGCCTTATGAACGAACTCTAGCTGGGATGCGACATTTATTTTTGAATGGAAAACAATACGCACATGCAATACCAACAAAAATCTTATTAGCATAACTCATAGGAGTCAGGAACGCTATCCTGTTGAAGTACGCTTTCGGAATAAACCTTGTTTCAATTAGGACTTTTAAGGGTTGTAACGTGGTTTGGTTCACGGTTTCAGAAAAAGGATTTATGGCTCAAAATTTATCGGTGTCCACCCACTCTTCGTGATGTTCTCCAGTCCTATGTTCAGTTAATCTGACCCGAACACTCATCTCTCCAAAGGTTTATGATCTTTAGGAAACCCATGCCACTAATGGTTTGACACCTAAGGAGGTTTTGGAGTGACAGTCATCCCTTTTATCTTCTATAATCACACGAATTTGTTCTTATCGGGGATTTTCTTTTCGCCTTTCGCTTTTTCTTTCCCTTTTTTTTTAAATCCCTAATTTTTGCCTGGACTGACTCTTTTGAGTTTCTTCGATTTTGAAGTCCAGCGGGACGCCCTAACTTTTGCCTAAGTCACTTGTTTACAAGTTTCGACTTAGCGGGCTTTCTCTTTTTATTCCCCTTTTTGAACAAAGTGCGTGACACTGGTTGTCTTACTTGCTTGTGACTGCCTCACTCCCTGATTGTTGGAGGATAACCATTGTGGTTTCACGTCTCTTGCACACTCTCCTTGGAATTTGAGCGCTCGGTCAAACTAACTGACGCCTACCCTACCCCTGGGTTAAGTATGAGGGTTTTTTCGTACGAAAGAAACTCCTACTTCAAGGCTCAAAGTGGTTAACGAAGGTTTATCTCCTTATCTCTCCAGTGTTTAGGGGTTTGAAACAATGCCTATACATCCCCAACAGGGTTCTATCCTTGAGCGTACCATTAAGAATCTGCGTTCTTATTTCGTCATCCTCCCTCAAGAGTTCTTAACAAGAAAAATTGATATTGTAGTGCATATAAACATTTAAGAGTGAATATGAATGGATTACTTCAAGGAAAACACACTCATTGCATTAATATCATCATAAAAACAAACAAGTCTTGCATACATAAGATGCTTTAACAGGAAATAAAAACTACAAATGAAAATGCAGTAAAGAAGCTGAAGATTGCCATTGCTGAGGAAGCTTAATTCTGCCTGGACGTACTTGCAGACTGAGTGTTCATTTGAGAAAGGAGGCTTCCATTGATGTACATATCATCTTCAGTGAATACAATGATCTCTGAGTCTACCAGGTCTTGCACCTTGTGCCTGAACACGTTGCAGTTTTCAATTGAATGTCCCCGTGTGTCTGAGTGATACTCACATCTGGCATCCAGATCATAATCAGGAGGGATAGGGTCAGGAACAGGCTTGGCATCCCTTAGATGAATCAGAGAGTTCTTGAGCAGGCGAGCAAGGACATCACCGTGAGGGATAGGGAGTGGATCGAAACTTCTCGCAGGCCTTCTTGGTCCAAACAACCTCTGTTGCTGATAATCCTGCTGTTGAGGCTGACTTAGGTATTTGTCTGGCTCAAGAGCTTTCCCCCTTAGACTTAATCGAGGAGTAGGTAGCAATTGCGGGTGTGGGGTCTGCAAGAAATGCCCCTGGCCTGATGTAGCTTTGGGAAAGGCAACAGGGACATCCACTTCTTTTTCAACAGCTAGAGTAGGACTACAATGTATACTTACGCCGCTCGGCACGAATTCAATTGCCTTTGAATCTATCAGATCCTGGACAACATGCTGAAACGCCCTACAATCTTCCACATTATGCCCCGGTGCACCGGAGTGAAAATCACAGTGGGCTCTTACATCATAACCTGGTGGGGGAGTTCCAGAGGGAGGAGCCAAGGTCCTTTTCCGTACCAGTTGCAACCGAAGGAGGTGCTGGAATAATTGAGAATATGGCACTGGTGGAGCCTCAAAATGCCTATTCCGCTTAGGCGTAGATTGTGGCGGGCGCGGAGCACGATTCTGTCGTTGTTGAGGTACAGCCGGGACAGTCACAGTGGCAATCTGCTCACCCTTCTTGAACACTGGGGGAGAGACAATTCCAGTCGCAGCTTCAGACATGAGGGTATTACCTTTGCTTATCACACCTCTCACAACTTCCATAACCAGACTCATTTGAGTCTTTAGTTGGTTGACCTCTTCTTTCAGCACCTGCTGCTCTTGCATGAGGGTTTGCATGTTCCCCATAAACTGCTCCATCTGGCCTCGCATTTCCCTCAACTCAGCTTGGATTCGTTCCATGATTCTCTTCTGATTAGGTCTGGTAGAATACTGGTGAATGTGCTGATCTGTAATCCTGAGATTAGAACAAGATAAGAACACCGGACATAAACACCTGTCATGCAAAATGAATATGCAAAATGATTATGCAAATGCAAATGGACATGTTTGAAAATTCACAAGGCGATCCACCCCTTGATTCCGGTTCAATAACAAGATGTAATGGAACTTCTGCTCAGAAAACCGGAGAAAAGTCAAATGTCAACAATCGCGAACCCAAATCTAAACATAAAAACCATAGGTCCCAACCAACAAGCCTGGTGGTGATCCACATACAATAAAAGAGAGAAGAAAACTAAGGCATGTCATCAAAATTCACAAGCGTCAGTCCCCCCCATCCATTATGCTTTCTGCACCAATCTTGAATTTCCTCGAATAGCTTTCTGGTGTCGGGATGCTTTGGTCTCTGAATTAGTCCTTGGATGAGTAGGCCTCTCCTGTGTATGATCCCATCCAAGTATCGGCAATGTAACTCCCAAGTGTCTTCTCTAGAAACACCCTCCATGCTAGGTCCCTCATGTCTAGATCTCTTCACTTCAGCTTGGACCTTCAGTTCCTCTATGGAGGCTATAGCTTCATTGAGTTGGTCTTGGACTGCTTGTCTCTTGAATATCCCTGATAAGATCTCAGCATCTTTCTTCTTGAGCGTCGACTTCAACTGATCAATCTTAGCTAGGTAAGCGTCTTCCTTTCTTTTATTCTCAGCCATGGCAGTTTCTTGGTGATCATTGAACCGGTGAATTTTCAACAAAGCTTTGCCTAATTCCTCCTCCTTGGACCTGAGAACGTTACTGATATCATCCAAAGCTTGTTTCATTCTTTCTCTGGATGCGACCATGTCAGCAAGCTCTTTTTCTACTTTAGCAAGGAGTTCTGTCTTCAACTTGGCGGTATGAACAACTTCACCCCGCTCATGCTTCCACTGATAGATCTCTCTCTTTAGCTCACTATTTTCTTCCCGCAACCTTTCCTTTTCAGCCCATAACTTGTCATACTTCTCTATCTCAACTGTGGTAGGAGGCTCGATCACCAAAGGATACAAAGGTGGTTCCACCGAGAATGGAAGAAGCTCCCCTTCTGCTCTCTTCTTGATCCACTTTTTATAGGGAGGAAAAGCCCGGTTATTACACTTTCCGAATGACATTTTACCCTTCTTGGTTACCTGTTTCCAAGCATTCACAACCTTTTTCATCATCTCTTGATCCTTAATACCATTGAAGAATAAGGACTCTCTGACGTCTCTCTCATCAGGTGGACCTCTCAAAGGATAGCCAAATTGTCTGATAGCTAGGGAAGGATTATAGTTAATTCCACCTTTCCTCCCTAACAAGGGGACATTAGGGAATTCTCCGCACTTGTAAACAATATCCATTCCTAGCAAGTCATGATCGATCCACACAATATTGTCAGCAGTCAAGCCCATAACCCTCTTTGACCATTTCAGAGAATCTTTTGTATCAACGAAGGCACCAGATTTGGGGAGACGACTCAGAAACCAAGTAGATAAGAGTGGTGCACAATAACTCACAGTTTTCCCACGCCTATTCTCATTCTTGTAGTGAACTGAATGGTACACATCACCTAGCAAGGTAGGTATAGGGTTCTTCGAAATAAAGATTTTGACGGCATGCATATCCACCAGATCAGGAATATTCGGAAACAAAACAATCCCATAGATACACATAGCTAGGATGGCTTGGAAAGTAGCCCAGTTCTTCTCTTTGACATGTATGCAAGCCTGATCGAACAAGAACTTCAACAAGAAACCCTTAACTCCTTGTTTTTCTGTAATATTACTGTTAAGAACGGATTCGTCAATATGAAGAGCAACAGCCATATCTTTCACCCTGGGGTGTTCTTCAGAAAAGAAAACTATATCATGACTGATAGGAATTCCCAAAATAAATGAGAACTCCTCCAACGTTGAGGCCAGGATGTAGTCCGGGAAAGTGAAGCAACGCAGAGGCGGATCGTAAAACTGAAGGAGTGTGTGAATGGCATCTCTCTCATACTGGGAGATATTATAGACAAATTTCAGAAGTCTTCCATACCTTCCACTGAACTCTGTGCGAACCCCGGAACTAGCCATATTAATCAGTTTATGAATCAGTGTCAAAGTCGGCTCTGGGAACGAATAGGCAACAGTCTTCTTTCTCTGAACATCCATGCTGAAGTAACCTCAGAAAACCGGAATCAAGAGTAAGATGCAAGCCCTACAGAATGTCAAACATTTCAGAATGCAAAAAAAATGATATGCTCGTGCAAACATGGGGTCAAGGCACACTGCTGGATGTGCTGTGCTGTTAGCTGAACGAGAAACCAGATAACCAGAACTCTGAACCACTGAGGAACCCACATAATCAGACATTGACGAGAAATCCAGAATAAGGGTAGGTTGAAGGTCTCGGTTACCTGCAAACCTGCAAACGCCCATCCCCTCTCACGTGTGGGTACTAGGATGTTCAGTATCCCGGGCTCTCAGGTCGAGAAATGATGATACGTTCACCATTTCTGGTTTGGCATCATCATCAATCGAGGAGGCCTCAACTGATTCTCCAAAGCGGAAGGTCCTCAGCTTTGGCACTGAGGTCGAGAAACAACAGTACATTCATCCTTCTGGGTATAGTACTACAGTCAATCGAGGAGTGCCTCCACTGATTCTCTTCAAAACGTAGGGGCCATCCTATGCGAGTTCCAAAGCGGACCCTCGGGTGCGAATGGGTTTGCCACAGGATGTGGTCTGCCACTGTCACCACTAAAGAGGGAGGTTTCCACTAAGGTCCTCAATGATCGGTCACCAGAGTCGACAGCTCTCTAGATCAACACCCCAACATGCGCAAGACACACACGTTAGAATGCGTCCCAAGATAGTCTCGTCTGGTTGTGAATTTCGTGAACACACAAACGTACCAAGCGGGCACGTAGGTCCCACTACTTTCCACTCTAGTCCTAGGGTATTCTCAAGCCTCGGTATTGGGCTTATCTCTCAGACCCACCCAACCTGCAAAACAAAGACAACCAGCACAGCACAGCAGCATGACAGTAATAAAAAGTGAAATGCGGAAAATGCGGTAAAAATAAAGATAAAATACAACACTTAAAGCAAAACAAAAATAGAACACCCAAAGAAAATAAAGACAAGCAAGCGTTAGGATTGACTCGCTTAGGGATGGACCAGCATAGGTCAACCAGAGTCCCCAGCTGTCGCTCCCAGGATTTGCATCCAGGTAAAAACGCGGGAGTGGCGCGGAAAAACAGAGTCGCCAGCCGTGTAAATTTATCCCAAGAGAGGGAAAGGGAACACCGCATAAACCTGAGGAAGAGGGAAAGGAATGGTCATCGCAACCATAACCTGGGTTCGGGAGTCGGTTACGCGAGGGGAAGGTGCTAGCACCCCACGCGTCCGTCGTACTCGATGGGATCCACGCTTGTTGTCTATTCTAAGGGTAAGTTATACTATCATCTAGGGTTGTACTAAGACGGAGAGGGGGAGACAAAGACAGACTCGGTAGGACGTCGACGTCCTAGGCCTACGTACCCCCTTTGTGCAATGGGGAATTCAGAGTCAACGTAGTTCGGACCAAGTTCTTTTTGTGTTTTTTATGAGCGACGTTAAGTTCGCGTCCGGCAGTTAGGGTCGATGCCTGTTTGCGACTCAGACGGAAAGTAACGTGCCCTTTTTGAAAATATCCTTTAAGTTTGGAAGTCCCGAAGGACAAAAAGGTTTGAAGTTGGTTTGTGTTTTTTTAGGACAGAAGTGGCTTAAGTTAGTTCATAACTTGCATTGCACCAAAGTCTATGGCACAGGGGCGAATACTTAACGCATCGTCCCAAGACAGGACACTCGCTAAGCACTCTAGAAAGATGAGATGAAGCCCCTCATTTCTCATTCCCCATACTTAAGGCTCGTGCGCAATACACCTTATTCTTATTAAGTGTTTTAAAGAAATTTTGAGACGAGAAGAGAGAAGACCCAAGGGTAACTCTAAAGGGAACTATGAATCCTAAAGTTATCGTGCATGGGAGACCTACGGTTAGTGAGGTTCGAAGATAACCTAAACCCTAAAGAATAAAGATAGGAGAGAAAAAGGTAAGGGTAACCATGGATACCTATCCATACCCTTAAGGAACTTACCTTGATCCTGCATAAAAGGTTAGTGAGAAACAGGCGTGAATAAGAGTAATGAGGTGAATGAAAATCAAACAATGGCAAACAATGATAATAATAACCCAAACATGAATCAAAGAAACAAAGAGACAGCCCCCAAAGCAAATGGCACAAGTGCCTTTTCAAAAAGATAATCAGATAAGATCAAAGATGCGCCTGTAAGAAAATCTCAATTGAAAACAAACAGATAATTAGTAAAATGACTCTTAAAATTCTCAAATTAATCATTAAAGTTCCTCAACCAGAGGCAAACAACATATAAGAAAATCCCTGCAAAAATCCAAAGTGTTATCCATTCAAATAATCACACAAAATTCAAATAAGGGATAGGGTTCAATGTGCCAAAGAGAGGGACCTAAATGCAATGTAAAATAAATTTAAAAATGCAAGAAAAATATTTTTAAGCACTTTATAATGTTAATGACTAAATGCAAAAGGAACGGGTCAAAAAAGTTTTGTAGATGAAGAGAATTAAAATGAGGAAATTCAAGTATGCATGAGATATGTAATTAAAAAGAAGTTGAATTAAACAATTAATTTAAATGATAAGAATAAAATAAAAATAAAAAATAAAATTTGTAAAAATTTTATAAGATAATAAAAATTACGTATGAATTTTTTTAGGATTTTTTAAATGCAATTAGGTATTTTTAAAATTAAAATGTGAAAATGTAAATGAAATAAAATTAAATAAGATGAACTAAAGGTGTGTTGGGGGGTGCGTTAGTAACTCATTCACGTGGGAATTAGAGTGGGTTGGAAATGGGGTGGTGTCAATAGGAGGGCCCAACGCCTGAATCCGTCAGAAAATAAAAAAATAAAAAGAAAAACGCATGAGGGGTGTGTTAAGTAGAGGAAGCATATTAAAATGGTGGTTGGGCCAGAGTGGGAGGGTGCAAGTAGCAGTCCGTCCCAATAATTAGTAAAATAAAAAACAAAAAGAAAAAAAAAAGACTTACCATGGGCGTGCCATGTGCGGCGCACGCCCCTTCATTAATGTGCTGGCGCGATCTCTGCCGTGTGATTAAAGATCAGAGGAAAACAAAGGCCAGGAGGTGTGGGCTCACGATGGAACACGTAAGATAACACACATACAATCATTAAAATAAAAATATAAAAAACGAAACACGTGGCGATACGAGGTGCGTCGGATCTGTCCACGAACGGCCCATATTGCTTCTTCCTCAATTTCTCCCTCGCAGGACTGGTATTCCGGCCGCCGCCGGAGCTAGGGCTCCGGCCACCCTCTCCGGTGGGCTGCGATGAGTTTTTTTCCAGAAAATACAAACAGGTACACTATTTTGACCAGAAAAACGCCAGGAATCCAAATATGGCCTTGAAAATTTCAAATTGTTAGCGTATAATAAAAAACGAATGAAAAACCAATTGGGTACCAAACTTTAAATCCACATTACAAGCAATTCACACATCCATAATAAAAAATAATTATACCAGAGTGATCACCCATCATCACACTTCAATATCCATGCAAAAAATAGGAGTTTTAAGAGCACGAAAAAACCTCTCAACCTGAGATGGAGCAGCTCCAATCCAAGCTTTTAGCTGCGAATAGTGGTTGATTTGCACTCTAGAAATCCCCAGGAAAATATTTGTGGAAGAACTTCTGGCCAAAACCTTGTGGATCGTGAGTTTTGATGAAAAATCTTCTTTTAGGGTTTTCTTGAGATCTCCTCCAATTGCACGTGCATGAACCCTAACCAGTGCATCTTTAGGTTTAAATAAGCTAGGGTTTTCAGTTGAATACGAATTGGGCCTGGGCAATTCCATGTTTAATGATTTTTGAATTATTTCATTTAATATTGAATTTTAACTAATTAAATCCAATAAAAATAAAATAAAATAAGGAAAAATCAAATATATGCTCTTTGGGTCGTGCATGACTTTATGTTTGAGTTTGGTTTAAGAAACTTATGGCCCATTTGTCAAAATTTGGATTTTAGGCATAATTTGCTTTGTGCACCTCCTCAAAATTGCCCAACTTTGACTAAGCATAACTCCTTCAATTTTTAGCTCCTTAATGCAAACTAATACTTTTTAGAAACCTCAAGATGTCCTCTAACCAACCCTTTTGGTCCCATGTCAATTTGATCTTCCATGTTCAAGTTATGAGCTTTTGAAAAAGGTTGACTTTTGTTGACTTTCAAAATGACCTATAATGTCTTGGCTCATATCTCCCGAATGAAGCATTTATGGACTTGGCTTGTGAGACACAAAGTTGTAGGGAATTAAATTTCCTTCAAGACGGGCTTTGGTTGAGGAATTTTTGATGAAGTATGTGGAAGTTAGGCCTGGTCAAAGTACAGTTGACTTTTCCTCCAAAAAACCCTAATTTAATAACTCCCGACTCTTGATGATTCTGAGGTTTCCTTGATGAATCATGATCAACCCTTGATCAAATGATGAATTTCACCCCATAATCTTGATGTTGACCAAAAATCTTGAGGTTTGACCTTGTGTTGACCACAGTTGACTTTTTGACCAAGTTAACTGATTTTCAATCCATTGGCCCATTGAACTTCTCCTAAATCAAACTGATGGACAATCTTCCACTCCTAGATACTTAGGGACCCAAGGAATACCATGGAATCAAGTCTTGCCCAAAAAATCAGAAATAAACTGACTTTATAGCAAACCCTAGTTTTGGTACCCTCAGTCTAGGAGGAAATAGCACAGTCTCCAAATCCAAATTCCTATGAATGTGATGTGTATCCTCTCCAACAAAGATAAGATATGCCATTTGGTGATGATAAAAACCCAAGGAGCTTGCCCATTGGAGCAATAAACCCAAGAATCTCAAAACCCTAATTCATGCACTGGTTAGGAGGGAGTAATCCACTTGAGATCCCTTGCCACCTGTGAACCCCTGATGATGTAGTGGACCAGATAAGACCTTCTTGAACTGCCTCAAGCACCTTGACCCTATGCTAATGATATGCACTCATGATAATGCAGAAAAAAATGAAATGAAACATAAGCCAGTTAGTAAAAAAGTAAGGAGGGCAAATTTTGGGGTGCAACACTCTGCAACTCCATTATCTTAATAAATGGCGGAATCATCTCAAACTATTTCCAAAGCTAAGTTACTTGAATATCAGTGTACTATTCCTGAAGAATGTCCCATCTCTCTCGACACGCCTGTAAATGAACTTCGAGTTCTTAATGAATCCATGGTTTACTTCAAAAACCTCAGGGATAATGGATGTGATCTTACTCAAACACTCAATTCTCAAGGATGGGATGATCACTTTAACAGATTGCAAGGATCCTCACTTCCAAACTTGGTCAAAGATTTCTGGATTTATGCAATCACTAGTAGACATGTCATTGTCTCTATTGTGTTTGGAAGACGAACCATCATCACAGAAAAGACTATCAGTGACTTAATATCTCATTATGGAAAGGGACTAAGAATCGTCAATATTCAACCAAATAAGCAAAGGGAAGCTAAGGTCACAACCGCTATTTTCAAAGAAGGAACTGATCTAGAATCTAAAAAGGATCCACCATCATCGCTATTGAAAGATACTTTAAGATTTTGGTTTAAAATCATGTTGGGAACTATGTATCATCGTCCTTCCTCTCATTCATCGGATTACATTAAATTGTCACAGAAGTATGTTTTATACTTCCTGTTGAAAGGAAAGAAAATGCATCTCCCTTGCATTTTGTTAAACTTTCTGAGAGAATCTATAGTTAACTCAAGAACTGGTTCCACCAAGAAGGGAAATCATATTCCCTATGGCAGACTATTGTCTGATATTTTCATTGAGTCAGAGTTAGTTGAGGATTTATTGGTTGTTGGGTTCACTAAGGAACTAGACAAATCTTCTGGACAACCTTTTTGGGAAAATAAATTAAAGAATACGAAGCTTCTTACGAAGATCACCCATCAACCTGTTATTCCAAACCAGTTTGACCTTAACTTTGTTCGATTTCAAATCTCTGGATTTCCACCTTTTTCAAATGACTATAATCCAGAAGAACTAGCAAACTATTTTGATGGATATGAAGAGGAAGAATCATTAGATGCATGGATTTATCTGGAAAATCTACCGGATACTCTCCCTAAAATTGTTCAAAAAAAGGGGAAAGGCAAGAAAAAGAAAAGTGATGATGATGACAGACTATCAGCAAAGAAGATAAAGATGACATCTACATCTACTTCCTCCGCTCCAAAACAAAGTAAGTCTTTTGAATCGTCCTCTGACACTGCATATGTTTCTATTGATAGAAATTTGTCTTCATATCTTCCCATCTCATCAACCCAACCATTTTTATCCACTCATCTACCAATATTCTCTACTGTTGTCACCACCTCTCCAACACCCATTTCTGAAATAATCACTACTGAAATTCTGGTGCATGTGCAGAATTCAGATGTCCTAGAATATGCCGTTCGACATCTGGTCTGACATGATCATAAATGGCAAGGTATAATCCAATAAACATGGTACTGAAAAGAAATAAGAGCAAGACACACAGAATTGTTAACCCAGTTCGGATCTAACTATCCTACATCTGGGGGCTACCAAGCCAGGGATGAAGTCCACTATTAGTAGTATCAATTCAAAGGTAAACAACCCGTTTATAACTTATCACTTAATCACTACCCAATGACCCTTCTACCTAGATCTTCTCTAGATATGAGACTCCCTTCTCACTCCCAATCATCGCAATGATGTTTAGCAGATGACATCACAGCCACTGCATCAACAACTCTTCACCTATACAATGAATCAACAAGGAAATCATCCTTTCAAGACACAACTTAGAGTTACTTAAAAGCTTCCTCCAAGAACAATACTCCTCTTACTTAACAGCTTCGAGGATCACACTAACAAACTGTCCAACTCACAGGTCGAGTGGTACAACCATACCAACTCTCTTGGAGAGTGGTTCACAAGAACGAAACCCTAATAATTTTACATCTTGGAATCATTACAAAACTAGGTTACACAACATCTATATATAACCTTTTCCCAACTGGATTTTGGGCTTCAAATCACAGCATATCAGTTGCTACAAATCAGCAGAAACTTCTGCTACATAATAGGTCTTCAATCAATTCCTTCCTAATTTATCTCCATAATTAGAAAGTCATTATTCTTTAATATTCTTCTTGATTCTGACTTGAACCTTCCAGACCTATAAAACAGCGCCACATAGGATAACATAATATTCCCAGAATATTCTGCATCATAACAGAATTTAACTGTCCAGCTCAGCACAGACGCGATGTCGAATGATTCAGCATAGGACATCTTATCCGACATGTTGCTCTAGATGATGAGAACTTCTCATCTCAACATGTCTCAACATACAATAGGACTTCTTGCTTAACCTGTTCTTCTTAGCAAGTAATCACGTCCTATTAAACATATTGCTGCTACAAGAACGACAGACCATGATTTTCTCTCACCACATAACAGAATGTAAACACACGTCAGTCTTCAAAAAATACGCAACAAATAAAGCCAAAACAATCTCAACATAATGTTACTTTGGACGTCGTGTTTGACATCACATCACAGAACCTTAACCTTCAGGTTCAGTGAAGTCTGAATCTGTCATGACATAACCATGCACTCATACTTGCTTAGTGCAGCACAACATGTCAAGACATCACACTTAACATTTCCTCAACCTGCAACTAAACTATACTGGCAGATACACACAAGCACATGTTAAAACAACTTTAGTGACATAAAGCTATCATATAGGTTTTAACAAAATTTAGCCAACACAAATACTGCATAGCTGCAGAACTAACAATCTCCCCCTTTGGCAAATTTTGGCTAAAACCATCATATCATATCAACTATATCAGCAGCAAAAGATAGTCACACACATCAGTAGCAGATAAAACAATTATCAGCACTGCAGCACCTACACAAGCAGATCAGCACTCAATCTTCATCTGCACACATACACAACCTCACACAGCCACTCATCATATAGACCATCATATGTCAGCAGCACACTCATCTCCCCCTGACTCCAGCCAGCTTCCTCTCAAGGAAACAACCAAGGACACTGGCTACTACTACTTACTTCTCCCCCTTTTTAGCCATAATATGCCAAACCAAGCAACTATGCATTTAAGGGAAATCAACCAGAAGCAGGAAAAAAAACAGTAGTATTACTCCCGCTGACGTGGATAACTAGTGCACCTGAATGGAAAACATAAGACGCATCTTCATGTCTTCAAGAGCTCACTCTCAGTCCAGCCACCTGCTGAAGCACATTCATTTTGGCACCACAATCCCTTCTGACAAGAAAAAGTAGTCACTCACACATGAAGTTACATCATGTTATACGTGAGGAACATAAGGATCACCATTCTCCTTCAAACAACCAGAGAGCCACAAAAACTTCAAATCCACAAAACTTCAAAACCACAAAAATCACATCACAGCCCATCACATCACAGAAGATCACAAGAACACAGGAACAGTATTCTCTCACCCAACTCTCCAAAGGCAATCATTCCCTATCATTCTCCCGTATGATAGTTTGGAATACTCTTGATCAGTTGATGAGTATCTTCACCTTCAGACTTTCAAGCAATCAATACCTGATCTGCTTCAGTCTTCTCTACATTCTCCATCCAAGGCAGACCTTCTACTTCATCATTCTCCTGTATGACTATGTAGACACTCCTTAGGCATAATGTAGGCACCAAGCTCCAGAACCAGAGCAAAATCATCCTTCACCAAGGATATCCATCCCGGATAATGTTCCAACACCAAGTTAGAACATCTGCCACACACCAAGACATCATCACCATGATTCTTGATATGCTCCACTGACTGGACTTACTATAGCATAGTAATCCAAAGAACTAGAGAAATAAACTCTCATCCACCTTCAAGAAGAACAATCTCCTTGAGTCTTCAACTCATCACCCTTCTGCCCAAGAGTAACTTGTTCCAAGACAATCCTCAAACATAACCAGCTGCCACACTCTGATTATCTTGATTCTTCGAATCCACTTCTGAGATCAACCAAATGCCACAGTTTGATCACCTCATTCATGAATCCTCATATGAAAAAGCCAACTGCCACAAATTATCTTCTTCACGTTTGTCAAAATTCTCACAAAGATATCCTGATCTACCCAGTGAAATTGATCTTCAAATCACATGTTCCACTTGCTTACTATCAACACACTTAGAATCTCTAAGTCATGTAATATCTTCTTCTTCTTGCAGCTCCAGCAAACTGCCATGAGAGCAATCTTTTTGAAGCATTCAATTTTCATTCCTGTAGATCATCCTATCTTAAGCTGATGTGCCACATCACAAACTGAGACTTCTGATGTTAAGCTAGATGTTAGAACATTATGACATCCAACTGTTAAATTCAGCTCTTCCTTCTGCCACTCAGAAGAACCTCATCCCTTTGCAGAAACAGATTTCCATGCTCTCATAGACTTGATTCAACACTCAAGTTTGAGTAGACAACCTCCATCCTGCTTAGAAACTCCAAAGACTTCAAACCTACCACATCTGAATCTTCAGAAAATAAGTAGTCCAAGACTAGCCTATAGCAATGCTAATGACTGTTACTTCCCTTAGTAGAGCCGTCAGTAGAAAGCCAGAGATAACTGCCACTTATCCTCGACCTTCACAACCAGAGCAAACACCATGCTCCAAACCACTTAGATCAGAAATAAACTGATCTAAGCTGTAACCATCAAGATTATGATGTCTTCATAGTCTTCCATCTTCATCTTCAACAGCACCACCATCTGGACAAGTCATCCACAATACTTTCTAGGAACAGATGCTAAGCAATAATCCTAGGTTAACACCTAGGCGACTTGTGAGCGAATGTAGAACCCCTCCCATGATTCTTCAAACCTCTGATGAAAAGATGTCAGAACCTCTGACAGAACATCCTCAATCTTGTCTTTCAAGGATAATCAATTAAATACTTGTGGATTTCACAAATAACAATTGATCTTAAATCCTTATACAATAACCCTTCTTCACTGCTGTAGCTGAGCTCCACCAGATCATGTCATGAACACTTATAAAGTATTCAGTCTTGTTGCAAGTATCCTTTTCAATGACAATGTTGAGATACCAAGACTGCCACTCTTGACTCAAGTAACTAAGACTTTCTCTGAACAAGTCTTCTTTACCTCAACAAATCTTCAAATAGATTGGATTCACTCTTAGGGTCAAGAGAGATGCATCCTTCCTTGCTGTTATTGTGAAAAGTGAAAATAAATCACCTCCACGGTCTTCACCCCTATGCTTCCTAGGAAGCACCTCCTAGTCTGAAGAATAACTAGAAGACTCCAGAGCATGACTCAGTTGCCTTGATTGGACTTGATCATCATATCAAGTGTCTTCAACAACTTAGTCAACAAGAAATCATCAAACCCCTAGAGCATGAGTTTGATAATTCATCTTACCCTTTCTCTTCAATCTGACTACATCATACATGATGATGCCACTCACCCATGTACCAAGTCATACAAGACTCAACCATCACAAAGACACCCCTCTGCTCCCAACTTTGGAATGCTATGTGACATCACACCAGTTGACATCTACAAGAACAGAAAACGAGTAAGGACAGCTACAATCTTTCTTTAATCATAACTCCAGAATCCCACACTTCTAGAGCAGCGGAACTACCAAGGAAACAGATCCTGCTTGCTCTAATAAGATGTCAGAACATCTTATAAGACACATCAACAAAAGAACTAGCCACTTCTTTCGTAGATGTTGTGTAATCTCCCTCAGCAATATGAACAACCAGGAATTTTCCATCAGATATATATATATATGCAGCGGAACACACACCAGAAAACTCCTCTACAGCCTTCAGGCAAAACATAATAACCCATGCCACTCCATGTGCAATAGGTTTGAAAATAAATCAAACCACACAATAGCTCACCACCAAAGCTACAAGCCTGATAACAGACAGGTCCAATAAACAGTCCATCCTCCACTTCTAGGGACCATTCAAACAACAATATAAACTTCTCCACGTTCAAACAACTTTTCAGTAGATACCACCTACCTTGCCCATAACCAGAAAGTATCTTCCCTAGATCTCATCCAGAGACAGACAGGATGCCCGCTCTGATACCAATTGAAATTCTGGTGCATGTGCAAAATTCAGATGTCCTAGAATATGCCGTTCGACATCTGGTCTGACATGATCATAAATGGCAAGGTATAATCCAAAAAACATGGCACTGAAAAGAAATAAGAGCAAGACACACAGAATTGTTAACCCAGTTCGGATCTAACTATCCTACATCTGGGGGCTACCAAGCCAGGAATGAAGTCCACTATTAGTAGTATCAATTCAAAGCTAAACAACCCGTTTACAACTTATCACTTAATCACTACCCAATGACCCTTCTACCTAGACCCTCTCTAGATATGAGACTCCCTTCTCACTCCCAATCATCGCAATGATGTTTAGCAGATGACATCACAGCCACTGCATCAACAGCTCTTCACCTATACAATGAATCAACAAGGAAATCATCCTTTCAAGATACAACTTAGAGTTACTTAAAAGCTTCCTCCAAGAACAATACTCCTCTTACTTAACAGCTTCGAGGATCACACTAACAAACTGCCCAACTCACAGGTCGAGTGGTACAGCCATACCAACTCTCCTGGAGAGTGGTTCACAAGAACGAAACCCTAATAATTTTACATCTTGGAATCGTTACAAAACTAGCTTACACAACATCTATATATAACATTTTCCCAACTGGATTTTGGGCTTCAAATCACAGCATATCAGTTGCTACAAATCAGCAGAAACTTCTGCTACATAATAGGTCTTCAATCAATTCCTTCCTAATTTATCTCCATAATTAGAAAGTCATTATTCTTTAATATTCTTCTTGATTCTGACTTGAACCTTCCAGACCTATAAAACAGCGCCACATAGGATAACATAATATTCCCAGAATATTCTGCATCATAACAGAATTTAATTGTCCAGCTCAGCACAGGCGCGATGTCGAATGATTCAGCATAGGACATCTTATCCGACATGTTGCTCCAGATGATGAGAACTTCTCATCTCAACATGTCTCAGCATACAATAGGACTTCTTGCTTAACCTGTTCTTCTTAGCAAGTAATCACGTCCTATTAAACATATTGCTGCTACAAGAACGACAGACCATGATTTTCTCTCACCACATAACAGAATGTAAACACACGTCAGTCTTCAAAAAATACGCAGCAAATAAAACCAAAACAATCTCAACAGAATGTTACTTTGGACGTCGTGTTTGACATCACATCACAGAACCTTAACCTTCAGGTTCAGGGAAGTCTGAATCTGTCATGACATAACCATGCACTCATACTTGCTTAGTGCAGCACAACAATGTCAAGACATCACACTTGACATTTCCTCAACCTGCAACTAAACTATACTGGCAGATACACACAAGCACATGTTAAAACAACTTTAGTGACATAAAGCTATCATATAGGTTTTAACAAAATTTAGCCAACACAAATACTGCATAGCTGCAGAACTAATAACTACTTCTCCTCCATTCTTACAGTTGACTCCACCAATGCTTGAAATTACCGCATCTCAACCAACTTCCACCATTTTTATCCAACCAACACTTGTCACATTTGTTCCACCATCTCCAATTATTCAAATCACTGAAGAAATTCTCACTGAACATCCACAACCTTTTCCAAAATCCATAATTAATAATCCTGAATCTTCTCTAAACAACGATACCATCATTCTTGATGACCCTGTTGAAAGTGCTCTACCCTTAACTAAAAATCAAACCTCTGACCTTCCTCTCAACCTAGATAAAGCAATATCTGTTTTTAAGGATAGTGCAGTTACAAGGTTAAAGACATATTCCGGTGAATCAAATTCTAGTTAAGACCCCTTTGATTTGGGTGCTTCATGGGATATGTTCAATCAGTGGACGGCTGAGGAATTTCAGAAATTTCAATATCTTTCTGTTCAGACAAAGGGCTATTTCGTTCAAAAAGCTGAAACGAGGTTGCAAGAGAAGAAGGAAGCCGAAGCTAAGCTAGCTGCATAAAAGGATCTGGAAGAAAGGTTAACCAAAGAAGAGGCTGAAAGATTAGCTAAGGACGCTAAAGAACAGGCAGAAAAAGAAGCTAGAAATGATAAAACTCTCAACACTTCTGAACCTATTTTTGTACGACTGGAACGTACAATTGACGAGATCAAAGAAGATCATCAGGCTATGAAAGATGAACAGAATATCTTCAAGGAAAGCTTTGCTGAGCAAAAAGTTGTCAACAACTCTCTTCAGAACATGCTTCAACAAATTCTGAGCAAGCTGTCCACAAATCCTTCATCTTCTGGAACCTAGGAACTTAAGCACTTAGGCTTTTCTCTTTCGTGTTTGCTCTGAATCTTAGGATTATGTCTTGTTTTTGTTTTGATCTTTTAATTTTAATGAAATTTCAACTTTTTGATTATGACAAAAAGGGGGAGAAATATAATATGATCGTAATATTTTGATTCTCATAATCAATTTCTGAAAAACAAGCTGCTTACATTCTAACCAATAAACTTCTGTTTCTGTTAGATTTTCCTTCTTGTTTTCTTTTTCAGGAAATATTAAATCTGAATATTTTTGGCATCCAATGTGTTTGACTCTAAGATTTCATGATCTCAACTGGTACAATTGACTTCTAGAAACTGAGTCAAGACTCTAAAGATCTCAATATCTGACCTATTGCAACCAGGGGGAGTTCACCCAGAAGGTTCGCAAGTCAGGATATTTGATCTTCATCCAGTCTGAGACTCAGAGGGAGATTCTCATCTGAAGGATAAGTGTTCCCTAACCTTCTTATCTCGGTTATCTTTTTATGATTATGTACAAAATTGTGTCATCAAAATACATAGTTTTCTCATCATAAAAAAGGGGGAGATTGTTAGAACAAGATTTGGTTATGCAATAATACCTCTAAGTTTTGATGATAACAAACAAGTATGTTTATATGAAAAATTTTGGTATTCTAATGTTTGTTATTTTTTAGAATTTAACAAACAGGTTCTGCTTCTGATAAATAGCGTGGCTGAGTTATTAGAAGAGAATTATTCCGCTTCTGCGCTACATTTGTTCTGCTGAACAGTAACATTTGCTTCTGAAGACTCTGAAGCTGTATGACTTTGATACGATGACTTAAGAAAAACAAGTTCTGAAGATCTGAAGACAGAAGTTCTGATGAACAAGTCCAGATGCTGAAGACTTAAGAAAATAAGTTCTGAAGATCTGAAGACAGAAGTTCTGATGAACAAGTCCAGATGTCGAAGACTTAAGAAAACAAGTTCTGAAGATCTGAAGACAAAAGTTCTGATGGACAAGTCCAGATGCTGAAGACTTATGATTCTGAAGACAACAGGTTCTGAAGACCAAGTGCTGAAGACTCTAAAGATGTAGCTCTGCAGACTCGGAAGACTTGAAGCTCTTAAGACCCAAGTTATGTTTTCCCTTTTTCTAACTCATGCTCTCAGAAGCCTCTGAAGTCTGGAAGTTGAGAAGACTAAGAAACGTAGTACAACAGTACAACAGTATAAGGACGCTTTGCTCCACTACCGGATAGGGCGGACACAAGTGTACTATTTGTCCCCCACGTTCTTTCAAGCCGCCATAATTCTGAAATGTCAGAAATATCCTTCAACGGTCATATCCATGCATGGCTATATAAAGGCTTGAAGACTTCAAGAATGAGCAAGCTAACATACTGGAATTTTCACTGTTTATACGCTCTATTGTTAATATCATTCTTAAGTCAATATTGTTCTTAAAATCTATTTACTTATCAGCTTGTGTAGAAGCATCATTATTGTAAACAAACCTTTGTAACAAACAGTTGTTTGTGTTCCCTAAAGGACCGGGTAGGTCAGAAGCTTTAGGAAGACTAAGACAGTGAGTTTTAGTGTTGTTAGTCACTTGCAGTTTGGTTTGTGCATTGTATTCCTTAAGAGACCTGTTAGGTCAGAATTCTTAAGAAGTCTAGGACTAGTGTGTCTTAGAGGTTGTTGTTAGTCACCAGCAGTTGCTAGTGCAGTTGTAATCAGTTTGGTTGTAGTGGATTAAGACCTCGCTTGAGAGAGGCAAAATCACCTTGGCGGGTGGACTAGACTAGCATGAGGATTTCTCAAGTGAACTAGTATAAACATACTGTGTTCTTTCTTTTCAGTTCTCTTGCTTTATTATCAAGAAGTGAGGATTATTTGTAAAGGGGATTATTTTTTAAAAGAATAGCTTTTTGTTTTAAAAACCCAATTCAAACCCCCTCTTTCTTGTGTTTTTCACACATTCACGATGCACAACACTTCTAAACTTCTAAACTGCTAGTATATTTTATATTTACCTGGTGTTACCAATAAAGTCAGTGGAGCCATGTTTTGATTCAGAAAAATGTCTTGATTTGAGATATCAAGTTCACCGTCCTCCATTGATGAAAAATTGAAATCGAAGCAATTGAAAATGAAAGGTGAAATCCTAAAAAGAAGAGAATAACACTGATAAATGAGGAACATTGTTCTTGAAGAAATTGAAATCTTAGATGTTTGGCAGTCTTCCAAAAATTCTTGATGAACATTGCATGCCAACTGTTTGATGTTTGGCTTCTGTGAGCATTGTGAAATATTTTATAGTTTGTTGAGAGTTCAATTAAAATTAATGTGTAAATTTAATCAAAGAGGACAAAGTGCACTAGTGGTAAAACATTGTGCATAGCAACCAAGTGAACCAAGGTTCGAATCTGTGACGAAAACAAAATTTTTGTGACCTCTTTAATGAGCAATGCCACATTAGCGCCACATGTATTCCAAATGGACACTAAATTTGACTTTGACTAACGATCTAACATAAAGGACTAACGTGGTGCCTTTTGAAAAGATAAAGGATCATATTGGAACTTTTAAAAATTAATGGACCAAAATGGACCTCAAGGTAAAGATAAGGGACCAAAAAGGGTATTTTGCCTTAATTAAATTAACAACCATTGTTCTTAAATACTCATCTTTGCCATCATTAAAAAGGGGGAAATTGTTGGAACAAAATTGGTTTGTATCATATCCCTTAGGTTTTGATGATAATAAATTTTTAAAGAACAATTGGGTATACTAATATCAGTTCAAGTGTGCAGGACTATAAACTAAAATTTCAGGAATAATCTAAGTACTGGTTCTGATTATGAACATCTAAAGAGAAGCTTAAAAACCAGAATCAGAAGGATCAAAAGCTGAAGACCAGACTCAGAAGAAGTCTACTTCTAAAGAAGTTAACGTCTGAAGGTCAGAGTCTGAAGAAGTCAGCCTCTAAAGACCATAATTTGAAGAAGTTTACCTCTGCTGATCAGAATCTGAAGATTAGTCAAAGCGCAAAGACCAAGGTGACTCTGATAGGTCACTGTCAGACTTTGAGGCTACTTTGTCTTCTTATGGTCACGTGAAGACCTAAGCTTTTTCTCATAGAGTCAACTGGGATGTAACTGATAATTCCTCTTGTAGCAAAGGAATTTCAAACAATCTTTCAATGACATTATTCATTTGAAGAAACATCTCGATGTCTCTATTCAAGCTTCTCAAAGACTCTCTTGTGTAAAGATCTCCAAAAAATCTTTTCCTTTTCTACTTAAGGAGATGAAGACTTGAAGATCAAGAACTAACCAATGACATTAAAAAATAAGTTACCCTGTCAAAACATAAACACAAGTTTAACCTAATATTTCTTATCTTTTGCATATTCTAAAAATCCCCAAGTCTTAAAGAGTCTTTTTGTATTGCATTCTGTTTACATCTCTGATTGTATATCAAGTGTATTACCCTAAAAAATCTTTTATCTATTAGGTAGATTGTTAGAAGTCTCTTATTTAGTGCTTGAGCATTTAAAGTCTCTTGCTTGTGTGCTTGAGCATATAAGTCTCTTACTTAGTGTTTGAGAATTGGAAGTCCCTTGCTTGTGTGCTTGAGAAAACTATAATCTTTGTGATTATAGTGAAAATCTCTTGTAAGTACAATGGGATTGGATTACTCTCAGTTTGTAAGAGGAACCATAATAACTTTGTGTCTCTCTCTTCTTTCTTGCTTTACTTATCCGCTGCCTACCTCTTACCTCTGATTTAGATTCTATACTTTGTGTTTATAATATGACACGAGCTTTAAAAAGAAAGAAATAGTCAACACAATTTAACCCTCATTTCTTGTGTTTCTCTCACCTTTAGAAGCATCCAACAAAATTATAATAGACCCGATTAAAAGACATATGGGTTAAAAGCCAAGGAATTGACATAAGATTTTAGAATAAATATTGTGTATTTTTTGAAATTCCCCTAAAGAGACGACTAATTGCACTCCATTTCGACTAAGATTTGGTCATGATGCAGTCTTGCCTGTCGAGATATATTTACAATCAACTAGAATTCAAAGGTATGTTGAAATTCCATATGACAATTATTGGAATATGATGTTGGATGAATTAGCTGATTTAGATGATTAAAGGTTAGCTTCCTTAAACATTCTCATAAGACAAAAAGAGCGAATAATTAAGACCTACAATAAGAAAGTTAAGTACAAAACTTTTGTAGTTGGTGATTACGTCTAGAAAGTTATTTTACCTATGGATAAAAAAGATAGAACTTTAGGTAAATGCTCACCAAATTGGAAAGACCCATTTTGAATCATTTAGTTGTTTTCATATAATTCTTATGATATTGAAGAGTTGACTCCTGAAGGTCGAACTATGAGAATAAATGGTAAGTACATAAAAAAGTATAAGCCTATGCTGCAAGAAGTTTGAATATTGGAAGAGTAATACATAAAGAAATAATATGCTAAAATGGAGTTGAAATTAAGTGTTGCCGAAATGGAAATTTGTCATTAATACATGCATACAAAAACAAAACAAGAAGACGAAAATTCAAAATGGAAAGTCAACCTTATTCTTCTCAAGGAATTTCTTTGCAAGTCTGATTATGTTGTTGTTCATGGAATCTTCTGACTTCGGTTTTTGCACTTCCCCTTCTAGCACATAAGAAATATCAGCATATTGGAGACCAACATTGGCTTCCTGAACCCGTTTTTTGTCAATAGGGGTTAACCTTGAGGTTTTGATTTCATTTTTCTTTCATCTCTCTTCTTCAATCTTTAGTTGTAGCTCTTACACCTGTTTTGTCCAACATGAAATGTTTACATTGCAAATTGCCACCGATCCTTATCCATTTTAGCCCGTGCCTCTAGCTCATTAACTTGACTCAGAGATTGAGTGAATAAGGTCCATTGTTGGGACATGGCGTCAATCTGTTGTTTGAGTCTGTAGGAAGACTCTTTCTTCATTTTGATGTTTTGAGGATCTGGGAAATGGACCAAAAAACATATGAATATTACCTGAGATATAAAAAGAGATTAATACCTGAGAAACCCAGATGAAGGTTTTTTATTTTTGAATTGGTGGCTCAGGCATATAGGTGTAATTACTAAAGAGAGTATTAGCAGTAACATCAGCAACCCATGGAAGTGAAAGTTGTTTCTTTATGCTAGAAGAAGTCATTGTTCTAAAGTTTAAATAGAAGAACAAAATGAAAGTTTGCAGAAAAATGAAAGCTTTTAAGGTTTAGAGAAGAAGAAATTGCGAAAGGGAAAAAATAAAGAAATGAGAGTGTATATATAGCAATGGAAGAAAACTTTTCAGTTTCCCTCTAGAAACCCACTAACTTTTAAATTTTGGATTGAAATCAATTAAATGATTTCTTTTTAAAGCGGTTGATTTTGCGGCCCATGATGACCTTGTAAGTTGGAACCATGATGGTGGGTGCATGCATGTAAGCTGGTGTGACGACTAGGTGGTAGTGGTCATGATGACTATGACATATGCAGACTACTTTAAACAATGTCGAGAGTGTGCTTAAAATGTCACCTTTCTTCCATATTACAAACACGATCGAAAGTGACATTTTTTTGGGGCATCTGTTAGCTTGTGATTTTTGAATCAAGCTGCACAAAAACCCACTATGCTTGGTTTGGAAGTGTCTCAAGAGCAGATCCACAAGATTAAGATCACTCTCTCTTCAAAACATGTTCAGAATCTTGAAAAAGTTTGCAGTGATTTGGCATATTCGACGGGAAAATGGTGTGAGATAAATACATTGGCTAGACATAAGTAACTGAAACATGGTTTGACCCCAAGATTACAAGATTCGACTAGGAATTCTTGACAGAGGCAGTTGAATGACTTGAGAATGTTTCTCGACAGAAGTGGTCGTTTTACAGCAGTTCAAAAACTGAAGACACGTGGAAGCAATACAGAAAACAGAAGGCCATGTAACAATGTACGTGTCGAGCGTTGGAGAATTGATCGTTGTCGACGGTTACTGATGTACATGTATATAAATCAAGTTAGTCTCTGTAACAAGGGTTCACATTTTTCATTATTAGCCTCTATAGAATTCACACATCTATGTTATAGAGATAGTGAATTTGTGAGAAAATGTATGAATTTGCATCCCATTTTTAGCTTAAACATTTCATTCATCTGCTTTTATCTTTTCCTTTTCTTTTACCTTATCTTTTGAACAATTCTGCATTTGTACTTTCTAAAGTTTTCATCGAATTGTTTTACATTCAAACACTAAGTTATTAAATATGAACACATTTTCTCTAACCGTTTCTACACAATATGTCATAGGATTTTTTCGAATTTAATCTTGTTTGTGAATTAAAACTTGTAATTGTTTACCAAAATCCACGTTAAACAATTGTAAATTGCAACAGATCATTTATTTATAGACACTATTTTTGCAAATGCAACACTCATTATGGAACGAAGAGAGTAGCATTAATTATATCAATAATACAACTATGAATGACAAATTTGTTCGGATCATACCAAAGTTTATCGTAAGAGTTTTTCTTTTTTTGAATGAGCTCAATATTAATGAAAGAAAAAAGTACACCCAAACCAAAGATATAAAAAGAGGATCAAGTTAGCCCCATAAGGATAAATCTAAAAAAATGTATGTCTAACATATTTTTTACAAAATCATTCTAAATTCTTAAAAGAATGGAATAAAAAATTATGAAGGAATTTGTGCTAAGAGCTATATTTATAAGATAATCAACATAAAAATTTCTTTCTCTAAAAATATGAGATATAATAAGATTAGAATTAGTAAATTTTTTAAAAAGATTAATCCAAGTATTTCTAAGCTTCTAATAAATTAAAAGAGAGTTGAAATAAGCATTGATGACAAAGAGCAATCTATTTCGATCAAAACTTATTCCAATCTGCTGAATTGCAAAATCCAAGTACTCCATAACAACTGCAAAAAGGGTCGATGCTCTCGACAAAACCAAGAATGAAATCCCCAAATGGTTGAGGAAGTGGGTATAACAAAAAAAAATGTAAGAATAATTCCACACTAATATAAAAAAAAGATCACACTCAGTAGAATGGAGTTTTACACTGTAGCAATTAATCTGTTAGAAAATAACAATCTGTCTAGTTTGAGTGGAGTAAATCCAAACTGATAAAACCTTCTCTCTCCCTTTCCTAACTCAACCATGGTTAACTACCTCCACTTTATCCTACTCTCTATTCTTCCAATATACATATCATATCATACTCATTAAAAACAAGAAAAATAAATAAATAATTACGCTCTTTCTCTTTCTTGTACAAAATTTTCCGCCGCCTCGTCGCGTACACACCACCACCGCCCGAAAACTTTTACCCCTGATTCACCATCCCACCGGAAACACTCTCTACACAACAACCACACCGGTTCATCGCCAAAACTAAATCATTTATTTTCAATAAAGCCAAAACTTCAATGTGTTCATAACAATAACTTCATTGAATTGATTCAGCTTATACGATGGAAGAATCTCAGAAAAATCCTCCGCCAATGCCACCACTTTCCACCACATCGCCACCGCCAAAAAAGAAGCGAAACCTCCCTGGCATGCCAGGTGTATATAAAAAAAATCCATAATCATTATCATCAGTTAAATTAAATATATATTATTATATATCCTCAGTTACTTTAATTTAATTTATTTATTATTATTCTTCTTTCAAGTAATAATTTATGTAGCTGTGGTGTTTGTTTCCGTTTTCAGATCCAGATGCTGAAGTAATCGCTTTATCTCCGAACACTTTATTAGCGACGAATCGTTTCGTTTGCGAGATCTGCAACAAAGGATTCCAACGGGAGCAGAATCTGCAACTTCACCGGCGAGGCCATAACATGCCGTGGAAGCTCCAGCAGCGAGGAAGCAACGAAAATCGCAAGAGAGTGTATGTTTGTCCGGAACCTTCCTGTGTTCATCACAATCCGTCAAGAGCGTTAGGTGACCTCACCGGCGTGAAAAAGCACTTCAGTAGAAAGCACGGTGAGAAGAAGTGGAAATGTGAACGTTGTTCGAAAAATTACGCTGTGAAATGTGATTGGAAAGCGCATATGAAGAGTTGTGGAAGTAGAGAGTATAAATGCGATTGCGGCACTTTGTTCTCTAGGTTAATTTCTATAATTTTTCTAATTTCTCTGATTATTTATTAATTTATTTGTTAATGTTATTGATAAATATTGTTGATTATAGGAGAGATAGTTTCATTACGCACAGAGCGTTCTGTGATGTAGTGGCGGATGGGAGTGGAAAAGGAGGTAGTAATGTTGTTGATGTGGTGGTTTCTTCTCCGGCGACGGCTCCGGTGACTCCGTCTATGATATCTGCGGTGGTTTCTTCTCCGGCGACGGCTCCGGTAACTCCGTCTACGATATCTGCGGTGTCTCCTACTTTGTCGTCTATACAGAGCTCAGGTAGAATTTACTAATTAATTTCCTATTTGAGTTTTGCACTTTTGTTTTGTAGTAAATCAAAGTGTGTATTCTTTTGGAAATTTTGCACATTCACATTCAATTTGCATGCTTTTAAATAGTAAATAAATCAACATTTTTTTTGTCCTGAAAATAGGATCGATTTGACAAATTTGTGAAATGAAAGTGTAAATTATTTAGAGATCTTTAATTAGGCTTTTTAATTAAAAGTGTTGTTGTTAAGTAAGTACCTACACTAATCATTATTCTACTACAAGTTGACAAAACAAAAAGATTAGTATTTTATTCCCTCAGATCACTATTATAAAAAAAAACGACTTTAAATTTTGGTCACTATTATAAATAAAAGTCATTAATTTTTAAAGTAATTAGTGTTTGTATTATTCGTATACCCCTAATTTAAGTCAATAGCATTGAATGTTAGTAGTTGATTCATTAAATATAACTAAGAATATTATAATAAATTTTATTTTAATTGTATATGAAACAAAAAAATTAATTACATTTAACTAATTTTCTTAAGTAGTGTGAAAGTGATTATTTTTGTTTATAATTATAATTAGAGGGAGTATTACCCAATACTTAATTTAAATTCAAGGGCTTGAATATAATTTTCTCTAATTTAGGGATCTATTTTAAAGAGTCTATTGAACCAACTTTATAATTGTAGTGATTATTACATCGAAGGAGATTGTCTACCTATTCTATCATGTTATAAAAGCTTATAAAAGTTGATATTGATAGATTGAAAACATCATTAAAATTGTATAGTATATCTAAATTTCTAGTAAATATTACCATTTTGTCTAGCCATAAAAAAAATTGGCTGCATTAATTAATTTAAAGGACAAATTTGGTTCTATATTTCATAAATGTGAGAGAATAAATTATGATTAAAGTAGTACATTAAGGAGAAAACAGTGATTAACTTTTTTTAATGGACTTTGGAGCAATGAAGATGACATGCTTTGAACTTGACATATCGTGTTTATAGTTTGTCTCTTGACATGCATTTATTTTGTTTTTCTCTGCCGTTCAGTAGTAATCCAACCCACATTATGGACCCTCTAATCTATAGTCTACTCCTCTCCCACAATACAATAGGAGAGTGTCAAGTAATAAATAATGAATTGAACTCACATGTGCCTTAAACACACGGTTTAACATTTTTCCTTCTCTTATTAATCATTTTTTCATCTATTGTAATCAGATATTGCAGAAAACACAACAAGGTTGTCACCACCACCATCTTCAAATGCTATCACTTCGACTTCCACTTCTACAAGCTGTTATTCTTCATTCAGCACTCTCATGTCTAGTTTGACTCACTCAGATTGCCCCGCAGCTTTCTCTGTCACTGAACCCACAACCCTCTCACTTTTCACACCACTCTATCTCTCCAACAGCAACAACAACCATGATTACCCTGTTTCCCACTATACCACTGTATCTCCACAACCTGCATTATCTGCCACTGCATTACTCCATAAAGCTGCTCAAGTGGGTTCATCTTCTTCTAATGCGTCCTTGCTTCGTGCTTTAGGATTGAAAGAAAACACTGTGAGTATTAACAGTACCACCACAACAGTACAATGGAAGAATGGGCATGATCATGTAAAGCAAGAGAATGAGCCTGTTGCAGATTACCTTGGGCTTGGACTTCCATGTGGGAATGAAATGATAGGCTCAACGGGACAGCCCATGACCCGTGATCTTCTTGGTTTAAGCATGGGACTTGGTAGAGGAGATGATCTTTCTGCCTTGCTCACATCTTTTGGAGGGAACTTTGATTCATCCACAAAGAGATGAGCAAGGTTTTAAAAAAACAATTGGAACCGAGCAAAGACTTTCCCGATTTCAATCGGTACAGTATAGGTGTTGCGACACTAAATACGATTATTGCGACATAATTAGCATAAAAATGATGAATAGCTGTATTAGTATTGACACCTAGCAATATTGTTTTGTCGCGATCGTTTTTACCGTTGTAGACCATGTTTAGACAATTGAGTAGTGGCCCCGCCTAGGAGTTTTTTGTTTTGTTTTTGTGACTGGTAAATTAGCCAACTCTCTTGTTCTATTTCTTTGGCATCACTTGAGTTGGCTCTAGACATATAAATGATTCGATTGTAAAAACTATTGAATATTTATATATGTATACGTCTTTTTAATTTGATGTATTTTCTGTAGATGTAATAATAGCGCTCAAATCTCAATCCTCAAATTATTGACATGACTTCTTATTTCTCTCTCTAATGTTTTTATTCCTTGCGTATATCTTTTAGACACGACACGACATTTTCAGATATACGTGTTCAATGGAATCAAATATGAACAACTAGTTCCACGAATTTTAACTTTTTAAAAAATACAATTCTACAATGTGTTGATACAATTTTAATTACAGAAGTCGCAAGAAAATAATTTTTGTTGTTGGAAGAGAATTTTCATTGAATTACACAAGTGTTAGAAAGAATATAATTTTATATTGTTGAAATAATTTTCATAATTTACACACAGAAGATAATATGAAAGTATATGATCTTCCTTCAAATTAGAGTATGTGGCATTTTTTTTTGCTGATGTGGATTGGTTGACTAGGATTATGTGTTATTTTATATTTATTTACATAATTAATAAATAACTTAATTAATAAATAAATAGTAAATCCCTAATTAATAAATACCTTTATGTTATTATTATTATTCTGAATATTTAATATAAGTAGTAAATCTCTAATTGCATTTCCATCGTGACATTGTTGAAGAGAAAAATTCCCAGAAACATTGAACCCTAGAACAGCAAACGATTCAAACGCACTAAGTACTCTGAAGATTCCATGGAAAATCCTGGTCTTTCCAAGATGAGCAAAGGCGTGAAGTTCTGCCTCAGGTATGTTGTCGTATCCTTTTCCCAAGTTCTTCCCTTATTGCATTTCATTCTTAGTTTAATGGTTATGGTGGACCCCAAATGGTTTAGGGTTTTTTTCGTTGTATTTTACCGTACTTGGTGGTCCCTTTTTGTGTTAGGGTTTAGAAAACTTCGTGTTTTAGGGTTTTGTGATCCTACCATTTCTTCATTATTTAAGTCTTGTTTGTGTGGTCTCATTCTGACAATGATGTATGAATTAATACAGGCCAATCAAGTGTCAAACAATTAGGTTTAGGATTCACCATGGAGGTGCACTCGTTGAAACTCCTGTGAGACTGTATGTTGGTGGATTTGTTACAGAAATGGATTGGAAATGGGATGTAGATTATCTGTCCTATACGGAGTTGTTTGAACTGATTAAGAATGATAGATATGTAAACATTAAGTGTATCTGGTATTTGAACCCTAGGAAGAGTTTTACCCTTGGTCTTAGGCCACTGAATTGTGACAAAGATGTTTTGCAAATGATCATAAAAGATGTTGATGGCTATGAAACTGCTGACTTGTATGTTGAACATAGAATTAGTGAACCTGATATTGTAGATGAGGCAGATATAGGTCATGAAGTATTCTCTAATGATGAGGTTGTTGAGGTGAATAATGAAGTGGGAATGGAAAAAGAAGCTGAGGTGAATGATGAAGAGGGATTGGGAAAGGAGGATGAGGTGAATGATGAAGAGGGATTGGGAAAGGAGGATGAGGTGAATGATGAAGAGGGAATTGAAAATGAGGCTGAGATGAATGATGAAGAGGGAATTGAAAATGAGGCTGAGATGAATGAAGAAGAGGGGAGAGGAAAGGAGGCTGAGGTTAATGTGGAGGAGGCTATGGACAAGGATGATGAAATTGATGATGAATTGGACGATGAAATGGATGCTGAATTTGAAGATGAAGTTAATGCCTTTGATTGGACAAGTGTATTACCTAAAGACAATGTTGAACCCGTTGTGAATGACTTTAGCAATGAAGATGATTCTGACCAGCTTCAAACCCCAAATGAGAGTGAAAATGATGAGGAATATGAGAGTTTCCCAACCTATAAAGTTGGTGAGGGACTCAGATTTGAGTTAGGGATGAGATTTAATACAAAGGATCTGGTGAAGGAGGCTATAAAGGAGTATGCCATGGTGGAGAAAAAAAATGTTTACTTGCATAAGAATGATGGAAAGAGGATGGTGGTTAAGTGTATCACTGACTGCAAATTTTACATGAGGATTGGGAAGAGGGTATGCAATCAGTATTGGCAGGTTGTGTCTTTGTATGATGAACATACATGTCATAGGACTGCTCAGAATAGACAGGCTAAAACTGAATGGTTGGGGAAGCAGTTTAGCCATATTTTAAGGCATAGTCCTAATTTGAAACCAGCTGGTTTAGTTGCCATGAGTTTTGAGAAGTGGGGAGTTAAATTATCTATTGATCAAGCATACAGGGCTAAAAGAAGAGCTATGGAGATTATTCAAGGTGCTTGAAGGGACCAGTTTAGGCATCTAAGAACATATGCAAATGAGCTTCTTGCATCAAACCCTAATAGCAACATAGTCTTGCAATGCCCAGATTCTACTGCTGGACCTGTGTTTGAAAGAATCTACATATGTTTAGAGGCATGTAAGGTAGGTTTTGCAAACTATTGTAGGCCACTCATTGGTCTTGATGCTTGTTTTTTGAAAGGGGATTTTGGTGGGCAGTTGATGTCAGTTGTAGGAAGGGATGGAAATAACCAAATATTTCCAATAGCATATGTTGTTGTGGAGGCTGAAACAAAGGAATCTTGGGAGTGGTTCCTTAATTTGTTACTTGATGACTTGCAAAAAATTAATCAAAGGGCTTATGCTTTCATATCTGATCAATAGAAGGTAAATGACACTATATTGATTTCAATTTCATTCTTTAACTTGTCAATAATTGTTAACTGATATAAAACTATGAATTGCATGGACTTGTTCCAGCTGTCAAAGGATTGAGTGAGCATGTGGAACAGAGGTTATGTGTCAAGCATCTGTATGGAAATTGGAAGAAAAAGTATGCTAGTATGGAATTGAAGGAAGCATTGTGGAGTGCTGCAAGGGCCACTACTGTGCAAGGGTGGGAGAGAGCAATGTTGAGGATGAAAGGTTTGAAAGAAGCTGCTTGGCAAGACATGAAACAGGTGCCAGCTGAATTTTGGAGTAGGTCTCATTTCAAGACTTACTCTAAGTGTGACCTTCAGGTAAACAACATGCGTGAAGCTTTTAATAGGGCTATCCTAGAATATAGGGATAAACCAATCATCACCCTTTTAGAAGGGATTAAGCATTACCTGACCAAGAGGATTACACAATAAAAAGAATTGATGGTTAAATATGCTGGTGATCTTTGCCCAAGAATTCAAGTAGTTCTTGAGAAAAATAAGAGATTTGCTGAAAGATGGATTCCAACTTGGCATGGTGATGATGATATGGCAATATTTGGTGTGACTAATGGTATTGAAACATATTGTGTCAACCTTAAGGAGGGAACATGTGCTTGTAGGAAATGGAACCTCTCTGGTATACCTTGCAGTCATGCAATAGCATGCATGTGGCATAACAAAACACAACCAGAAGAATTCACTTCTGATTACTTCAAGTATGATTAAACTATTACCATTTTTAGTGACTTTGTTTTTTTTTTGTCATTTTATCAACTGAACTTAGTGCTATACTTCTGCAAGAAAGCTACTTTCCAGAAAACATATTCACATATCATCTTCCCAACTAATGGTTTTCAGTTGTGGCATGTAAATGATGAGCTGGTAGTCAATCCACCTGTGATGAGGAGGGCAATTGGACGCCCAAAGAAAATGAGGAACAAAACCAATGATGAACCCAAAAATCCACATGTGTTACCAAGGAAATTTCAAACTGTGACATGCCACAAGTGTGGTTCCATTGGCCATAACATGAGAACTTGCAAGGGGAAGAGAGAAGCTGATAAAGTGATGCCTAAGGGAGGGAACAAAAAGCAAAAAAACTGTCAGTAAGCAGAAGAAGCATAAAGATGGAAAGGGTGCAAAGGCAAAGAAGGCAAAGAAGCAAAAGAAGCAAAAGAAATAAAATGAGTCAACTCAAGAGATTGGATCGTGTTCTCAAGCTCCACAACCTACCCAAGAATAGGATTATGTATTTTCCTAAGCTGTCATTTTGTAACTGTCATGTTCTCTAAGCTATCATTTTGTAACTGTCATGACATAAGCTGTCATTTTGGATTAAGTACTTTGTTATGCTGAATTAAGTATTTTGTAACTTTCATGACCTAAGTGTTATGTTGAATTATGTAGCCATTACTGGCTGTACTAAAATTTGATTAAGTATTTTGTTATGAAGCTAGCATTTTGTTATGTTGAATTAATGTTTGGAATTACAAAGCTGATACTGATATTTACAAAGCTATCATTTAGTATATGTTATACTAATGAAGCTATCATTCTGTTATTATTGTACTGATATAGTTCTGCTAATTCAACCAAACATTATAGGTCATTGCTGTACTATATAGTTCTGTTAATTCAACCAAACATTATAGGTCATGTATTACGAATATAGGCACCAAAGAAATAAGAAGCACAAACATAATAATCAAACACAAACAAATACACTACAGGTCTGGTTGCAACTTAACATTTTCATTATACATTACAGGTCTGAGATTACAAACTACCTAACATTTTGTTTGAGATTACAACCAAACCTAACACTTAACCATTACAAACTACTTTGTTACATTAGATACAACCCATCCAATCAACACCACTATTGTCATTCCCATAATAACTTTGTTCAACATCTTCAAATATTTGATCTCTAACTTGAGCTCTTCTTCTCTAACAGTAGCTTCAATAAGTTTAACCTTTTCTTGGTTCAATTTTTGATGCAGAGAAGATATAACTTCCTTGGCCCGTTGAGACATTTCTTCATCAAACCAGACAAAGTGAGAACATCTCTTGTGTCCATGACTCTAGCAAAATAGATGAAGAAATTTGGGATTTACTTGATTATAATACAAACAATGGAAGAAATTAGGGATTTCACGACAAACCTTGTACATCCCACAACAAAAAAAACGACGACCTGGGTTTTGATCCGTCCAAGCCGTTATCAATGACGACGAAATCCCACACTTGCATTCCACGTCAATGGAGCGAGACACATTGCGCTTGCTTGTAGAAGAATACGCAGACATCCTGGTGAGGGTTGAATGGTGAGGATTGAAACGAAATTAGAATTTGCAAATGATTATAGATTTAGGGTTTCTAAAATTTGAAGATTAGGGAAGAACAACAGATTTAGGGTTACTGAGTTTTTCAAATGGGGAAGAAGACAAATATGCATAAGTACACGTGAATATGTCACTACTAGAAAATTCGCTTTTAGTGACCGAAAAATTTCGGTCACTCTAGTGACCGAATTAGCCACCAAAATTAAACATCATGTTACTAAAATTTTAAAACTCACTAAATCGGTCACTAAATAAAATTAGCCACCAAATTAGCGACTGATATTTTGTGACCATAATTTTCAGTCACAAATAATCATTTTTATATAAATTAATTCATAAAAAAATTCAGTGACCGAAATTTCGGTCACTAATAATTTTTTTTTTCATTATTAAGTTGCTTCCCTCTCAATTTTCTCCTTTTATTCAATTTTTTAATTTTTTAGTCAAAATTTTACATTTTTATTGATTTAACAAATAAAACATATATTTATATAAATAATTAACTCATACAAATTTATTAATTTAGATAAAATATAATTTTAATAAAATCTTTTTAAATAGTATTTGAAAGTTCTATTTCATTAATATTATATACATATCAAATATAAATTATACAATAAAAACCAAATGACTTAGTGGACACCCGAAAGCCTCACAAAGGAAAGTGCATTGGTTCGATTCCCACTAGAGACAAAAAAATTATTTTATTTTAAAATCGGTCACTAATTTCAGTCGCTAAAATCAGTCACTAATTTCAGTCACTAAATTCGTCTCTAAAGGTTAACGGCTAGCACTTTTCCAACCGAAATTTGATAGTCGCATTATTGGTCGCTAAACGTTTTAGTGACCGATGTTTAGGCTTTTTCGGTCTCTAATTCGGTCACTAAACGCGAATTTTTTAGTAGTGTGTCTTGGCAATTACTTTAATTAAAATAGTTTTTTATATTCAGAATAATAATAATAACATAAAATTAATATATTAATTATGTAAATGAATATTAAATAATACATAATCCTAGTCAACTAATCCACATCAGCAAGAAATTTGCCACATACCCTAATTTGGAGGGGGGACAAAAAAATCCCAAAAAAAATCAAAATAAAGGACCCAAAATCTGAATTTTTTTAAAGAGGAATCAAAAGTTTAGAAAAATACTACTATGAGAATCAAAAGTGCATTTAAGCCTTTTAAAAAATACAATTCTACAATGTGGTGATACAATTTTGATTTCAGAAGTCGCACGAAAATAATTTTTGTTGTTGGAAGAGAATTTTCATTGAATTACACAAGTGTTGAAAGAATATAATTTTATATTGTTGAAATAATTTTCATAATTTACACACAGAAGATAATATGAAAGTATATGATCATCCTAGTGATCAGAATGGTGTTGTCTCTTACATAAAAGCTATTGAAGTTGATATTGATAATGAGGATAAAAAGTTAAGACTTGTACGACTCCTTTTTTATTTTCTATGAGCATATCAAATCTACTTTTGATACATGTGAATGAAATTTGACCTTTATTGTACTAGTAATAAGAGGTGGGCCTTTGTATGAAGAAGTATGAAATCAATTTTGAAATATTGGAAATATTCATAAATGAGATATGAAGCAACCACCTATAAATTGTTCCCTTTAAATTATAAAAAATTGTAAATTGTTGTATATTCTTTAAATTTTAAATTTAACTCAAATTTTTAAAATTTATAAAAATGATCTAAAAAAATTTAATAATAAATAATTTTAATACTTAATCCAAATAATATAATTTAAAAATATATAAATTTCAAATAAATTATTTAAATTGTTTAACATTTTAAAAATTTAAAATAAATTCAGTTATCTCATTCAAACGTCCCATTAAGAATATTGTGAAATGTATTTTAAGTATTATTTTTGAGAATAAGTTTTTCGAAACTTTAAAATTTGAGAATTTGAGAAAATATAATGTGTAGTAAAATTTTAGTTTAATGTATTTTTTTTTCCTTTAACTTAATTTAATGTTTCACTTTAATCCTTAATTAAAAAACATTACATAATGTTCCCTTAAAAACTCTTATGTTATAAAAAATGGTCATTTCTGTTCAAATTTAAAAAATAATCGTTAACTTGAACTACGTGGCAATGTTGATAGATCTTTAATATCTTAAATGATTTTTTTTTAATTTTATTACCTAACTTATTTTAGTTTTATTACTCAAATTATTTTTAGTTTGGACCCAGTTAGATATTAATAAACACTTGTGGATAGAAACCCTAAATCATACTTTCACATTTGGAGATAAAAACGAAGATGATGGCGGTGAAGAGTGGAATCATTTGAGAACGACTGAGTGGAAGAAGATGGAATTGCCAACAATGACGTAAGAAGACTTAAAGAAGAACATGTATTGATAAAGAAGAACAAGTACTCCGTGTTGTAGCTAACCATGAGCTATGAACGGGTACTTCAATTTCAATTTCTGTTGTTGTGTTTGTATGAATAATGAATCGAATGTTACTATAAGACTTTTTTTCTTCTTCGTCTTTTTCTCATTTGAGAGCCTTTTGCTTATGCTAATAAAATTTCTATTCTCTTTGTTCTGACTCTTTTTATAATAATCCCTTTTCAACTCTTCTTGTTCATAATTGATTTTTTCCAGCACTTTTTTGGTGGAGTAATAGGTGTTTTTACTACTCAAACTCTTTTGAGTTCAGTTGGTGTCTATAGAAACAAAGTTGCTCTTGGGGCTGTTGCAATCAACTAGATTCTCAAGGTAAATCTTTATTTACAATTACCTTTTATGATCTAAATATATTATTTTTAAACTTTCTTAAAACAATCATAAATATTATATCTACACGAATCCACTACTTATTCTTCTCTTCTCTTATTTGGTTGCATATGAATGCCCTATTGTCTTTTTATACTTTTTATATTGAACTGAATGTGAACGTGAATGTTACATGTAGGATGGAGATGCATATATACTTTTTCTTGAAAAACTTCATTGAAAAAATGCATTGTTAATATCAACTTGTTGAATTTCCCACTTGTAAGTGAGAGCCATAGTGAAAATAATATGAATTATAGTTGGTTTTACAACAAGTGAGAATGTTTCATTAGCATCAAATCCCTGTTGTTGATGGATTATTTTTGCAACAACTCTAGTCTTATATTTGTTGATATTCCCGCCATGATTTTACTTAATCTTAAATACCCATTTACAACCAATATATTTTCTATGTGAAAGAAGAGTGGCGAGATCTCGTGTATTATTTTAAAGTAAGGCGTTATAATATTGTTACATATCCTTAGACTATTTTGGTTGAGCTAAAACCTGCTAAGCAGTGTTAGGTTCTATATGGGCTAGAAAAACTATGGACTTAGATTTGCAAGTTTTAGCTCGTGTGCGCATAGCATGGTCATTGACAAATAAAGTTATTTTGGATTGTTCACTTTGAAAAGAGAGAGACATAGACTCTTTAGTACTTTGTATGGTAAAAGAAGACAAAGAAGAATTAATGTCATGGATAAAAGGTGACTCAGATTTAGAGTTGATGTTGAGTCAAGTAAGACTAGATGTATTGTCAGCAGAGCCTAACCGTGCATTATATGTAATACCTAATTGGGTATAGAATGGCTCACATGATTGTTTAGTGGATAGTAACTTATTTTGTTGTTTAGTAGGTTTAGAAGACCTATGTTGTTCCTTTTGTATTGACTGCATTTTGCAAAACAACACCATGGAGAAGTGTTCAAGATTAACTTAGCTTACTTAAGTTGTATGGAAGTACCTAAGGGACACATGTTGGATGCGATGTCACAACATGTTAGTACGACATATGGGTCTTGCTCAACAGGTCATTGCTGTTGCATTTTGGAAGATTTTGTGGTCAAAGATTGGATCAGATTTTATTACTAAGTGACTTAGCAATATGATTAGGTGATTTGTTTGATAGTTGGACGAAGATTGATTCAGATTTAAATGAAGATTAAAATTTGAATTTAAATTGAAACAAATCATATCTTGTTGGAGAGATTTATGGAACATATAATATCCAACAGATTCTGCATTATTTCTGGACAAAATTAAAGCTAATATTTAAGGAGAAAAACTCAGAGTTATTATGCTATATAAGGAGCTCAAACCTATATTGGAAAACAAACACTCTCATTGAATATTTTAGAGTGTTAGAGTTTACACTAGTCCTTGTTATTTTAGAGTGTTAGGGGTATATAAAGGATCCCAAAAATCAGTATGTATTTGTCATACCCCAAATTTTGACCACAAGATTTCCCATCATTGTGCAAATCATCACCACAATATGGATGTACCTACATGCCTTATCAATCTTCTCAAAGATTGTTGAGCATTCACTACTATCAAGAACTAGGGTTTTGAGCCCTCTCAGAGTACTCAGACAAAGGATCAATCAAGAATGGACATGATCCTCAACTTGTCAAGTCTCTCGAACATCCATGAAGGATCAAGAGGTATCCTATATCAAGAATCAAGCACAAGAGTGCAACATTTCAAGTGGATCAAGCCTCAAGATCATCAGTGTCACCAAATTAGGGTTTTGGTCGACCAAGGCCTCCAAAGGGAAATATTCCTCTAGGCATGAGCCAATACTTCAAAACATGATCCAAGAAGCTCAAAGGGACCTCATGGACCCAATCATAGAGTCAAAATAGTCTCAGGGGATGCATTCATTAAAAATCAGGAATTAGGGTTTCTTGACCTAATTCACCCCTAAGTTGACTTTTGAAGCAAGGCATGAGACAAGACATCAAGAAGTGTTTTGAAGACCTCCAATACATCATATTGATCCATTTACAAGATTGGATTGACTCAAAGGACTTGGTTCATAGGAAGTACAAGGATTCAAATTCATCTGGGCCAATTAGGGTTTTCTGATGAAAAGTCAAATATACCTTTGACTTTTGACCAAGACATGATCCCAAACTTTGGGACATGATTTAAAATACTCTATAACACCTATGGAATCCATCCATTAGGTTTGAATTAGGTCAAGGACTTGATTTTATAGAGGATCACAAAGTTTGAAATTCATTTGATAAAAAATCAATTGTGCCAAAAAACCAAGTTTGACTTTTTGAATTTCTTGACAAACAAGGCTCCCCTAAGTAAAAAACAATGTTAACTTATGGTTTGGATCATCATCCATCATGAAAAATCAAGAAAAGTGGGGTTACTTGCAAAAGGGGCAACCATAAGAAACTTGAAATTTCACTAAGTTATAAAAAAAGTGATTTATACCCAACTTTGCAAGACCATAACTTGTGATCCAAACAAGCTTTTTCTTCCATCCAAAGCTCAAATGAAAGCTCTCATTACATACTTCAAGATTGTCAACTACATCAGATTCCAAATCCTCATGGATTTTGAGTTATGGATTGACCAAAATCACAAAAATGTGAAAATGACCATTTTTCCAACACTTAGTGAAAATTTGGACAAAATCTGTTTTGCATTTTCACCAACTTTGAGGCCATTTTTCATTATGATCCAAAATGATTCAAGATCAAAGTTGGACATCAAAGTTGAAATATGTTATTGGGGCTTTCCAAAAAGTACAAGAGCCTTCCATGGTTCAACTTGAGCAAGGAGTTATAAGCCTCCAAAAATGGCATTTTTCACCTTGCCCACACAAAGGCATGAAAACATAACTTGGTTCCAACGATTAAATTAGATTAACTTAATTAGTTTTCAAGTTTTACAAATAATACAAAAAAAAACAACAAAAGAAATTGGAACAAGTCCACTGTCTATTTTCTTTCCACATGTATGCATCAATTCAACAACAAACCATGCCAACCGTACAAAGCCACAACTCCCTTTTTGCAATACTTTGACCAACTTCAATTCAAACCTCATGCTGCTATCATGTTCAAACAAAAAACCACAATTTTGACAGCAACAATTCAACACCATTCTGCTACTTTCCATACACTGCACAATACAAACAAAATTCTGCTGCAAAACCTCTCTGATGCCACAACAAAAGGACAAACCTGCGAATTCATAGACCTAACGACAACACAACAAGACCAACAAGCGTGCGACAAAATCAGAATTTTGCTACATGAAAAGGGTAATGATATCAGAGGAAAAATTGGGACCACAAAACTTAGCTTCACGAGTTTGTTTCTTTGGTTGCTTAAAAAGAAGAAGGAGTTACAATAAGAGGGAGAGATTTCTTTGCAAAAGAATGACCTTCAACCTTCTGTATTTCCTCCCCTTTGGCACAGTGCAAACCCCTTCCAACCTCTACAAACCACAAACAACATCATCCTCTTTCCATCGCCCAACAACGTCTCAACAGCCACAAAACTCCATTTTTCCCTGTATAACAACAACATTGCTTTACGAATTCATCAACTCAACCCTCTTCATCATTTTGAACCCAATTTCACCTTCTTTCTTATATACTTACCTCACTCTGAAAATCCATCTATCCCCCTCACTGAACAATACACGCACCAACCAGAATCATCATCTCCTTTGACCCACCTACCTCGACCACCGTCTTCCTCTTCTTTCTTTCACCGCCGAATTCACAAACCACAACAACAGAGCTACATCGAGAAACAAAGAAGAAGAAGAGAGTTTGAATCTACACCCTTCATTCTTTCCACCCATCTGTCGCTGCAAAACCGAGACAGGGAGAGATAGCCGCCGTTGAAAACTAGAAAAGGAATAGGCCACAACTCTTTACAAATCAACCACCATTGGCCACGAGATTTACGAAGAGAGAGTAATCGAGACGAGCAAGGAGTGATTCAGACGGAGAGAGTACGAAAAATAGAGGCGCAAGGAAAAAGAAGACGAGAGGAGGAAACACGATTTTGGGTAGTCTGATGCTTTCCCTTTTCTTTTATTCCGTTTCCTTTTAATTAATTTTTTAGGTTAAATTAGCTTGGGCTTTTAAAGTCCTTGACCCATTTGTCTTTGCTAACACACCTCTTAATCACCCTCTAACCCTCCTTAAATCTTCTTCAACTCTTTTTTTTTTTACTTTGCCTTTTATTTTTATTTTAGTTTACTAACTTTTTTAATCGTATTTTTTAATTTTAATTAACATTAGATTTAGCTTAATTAGTTATTATTTAGAAATTAATTTAATTAGTAATTAGTTAGATTTTAATTTAACTTGCTACTTAGTTCTCAATTAGAATTTTAACTAGTTAGTCTAAATTAGATTTTTACTTATTAACTTTAGTGTTTAATTTTAGAACTAGTATAATTTTTAGAATTAGTTTAGTTTCTAGAGTTAGTTTTAGAATTAATTTAGTTTTAGAATTAGAGTTAGTTTTAGAATGAATTAATTTGTTTTTAAGTTAGTTAATTAAACTTATCTAAATAGTTATTTTAGTTAGAATTAATTTTTTTAATTTTTAATTAACTAGTTTTAGAGTTTAGCTAGCTTGTTTTTAGGATTAGCTTTTAATTGGATATTAATCCTTAGGGTTTTAGTTTGCTTAAGACTTTATTTAATTTCTAATTTATTTTGACATTTTCCTATTTTTATTAATTCCTGGTATTCGGTTTCTCATTTGACTCTTGCACTTGCTGTATATATTGATATTCATTTTACACTTGATACTCGAGGTTTCCTCGTCGTTCTCCCGTTTCTTATACTTCATTCCAAAGAAAAGGGTCGTTCCCGTTGACTGCCAGGTAATTTAAGATAGCCTAGTCTATCATTCCTTTATCTCACGTCGTCGCGCGATCGAGACTTGCCTTCCCTTTTAACCTAACCTTAGGTTTAGAGTCTCCGTGCTCTATTTAGGTGGTCCGCCGTGGACACTTCTTCCCCTGTTTTACCTAGCCTTAGGTTTGGAGTCGCCGCACTCGACGTAGGTGTCTTGCCGTCAGACCCTACTTTCCCTTGGAACCTTGACCACAATCAAGAGTTCCTCATCTCCGTTGAGGGGAACTACGGACACTCTGATTTCTCAAGTTCATCTTGAGAATACGTAGGCATTGGATTACGAGATCCTAGCGAGCTACCTTTTCTTTTTTCTAATTTTTCTTTTTTCCACCTTTCTATTTCTCACCCTTTTACCCCGTAGTGAGGGGAACTACGAATGTTCTGATTCCATTCCCGTCAGGATACGTAGGTACGAGATGCGATGTCTTGGCAAGCATACTTAGTGTATATACCCTTAGGTCTTTACCTTAACACCTTTTCCCTTAGCAAGCAAACTTTAGCATAACACAAATACTAACAAGAGGTTCCTATAGAGTATTACAGATACTTAGGATGCTAACACCTTCCCTAGGTATAACCAACCCCCGAACCTTAGATCTCTAACTGTGTTCCTACATAACGTACTTAGGGTTTTTTCCGATCTTTACCCTTTCCTTTGGATAAATCAAAGCTCGATGGTGAAGTTCATGTTTTATGATTCAAGTTAATCAATAGCTTGATATCTGTTTCTCACCGCGACAGAAAAGGCGACTTTACAGGGGAATCATTCCCCTAAGAGGGTTAAGCCCACCTTGTCTGTGTTTGTATTTGCTACATGTTTGCTTGCTTGTATATTTGTATATTTATATCTGTATATATACTTGTTGTGCTTGGGTTTTTCTGTGTGCAGGGTTGTTACTTTGAGTGGTGAGATAAGTCCTAACCCAGACTTGAGCATACACCTATGATAGGATTGTGGTGTAATCAATAGTTGGCTATTCGGAGTAGTCCTAACATGTCTAGCATATGATGACCACGCTCAGTGGAGGCCCCTTTGGGATTACTGATGTCCGATGCGAGTAGTCGTATTGATATCATTTTTTCCGACCTGGGAGTCCGTGAGACTGAGGACCTTTAGTTACCCTTCACCCCTCTTAGCCTTTTTTAGGACGTAGTGTAGTAATTATCCAGGTGTAGACCTGTGATGATTGTCATGTGATACTACACTCAGACGAGTTTATCTTGAGAATATTATTAACCCGCACGAGTAGTCGTGTAGGCCGATAATATCTGAAAGATTTATCGATGACTCTGGGAACTTCTTAGAACCCTGTTCTATGGATACAAGAACCCTAGTACACACCCTGTGGTTGGTTCTTTACCCAGACTCCATGTTGTGATCTCGAGCCCTTCGATCCTGTCACATGTGTTTTGTCTCCTGTTGCATTGCATTACATCTCATTTGCATCTTTGCATGATTCATTGCATGCGCATGTTTGTCCAATTACTCATTTCCAATTGTCTCTATCTTCCAGTGTCACCTGCGAGTCGTCAAGCTGATTCCTCGACACAAGTACCAGACTAGAGCTAACTACAGACACAAGATATCAGAGCAAGAGGTATACAATACTGAGATCTGAATGGAGATCGACGACCTTAAGTCAAGTGTGACCAAGCTCACTGAGATGCTTCAAATCTTGATTGCTAGAGGAGAGCAACCCCAAAAGACAGTCATCCAGGAAGTTTCAAGTGCTGATCCTCCACCTGTTCAGATGTCGCCTTCAACTTGGCCTGAGTTTGGCTTACCATGCAACTACTCTCCACCGATTGAATCTACTGCTATGGTTGGTCAGACTGCTATGCCAGTTTTTCAAGCTCCTGTTTTCGCCGAGCCCATACCTGTGGTTCATGCTGTTACCCAGACTGTTCGAGCTCCCTTCGAGAATCCCCTCTATGAGTACAATGCTGTCAATGCTCAGGGTAAAGACCGTGAAGACTTTGTTGAACCTGGGGTTGTCCGTGAACATTTTCATACCATCGACAAAAGACTTAAAGTCGTGGAGGGCAATGACTTCTTTAATGTGGATGCAGACAACATGTGCCTGGTTTCCGACCTTGTTATACCTGCTAAGTTCAAAACTCTAGATTTTGTGAAGTATAAGGGCCACTCTTGTCCAAGGGCTCATCTAGTCATGTACTTTTGCAAAATGGCTGCGTATACCAACAATCAGAAACTGCTTCTCCACTGTTTTCAAGACAGCTTGAGTGGAGCTTCACTCAAATGGTATATGAGTCTCGAGCAAAACTCTATTCACTGCTTCCAAGATCTTGCAAATGCCTTCATGAAGCAGTATAAGTATAACCTCGACATGGCTCCTGATCGCCTCCAGCTGCAAAACATGACTCAACATGAGAAGGAATCTTTTAAGGAGTATGCTCAGCACTGAAGAGAGTTGGCTTCCCAAGTTGAACCTCTTTTGGTCGAGAAGGAATTAACTGGAATGTTCATGGACACCATGTCCCAATTCTATTGGGAGAAGATAATTGGAAGTGTTTCTTCTAACTTCATGGATTTAGTTACTATTGAGCAAAGGCTCGAGGAAGGACTCAAGAGTGGAAAAGTGTCCAAGGCTGCTGAATCTTCCAATGGTGCGAAGAAATCTTATGGAAACTTCCAGAAGAAGAGGGAAGATCAGACTAATGCTTTCATAATTGAAACAAGAAGGCCTCGTCCCCAACCTCAGTATGTTGATCACTCTGCTGTTGCTGCTATTACTCCCGTGGTTATTGCTCTAAGACCAGCTCAAGCTCCCCAACGTCCGGTTGTAGGACATAACCAGTACCGTAATAGGAATCAATTCGATCATATTCCCATGCTGTACACTGAACTTTATTCTGATCTGGTTCATAGAGGGTTGATTACCACAAGGACTATGCCTCCTCCTCCAAATCCTCTCCCAGCCGGCTATAGGGATGATCTTCATTGTGAATACCATCAAGGTGGTGCAGGCCATAACTTGGAAGGTTGCTTTGCGTTGAAGGCTAGAGTACAAGAGCTATTCAGAAATAAAATCCTCTCCTTCCGTGACACTAATCCTAATGTCCAAAACAACCCTCTGCGAGGCGCGCCAAGTGAAGCTTCAGTCGACTTCAGCAGACTGTCCTCCTAAAAGCCAGTGTTTCAGACAGGCCAGCTCACCCATGTTGCTGATTAGTCACTAGGCCTTGTTTCTTGTTGTTTGCATTTTATTTATTTTGTAATGGTTGTTTGCCTTCAAATTATGTTTATACTTTCGTTGATTAATGAAATGAGCATTGTAACTTTTGATCAATTCATTTTGTCCATTATTTACACTTTTATGTTTTCTTTTCAAAAATATTTTATCTCTTTTCCACTTTATTTTTTATTGTACAAAGATTGAAGGGAGGATGACAAAAACGTTATACTCGTAATTGCTGGTATGCTTTCAAATAAACTTTGCTGACGATGTAAGGCATTGTTTCAATCCCCAAACACTGGAGAAATAAGGAAGTTATTCCCTTTGTCAAACCCTTCGAGCTTAGAAGTAGGAGTTTCTTTCTTTACAAAAACCCGCAATCTTAACCTTGGGATGGATAGTTCTTAGTTAACTTGGTTGTGCGTTCATGCAAGACACCTTTCATATAAAGGTTGCACTCGCAAATTTTCCTTCGCACACAGCAAGCAAGTGTCGAAGATGTCCTTCAAGCCAAATGCTGATGATGGTTCACCTTAATCATTAAGCTGGCTAGCCACTTTCCTTACCCAAAGAATGAGCTGAGTCCCTTTCAAGGCAAAAGATAAGAAAGATGGGAAGCTCATGATTTTGCCTTACACAAAAAGGTTTGTATGACAACCAAAAAAAGAGGAAATCTTTAAATCCTTCATCCTGAAAGTCCACGATGACAAACAGTTTGGTAAGGGAGCAGTGACCGCCATTTCAAAGTCCTTTGACTTCTGAACCATCATCATTACTACCATCATTACAATTCCCTGCCTGTGGGAACCTGAGTGTAAAGTCTGAGTTAACTGAGTGTAGGACTGGAAGTTCACCACGAAGATTAGGTGGGTACAAATAAACTTTGAGCCTTTATTCCTTGTTTCATAAACCGTGAACCAGACCACGTTACAAACCTCAAAAGACCTAACTGAAGCAAGGTTATTTTGAAAGCATACTACAGCAAGTTGCGTAAACTGACTCCCAAAGATCTTTCCAAATCATTTTAGCACCACTTGTGCATTACCTTTCACTTTTAAATGTCTTGAACCGCCGTGTTCAGACCAATGATTCATTTGTTTTGCATCTTTCAAAAAGAATTTTGATTTCAAAAGTTGCATGAACTTTGCATTAAAATTACTATGTTTGTATGAACACTTTTGCTTGCAAACTAGCTTTCCTCTCAATGAATTTTCAAACAATTAAGAAACTTGGTCGGTGATCCTATCAGGGGCAAGTACTTTCCAAATCCTATTGATGAATTAGTTCAAGATTTGTTGTTCAGGGGCAAGTCCTTCTCAGAATTGGTTTATCCAGAAGACCTTTCAAGACTCATACTGAGGCAAGCTTTCCCAGTGTACAGCAAAGTAATCATTTCCAGCATCAGTCAAGCTGAAGCAATGATCAGCTCATCTACGACAATAAACTAATCTGGGGAAATTTACTTGAAGAATCCCTAAGCAGTTCTTCATCCTTCCTACAAGGATCATCAACTTGTTACAGTTCACCAGTGTGGCAGAGTTATGCTCAACAGTTGCATCTTTATCTCCCAAGCAGAATGGCAGTGATCTCCGTGTTGAGAAATCAGTCTTCCAGCCTTGTCTTCTTACCAAAAGAGTCGAGCTGTGTCGTCGATCCCTGCATCTGCATATGCATTTGATCATATATCATCTGCACAATTCATATAACATTGCATAACATGAGTGTTTCATCCTCATTTGCATTTCTCCCAAGGTCGTGTTGTTATCCGCGTCTCACCTTGTGGTCAAAGTCCAACTTACTTGGCGTCTACCAAAACGTTACATGTCCTTTCATTTAGTACCATTCCTGAATGTTGTCGTTTCCTTGTGTATCTAGTCCTGTTGATTAGATGTTTGTCTTCTTTCATTCCAGTGCTACTCCTGGATCTTTATATTCTTTCACTCCAGTGCCATTCCTGGATGTCTGTCTCTTTTGATCTTCAGTGCCATTCCTGGATATCTTATTCCTCTTGTTTCTCCTAGTGCTATTCCTGGAAGTTTTACTTCTCTTCTGTAATCCCCATCAAATTTGCTTGGATATCTTTTATTGTCATTCCTGAAAGTCTTATCTGTTCATTCAGTGCCATTCATAGATGAGTTTTCTCCTTTGCATTCAGTGCCATTCCTGGATGTGTTTCTCACTATCATTCGATGCCATTCCTGAATATAGTGATTTACCTTTACTTTCAATGCCATTCCTGAAAGTTCTTTCTCAGACATTCAATGCTTTCTTAGATACTGTGATTTCCTTTTATCCAATGCTTTCTTGGATATCTCTTTGTTCACATTCATCCAATGCTTTCTTGGATACGGTGATTTCTTTATCCAATGCTTTCTTGGATACTGTGATTTCTTTATCCAATGCTTACTTGGGTACTGTGATTCCTTTTATCCAATGATTTCTTGGGTATCTCTTTGTTCACATTCATCCAATGCTTTCTTGGATATTGTGATTTCTTTATCCAATGCTTTCTTGGGTACTGTGATTTATTTATCCAATGCTTTCTTGGGTATCTCTTGGTTCACATTCTTCCAATGCTTTCTTGGATATTGTGATTCCTTTACATCTAATGCCTTCTTGGATTTCACCTTTTACCTCATTTGCATCTGATGCCTTCTCAGATATTATGAGTTTACCTTTCATTCAAAGCCATTATTGGATGTCTGGTGTCTTTATATCCAATGCCTTCTTGGATTTCACCTCTTATCTCATTCTCATCTGATGTCTTCTCAGATATTAGGAGTTTTACCTTTCATTCAAAGCCATTATTGGATGACTGGTTTCCTTGGATCCAATGTTTTCTTGGATCCCTACCTTCTTCACTTTTATCTAAAGCCATTATTAGATATTGTGATTATACCTTTTATTCAAAGCCATTATTGGATGTCTGGTTTCTTTTGCCATCTGATGCTCTTCCGGATGTGGCTTTCTCTTTCTGATGTTCTTCCAGATTGAGTCTTCGTTATCTGATTCCCCAGTAGAGATCGTCTTTCCAGTGCTGCCTCCATTGAGAATCTTGTGTTATCTTTTCTTTCTAAACTGTCAGTCGGTCACGCTTGAACCAGATGCTCCATCACTTTAGATTTCCCTAGGTTGTTTCAGTTTCCCCAGTGAGTGTTTGCTCATTGGGTGAACTTTGTCTTTGTGTGCTTTCATTTTTGTCTGATTTTCGCATTTATCCGGTCCATCTTGATAATCATGTTAAAGTTCATAGCATGGCAACATTTAATTTGTTTCTTTTGTCCATAGCATTGTATATCAGTGCATTTGAGGGCAAAATTTTTCAGTTATCTATATTTAAATACCTTCCACCACGGTTTCATGAAGATTCTCATCACTCATGTCATCCGATGAATATTTAAATAGGGGCATCTGTCACACCCCAAATTTTACCCTCAAATATTCTGATCGTTTGCATATCATTTTAAGTCGGTCTCTGTTTTCGCATTTTTTTCAGTTATACATCTCATTAATCATGCATTTTCTTCTTCCATGTCTTTTTTGATTTTTATAATTATTATATTTATTTATATTTAATTTGTTATAGTTATCTTAGATATATTTAGGATTTATTTAGTTTAATTTCAATTTAGTTTTTTTTATAGTATATTTAAGATAGTTTATTTTTAATTATAACTTTAATTTTAAACTTAATCTAATTTTAATTTTAGTTTAGCTTTTTATTTTAGTTTAGTTTTGATTAAACTTAATTTTAATTTAGTTTTTTTTAATTAGTTTAAGTTTATTAATTTAGTTTAATTTTATCTTAATTTTAATTTTAATTATAATTATAGTTTTATTTTCCTTTTGATTCTTTTTTAAGTTTAATTTAAATTAGTTTAACTTAATTAGTTTTCAAGTTTTACAAATAATACAAAAAAACAACAAAAGAAATTGGAACAAGTCCACTGTCTATTTTCTTTCCACACGTATACACTAATTCAACAACAAACCATGCCAACCGTACAAAGCCACATCTCCCTTTTTGCAATACTTTGACCAGCTACAATTCAAACCTCATGCTGCTATCATGTTCAAACAAAAAACCACAATTTTGACAGCAACGATTCAACACCATTATGCTATTTTCCATACACTGCACAATACAAACAAAATCCTGCTGCAAAACCTCTCTTATGCCACAACAAAAGGACAAACTTGCGAATTCATAGACCCAACGACAACACAACAAGACCAACAAGCCTGCTACAAAATCAAAATTTTGCTACATGAAAAGGGTAATGATATCAGAGGAAAATAGGGACCACAAAACTTAGCTTCACGAGTTTGTTTCTTTGGTTGCTTAAAAAGAAGAAGGAGTTACAATAAGAGGGAGAGAGTTCTCTGCAAAAGAACGACCTTCAACCTTCTGTATTTCCTCCCCTTTGACACAGTGCAAACCCCTTCCAACCTCTACAAACCGCAAACAACATCATCCTCTTTCCATCGCCCAACAACGTCTCAACAGCCACAAAACTCCATTTTTCCCTGTACAACAACAACATTGCTTTACGAATTCATCAACTCAACCCTCTTTATCATTTTGAACCCAACTTCACCTTCCTTCTTCCATACTTACCTCACTCTGAAAATCCATTTATCCCCCTCACTGAACAATATACGCACCAACCAGAATCATCATCTCCTTTGACCCACCTACCTTAACCACCGTCTTCCTCTTCTTTCTTTCGCCGCCAGATTCACAAACCACAACAACAGAGCTGCATTGAGAAATAAAGAAGAAGAGAGTTTGAATCTACACCCTTCATTCTTTCCACCCATCTGTCGCCGCAAAACCGAGACAGGGAGAGATAGTCGCCGCCAGAAACCAGAAAAGGAATAGCCCACAACTCTTTACAAATCAACCATCATCCGCCGCGAGATTCACGAAGAGAGAGTAATCGAGACGAGCAAGGAGTGGTTCAGACGGAGAGAGTACGAAAAACAGAGGCGCAAGGAAAAAGAAGACGAGAGGAGGAAACACGTTGGGTAGTCTGATGCTTTCCCTTTACTTTTATTCCGTTTCCTTTTAATTAAATTTTTAGGTTAAATTAGCTTGGTCTTTTGAAGTCCTTGACCCATTTGTCTTTGCTAACACACCTCTTAATCACCCTCTAACCCTCCTTTAATCTTTTTCAACTCTTTTTTTTTTACTTTGCCTTTTATTTTTATTTTAGTTTACTAACTTTTTTAATAGTGTTTTTTAATTTTAATTAACATTAGATTTAGCTTAATTAGTTATTAGTTAGAAATTAATTTAATTAGTAATTAGTTAGATTTTAATATAACTTACTACTTAGTTCTCAATTAGAATTTTAACTAGTTAGTCTAAATTAGATTTTTACTTATTAACTTTAGTATTTAATTTTAGAACTAGTATAATTTTTAGAACTAGTTTAGTTTCTAGAGTTAGTTTTAGAATTAATTTAGTTTTAGAATTAGAGTTAGTTTTAGAATGAATTAATTTGTTTTTAAGTTAGTTAATTAAACTTATCTAAATAGTTATTTTAGTTAGAATTAGTTTTTTAAATTTTTAATTAACTAGTTTTAGAGTTTAGCTAGCTTGTTTTTAGGATTAGTTTTTAATTGGATATTAATCCTTAGGGTTTTAGTTTGCTTAAAGACTTTATTTAATTTCTAATTTATTTTGACATTTTCCTATTTTTATTAATTCCTGGTATTCGGTTTCTCATTTGACTCTTGCACTTGCTGTATATATTGCTATTCATTTTACACTTGATACTCGAGGTTTCCTCGTCGTTCTCCCGTTTCTTATACTTCAATCCAAAGGAAAGGGTCGTTCCCGTTGACTGCCATGTCATTTAGGATAGCCTAGTCCATCATTCCCTTATCTCATGTGGTCGCGCGATCGAGACTTGCCTTCCCTTTTAACCTAACCTTAGGTTTAGAGTCTCCGTGCTCTATTTAGGTGTTCCATCGTGGACACTTCTTCCCCTATTTTACCTAGCCTTACGTTTGGAGTCGCCATACTCCACGTAGGTGTCTTGCCGTCAAACCCTACTTTCCCTTGGAACCTTGACCACAGTCAAGAGGTCCTCATCCTCGTTGAAGGGAACTACGGACGCTCTGATTTCTCAAGTTCATCTTGAGAATACGTAGGCATAGGATTGTGAGATCCTAGCGAGCTACCTTTTCTTTTTTCCACCTTTCTATTTCTCACCCTTTTACCCCGTAGTGAGGGGAACTACGAATGCTCTGATTCCATTCCCATCAGGATACGTAGGCACGAGATGCGATGTCTTGGCGATCATACTTAGTGTATATACCCTTAGGTCTTTACCTTAGCACCTTTTCCCTTAGCAAGCAAACTTTAGCATAACACAAATACTAACAAGAGGTTCCTGTAGAGTACTACAGATACTTAGGATGCTAACACCTTCCCTAGGTATAACCAACCCCCGAACCTTAGATCTCTAAATGTGTTCTTACATAGCACACTTAGGGTTTTTTCGATCTTTACCATTTTCTTTGGATAAATCAAAGCTCGGTGGTGAATTTCATGTTTTGTGATTCAAGTTAATCAATAGCTTGATATCTGATTCTCACCGCGACAATAAGACCCATTCCTTCTTGTACATAAATAATTTTGGGCCTCAGTCATTGTATAAGTCCCTATGTGGTTTTCAAAATCACTGCGCGATCGTCGCCTTTCAAATAAATCATTTGGGCCTCTCCTTGAGTATAAGCCCCATTTTTCTTTCTTTACAAACACTTTTGGGCCTATAATAGAGTGTAAAACCCAAACCCCTTTTGTACAAAAATAATTTTTTGGGCCCCTACTATAGTATAAGTCCCACGACGTCTGTCGGTATCGCAGTGCAATTAATATTTTCAAATAAGTCATCTGGGCCTCAATCATTGTATAAGCCCCCCAACAATTTTCTCTTAATTCAAATTCAAATTCAATGTTGTTTCTTTCAAAACTATCTTTAATTTCTTGAAACCCTAAAAGAGGCAATATAGTTGTAGTCAATACATTAAATCACAATATGCTTGGGCTTCTTCCTAGAAGGTAAGTTCCCCACATCTTTTTCAATGCATATTATATATATATATATATATATATATATGTCAATATAATTGTCTGTATATACTTGTGCATATCTTGCTTAGAGTTTCCCCAGCAGTTAGGTCTATGATTAGGTCAAACCAGAGGCTACTTTACAACATAGTCAAAACTAGTCCCTCATAGGAAATTCCATATACAGTCTGCCTCCTCTTGGGCTTATACAATATGGAACAGAGAAAGGCATTATTCCCGGTGAAACTTTTCTCAAGACTGTCAAACTTAGAAATATATATATATACAAGAAATTCATTTCCCCATAGAGGATTAATTCCCGGTGAAACCTCTCTTGAATTTCTTCAAACCTTAAAACTGTTCAGCAGAGAAAGGATTAATTCCCGATGAAACCTTTCTTGAACTTTTCTTTGGTTTGGACCCACATGCTTCCTAAAAGCATCCTCGGGCTCCTCTTGGGCTTAGTACAAGGACCAACAGGCTTCTTAGAAGTTCCCCTAGCCTCCTCTTGGGCTTAGTACAAGGACCCAAAGTCCTCCTAAAGGTAAAGGACATAAATTAGTCATCTCTACTAGTTCAATCCTCATGAGAGTCAAGAATTCCAAAACATTAGACCATTCTAGGGTTAATTTTCATCCCTTAAACCCTTAGCCTCCTCTTAGGAATCATACAAAGACCTCTCTACACCATATCCTACCACTCCTTAAGAGACTTGGACAATCTCAGCCTCCTCTTGGGCTTCATTCAAGTAGACTTGGAAAGTCTCATCTCCTCTTGGATCCCTCAAAGAGACCCTAAAGTTTCCTAAAAGCACAGGAAAAACCCTGATCATTTCATCAATATACTAATCTCCAGCAGAGTTGAAACCTCATAGGCTTTCAAACTCAACTTTAAATTTCCCTAACCCTCAATAAGGTTTAAACTTTCACCTTAAACATCCCATCCAGGATCAATCTACCATCAACAAATCCTCAATGAAATCAGAGCCTCATGGCATCTGATACTTCAACTCTTCCCTGATCCCCAGAAAGAGTAAAACCCTTGGATTCCCCAATACAATTCGGACTTGCTCTTGGATTTCAATAAATCCCCAGCAAAAGATCAACCTCCTCTTAGGCTTCATATAAGAATTTCCCCCAGTGGAGTCAGTCAACCTCAATCTTAGGCTTTGTACAAGACAGATAAAACCCTCCTCAGTGGAGTCAGTTTCTTTTAGCTTCAACCTTGGACTTTGATCAAAGCACACAAAAATCAACATCCCCTCAAATGAGACCATGAGTCCACTCTGTAAGAGGATATTTACTCTATACATCACTTATCAAAACAAACAATCAAAACCTTTTTTCCAGATAATTGCTGTAAGTGGCACACTTGTTGATTTAAAATCCAAGCTGGAGTCCTTCCTTTATCCTGGCTAAAATTCATCTTTCATCTAACAGCTGTAATTGGCAAGCCTCTGGATCCCTAACATCCAAGCCAATGTCCATCTCTTAGCATGAAAGACTCATAAGGAAAAAGTGGCATTGCTCTACACTGAGTTAAAGCTTTCTTCCTTCATGACATCTCTCTTATAAAGGAAATTATGGCATTACTGGATTCCACATATACCAGTTAAAGTAATTTCCCTTATAATCAATTTCTTAACATTTGTGATGAATAGGTGAGATATCTCCATTTAGAGATGACAAATTCTCTCTCAGTCAACCTTTAGCTTCAATTTTGGGCTTCAAACAAGACACAAATACTCAGCTAGCTTCAATCTTGGGGTTTGAACAAGACACCAAATATCTTTCCTCCCATAGAAATAGGAGGAACTACGATTGCTCTGATTTCCCGGATTTCTTTGCAGGAATACATAGGCATAAGATTGCGAAATCTTATCGAGCACACAAAACTTTAGGTACAGTACCTTCCCAAAAACAACGGAAAGCCGAAAACACCAAAAACATTCTCTCAATTCCACCAAAGGAGAAACTTTCCCAAGCCACAACAGACAAACACAAGAAAGCATTTTAAATTAACAGAGAAACATGCAATAAAGAGTTCCTATGGATAACCATATATACACTGGGTGTTAATAGCTTCCCTTTGTAAAAACCGACCCCGATCCCCGATCTCTTAGCATTTATTAAAGAAAATATTTGCGTGCAAGGTTAGTTTTAGATATCTTCCCTTTCCTTTCCAGCTTCATAGGATAAATAAGAAATCAGAAAGTAGCACCCAAATCCCAATCCCGAGGTAAGATGATCGCGTCACCGACAAAAACTGCCCGCTACAGTATTACTTAAAAAGGAGATGAATGCATAATTTTGGATAAATATGCATGCAACCCATGTGCTTTATCTAAACAACGGGATTTGAAAAACTCAAACAAACTTTTATTGCTCAAATTTATATTTCATACATTAAAAATATTATGAATAACTCTAGAGTTTGCATTTCCTAGTCTAAAAGGCCAAATTAAAACAATATTGAAAACTAAACCCACTTTCCATATGATTGAATTGAAATTGTGTTATTCACCACAAGAAACACATCCTTAACTTAACTAACAAGGTGATTGCTTGAAGATTCAAAGGAATATTATGAAAATAATACAATTTACTTTGGTCAAGGAATCCTTTAAGAATCACTAGTTTAGATGTCTGAGATTTGACATAACATTTATTAGGATGGAATTCAAAGAATATACCATTATCTTTGGAAAATTTTAGACACAGAAATCAGATTACGAGTTATACTCGAAACTCAAAGTTTTACTTTATATTAGAATGAAATTTTGATGAACCAATTGACATAATTTCTAAGCCTTGACCAATGTTGTCGGAATCGAGATCTTACATAAGATCGGGAGGAGACATTGAGATCGTAAAATATAAAATCGTAATTAAGATAGGAAGATTTTATGCAATTAATTTTATAAGATCGATATGAGATAACAAAATCGTAAAACATAAGATCGTAAACAAAATCGTAAGATTTTACTAAAAAACAATAATAATTAATATATTTAATATTATATATATTAAATAGTGCATAAGTTTTTATTTTAAAGATAAAATCATCAAGTCTAAAATTTTAACCGTAAAATTAAAAATCTCACATCTTAACTTAAAATAACAATGTCAATAAATAAATAAGTAAATTATACTATTCACTAGTCACTAATTGCATAATATTATTATAGTTATGTATTAAATTATATTATATGTGTGACTTATGATTTATGAAGTCTAATTACTGTTAGTAATAAAACAAAATAATAAGTATTATATTATAATTTTGTTTTGTAAACTGACGTGTAATAAAACAAAATAATATGTATTATATTATAAACTTTTTGTAAAATGTGCAACCTTATGAAAATAAATAAGATAAATTTTCAGAAGGATAAATATCTGTACTGTAGATAGTATCACATTATTTATTATTAAGTTACTGTAGGCTATAGGCTGTAACTGTGCATGCTACATATATTATATTATTAGCTTACCGTCCGTGTACAACTAGAGCTAGTTACCTTATCAAGTCACTTAAAATTGCCAATATCAATAAATAAACAATATTAAAATATGTTGATAACATGATAAGATGAAGATGAAACGAAAACGAAAAAAATAGAGCACAGGAAAACAAAAACAGAGCACCGGAAATCTTCTTCTCCGACTGTGAAAATGATTCTACTTGCGATCCAGATCGGTGGAAGTGATTAAGATCGCAAAATCGTGCGATTCCACGATCTGGATCGCGATCTTGATAACACTGGCCTTGACCATTACAAATAACAATTTTATATTATCCTTGATATGAAAATATATTTTATATATGAGAATTATTAGATGTAAGATGATGAGATGCACCTATGTATGTAAACCATGCATGTGAATCTAGATACAGTGGCACGTGAAAATCTTCTTATGAGCTAAAAGTGCAGTAACTTGGTTGAATGTAGATGTTTGATTCTTTTGAATTGCATTCACACTTGTCTGATTTCAAGAGGATCTATCTTGTATCTTTTATTGTTCTGGCTCAAAAGGTTCATCATATATAAACCAACAATCAATCACAACATGACTATATTCGCCACAAAGTTAACATGTATGAAGATTTTTAGAGCTAGAATTTGACCTTCCACATTCACGACCACAACCATGACTAGTGTGTCTTCTGCCACGAGATCGCTTATAACCACCATGATTTCCACCAGAATTTTGATTATTTTTAGTTTGAGCAACATTAGCAGTTGCAATAGTCACAAAGAATTTTTAACAAAATTTATTAGGTAATATTCTTACACATATAACAACGTTTCAATATCATACAGAGTAAAAGATTCAATTTTATCATAAATCATCATTGCAAGAGGTCCTTAAAGAATTGGATTAATATGATTCATTTCTAAAAAGAAATGGATCACAAGATATATTCAAAAATAGAACAATTTATTTTCTTCGTAATCTTCAACTCATAGCGTAGTTGATGAACCCTCAGGGTCGATCCAACCTTTTTTAGAGGCCTAAAGCCAATTTTAAAAAAAATAATTAATTTTTGTGGTTATTAAGAGTTGAACCAAAATCCAAAAATATATGAAGTCTTCCTTCTACCCACTCAACTATGAGAATTAATGTAAATTATATATCCTTTTATATATTTATAACTAAATTAAATTTCTTACGATCCGTTTTTGGTCTAAAATTTTGAGGTCTAAAGTTCTTGTTTAGGTCACTTTACCTTTGGGCCGACACTATGAACCCTAACTTTCATAAGCGCATTAAAATACTTATGTACGTTATTTGATAGTTCATAAGCATATTTGTAGGAAACAACATGAGTAAGCAGTGATTCAAAATCGTTTAGAGAAGCCAAGTGAAGAGAGTTTGATCTTGAACAATCCAATTTTCATATTCGTCATAAGTGATATTTGCAATTCAATCCACCCCGGTCTTGAACATCAATGGAACGGGTTCAAAATGAATTTGTGAAGTTTGTGAGTGAGAATCACTCTTTCTATATTTTGATTCCACAATTAGAAAAATGCTTTCTTGCAATTTGATGAAGAGTTTCAGGCAAACGTGTTGGAATTCAATGAATTTGTGAATTGTGATGCAATTGTTTTTGAAGAGCATTTAATATTGTGAGAATTTTGTGGAGAATCATCAAAATCCGCCAATGATACTTCTTTAAAGTTTTGAGAATGATGAGACTTCCTTAAAATCGAAGAATTTATGAATTATATCGTAATAAAGAACAAAAACTGCATATATTATAAAATTTCTTATTCTTGAATATAAATCAATACAAATATTTTATCTGTAGAGCTTATAACGCACTTAGAGATTCTATCAAACTTCTATTGAAATAACTAATTTGTCTCCCTAATATATAACAAAATGATTTTGAAAACTCACTAATCTATTTTCTATAGGGTTAATAAAGTTTTTGATCTTCGTAAATATCTCAATTTCATTTTTAGTCCTTCTAAAAATTTCCTTTAGAGAATGGTCTTCATAAAATTTTTAATTTTAACTTTTGGTCATTCCTGCCAATTAACGACGGTTTTTACAACTTAGAAACAGAATTAGCGCCGGTTTTAGCGACGGTTTTTTATTTAGCGACGGAAATAGCGACGGCTTTAACGATGATTTTGGCATGAGGGACCAAAAGTTAAATTTAAAAATTTTATGAGGATCATTTTTTGAAAGAAATTTTTTAAAAAGCTAAAAGTGAAATATAAAATATTTAAGAGGACCAAAAACTTCATTAACCTTTTTCTATATCTTGAATGTGAACTATGCAAAACTGTTTAACACTAATATTATACTAGCTTCAACGGCTAACCATACCCAAATTTAATTCTTAAGAAAATGCTTCATTACCAAAAATTACATTAGACTTCTATATTTGTTGGGCCCCACTTATAATTATAAAGCACAACAATTTATAACCTACTTATAATGTTTAATATGAATAATTGAATATGTACTATTTATGGTAGCAAAATGAATGTAAGTTCAGTAATCAAAAACCAAGATTTGATAAATCATTTTTAGCCAAGACATTGATGGACTATTAGTCTAATGGTTGTTTGAGCATTTATCATCAAACAATCTTCCACCAGCTGGTAAAGCACTTGAAATGAATCATATTCGACAATAACATTGTGTAACACAGAGACTAGCAGCAGACTGTCCCAAAATCTTCTTATCTTCAGGCAAAGTGGTCCATTAGAGATGACAGTAATGTGACAACCATATGCAACAACACATATGCACTTATGTGCCATGTCACACTCTATAACATAGCAGTTGACCATGGGGTAGTATTCACTTATGCTTTTTAATGGATGAGATTTTTGACAATATCCACTTATGCTTTTTTATTGGAGGATATTAAAGAAATTGACACAGTATATTGTATAGTATATTGTTGAAAACTACATTCAATTTAAATGTTAATAGAAAAGTCTCAAAATTGAAATGCAATAGATTGAATTCTCTCTTTCCTCATATTTATTTATTAATAAAGGTTCTAAACGCAATAATTTATACATTTATGATCACGGAAAGTTAGAATAATAGAATAAGACTAATTCATTGAATTAAGCTCCTATTTATCTAACACATGAAAATCTTTTTGATCAGTAATAAAATAGCAACACACAATGTTGAAAAAATTTAATTTAGTTATAAACAATTAAACACATAATAAATAAAGAAGATTTCTTAATACACCACCCAAGTTTCTTAGGCACCATGTGAAATTTCATTTTTGCCCACAGATTCCGAATTTGCACATCCGGATGCACCAAATTTTAAAAAAACGCTGATCTGTTCCGGATGTGCACATCCGGAAGAATTCCTGATTTGCAAATCCGAAAAAAATCAAAAGAATTCCATAAAATCATTTACTTCTAAATATAATTAAATCCAATATAATTAAAATCCAACATAATTAAACTTAATACGATTTTTTCAATATAATTAAATCCAATATAATTAAAATTAATATGATTTTTTCAATATAATTAAATCCAATATAATTAAATTAATTTTAGAAGTAAATACCATATAATTTTAATTATAATTTAGAAGTAAATACCATATAATTTAGAAGTAAATACCATATAATTTTAAATACCAATATAATTAAATCCAATTTTAGAAGTAAATACCATATAATTTTAAATCCAATATAATTAAATTAATTTTTTCAATATAAAAAAATAATTTAGAATTAAATACCATATTAATCCTATTAATTATATTGAAAAAAATTAATCATATTAAATATCATATTAATATTAATTAATATAGATTTTAATTATATTGGATTTAATTATATTGAAAAAATGATATTAATTTTAAGGGTTAAATAAGTTTTTAGTCCCTATAAAGTTTGAAATTTCATTTTTAGTCCCTCCTGGGTTTTGGCAACAGTTTTAGCTGGTTTTGGCAACAGTTGTTTTGTAAAAACCGTTGCCAAAAGGGAGGGAGAGACTAAAAATGAAATTTCAAATTTTATAGGGACTAAAAACTTATTTAACCCTAATTTTAATTATATTGGATTTTAATTAGATTTGATTTAATTATATTTAGAAGTAAATGATTTTATGGAATTCTTTTGATTTTTTTCGGATTTGCAAATCAGGAATTATTCCGGATGTGCACATCCGGAACATATCAGCGTTTTTTAAAAATTTGGTGCGTCCGGATGTGCAAATCCGAAATCTATGGGCAAAAATGAAATTTCACATGGTGCCTAAAAAACTTGGGTGGTGTATTAAGAAATCACCTAAATAAAAGACATCGATAACTCATTTCGGTATAATTGTCACTTATGTTTGAAAGGCTGCAGTCCAATACAAAAGAAATTCACTAATT